>CM065809.1:131102000-132302000 GCA_033398695.1 Orobanche coerulescens
TTCCTTGCCTGTTTGCAGCGACTTGTCAACCCCGCCCTGAATGGACATTACGTACGTTAAGCCCAGCGAATTACGTACGTAATGATGTTTAGGAATTTGGGCAGTAGGCTCTGCCGGCCCCTTACATACGCAATGAGTATGTTTTACATACGTTAAGGTGGCACCTTACGTACGTTAAGCCCAGCGAATTACGTACATAATGATGTTTAGGAAATCGGGCAGTAGGTTCTGCCGATACATTACATACGTAAGTCTTTAATTCTTACCTACATTAATCAGGTAACATACGTTAGCTACTAATGTACGTAACCGGGCCTGGGTTTAAATACCCAGGAGTTGACCGATTTCAGCCATTTTCACTTCTCCTTCCTCCCCTTCGATCCCAGGCGATTTATGAGCAACTTTCAGGCAATTTGAAGGAACTTCAAGCCATCATCTTCCTTGAGTTTTCGGTGTGTATTAACATCATATACGCGTGTTCTTCGTCTCCGATCCGAGGTAAACTCTTAGAACCCTGTTTTGGGGAATTTGGGGATTTTTAAGTTTTTGTCCGATTCGTTTCATAATATTGATTAATCCAGGATGCATATATTAATCTTGATGATATTGTCGTTTTCCCTACGAGTTCATGGTAAATTTTGTGGTAGTTATGAAATCGAGAGGTTTCGGTTGCGATCCGCCCTCGTTGTTGTTTTTGTTCGAATTTACATGAATCATACGTGGGTTTCTGGGTGTATTCCATTTCCGTACTCGTTTGGAAATGGTTATGATGTATTTTTTGAATCATTAGGTTCGGGTTTGTCGGTTCCTAGCGATCATGGTTGATTTTCCTTTCCATCCGTGTCGTCGTCAATTATTCAAGGCAAGTATTCTTGGAAATCTTTATGCTTAACATGATATGGTGATATATAATATGTGTGTTTTTCTCACTCCGGGAGGGTCTGACGAGGCCTCGAGGGAATCCGTGACTTCACTCTAGATTCACGAGCTTGTTCGCTAGCCAGTTCGGGAGGGTACTTAGAGGCCTCGAATGGGATCAGTGGTTTCGCCCCGGTCCTAGGCGATGCCTATGCGTGATTTGTTTTCTGATTATGTCCAGTCCGGGAGGGTCCTTAGAGGCCTCGAATGGAACCAGTGGTTTCGCCCCGGTCCTAGGCAAATTATTTTGACTATTTGTTTTCTGGGAAAAGAAATGTCTGGTTTTAGATTTTGAAATGAATTGATGCATGTACTATGAAATGTGTAAGCGAATGGTTTGCCTTGGTTACTTATACTAGCGTAATCTCTAACCCCTTTGGGGACCCGTTTTGGGAAAATTCGTGTTATGAATTTCAGGTTATGTTCGGTCGGACGAGCGGGCACTGGGACAGTACGAGGATGCTGGCCAGGGTTATTGACATGTGCAAATGCGTCCCCTTTTCCGTTGTACTTTTGATGTGGTTGTTTTCAAACTTGTGAATTTATAGATAGTACTTGCGAATACTTAGGCTTTTTACTTGGATTATGGTTTGTATTATTAAATGTTATTTATGATTTTCGGGGATGTCTGTTTTTGCCGGTTATTCTGGGCATTTTATTTAATTTTCGTCTTGATGATGTGTGTTTTCTCGCCAATCGAGATGGTTAGACGAGTGGTATTTTCTTATTTAGCCTGGTGGGTCCCATGTGGGGGTCTACGGCATTGTAATATACCCTGAATATCTTGGGGGTGTTACAAAAAATGGTATCGGGGCGCTAGGTTTATGGATACCTAGGCTTGTCGATTAATTGGGCCTAGTTGTGTTTTGTTTTGCACATCGTCATCACGATGCCAGCATCTCGGAACTTGCAGTGTTCGTAAGTTTTCCTTGCTCGATTCTCTTGTTTTCCCGCATCGTACTTCCAATTCTTGAATTGTGATTGTTTTCCCTCGTACTTATCATCGAGTTGCTTTTGCTACCTCTTATCTCCAGTATGGATGCTGGAAGAGGCCGAGGTCGTGGTCGTGGATGCGGCCGGGTACGTGGGGCAGCCAGTGGGGCGACCACGTCATACTCTTCTAGAGCCATCAGTACTGATGGCCGTCAGAGCCATACTGCTACTCAAGAAGGCGCGACTGGTAATGGCGCCGACTTTCGTGTTGCAGCTGTAATGCAACAGATGGTGAACCAAATTACTGCGATAGCCCAAGCGGTTCAAAACCTGACTCCGACTCATGCTGCTCGGGACGGGGCGGATCGTTGGCTTCAGGATGTCACCAATATGCATCCTTCTTAGTTTTTTGGGGCTTCAGACCCGATTGTCTGGGAGGGGTGGATCAAACAGATGTCCAAAGTCTTTGCTGCTACTAATTGTCCTGAGGATTGCAAGGTTCCAATCGCCCAGTATTTTCTCACTGTGGATGCTGCTGATTCGTGGGAGGCTATCGGGCCTCAGGATCATGTTGCTTCTTGGGCTGAGTTCAGAGACCTTATGGAAGCTGAATATTCTTCGTGTCCAGTTCGTCAGGCACGGATTCATGCTTTTTATGATGCTCAGCCTCGAGATATTCTGGTTTCTCAGGCCATTGCGGATTTCAACCGGGAATTGGGCTACGTGAAGGCCCAGGTTAAGGAAGAGGATGACAAGATCTGCTACGTTACGAGGCGAATGAAACTGAGGATTCATGATTACATGTCTGGACTCGCCTGCACCACCTTAAAGGACTATCAGAGTAGAGCTCTTGCTTATGATATGTCCTTGACGGCAAGTGAGGCGGCGCGAGAAAGTAAGAAACAGAAATATGTCGGTAGATTTTCGGGTCAAAAGGGCGGAGTTCAGCAGAAGTCTCAGTCTGCTAATGTTCCTGCGGGCGGTTTGGCTCATTTTTCTGGGGGATTTCGGGGTACCGCCAGTGCCTCCACTCGGGATGTCAGATGTTTTAATTGTGCTAAGTCGGGCCATAAGAACCGGGAGTGTCCTCGTCCGCCATTGACTTGTCATACTTGTGATTAGTCAGGCCACAAGGCTTCTTTTTGTGAGCGTTTAGAGCAGACTCTTGGTGCCCAAGCTTCTTTCCCAGCATCGAAAGAGCCGAGTGTGAACCAGGGGTCATTTGCTCCGCCGCCTCCGCAGAGTGCCAGTCGAGGGAGAGGTCGAGGCCAGCCTTCTAAAGGGGGAGCTTCCCGTGTCGGCTCCGCTCATCCGCGTGTTTACGAAATGAGGGGGCCGATGATCCAACGGCTACCGTGGCTACAGGTACCGTTCTTATTCTTACTCATTCTATCAGTGTGCTTTTCGATTCTGGTGCTCCGCATTCATTCATCTCTCTGGAGTGTGTGTGCTGTTTGAGTCTCGAATGCTTGTCGTCTTGTGACCCTATCATCGTTAAACTTTCTAGCGGTGATAGGATCGTTGGTGATCGAGAGATCCGAGACTGTTCTTTGGTTATTTGTGAGAGGGCTTGGCTCTCTAACCTTATTGCTGTGGATATTGAGGGTGAGGATTTGATTCTCGGGGATGATTGGCTCGAGCGGCATGGAACGATCATGAACTACCACACGAGGATCATCACCATGTTAGCCGAGAACGGATCCGAGCACTCTTTCGCGGGGCGAAAGATGGGAAACCAAAAGTTCGTAATTAACGCCTTGAAGGCGATGAGACTCTTGCGGAAGGGGTGTACTGGTTATTGGTGCTACGCCCTGAAGGCGGAGGATGGTGGAGTCGAGTTTTATTGATTCCAGTCGTTAGTGAGTTCCCTTATGTCTTTCCTACCGAGTTACTGGGGTTGCCACCGGACCGTGAGGTTGAGTTCGCTATCGAGTTAGAGCCGGGTACGACTCCAATTTCGAGGGTGCCGTATCATATGGCACCTTTAGAGATGGCTGAGTTGAAGAAGCAGTTGAGTGAGCTTCTTGAGTCGGGGTATATTCGACCGAGCGCTTCGCCTTGGGGCGCACCGGTCTTGTTTGTGCAGAAGAAGGATGGTTCACTACGTTTATGAATCGACTATCGCGAACTAAACAAAGTCACCAGCAAGAACAAGTATCCTTTGCCGAGGATTGATGACTTGTTTGATCAGTTGCAGGGAGTTATGGTATTCTCGAAGATCGACTTGAGATCGGGGTACTATCAACTTCGGGTGAAAGAGTCCGATGTCCCGAAAATAGCTTTTCGGATGAGATACGGACATTATGAGTTTGTGATTATGCCCTTCGGGCTAACTAATGCACCGGAAGTGTTCATGCAGTTGATGAACAAGGTTTTCATGGAGTATTTAGATAAGTGTGTCGTAGTCTTTATTGACGATATCCTTATCTATTCGAGGAAAGAGGTGTAGTATGCGCATCATCTGCGTGTGGTGTTAGACATTTTGAGAACCTAGCGACTCTATGCGAAGTTCTCGAAATGTGAGTTCTGGCTGAAGGAAGTGATGTTTCTGGGTCACGTGGTTTCAGCCGAGTGGGTCTGCGTGGATCCACAGAAGATTGAGGCAGTGCTGGATTGGGCACCGCCTAAGAATGTGAATGAGGTCCGTAGTTTATTGGGTTTGGCTGGCTGCTATCGTAGGTTCGTCGAGGGATTTTAGAAACTGGATCGGCCACTTACACAGTTACTCCAGAAATTCGAGAAGTTCGTCTAGAATGACGAAAGGCAGTCGAGTTTTGAGGAGCTGAAGAGGCATTTGACTTCAGCCCCAATTTTAGCGTTGCCATGTGGCAACGAGGGTTTTGCCGTTTATAGTGATGCTTCGGGTCAGGGTCTTGGGTGTGTGTTGATGCAACACAACAAGACTATCGTGTCACGCAACATCGGGAAGGACGATGGCGCGACGTACCAGTCGATCGATCAAATAAACTGTAGCAATAAATAGCAGAATCTAAATAACGATTGGATAAAATTTACAATCAACGATCTTAACCCGATGTTTTAAGATTCATTGTAACAAAAGTTCATAATCAAATTATAGTGATCATAAATTTGCAGTGGAAAAATAACAGACGATTCAAAGTACAAAACATAGTAAATCATTACAAGTCGGGTTAAAAACAGAAATTCTAAGTCCAGGCGGCGGTCTTCTAATTAGTCTCTTCCCCAAAACCTTCCTCGTCTTCTGCTGGTTGCTCATTCTCTGGTTTAAAAGGGAAAATGGTGGGGTGAGACAAAAGGTCTCAGTGAGTGGGTGACCGTGTGCGAGTCTGGCTTTCTTTCCTTTGAAAATTTTAAGTGAGGCATGACTTTGTCAAGTTATAAGAAAAGTGAAAAAGGTTTCAAAGATATGTTGTGATTTATCGAAAGATAATTGTTTAGTAGTGAAATAATATAATCCTGTTCCCATGGACAGATGTCAAGTCAATCAATCAGTCAATCAGTCGACCAGTCAATCTAGCTTTGAATCCTGCCGATGTGGACTTTGGATTCTGGGCTCTACTTATTACTCCTAGCAGTATAGGCCGTCGCCCCAAGATTTGGACCATCACCCCAGTAGCTGAGCCTTCGCTCTCACACTTAGCGCGTGCTTCCTTATCTCTTATCTAGGCTCAGTATGTCCTTAGCTGT
The DNA here is from genome assembly GCA_033398695.1 of Orobanche coerulescens. Taxonomy (NCBI): domain Eukaryota; kingdom Viridiplantae; phylum Streptophyta; class Magnoliopsida; order Lamiales; family Orobanchaceae; genus Orobanche; species Orobanche coerulescens. The sequence continues at coordinate 131,107,521 of CM065809.1, forward strand.
GGGTCAATACCCGGATCACACCATAATCGCGATTATACCCCAAGTTCTACGACCCATGTCCCTCGGAACACTCCGTTCTCGGTTATGGGAATAGGCAACAACGGCAGCCTTGTTCATGAACCGCATCCGCGCTGCTTGATCCAAGACTTGGTCTAACCATCCCGACTCGATTGTTGATTCTAGAGGTGGCTCCTACAGTTCAAGAGATGGCCCCCGAATTTTAGGTCGGCGCTCTATTTCGTATGGGTTCAAATAATCATACATCCCGTCTAACTGGTTCTGCTCCATTAGCTGAAGTGAATGTGACATCATATAATCGAAAAGAAAAGGCCCATGCTAACAATAATGGCTTATGACGTGGACGAGAATACTAATATGGTTGAGGTGGTTCTTTCAAGAACTAATCCGTCGACGTGGCACTTTGTCCCGATAGAGTTAGAGGGCGGGCCCGTCCGTGGCACTTTGTTTGTATAGTACTTAGTTCCCGGATAGTCACAATTGTCAGTTAGTTGCATAGCACGAGTAACACTTAAAGATTCGATCAGTGAGATTAATTGCGTCTTTTGATTAAGTATGGAATATGGTTACTTATATTTGTGGCACGGTAATACGGGATATGACTTGTATATTAATTTGAAAATAATCTTAATATTTCATCAACAGTTTTAAAGGGTTCAAGTCAGATGTATTGGATTGGTAGGTTCGATGAAAAGAAGTCGAGAATATTTCAGAAGTTGGTCGAAACGACGTTTATAACCTTAGATTGAGCTTAAGCATTTTGGAGATATGAAATAAACTCGGATGGTCGTGGAAATTTATAAGAAGGTAAAAGATACTATTTCAATTTCAGGTTTAAGAAGAGATTCGAATTTCCAGTTTCGGGACTAAAATTTCCAAAAATTACGAAATTGCCCCAAAACTTAACAAAATTGCTCCGAGGCCTTTAGAGCTACGAATTTAGCTCGGAATTTAACGAAAGTTTACGAGGTGGCTCGTGATGAACCTGGAATCCCAGATTTGTGAGAAAGTCCAGGAAATTCGGACTTGGTTCAGAATTCTTGATTTCTTTCATTTTGACCCCGAAATTATTTGAAAATTACATTATTGACTAATGAGCTTAGATAACGAACCCCGATTTGTTCAAAACTTTACGGACAGCTGATATAAGTTAATATACATGTTATTCATGGTCCAGAACAGTTTATTCTCGGAATTTTCAGATTAGTCCATAATTTCCTATTAATTACAACTTATGCCCTTAAATTCCGTTTACTTATTTTCAAGTCCTATTTTGCCACAAATAAGTTATCCAAACACCATAAAATAATCATATAACACAAAACTCCAATTTTTGGTAGAGTTTAATCAAGAATTCAAATAGGACATACAATATTCAACTTTTCACAGAATCGAAATCCGACTACCAAATTGGTTATAACTTAAACCCAAAAGAAATATAATGTATGTTGATATAGCCATATACATACCTCTCAAGACATTCATTTATACAAATTTTCAGATTCACGCATGCATCATAATATTTCATGATTTTTGAATTAAAACTTAAGGAAAACAATAGATACATTTCTAAGTATATATGTATAAAAAAAAATCATAGCATATATTTATCATGAACATCTTAACATGTTTCTCAATAAATCTTGAAGATTTTATATTTGCACATGCATCACAAAATAAAGAAAGAAATTATTTACTTTAGGAGTTTTGAAAAGATTTTCACCCACCTCGATTTTTCGTTGCTACGGTTGGTTCTAAGTCTTGTAAGTTGAAAGATGACCTTTCTTTCACTTCTATGATGATTCGGCCATGACCAACATTACACCGTGGAGGTGTATTTTATTTGCATGATGAGATTTAAGTTAGTATATGAAGATTATAACTATAAATTATAGAAGGAGATGTAGGGAGTTGGGTTACCTATTCTTACTTGAATTCTTCTTCTTCCTCCTCCTTCAAAATTTTCGGCCCTCTCTCTCAACTCTCCCTCTAGTACAGATTTTTGTATGTTGTGTAAGTGTAAAATGGTGGCTAGTATTAAGTGTAGGTATTTATAGTGTGATTTTAGGGCTTGGGGATGTGTGGGTGTATGTAAGACAATTGAATGTGGTATTGAGTGGGGAAGGTGAAGACTCTAGAAAACTTCACACCCTTACTCTTTTATCCCCCCCCTTGGCCGCCCATGTATATATATATATATATTATTATATTTTGTTTTTTTGTTAATTTAAGTGTATAGCAATAATTATAATAGTTGGTGATTTAGTTAGTTGAGTTGGGCTTTAGATTGTAAATTCAAGTCTTAGGAATTTTATTAAGTTGGGTTTGAGTCCATTAGTGAGTTTATATATATAATTAGGTATTAACACATAGTCCATTAGATGTATCAATATTCCACTTTAATTTTATTATTTGGTTTCTAAATATAATTTATGAAATTATTGAGTGGAATAACATAAAATTAGACGTAGATTATATCATGTCTTAAAACAAATGTTATTAAAGTACATCATGATTTAGTACCTTGTACATGATAAATTATCGAATTTAGGGGGTTTTACATCCTCCACTCATTAGAAGAATTTGGTCCCCAAATTCCTTCCTAAACAGTTCGGGATAGGATTTCTTTATTTCTTCCTCAGCCTTCTACGTAGCGTCTTCCTCTCTGTTGTGATTTGACTATACGACTTTAACTAAAGGAATTCGCTTCTTCCTCAATTCGCGTACATGCCGATCAAGGATCTTGATCGGCCTTTCTTCATAAGACAAGTTATCCTTGATCGGCGGAATGTCATAAGTAAGAATGTGCGCCGCGTCTGGATGATACTTCTTTAATCTCGAGACATGGAAAACGTCGTGCATTCCAGTCATATTGGATGGTAATTCCAACCGGCACTCCAATCGTCCAATTCTTTCTATGATTTTGAATGGTCCTACATATCGAGGACTCAGCTTTCCTCCTTTCCTTGACACTATTAAACCCTTCCGTGGTGTTAGCCTTAGGAAGACTTGATCTCCTACTTCAAATTATAGATCCTTCCTATGCTGATCGGCGTAACTCTTCTGTCTGCTCTGAGCGGTGCGGATCCTATCCTTATTCAATTGCACTTTATCCAGGGATTCTTTCACCAAATCTATGTTCATCAGTGAGGGTTTTGCCCGTTGAGTCTTCGGCATCCACTGGTCATCAATTTCCCAATGGAGTGGGGATCGACACTTCCTCCCGTATAGAGCTTCATGGTGCCATTCCGATTATCGATTGGTAACTGTTGTTGTATGCAAACTCGGCTAAACTACGTCATAACGTGCGTTAACGGGTGAGGATAACGTACGTTAAGAACTGCAGATAACGTACGTTATGGGTGATGCATAGTGTACGTAACAGGCAATCAAGCAGATCTGGTTGGTCGGCGTATGGGCCAGCTAGGGATGGGGTCCGGATAAGATAGATTCCCGCGTGATCCTGGATATGTTTTTGATAAAGCAAGTAACGAGGCATAACGTACGTTAAAGGATTAAAATAGCGTATGCTACATAGAGCGTATTACGTACGTAAAGGTGATGGTTAACTGTAATATCCGCCATTTTTATAATATAATATTATTATTTATAAAAATATTAATAATGCATTTTATTTCATTTAATCTCATTTAGAGGATCATGAATATTTATTTCGACGTATCACAAGTTATAGCCTGAGTTATTTGGTGAGTAGTCATTATTATAATAGTGTTATTAATTATTCAAGCATAATACTAACATTCTTATTATTAATGTTATCATTATTATTACTAATAATATTATTATTACTATTATTATTAGTACTACTATTATTATTATCATTATCATTTTTCTGATATTATTTTCAACATTTCTGAATTATTATTTTTACATTTACTATTATTACTATTCACTACAGGAAAAACGCAATCAGACAACACTAATTAGACAACAGTCGACCGAAAAAGTGTTGACTGAAATTAACAGACAACAGTTTATTTTCATCCTCGAAAAAGTATTGTGTAATCCAAGTACATTACAACGGTTTAAAAGCCGTTGTCTAGAAAAAACAATCGGACAAGGATTTTTGTCGTTGGTGTTGTACAAACTTGAAGGATTAGACAACCGTTTTAAAAATATATTGTGGGAATTAGCTTAAGACAGTGCCACGTTAAACGGTAGTTGAAATAAGACAAGCATTTTTAACTATGCTTGTTTCATTATATTTCACACAACGTGACATAAAACCATTGTGTGACTCAGACAAGTGTTTTTTAAAATTTTATATGTAATCATGCTTCAATCAACGGAATATTAAAACCGTTATCTAAAGCATGTACTTTATCTAAAACAAGTAGTAGTTTGCTAAATCTCAAACCAAATTAATTTTTTAATTTTTGAAAATTTGGGAACATTACTCAATTAGATATATCTTGTCATCTGTATGGTTGGATCATCGATAACTTTTTAAAAAAAAAATAGAAACAATAATCCATGAAAATCACTAGTTACTAGTCAAGTTAGTAGTGGTTGCTAAGATCTCAAACCAAATTAATTTATTATTTTTTGGAAATTTAGGAACATCACTAAATTATATATATGTTGACATCCGTACGGTTGGATCGTCGAGAACTATTTTAAGAAAAATAGAAACAAAAATCCGGGACATAGCACTAGTTATTGTACTAGTCAATTTAGTAGTGGTTTGCTAAGATCTCAAACCCAATTAATTTTTTATTTTTTGAAAATTTGGGAACATCACTCCATTAGATATATATTGACATATGTACGGTTGGATTATTGATAAATATTTTAAAAAAATAGAAACAATAATTCGTGAAAAGCACTAGTTACTAGTCAATTTAGTACTGGTTTGCTAAGATCTCAAATCAATATAATTTTTTATTTTTTGAAAATTTGGAACATCACTCAATTAGATATATGTTGACATCCGTACGGTTGGATCGTCGAGAACTATTTTAAGAAAAATAGAAACAAAAATTCGGGACAAATCACTAGTTATTGTACTAGTCAATTTAGTAGTAGTTTGCTAAAGTCTCAAACCAAATTAATTTTTTATTTTTTGAAAATTTATGAACATCACTCAATTAGGTATATCTTGACATCTGTATGGTTGGATCGTCGATAAATTTTTTAAAAAAATAGAAGAAAAAAATCCGGGACAAAGCACTAGTTACTAGTCAATTTAGTAGTGGTTTGGTAAGATTTCAAACTAATATAATTTTTTTTTTTTAGAAATTTGGAAACATAATTAGATATATGTTGACATGCGTACGGTTGGATCGTCGAGAACTATTTTAAGAAAAATCGAAACAAAAATTCGGGACAAAACACTAGTTATGTACTAGTCGATTTAGTAGTGGTTTGATAAGATCTCAAACCAAATTAATTTTTTATTTTTTGAAAATTTGGGAACATCACTCAATTAGATATATCTTGACATCTATATGGTTGGATCGTTGATAAATATTTTAAAAAAAATAGAAACAATAATTCGTGAAAAGCACTAGTTACTAGTAAATTTAGTAGTGGTTTGTTAAGATCCAAACCAATATAATTTTTTATTTTTTGGAAATTTGGGAACATCACTCAACTATATATATGTTGACATCCGTAGGTTGGATCGTCGATAAATATTTTTTTAAAATAGAACAATAATCTCTGAAAAACACCAGTTAATGTACTAGTCAATTTAGTAGTGGTTTGCTAAGATCTCAAACCAAATTAATATTTTATGTTTTGAAAATTTGGGAAAATCACTAAATTAGATATATGTTGACATCCGTATAGTTGGATCATCGAGAAGTATTTTAAAAAAAAATAAAAAAAAATCCGGGACAAAACACTAGTTACGAGTACTAGTCAATTTAGTAGTGCCCTACTAAGATGTCACACCAAATTAATTTTTTATTTTTTTAAAATTTGGAAACATCACTAAATTATATGTATCTTGACATCCGTATGGTTGTATCGTCGATAAATATTTTTAGAAAAATAAAAACAACAATCCGTGAAAAAGCATTAGTTATGAGTACTAGTCAATTTAGTAGTGAATTCGGGACAAAACACTAGTTATGTACTAGTCGATTTAGTAGTGGTTTGATAAGATCTCAAACCAAATTAATTTTTTATTTTTGAAAATTTGGGAACATCACTAAGTTAGATATATCTTGACATCCGTACGGTTGGATCGTCGAGAAATATTTTAAAAAAATAAAAACAACAATCTGTGGAAAAGCACTAGTTTTGACTACTAGTCAATTTAGTAGTGATCTACTAAGATCTCCAACCAAATTAATTTTTTATTTTTTGAAAATTTGGGAAAATCACTCAATTAGATATATCTTGACATCCTTACGGTTGTATCGTCAATAAATATTTTTAAAAAATAGAAACAATAATCCGTGGAAAGCACTAGTTATTGCAGTAGTCAATTCAGTAGTGGTTTGCTAAAATCTCAAACCAATTAATTTTTTATTTTTTGAAAATTTGAAAAAATCACTCAATTAGATATATGTTGACATCCGCATGGTTGGATCATCTATAAGCATTTTTAAAAAAAAAAACAGAAACAAAAATCCAGGACAAAACACTAGTTACGAGTACTAGTCAATTTAGTAGTGCCCTACTAAGATGGCACACCAAATTAATTTTTTATTGTTTAAAAATTTGGGAACATCACTAAATTAGATATATCTTGACATCCGTATGGTTGGATCGTCGAGAAATATATTTTAAAAAATAGAAACAACAATCCGTGAAAAAACACTAGTTATGAGTACTAGTCAATTTAGTAGTAATTTACTAAGATTTCCAGCCAAATTAATTTTTTATTTTAAAAATTTGGGAACATCACTCAATTAGATATATCTTGACATCTGTATGGTTGGATCATCGATAAATATTTTTAAAAAAATAAAAACAACAATCCGTGACAAAACACTAGTTGTGAGTACTAGTTAACTTATTAGTGATCTACTAAGATCTCCAACCAAATTAAATTTTATTTTTTGAAAATTTGAGAACATCACTCAATTAGATATATCTTTACATCCTTACGATTGGATCGTCTATAAATATTTCTAAAAAAATAAAAACAATAATTTGTGAAAAACACAGTTACTGTACTAGTCAATTTAGTAGTGGTTTGCTAAGATCTCAAACCAAATTAATTTTTTATTTTTTGAAAATTTGGAAAAATCACTCAATTAGATATATGTTGACATCCGTACGGTCGGATCATCGATAAGTATTTTTAGAGAAATAGAAACAAAAATCCGGGACAAAGCACTAGTTACGAGTACTAGTCAATTTAGTAGTGATCTACTAAGATCTCCAACCAAATTAATTTTTATTTTTTTGAAAATTTGGGAATACCCCGAAATTAGATATATATTGACATCCGTGCGGTTGGATCATTGAGAAATATTTTTTTAAAAATAGAAATAAAAATCCAAAACAAAGTACTAGTTACAAGTAGGGGTGTGCATAAAAACCCGACCGGAACTACCCCACCCGACTACCCGCTGACCCGAGGTAAATTTATCGGGTATTTTTATAATTTTTAAAAAAAATTCGGACCGGGTACCTAACCCGGTAAAAGAGAATAAATTCAGGTCCGGATACGAGTCGAGAATATTTTTTGGACCGAGTACCCGACCTGACATATATATATATATATATAAAATATTTAATAGTTATGAAGTAGGGTTTGCCAGCTACTTTACTTACTTCACTTGGTCCGCCTTTTCACAATTACTCCAAATAGTCCAAACTCCATTTATGCACTTCACCACCCAAACATTTCTACACTTCACGTCCAACCTCCAAAGTCCAGACCATCTCTGCACTTCATCGTCCCGCGTCCACAGCCCACGGCGTCCAACCGATTTCAGACTTCTAGGGTTTCCAATCTTCAAATAATCTGCCCGATACTTGAAGAATTTCAATCGGCTGCCATTGTGAGTTCATCGATTTGCTCTTTTTTTTTTCAGACTTCCAGGGTTTTCCTATTTGAGGAATATTTTTTCATTTCTGATGAATCGGCCCAATCGACTGTTTTTTCATTGTTTGCTGTGTGTGTGTTTTTGTGTGTATTATTTCTTTTGACCCTAATTGTTAATGTGCAAATACTTCTTGTAAATTAAGTAATAAGTTTAATCATATGCTAATTTTGATCGTTTTGTTTATTGCGTAATGACCTTGTCTAGTTTACTGCTCTGCATGATATGAAAGACATGAGAGCGTGCTATGATAGCTTACTTTTAGCTGTTGCTGCAACAACAAATAGTGCTTATGGTATTTGCTTGATTTGATGTAATTTCTGAACTAGAATTTCAAAAAACGTGACCATTTTGGAGGATAAAACCTCAAAAATGTGCTGTTTCCAATTTTCACAAAAGCAGTATGTTTGTTGGACAACTTTCTCAGAGCCTTTTATTTGTTAAAAATTACGAAATATGGCTCAACATCCGACCCCTGAAATGATGGTTTTAATCCTTTTGTAACGTGCTTACAATCAATTTTCTGAAGATCACGCTTTAATTGAGCAATGAAATTGAGATAATTCATTGGATTTTATCTTGACAGCCTTGACCGTATCCTAACTAAATGAAATCTAAACGTTGATAACGATAATGAACCTCAGGAATGATTGACTGTACACCTCTTGCTTTAATTTTTATGTAATACAATGTAACAATGGATATGTAATACTTTATGTCTCAAAATGTATAATATCAGCATCAACCCTATATTTTTTTACTTTCATAGTTTTTCGAATCATTGCTGGAAATGGGGAGTTGTCTACTGGAGAAAACTTTCATGCATGACAATGGAGAAAGTAGTAAGTCAGTCAATTTATTCTACTTCTAGAAGCTACTTTTGTTATTCTTTAGGAGTGATGTGAAATGGTGATGTTGCAATTATGTTTCCAAGAAATCTCTAATACATCAAGCAAAGAGAAGCCGTCTTTCATCAGTTTGAACTTAGATGTTATAGTTAGTTATTGCATCATTTCAATCATGGAACATCTACTTTTGCCAACTAAAGTATTTTTCTCATAGACTAGTATGGTCGACTTTGGTTGTTCCATCATATTTCGCGGATTCACTAATCGAGGTTCCTTTTCCCTTGTAATCAAGATGATCCTTAATCAAGGCTACCCTAAACTTTTCCAGAACATAATTTATTTACTTTTTGTGATTGTGCAGAAGGAGCATTGTTCATGTTGGGAAAACTACAGCTTGTACTTCAGAAACTAGTCGATACCTATGTTAGTTTTCACTGTCATGTCAACCGTAAGTATATAAGTACACTATTTAATTTGGTTATAACTCAGTGTTCTTTACTTACAGCAGTCCCATATTATCATGACAATTACAAATCCATCGGAGTCTCTGATTAGTGAACTACGCAAAGTGGAGGTTTGAATATCAATTCTATTGAACTGATTATTTTTAAGGAACAAGATTTGTGCTTGATTTTTGTTAATTTAGATTCAAGTTTTAGTGGCATGCAAATATATTCTAGTGATCATGATAAAAAATTTGTAGTTTTGGGTTATGCACGATTCGTCCATAGAGAATAACTTATAAGGTTTACTGATTGTACGCAAGACCATAAATAAATGTACTTATATTTGACCAGCAATGTTCTCGTCTGCACTAATATAAATGTTCTTAATCAAAATTTTAATTTAATCTTGAAACTGGTGATATGTTGATAGCTGGATATGTTTAAGTACGTTATCTTTCTATGAGTATATTTCTATGGTAAAACTCCTGAAACTTTGTGAAGATAATTTAAATAACATCATTATAACAGAAAAGACAAGGGTGTGATATGTGCATCATCTCTAAATCTTGTTGGAGCGGTGGAATAGAACATGCTTCCCATGCATATACCTGTTATTATTATGTTTTACAGTGGTGTTGAAAACCCCCACCTGTTCAATTATATATGATTGTAAAGAGGCACACGCTCAAGCTTGCAATTAGCTGTATACTTAACAAAGTCTTTGTTCTTTTTTTGGTGCCATGCACTAAATATCTAAAGAATTATGTGTATACATATGAGTTTTGTGTAAATGTATATAGTATGAAATCTTTGAAATGAATACACATTGTTGGTAAGTACTGCTGTTTGAAGCTGTCATGCCTATATAACAATTTAAATTAAAACAGGGTTACAACATGGATGCCAAAGTTGTAGTTAATGTACTGGACCAGTTCGGGCTATGCTTAAATTGGGATCAAGTGTATAAGAGATGATTAAGCTTGTGGTGAAAAAGGCCAGAGTCCTCATCTTTATAAACATGCTGCATCAAGCTTTAAGTTTGAATTCCTGACATTTCAGCCATTAAAGTAAGCATATATCTCAAAATTGCTAGGATCACTTGCAAACATGTCTTAAATTCACAATTCATTTCCACTTTATCTTTACAAATTTGTATCTATGGGAGGCATCATTCGTAAATTTGTCTTAAATTCTGTAGGGAAAATGCAACACATGATTTTGAAGACACTGGCCATAGTGATAATGCTAGAGAGATAATGGAAAAGTACTACAATGGCGAGATACACCCCACATGAACTCATAAGGGAACTAAATGTAGTTTATGAAACTGAGTCATGACAATTCAACAAGGTTTGCGTTTCTTGCAAAGGTTAAACTAAGCCGAGACGAATGGACATCAAGTATATATGAAAGTCGGAGAATGTTTGTTTAGATGTTTTAGATGTATAGGTACTAGTGAATATTTGTTGCTACTTTAGTGACAAGTATTGGTTGGTATTTATTTATTTAATGATGAATATTGATTGTTATTTGTAAATTGAAGCTATTGTCTAAATGAGTAGTTTTAATGCAAATAAAATAATTGTCCGATTTGTCATTAGGCAATTAGATAATTTTAAAAATAGTTGTTAAAATTCGCATTAAACAACAACATTCTAACAAAGCATTATGTGAAAACAAGTAAAAACAGATGTTTCATAAAATTGTTGTTTATAGAAAATATAAACAACACTTTGTAAGAAATAAACAATTGTGCTTAGTACATCTAACAATTGTTTTGAAAAACAAAACTGTTGTGGCCTGAACATTCCAAATGGTGCAACTTCAACAAAGGCTTGTGTGCTTAACCCTCAAACAATGTTATAGTTTTAAGAAACCATTGTGTTGATAAAATCTTAACAACATATTCAAAATAAAAAAAATAATTGTGTTTGATAAATTCTAACAACATGTTTTAAATGAACAAAACTTGAGTTATAAGCAGACAGACAATAGACAAATTCTACAAAAATATTGTGTAATTTCCTTTCTGACAAGTTTGTATTTTTCAAAAACTATTGTGTAGCATCCCAAACAACAATGGTTTCTAAATGGAGTGTTGTTGTTTCTCGTTATTACACAACAGTGTCTAGAGATGAAGTCGTCTTTCACTCTTTCACACAATAGATTCTGTACCGTTGTCTGAGGCATGTAAGAGACGGCGTCTCAATAGACAACGGGAAAATAGGGGTTTACACAACATGCAAAAACCGTTATCTGATGCAGTTTTTCTTGTAGTGATTACTATTATTATACCAATTATATATAACCATGTGTTTTAAATTTAACTAATTATGATTAAACTAAATTAACCATAATTAAGAACTCGTAGTCGATCGATCATTTCCCATCACAGTTCTTTACTTCATCAAACTCCTCAATGTTTATCTTAACACAATCCTACTTCCACCAAAACACTTAAAAACCTATACCTATAAATATACAAATAATCCTACTACAAATCTTTTACTAATCATCGATCAGCATCAAAAAAAAAAAAAGAGAACACAATTCCTGCAATCGCCAGAAAATTTATGATGCAAATGAGGAGAAAAAGACATCATCAAACCCCATCCTTGATCATTCAAAGGAACGGGAAAGGAATTTTTACAATACAGAAAAAAAAGGAAAAGATAGTTGCGGCCTATCATCGAGTCTCTAGCCGATTTCTGTCAATCTATGTTCAAATCCTTCGAAAGTAACCCGGTCTCCATCCTAATGAGATTCATAAACTGTGTTTATTCAGTTATTACTGTGCCATGATTGTAAACACTCAATGTCAGAGTTATTTTTCCTGTTCTGCACCACTGTTTCTATAGACTACAATATATTCAGTTTGTTAAAAAATCTGGTTACACCAAGTCAATTGACTTAATCGTCATCAACACCAAATTCCCCAATTTAAAACCTCAATTCGGAACCCAACTCAGAGCCAGTAGCCAAACCGCCGCTCAGACCCTTTCCGGATTGAAGCCTCGAACCAGAATTCAACCTAATCCAGGCCCGAATTCAAACCCATAATCAACCTACATGGCCCGATTCTGGCAATCCAGGGCCGCGGCCGAACCCAAAAAATCGACCCAGAAATCAACCAACAAAAAAAATCAACAAAACCAAAACTGAAATCGAAGCTTTTAGCCCAGGCTTAGCCCAAACTCGGTACCTTCAAACTCGATTTCAGCCACCGAACCAACTCACTTGTAGTCGGAACCTACCATCTCGGAACCGCCACGAGCCACTGGAAAATCCGCCGTTGAGGTCGCACATCGTCGCCCGCCGCCACTGCCTCATATACCGGATTTCGCCGGTCGCGTGATGGGTGTGTATGTCGGACCGAGTGTGGTGTGCAAGTGACTATGTTCGTGTGTGTGTATTCTTCTGCAGCTCCTCTCGACCGAGGATAATTTTAGAGAGAGGCCGAGAGAGAGAGTTTTAGAGATAGGGTGAATCGGTGCAGAATGTTAGAGAGAGAGAGAGAGAGAGAGAGAGTAGATGAGGGAGAGAGGGTGAGGGACGGGGGAAGAATGGGGATTTGGTCGGCTGAGGGTTAGGGTTAGGGTATTCGTACCCGCGTAGTTTTAGGGGTTTTCAATTTAGCCCTCAATTTTTCAGTAACTTTCGATTTAACCCCAGACACCTTTTAATTATTTTTAATCAACCCCAGACAGATTTTTACATCTTCAATTAAGTCCTATTTTGACTCAAGACATTAAAATATTGACTCTTCAAATAATGTTAATAATTAATCCAATTTTATGCATATATTTTTAATTTCAATCATTATATCATAATATTTTATAATGATTAAATTATTATTGTATGTAGACATTAACAAGAATTTACGGGCTTAGGACCGTGGGTCGAGCATCTTCATATTCAAGTTCAAGCAGCATGCCTGCACAACCTCAATATTCACATGCGTGCTAGATTCATGTTATACATGGTATTGTGTTTATGTTTCATGTTGTTGCTGTAATACCCGAATTTTCAGTATAAATTTTTCGCGTTATTTTATCTGAGATATACTGTATAGTTTGGTATCTATACAGTATGGATAAAATAAATTGAGGACTGAGACAGTTATACTTGTGTAATTAACGTGTTTGATTGACAGTTATATTGAGGATTTGTTGTATCAGGTTGAACTGATTTGGATATCAGGTATATCGTATGAGAATATTTTTGGGTTGAGTATATGTGTATTCAGTATGCCGTATGTTCGTATTCAGTATGTCGAGACGAACATGAACAATTGGATTTTTGGCCAAGTATAAAAGCCATTACGTACGTTAAGCCTTGGAGCTTACGTACGTAAAATGTGTTAGCTTACGTACGTTATATAGTGTACATAACGTACGTAACAAGAGGAATCGGACAGGACCGAGTCGTGGTCGGCAGGTGGGCCCCTGTGTCGGTAGCTTTCGGCGGAGGATGTGGACAGCGAGTCAACCTCGGCCATTACGTACGTTATGCATGTTGAATTACGTACGTAATACGGGTATGGCACTGTAGCAAGTCAACGTACGTATTACGTACGTTATGGTGAAGGTGTTACGTACGTAAGGAAGTACGCAAAACAGGTCAGTTAACTCTGGACTGAGTTACGTACGCTACTAAGGTCAGATAGCGTACGTAAGGGTGTGTTACGTACGTTAACTAAGGAAGGTTACGTATGTAACAAACAGAATTGTTTTATAAGTGGATGCCCGTCCTTCATTTCCCTTCGACATTTCTTTTCATTTTTTTCGTCTCCAAACACTGAGAGAGGGAGATTTAGCCCTCTTAAGTCGATTTTGAGCTTGGATTTGAGACTTGGATATGAAGATGTTGATGATTCTTGAAGAGTTTGCTAGTCGTTTTGATCTTCTAAGAGGTATGTTGGATAATCCCTTCTTGAATTTCGGATTTTTGATGTTGTTGTTGATGAATGATTCGTATGAATATGATTATGATCTTGCTATTACGATTCTTGAAGATATATGAATTATATGTTGAAGGAAGATGATGATATGATGGTTTGTATCTTGATTATGTTGGTTATGATTATGGAATCCTAGAGTTCTTGATGCTCTTGGTAGTATTGTTTCGATTTTTGGTGTTAGGAAAATCGTATGTTGAAGAACATGATGATATACACCTTGAATTATGATTAAGGATTGTTTAGATGTTAGAAAATATCGGATTATGTTGTTTTATGGATTATGAACGCGAATTCGGATAATTCGTGTTCTTGAAGAACTCGTGAGTTATACATGTCATGATTGTTGGGAAGATTTCGGATAATTGGATTGTGATTCTTCATGATAATAATTGATAAATTGTTTCTTACGAATTTACTAGTATAACAAGAAGGAGTCTTGTTGATTTTAATTTAGAATTGAAGTCGGAATCGAATATGTTATTAAATCCTTAATATCAAGATGAATTGATCTTTGATTTGAGGAATGTATTGGTGTTTTTGGTATGAATATGGAATATTCATATCTATAATTAAGTTATGTATTTTGGTACAATATTCGTATAGGAATACGAATATGATTAAGGGTTTGATGAGATTATTATTCACCGTTGAGTTTGGAAATTCATACATATTGAACAAGTGTTCAAATCGAATGTTTGAGTTATTTGAAACTCTTGGAATATGGTTATCTATGATGTTGAATTAATCGGATCGTCCGAATTGATGATAATAATCGGTAATTGGTTTATAGTATGAATTTACAAGGAGGAAACTTGTATCCGTATTTAAGATTGAATTTGGAAATGGTAATGTTAGGCCCTTGTTGGGTTAAATTAATTATTGATATGATCTTCGGATTGTGGAATCGTATTGTGGTTTTGAATTCGTGTTTGATTGGTTTGGATTGTTTGGATTTGCATTTAATCGGGATATTGTAGAACCGTTGTGTTTGTTGATCGGTTATTGATTGTTATTTGTGATCATCGAGTTACGGCTTGTATTATGGATATGAGTTCGTGTTTGTTGAGTTGGATTATTTGGTTTTATGTATATGATCGAGGTTTCGTTGAACCGTTGAGTTTGTTGGTTGGGTATGTCGGTTATTATTTTTTATCAAATGTGTTAATCGGTTATTGCAATAGGTTGATATGTTTTGATTGTGGATTATGACCGTTGAGTTGCGGTTGAGGCTAAAGAGTTCGTAGATTGATTTTGGTCGGGGCTGAGGAGCTCGCAGATTAAGGCAATGGATTTTGGTAACGGCTTCGTGGTATCGGTATCGAGGCAAGTTTATACTTGTTCAGTTTATAATATTTGATGAATGGTTTCGTTTTCATTTCATTTATAATTCGTATAGCAATGTTGTTAGAAATGTAAGTTGTCGGGATAATGGTTTGTATATCGTACTCTGGTTGTAATAAATCATAAGGTATATGATTTAATTGTGTTCAGGGAAGACGTGAGTTATCTTTGCTCAAAGATATATAATATCGGATATCGAGGATAGTTATCGTGATGACATAAGTATCGGGATAAAGGTTTATTGGTATTGAATGGATGGTACCTTATTTGAGATTATTTGTATAACTGTGTATTCGTTCAGGGATGTTGTTCGTGGAAAGGATGTTGTCTTCGGCTTTGAGGTAATTTATGTATTGTTCAGTTATGAGATAATTATTATGTTGAGTTGTTGTATATGTTGTATGTTGAGGCTTCGTATATTGAGATTCGTACTGGTTGTTCGTTGAGGGATGTTGATCCCAGGACTATTGTTGGTATTAATGGTTGTGTTGATCGTCTAATTAGGGGATGTTGATGGATATGGTCCTCGGCTTTGAGGTAATCTAAGTATTTGTTCAGTCATGTGGATAATTAGTATGTTGAGTTGTTGTATATGTTGAGGTTTCATGTAATGAGTTTCGTATCGGTTATTCGTTGAGGGATGTTGATCCCAGGACTGTTGTATTGAGATCGTAGATCGTGTTGGTCATTCATTTGGGGATGATGATCCCAGGATTGATGTTTTGGATATTGATTAGTCGTGTCGATTTTTCATTGTCAGTCTGTTGTTGTTCACTTTGGTGAGTCTTTTGATCCTTATTGGATATGTGTTTCTTTGAGTTTCGTTGTCATGTTGCATCGTGACATATCTGGAGTCATATCTGCGTGCCGATTGGTTATTGTGTAGGATTTTTAGCCGGGCACATGATGGTTATGTGTTGATATTTCCACATTGAACCGTGCACACAAGACGTAGTTCGTGAGGCTAATTAGGTACAAGACCACACGTGTATGTGATCAATACCGGGGTGGCTTGTGCACGGACACATTTCGGATCGGGCGTACTATGACTTCCATCTTTGAGCCATATTGTTTGGTCGTTCATCCTCCATTTATGGTTGGGTATGTTCGATGGTTTGTGACTGGTTTTTCATACGCTCGAGGGGTATGTTCGAGAGTCGGAGTTATTTCTTTGAGATCCATTATTGTTGATCATTTGGAGTTTACCTTGTTGATGGTATTCTCGGTTATTGTTGGTCCTTTGTTGATCATTTGGAGTCTACCTTGTTGAGGGTATTCTTGGTTATTGTTGATCTTTGTTGATCGTGTTGGGAGTTTACCATGTTGAGGGTACTCTCGGTTATCATTGATTCCTTGTTGGTCATACTGGAGTTATCATGTTGGTGATATTCTCAGTTGACGTATTGGTTGATCTGGTTATTGATCGTATAAACATTCGGACTGTACGTCGATGTTCGGGATTTGTTATCATTATCATGTAGTAGTTGATCTACAGATATGTTGTGTACTATTGGTTTATCCAGGTTGAGTTTTGATTGTGTAATCCGATGGACAGGATTTGGCACAGATGAATTATTTCATGATTATGAGTTATGATGATGTTTTGAGGATTTTTGATATTATTTGAATACTGTACAGTTGGTTGTGGTTGAGTTCATTTCGTCATTTGAGAATGCGGAATGTGAATTATGGTAAGGATCGATTTGGTATGGATTGCCATGAATTGGTATGGTTATGACGGTAAGTTTACGTTGGTAGTATTCTTACAGTATTATTACATTGGTATGTAATTATTTATGATGATGTGATCGATATCATTATTGAGTATTGTGGCTGACCCCGTCGTGGGCTTTATTTTTAGGTACTCGGAGATCGAGCTAGTAGCGGTCGTGAAGGGATGAGCTTCCCGATGTGATACTGGTGGTGGCATGTTTTGGAGTATCGAGTATTTCTTTTGTGGTTATTCATTTCCGCTGCAAATGTGTATTTTGAACTGTGTTTTATCCGCTGCGTGTGTATATTTCAAAATGGCTTTTCGGTATCTTTATCTGCTGCGTGTGTGTATTCTAAAAGGGCTTTTTGGCACTTTGTTAAACCTTTTCCTAAACTATTTTATCGGTACGTTTAAGTGGTGGCTTAAGGTACATTCTAAACTGTTGAGATTTGGCACTTCGCCTTGTATTTTCAAATGGTATTCTATGACGGTATTTCAGAATTATGTTTTTGAAAATATTTGAGTATTTGCAAAATATTACCGTCATCGGCCTTTTGGCGTTTTTAAACGTTTTTGAAATGGTTTTGTAAATGGTTTTTAGCCTGGTGGGTTCCGGCGCGGGACCCACGGCGCTGTAATATCCCGGATGGTTTTGGGGGCGTTACAAAAGATGGTATCAGAGCTTGGGTTTTGTGAAACCCAGGCGTGTGTGTTATGTGGCTCTACCGGTATGGTAGTAGCGTGATTTTTGAAAATGAGTTTTTCTGACTTTTGAGTCGAACCGATTTTTGGAGTTTCCAAAATTTTTGAGATCTTTTCAAATTGCTATTTGTGATATTGGTGTGTGTTGATTGTATTGAGACTTCGTATGGGAGTC
The DNA here is from genome assembly GCA_033398695.1 of Orobanche coerulescens. Classification (NCBI taxonomy): domain Eukaryota; kingdom Viridiplantae; phylum Streptophyta; class Magnoliopsida; order Lamiales; family Orobanchaceae; genus Orobanche; species Orobanche coerulescens. Next base: position 131,125,749 of record CM065809.1, read on the forward strand.
GTGTGCTAGTATCACGGGAGATCATCGGCTTCACGTACCTGTAAGTATATTGGTTTGGTTATTCGCCTGTGGCGACGCTTGATTGTTTTTGTGATGAGTTGGAAGTTTTGGATTTATCTGTTGTTGGTGACAGGTCGCAAGTTTCGAGGACGAAACTTATTTTAAGGGGGCTAGTATGTAATACCCGGATTTTCAGTATAAATTTTTCGCGTTATTTTATATCAGATATACTGTATAGTTTGGTATCTATACAGTATGGATAAAATAAATTGAGGACTGAGACAGTTATACTTGTGTAATTGACGTGTTTGATTGACAGTTATATTGAGGATTTGTTGTATCAGGTTGAACTGATTTGGATATCAGGTATATCGTATGAGAATATTTTTGGGTTGAGTATATGTGTATTCAGTATGCCGTATGTTCGTATTCATTATGTCGAGACGAACAGGAACAATTGGATTTTTGGCTAAGTATAAAAGCCATTACGTACGTTGAGCCTTGGAGCTTACGTACGTAAAATGTGTTAGCTTACCTACGTTATATAGTGTACATAACGCACGTAACAAGAGGAATCAGACAGGACCGAGTCGTGGTCGGCAGGTGGGGCCCTGTATCGGTAGCTTTCGGCGGAGGATATGGACAGCGAGTCAACCTCGGCCATTACGTATGTTATGCATGTTGAATTACGTACGTAATACGGGTATGGCACTGTAGCAAGTCAACGTACGTATTACGTACGTTATGGTGAAGGTGTTGGAAGTACACAAAATAGGTCAGTTAACTCTGGACTGATTTACGTACGCTACCAAGGTCAGATAGCGTACGTAAGGGTGTGTTACGTACGTTAACTAAGGAAGGTTATGTACATAACAAACAGAATTGTTTTATAAGTGGATGCCCGTCCTTCATTTCCCTTCGATATTTCATTTCATTTTTTTCGTCTCCAAACACTGAGAGAGGGAGATTTAGCCCTCCTAAGTCGATTTTGAGCTTAAGAGCTTGGATTTGAGACTTGGATATGAAGATGTTGATGATTCTTGATGAGTTTGCTAGTGCTTTTCATCTTCTAAGAGGTATGTTGGATAATCCCTTCTTGAATTTCGGATTTTTGATGTTGTTGTTGATGAATGATTCGTATGAAGATGATGATGATCTTGCTATTACGATTCTTGAAGATATATGAATTATATGTTGAAGGAAGATGATGATATGATGGTTTGTATCTTGATTATGTTGGTTATGATTATGGAATCCTAGAGTTCTTGATGTTCTTGGTAGTATTGTTGCGATTTTTGATGTTAGGAAAATCGTATGTTGAAGAACATGATGATATACACCTTGAATTATGATTAAGGATTGTTTAGATGTTAGAAAACATCGGATTATGTTGTTTTATGGATTATGAACGCGAATTCGGATAATTCGTGTTCTTGAAGAACTCGTGAGTTATACATGTCATGATTGTTGGGAAGATTTCGGATAATTGGATTGTGATTCTTCATGATATTGGTAAATTGTTTCTTATGAATTTACTAGTATAACAAGAAGGAGTCTTGTTGATTCTAATTTAGAATTGAAGTCGGAATCGAATATGTTATGAAATCCTTAATATCAAGATGAATTGATCATTGATTTGAGGAATGTGTTGGTGTTTTGGGTATGAATATGGAATATTCATATCTATAATTAAGTTATGTATTTTGGTACAATATTCGTATAGGAATACAAATATGATTAAGGGTTTGATGAGATTATTATTCACCGTTGAGTTTGGAAATTCATACATATTGAACAGGCGTTCAAATCGAATGTTTGAGTTATTTGAAACTCTTGGAATATGGTTATCTATGATGTTGAATTAATCGGATCGTCCGGATTGATGATGATAATCGGTAATTGGTTTATAGTATGAATTTACAAGGAGGAAACTTGTATCCGTATTTACGATTGAATTTGGAAATGGTAATGTTAGGCCCTTGTTGTGTTAAATTGATTATTGATATGATCTTCGGATTGTGGAATCGTATTGTGGTTTTGAATTCGTGTTTGATTGGTTTGGATTGTTTGGATTTGCATTTAATCGGGATATTGTAGAACCATTGTGTTTGTTGATCGGTTATTGATTGTTATTTGTGATCATCGAGTTACGGCTTGTATTATGGATATGAGTTCGTGTTTGTTGAGTTGGATTATTTGGTTTTATGTATATGATCAAGGTTTCGTTGAACCGTTGAGTTTGTTGGTTGGGTATGTCGGTTATTGATTTTATCGAATGTGTGTTAATCGGTTATTGCAATAGGTTGATATGTTTTGATCGTGGATTATGACCGTTGAGTTGCGGTTGAGGCTAAAGAGTTCGTAGATTGATTTTGGTCGGGGCTGAGGAGCTCGCAGACTAAGGCAATGGATTTTGGTAACGGCTTCGTGGTATCGGTATCGAGGCAAGTTTATACTTGTTCAGTTTATAATATTTGATGAATGGTTTCGTTTTCATTTCATTTATAATTCGTATAGCAATGTTGTTGGAAATGTAAGTTGTCGAGATAATGGTTTGTATATCGTACTCTGGTTGTAATAAATCATAAGGTATATGATTTAATTGTGTTCAGGGAAGACGTGAGTTATCTTTGGTCAAGGATATATAATATCGGATATCGAGGATAGTTATCGTGATGACATAAGTATCGGGATAAAGGTTTATTGGTATTGAATGGATGGTACCTTATTTGAGATTATTCGTATAACTGTGTATTCATTCAGGGATGTTGTTCGCGGAAAGGATGTTGTCTTCGGCTTTGAGGTAATTTATGTATTGTTCAGTTATGAGATAATTATTATGTTGAGTTGTTGTATATGTTTGTATGTTGAGGCTTCGTATATTGAGATTCGTACTGGTTGTTCGTTGAGGGATGTTGATCCCAAGACTATTGTAGGTATTAATGGTTGTGTTGATCGTCTCATTGGGGGATGTTGATGGATATGGTCCTCGGCTTTGAGGTAATCTAAGTATTTGTTCAGTCATGTGGATAATTAGTATGTTGAATTGTTGTATATGTTGAGGTTTCATGTAATGAGTTTCATATCGGTTATTCGTTGAGGGATGTTGATCCTAGGACTGTTGTATTGAGATCGTAGATCGTGTTGGTCATTCATTTGGGGATGATGATCCCAGGATTGATGTTTTGGATATTGATTAGTCGTGTCGACTTTTCATTGTCAGTCTGTTGTTGTTCACTTCGGTGAGTCTTTTGATCCTTATTGGATATGTGTTTCTTTGAGTTTCGTTGTCATGTTGCATCGTGACATATCTGGAGTCATATCTGCGTGCCGATTGGTTATTGTGTAGGATTTTTAGCCGGGCACATGATGGTTATGTGTTGATATTTCCACATTGAACCGTGCACACGAGACGTAGTTCGTGAGGCTAATTAGGTACAAGACCACACATGTATGTGATCAATACCCGGGGTGGCTTGTGCACGGACACATTTCCGGATCGGGCGTACTATGATTTCCATCTTTGAGCATATTGTTTGGTCGTTCATCCTCCATTTATGGGTGGGTATGTTCGACGGTTTTTGACTGGTTGTTCATACGCCCGAGGGGTATGTTCGACAGTCGGAGTTATTTCTTTGAGATCCATTATTGCTGATCATTTGGAGTTTACCTTGTTGATGGTATTCTCGGTTATTGTTGGTCCTTTGTTGATCATTTGGAGTCTACCTTGTTGAGGGTATTCTTGGTTATTGTTGATCTTTGTTGATCGTGTTGGGAGTTTACCATGTTGAGGGTACTCTCGGTTATCATTGATTCCTTGTTGGTCATATTGGAGTTATCATGTTGGTGATATTCTCAGTTGACGTATTGGTTGATCTGGTTATTGATCGTATAAACATTCGGACTGTACGTCGATGTTCGGGATTTGTTATCATTATCATGTGGTAGTTGATCTACAGATATGTTGTGTACTATTGGTTTATCCAGGTTGAGTTTTGATTGTGTAATCCGATGGACAGGATTTGGCACGGATGAATTATTTCATGATTATGAGTTATGATGATATTTTGAGGATTTTTGATATTATTTGAATACAGTACAGTTGGTTGTGGTTGAGTTCATTTCATCATTTGAGAATGCGAAATGTGAATTATGGTAAGGATCGATTTGGTATGGATTGCCATGAATTGGTATGGTTATGACGGTAAGTTTACATTGGTAGTATTCTTACAGTATTATTACATTGGTATGTAATTATTTATGATGATGTGATCGATATCATTATTGAGTATTGTGGCTGACCCCGTCGTGGGCTTTATTTTTAGGTACTTGGAGATCGAGCTAGTAGCGATCGTGAAGGATGAGCTTCCCGATGTGATACTGGCCGTGGCATGTTTTGGAGTATCGAGTATTTCTTTTCTGGTTATTCATTTCCGCTGCAAATGTGTATTTTGAACTGTGTTTTATCCGCTGCGTGTGTATATTTCAAAATGGCTTTTCGGTATCTTTATCCACTGCGTGTGTGTATTCTAAAAGGGCTTTTTGGCACTTTGTTAAACCTTTTCCTAAATTATTTTATCGGTACGTTTAAGTGGTGGCTTAACGTACATTTTAAACTGTTGAGATTTGGCACTTTGCCTTGTATTTTCAAATGGTATTCTATGACGGTATTTCAGAATTATGTTTTTGAAAATATTTGAGTATTTGCAAAATATTACCGTCATCGGCCTCTTGGCGTTTTTAAAAGTTTTTGAAATGGTTTTTAGCCTGGTGGGTTCCGGCGCGGGACCCACGACGCTGTAATATCCCGGATGGTTTTGGGGGCGTTACAGTTGCGGGGACACCTGCGCAACCTTAATATTCGTGTAATGCGTGCTAGATTCATGCTATACATAATATTGTGTGTATGTATTCATGTTGAGGAAAAGATATGATAGATTATACATGTTATGCTTTCCATGAGATTGTATATTACTATGATATGTGTGATTTCCACGAGCTGAAGGAAGCTTAGATGGACGAAGGAGCTTTCCATGATATTGTATATTATTGTGATATGTGTGATCCCCACATATATTGATCCCGTAGGTTAAACCGAGCTAGATGGACGAAGGAGCGAGTCGAGAGGGCATATGATGATATATTTAAATGATGAAATTTTTATTAAATGACGTTTTATTTTATATCTCATGTTTTGGAATTTATTTGGGGAAACTTTTGTTCAGAAATTAACAATTTATAATTTGTTCTTCCGCTGCAATTATTATCTCTTATCTATGACGTTTTGTTGCCTTAATTAAAAGGTATTTATTTTAGTCACTGTAGCGACTCGACTTTGTAGGCGAGAATTTTAATATTCTCAAAGAAATTATTTTTCGTCAAAATTTACCTTTTTACTTATTTTCCCCTATAATTACTCGTAGAAAGTCGGGGCGTTACATTAACGTACGTTAAGGAGGTCAGAAAATGAGGCAGTAGCTACTGGCGAACGTTAATGTACGTAAGGAGTAACATATAACGTACGTTAAGGCTATAACGTACGTAATACCTTGTGGCTAATGTACGTAAAGATCAGGGTCTTATAAATAAGACATCACCCCCATTTCATTTCACAATTGTTCTCCTTCGTCCCTTGGCCGATTTCTGCAAGTCCAAAGAGCCTTCCCCCACATTATAATCCTTGTTTAGCCTTTCTACTTAGTCATTGAAGTTGGGAAGCATCTTGGATTGGTACTCAAGCTTCTGGTGTTGGGTTTTCACCAAGTGTTTCGTTGTTTTCTCCATATTAAGGTATGTTAATGTTGCTCCAGCTCCGAGTTCATATTTCTAGGATGATTATGTAACACCCCCAGATCGAACCGGGAATATTACACGCTGCAGACCCTCTCCGTGAGGATCCACCAGGCTAGACATCAAAACAACACGTTACATTACATACCGACGAATCAAAATAACGAACCAATAGACCGATTTGGTCTTTTGTCACTGACTTACAAATCAAAATACATAAACTCATCCAGACTCATACCCACGCAAGGGTAAAATACTTACAACAACGAGCAATAAGACAGCGGAAAAGACAATACAAAGGACTTCGACTAACTTAACCCAAAACTGGTCTTCGTGTGATTAGTATCATTCGTCTTCCATCATCCCTCGTACCAATCCTGTGACTTGCTCCCGAAAACCTGCATGTACCTGGACACAATACAGATATCGACCCCCCGATTACTCGGGGGTTAGCAAAACTCCACTGTTTCGCTAGTGCAAGTATAAAGTGCAAAAACGAGCCATACACAACATATTCTGAGAATACAACGAAAGACTTTTCGAGATATTTAGTTAAAAACAGTTCAAGTCTTGAAAGTAGAAACGAAGCAAGTAAGCACTTTGAAAACATTTCCAAATCTCGGGAGTTTTGAAAACATTAGAAACTGAAAAGTTCTTAATTCCTCGAAAGTCATTTAGGGTCACAGCCCCAAAGTTCATTTTCCAAAATGCAAATCCGTTAACAAAACACGGGGTCCACGACCCAACCATTCCGGTCACAAAACACAGGGCCTACGACCCGATCATCCACTGCAATTCACTTACAAGGACACATTACACGTAACACATTATTCCTATGCCATTCTAGCCAAGCACCAAGACTCGATATATATAATGTCTCTCGACCCCGAGCACAAAGCATTGTGATACTCCGGACAATATCACAATTAACGAAAACATCAACATCATCCTCAAGATGAAAACTACACCTGGTAACCCGCGACCGTACCCCTTAGTATCGGCCCCAAGACGCCCCGTCGAACGCTCTGGGTGGGAAACCACTTCCGCGGCCGTACCCCTTAGTATCGACCCCCAGACATCCCGTCGGACACTCCGAGTGGAAGTTCATCCACACACGCACCCAATTCCACTTCCGTGGCCGTACCCCTTAGTATCGACCCCCAGACATCCCGTCGGACACTCCGGGTGGAAGGAACAACACACACACACGTTCCAAAATCACAATTGCAAACCACAAGCCTCGAAGGCCAATCACAATATATATAGTCGAGGTACCTTACTAGAATGGCCAGTTCATCCAACATATACTCATGACCAAGTAACGATACGATTCATGCTAGAATTTCAACGATGCAGCTAGTACCAATAACATAGCAATGAGGGAAAATACCTATCCAACCACGCCGAACGACACAATGAGACAGGATCATCAATAGGCATACGTTCCATACATATCTCAAGGAAAGGTTAAGCTATAAATCCACAACGTCATAATCACACAAAACGATACCCCACACATACTTAGACAAGCATATTTAACAACGAAATCATACGAGTCATCTTTTAAGGAAGTATTGAAAAGCATATCAATTCCTTTGAAAGTTAATTATAGACATTCGTAAATCACGTATCGTAAATTACCAACTAATATATCCACAAAACGCGTAATGTATGGGCAAGATACTTGCCTCGAAGCCACGATCGCAACAAGACGACGGATGAAAAACGGTCGAATAGCCCTGAACCCCCGAACAATATCAAGAACGCAATAGCACCCCGAGTACTACGAGAATAACACCACACGAATCATCAATCACCAAACGGGATTCAACATCGGAAATCCTCGAGCACCTAAAATCCTCCGGAAGGAACAATAAAAGATGATTACGACGGGAATCAAGGTAAAAATGACGGAAATCCCAACAAACTATTGAAAGGAACTCATTGGGGCATTTACTCGAACACTAAATGTTCAATAATCCCCAAGAACACTCGAATCGCCAATCGAGTTAAACAAACTCGATATATGGATATACAATCCATAGAACACAATTAGTAACATCATACTACACCAACCGATGTATCAAAATCAGACTAGAATCGAAATCAAGAACAAATTCATCAAAAAGTCAACTTGAAGAAAAATCAAGAAATATACCTTGATTCGACGAAACACACGGATTAGATGTTGATATAATCAACAAGGATCTTCCAAAATGCTTTGGAAATGAGTAGAATCGGCCAAGAACTCGATTCCCCATCGCACCCGTCCGATAGCCGCAAGAAAGTGAGGAAGAATGAAAAAAAAACGGGCTGCCAGGCCTAAAATAGGCTGATCTGCACTGTGTGTCGCGGCCAACCGAAGTGTGCCGCGGCACAGGGCCAAAAATCGCGCCCAGTGATCGGCAGACCGCTATGTGTGCCGCGACCCTGTCGAAGTGTGCCGCGGCAATGACTCGGCATTGTGCCGCGGCCCTGTCGGCATGTGCCGCGGCACAAGGTACAAAAGGTTTTGGCCGATGAGTGCCACACGGGTGTGCCGCGGCCCGGACGAGTGTGCCGCGGCAGTGACCCGGCAGTGTGCCGCGGCCCTGCCGGCATGTGCCACGGCTCACGGTACAGCTGCCGAGCACTACCGGCCGTAACTCGGCCAGTGCCGGCCTGGGCCCAGATTGCCCGGCCATGACTCGGCCGGGGCCAACTCCGACGGCCCGAACGACCCCGAAACCCAAACCTGAATACGAATCGAAGATACGGTTACGAAATACTCACAAAGACGAATTCGGGCACTAAGAGAACACACGATTCCGACCACCCGAAGGCTCAAAATTCGACAACAGAAGTAATTACCCCAAACTTTGGGAAATTACGAAAATGGCCCAAAACATCCGAAAATCACGATACGTGATCGAATAACCAAACCGAAGCTCGAAACATGAATAATAACATTAATTGAACTTACGAGAAACTCGAAACAACAGTTTCGGACGAGATTCGCAAGAATCGAACTCAAGTGCGGAAAAGTCGCCAAAAAGCACGGAACTCAACAAAACGACACTGAAAAGAACTCGGATGACAAAAAGTGTAGAATTAATCATTCTCGAAATGACGAACGGTCATGAGTGAGTCGTCAAAACGGACTTCCGCCGAAAAAAAAGAAATTTCCGGAAATCAAAATCACGGGTATTACAGATTACAAACGTATTTCATAGATTATTAGACCTCTTTGAAGACATAATTATTGAACATCATGATTTTAGAAAGGTCGAGATGATTAAACCCAAAGTATACCTTGATTTACACATGTATGAGTTGAGCCTTACTTACGTCGAACCTTAGGATGTAGTTTTCTGAGATTATATCATGCATTTGATGATGATTTCAAATGATCTTATATCAAATGACTTGTTATGATATCACCTATCATATATGAATTCAAGTTGAAAAACAATGAGGATGTTCATCAAGAATAAGGTATATCTTGTAAGGAGTAATTTGTGATTAGTAAATATTCATTTTAATGGTTGGGGTAAAATGATTATGTCGGTAACAACCATGATAAACTTAGAACCTAGCTGAATGTGTTCGTCTTGCTATGAATCGGTCGAACCACGTTTTAGAGTTAATGATTAAAGATTGGAGTATGGAATTATGATGACTTGGAATCCTTCAAATCATAGATGTCGGTATGGTACCCCTATTGTGATCGTTTGAATTGCATGAAGCACGATTTTAGCCAACTTATGTTCGTTGGGTAGTTGAATTGTGAACCGGTAGTACGTAAGATGTTTAACTCAGTCATAGATTAGAAACGTTAGATGATCGTGTGCTAGTTATGTATACGCATGTTGAACTCTTCGTATTTCATTATTGTGTAAAGGTTCGAAGCTTGCAAGTGGTTAGACGAAGGGACGACCTTAGAGTGTTTTGGTGTTTGTCGAAGTATTTAAACCTTGTCGTCATTATAAGGCAAGTACTTTAATTACGTTTTATATATTGATGTTATACATGTTATCGTGCATATGTGTCATTGTTGTATGTATACGTCGTGTTTGTCTGATGGGATCATCTTGGGATCTATGCAGTGAACGTTGGATCATTGGAATTACCATGTGTATGTTGTATCATGTTATGTTTATCATGATGCGTATGGTATTGTGAGTCTTCTCGTGGTAGAGACTCCTTGTTATTGTTGTCATTGTGGATGTTGTTATTATTCTTCGCAAGATATTGAATAATTTGTTGTTGTATAATTATCGTACTTGTACTAGCATCGTTATGCTAACCCCTTCGGGGGTGGACATTTATTTTATGTTCAGGATACAGAAGGACGGGGAAGCAACCACTTGAGCTGCATGATGATGAGGGTGCGGAGTGATGTTATGGACGTGATGGTTTGTCAGTTGCGTTTTGTTTTTAAATAAAGTACTCGAGTACGCTGTCATTTTGTTCTTCCTTTGAAATTTATATTTGTATGTTGGTCGATTTGTACTTTTCATACTCGTGGTATAATAATAAACTTTACAGTTGGTATGCAATATTGTTATTTTAAATTCTTAGCCTAGTAAATCCTGACTCAAGGGTTTACGGCGTTGTAATAATCCTGAATATCTCGGGGTGTTACAAGTATCGTGGTGCAGCCATCATCCACTACGCCATAGATAGCCTACGACAACTCCTACAAAATGTTGCAAGAAGCAAAAAAAAATGTTGATGCAGACAAGAAAATCAAAACGGCAACACTTTTTTGGTGTTGCACTTTTCACCACTGCCGTATGTCCCTACAGCAACACTTCTGTCACCTACTGCAACAGCGCTCCTTTTGTTACCATAAGACTGCAAGGCATCGTTAAATATAGTCTGCAGCAACATTAAACAAGTGTTGCAGCAGAGGTCAATTTTCTGTAAAAGTAGGGGCCCATATGTGAGCCCCACATGTGGGGTTCGATTTGGGCCCCACATGTGGGGTCCAATGTGGTCCCATACCTGTTAGGGAACCCTGTTGCAATACTTTTTTTGCAACACTTTTTATGTTTCTGCAATACCATTTTCGTAAGTAACTGCAACACTATGTACCACCTACTGCAACACTTTCACAAAAAAAAATTGACAGGAAATATTTGTTTATATTAATTATCAATCCATTACAATTTAGAATCCATCAATTCAAAATAGAACCCATACCATCCATACATCCATTTCAAATATTTAACCAAATAAAACCCATCTACACCATATAATTATAAGTCTAACCACCAAAACAAAGACCCTTCACACCATCCATCCACCATAATATCTAACCAAGCATATAGAGTTATAAGTCTTAAAGTACGTAATGAAAATAGATAAACAGCTTAAATACAACGACCAAAAGCCATGAAATATAATACTTAAAAAACAGAAAATCTAAGACGTAGCATCTCCTCCGGTAATAGGAGTGCCGTTGTCATTATCACTTGATATTGTGGGACAAAGTTCCACCAAATTGATGTTCATGCTTGGGTTCTCCTGCACCTTCTTATTCACCTGTGCATCTACTTCTTCTTGGACCTTCTTCTCCAGCTTTTCTTCCATTTCGCCAACAACTTCTTGCCTAATTTTGGTCGTCAAGTCTGCGAGTTTGTCGTGCCAGAAGTGGAGCATTTTTCAGACTTTACACATCTTCCTATAAGCCATGAAGAACCATGTGCTTTTCCATCCAATAGAAGTTCAGTGACAACTTCAGTTGGTCCTGATAAATCAGGACCAATAACCTTTTCAATTTTATCCTACAAAATAAAGCCACGGCCATGTCAAATTAAATAGACTTGAAAGAATACACCTGGCATGTGATCAACTAAATAATAGAACACTTAAAATTATGAACTTAGTTACTTTTCCATCAGTCATGTACTCGCCACCCTCTTTTCGCTTACGAGTCTTAACAAAAAAAGGTTGTGTTTCAAAATTATACTATATTAGAGACCATCTAAAAGGTTATATGCTAATTCAAGAGAAACAAAATTGATGGCAAATCACCAAGAACAGAGAGCAGTAATATATAGACATATCACCAACAATAGATATTAATATGATTAAAATTGATCCAGCATTTCTGCAGTAATCACTAATTAGGACTTTGCCTCCAGGCTTTAGCCACTTTTAAAACGATCTGAATAGTGCAGGTTTGTCCTAAAAAAATTAGACCAATAATGTGAATATTACAAAATGTAAAGAACAAGGAAAGTGAGACGACGCTTCTCTTAGTATTACAGTATTAAAAAATAAAAGAACTCCATCAATTCAACTGGAAAAAAAGCTACGAAAATACTGCAAATCTCAGCTTAGTAAAGGAAGCTAATATTTTCTAGTTGTATCTGCTCGAAGTCAGAAGATGAAGTCAAGGGAAAAAAACTCAAATCCATGAATGACGATAGCCATCATTTGAATACAGTTTGGCCAGAGAATGTTCCAATTTGCTCAGGGTATATAATCCAATATCCAAGTCTAGCGTATAATTCGGTTCAAGTCCATTGACCACATTTCATCAATGTTACACGGACTAATAGCATTTCACAAAGTTATACTGATCGGGGATACTATTCTATTGGAATAACAACAGAATAGCTTTACTAAATTGTTCGGTAAATGCTAAAATCTTGGATGATATATTGCAGTCACGGAAAAATACCTAGTCCTCAAATGCTCACAAATCCATGTCCAAAAACACTTTGATAACACAATATTCCACTAGATTTATATTGGACAGTATCCAAAAACTTCTGGAAGCCCCTGTCATCATCAGAGCTAACTTTTTGCCAAATCCAGCAAATTTGCACCAACACCAAAGTCCTAATTAGTGATTAGTGATTCACAACAAGGCTACTACTATATTCAAAAAATTAATATGATTCTAAACCTCTATCTAACAAATCCTCGCAAGAGGAAAAAGGAAAGAAAAAAGATAGTAGGTAAAGAAAATTAGGAAAATAAAAAACAGCAGGAGTAACCATTAACCAATCATCTCAATACTAAGTATCTACCGAAAAAGGAGGATTAAGAAGTCGGCTAAAAATAAAAAGAAGTACATAACAATGATCATACTTGTTGTTCAGTCACATTTTAACTCAAGATTGTTGCTACATTCATCCCCAAGCAAACCCAATCTAGGGATTTTTTGGAAACTCCAACAATCAGATCAATGACAAAATCTCACAATGTCCTCTAAGAACAAATTTTCTCCACCATAAACACTGCAAAATTAATAAAATCATCTCTGCTATTTATATGAAGAGGTTATTTATTTCAGTTGAGCAAGCAGGGGAAATTACATTATATTATCCAGACAACAAACTTTAAAAAGGTCTTCTTTGATGATATCACTGCATTAATAAAGGTTGTAACTTAATAATTGAACTGAAAATACATGACAAAGCAACTAAAAGGAAAATATTTTACCTTTTCTCCCCGCCCGTATAATACTCCTGAGGATTAAAATCAAGATCGCTATCAGAACCCTCGTTGTGTTTTGGGTTGTTATTCAGATCCGCCAAGGTCCTTATTCCACCACCTCCACCTCCACCTCGGTGTCTCCGTGCACCAGAAGTTGAGCCCTCCACACTAGGTTTACCGACGAAGCGAAGGCTATAAAAGCGGGAAGCAGGCGGCGGCGAAGGAGATCGAGATCGAGAAGGAGAAGGGTACAGAGATTCGGAAGGCGAATAGTAAGATTGGGACTGTGCCAACGGCGAAATTGGATTGGCTGCGACGGGGTCAGGGTCGTCGAGGAAAGTGGAGACGGAGGCGTCGAGATTGAAGTTGTGAGACTCCAGGAAGAAGAGGGCTTCGGATTTGTAGGCGCAGGTGGTGATCTCGCAGAAGGTGTTGACGAGAGTAATCTGGGGGTGGGTGTTGAAGCGAGCTTCGTCCGTGAATCTCAGCGACTGATTCTCCATTGTTTGAGCTTTTTCTTCTCTTTGTTTGCTTTAGGAATTGATTTTGAAGCGACTGATATATTGTGCGGACTGTGGTAGTAGAGTAATACTCACTTTACCACTCAAAGCATGATGCAGAGGTCTATTTTTTATTTTTTATTTATATTTTAGGTAATTATTGATGTAAGTAAAAATGATAAATATATGGTGGAGATTGAAAAATAAAAAATATTGATGGAGTCGAACCATCATGAATATGACCAAAATAACCAAAATCCCAAATATGAATAGCAAAAGTGGAGTCGAACCATCACAAATTTCTTTTCAAAATTTCAGTAAGACCATCTCTAACTAAAAACCATCTATAAAACCAGAAATCACATGGGACTCCTTTTAACCTTGCACCATAAGAACTGAAATTCAATCGAGATAAAAAACCACCTCCTCAATCGGCTTTCATTAGCAAATTGAAAAGTGAAGTTTTTTTTTTGTTTTTTACTTCACTAATATACATAACTGAAGTAAATTGTACCGAAGTCTTTGATGTTTATTCTACTAGTGAAATAAAACAAATCAGTAAAAAAATTAATACCATCAAAATTTCAATTTAAAAATTTCTGGATATTACACATAATTATTGGCACCTTTTATTCTATCCAGATAATTATTTTAAATTATTATTTTTAATTTTTAATTTTATAAATATTATAGTTTTTTTAATTTGTTCATATCAAATCTGATTAAAAAGTATTACTTCTGAATAAATTTCATACTCCACTTCAATCAAAATTAATTAGTTCTCAAGTAAAAGATTATTTAATTTTAATTTTACATAAAAAAATATGAAGTTTTTTTTATATAGTACATCTACGACAACACTGTGTCATAAAATGTTATAGCATGTAACACTTTGCTACTAAGGCAACACTTTGTAAATATATACAACATCAAAAAAGCAATGTTGCAGCAGGTAAAATTTTTAGAGCTACTACAATATTTTTGATCGCAACACTAACAAAATCCATTGCCGTAGGTCATCTATGGCGTAGTGATCTTCGTGCGACATGTGGGTGTAAGCCTCCTCTATTATATCTTGTATTTAGTGACTTTATTACATGCATGTTGCGAGATTGAATTCGTATTTGATACTTGTGGTATATTATATGTATAACGAGCTGGATATATTGATGGATTTGGGCACTGAGTGGTGTAGCTTGTTAAGAAACCTTGAACATCGATATGTTCCAGAAAGTATATCAATGGTAGAGTTGTCTAGAAACCCAGATAGATAGTTTTGACGTGTGTTTGAATTTGGTGTTCATGAGTGGTGTTTGCTGAATTAGTGATTTTGAATGATGTATAGGCATGTGCTTGAGAAACGTGTTCTTATTGGTAATTATGTTTGTTGCGTGCGTGTTTGCAAATAATTTTCTCAAAATTTCATAAAGTTGAGTATATTTGAGGAAAATCATTTTCGAAAATATTCTGGCGGTGCGGTTAAACGGCGGTTTCGTGCGGATTTTGAAAATTGTTTGAATTTTTGGAGAGCCGTCTTTGTATTCTCAAAATGAAATCCTACAACGATATTTGAAAGACGTGTTTTGGAGTGTTTTAGACATTTTGTAAAATGTTACCATCGTTAATCTTTTGTCACGTTTGAAAGGATTTTAAGAATGGTCTTAGCTTAACGGTTTAATTTTCCAATAACTCGAGTACATGATTTTAAAATCTTTCACACCATGAAGCTTTTATATTTCAAAGTACAATACGATTTTTTTTATTATTTTGAAAAAGAAATAGTTGAAGATGAAAAATCTTACTCGGCTAAATTTTAAACTCGGATTCGGAAAGTTTTCTGTAATGAACCAACTAACGCACACTAATCTTATCGTTAGCTCACGTTACCAAACTTGGATTGAAGTGTGGACTGAATTGAGTTAGTTAGCGCATGCTAATTGTGTACTTAGCGCGCGTTAAATTGTAGGGTATGCGTAATATAGATCTATCGTTTGAGGCGATAGGCCAGAGTTGGAGAATTTTAGTTTTGTACCCAAATATTGTGTTGCATGGTTTGAATATGCCTTGTAGTTTGTATGATGTTATTCCGATATGATTGTTGATTGGTGGAAAGGTTTAGTACATGTATGAATGGTTTGTCCACCTGAGAATGGTTCAACAGAACCTCTGGGTCGATGCTAGGGGGCATGGCCGCGGGTTACCTGGTGTATTGTTGCTTGCGATGGTATTGCGTGGTAACATGTGGTTACCTTGTCCGTTGTTAATGGTGATGATGATACGTAGTGACGTGGTTATTTTGATAATGATGTTTATAAGGAATTAGATATTCCGAAATATTGTTTTGAAAATGATTTCAAAATGAGATGGTTAAGATCTATTGTTTACAGTTTTGGTAAAACAGCCGAGGTATAAAACATATTTTCAAATCTTATTTCGTAAAATTATACGAACTCAAGGATCTTAAAATATTACTATTTAAATGAATACGTCGTGGAGTTTTAAAGAGGATGTTATCAATAGTTAGCTACAATGATGTGTAGTTTGTTACCGCCGTGTTTGTGATGGTATGGGTTGTAAGTTTTCAGTTGATATAGACATATGATCTGTCAGTTACGATCATAAATTCAATTTATTGCTGTAGATATCCGGAGTGGATATTCTTATCGTGTCGCTATTTGTTTCCTTTTGTTGATATATTGTGCTGAGTTGGCATTTTGGTATATTTATTTTGCGATGTTGTGTTTCATCGTGCTGAGTGAGTACTTGTTCAGTATGCCGAGGGGCAGAGGTCATGTTCGTGACCATGGTACATATGGCCATGGAGATCAGGTGCATGACCAAGAGAATATTGTCGGAGATAGCATTGGCATCGGTGTTTCTACTATACAGGTAGCAACACAGATGACTCAGTTGACCCAGGCGGTTCAATGTAACACAACTGTGGCCAGAACGTCTGCGCAAAACAGTGGCTTCGAGAAATGGTTCGATTGAATCCTCTTTGTTTTGTTGGTGCCGCGGATGTATTGGGCTGGGACGGTTGGCTTTTCCAGTTGGAAAAGATATTCGAGGCAGTTGATTGTCCCGAAGAATGGAAAGTACCTATCGCTCAGTACCTTCTTGACAGGGATGCCGCCAACTGGTGGGAGGCTATTAAGCCTAGGGATCGTGTTGTCACATGGGTAGAATTCCATAAATTAATGGAAACTGAGTTTTGTCCGGAACCGATTAGGAAGAAGAGAATTCGTGATTCTTATTGGGCGAAACCCCAAGAGGTATCGATGTCTCAATCTATCATCGATTATAGCAAACAACTCAGCTATGTGCAAGAACAGGTGAGGACAGACGAGGATAAGATCCATCATTTTAACATGCGGATGAAGCCGGAGATTTACCAGTATATGGCGGAACTCACTTGCACTACATTGAGAGAGTATCAGAATCGAGCATTAGCCTACAATCTAGCCTTATCATCGACTGAGCGTATGCCCGAGTCGAAGGAGCAGAGGAAGCCTGATGATTTTTTCTATCAGCTCAGGAGTTGGAGTTTCCAAACTACAACATTGTGGTCTTTCTGCCGTGAAGATTCATCGCTCGACGAGTGGAACTGAGAGTTCCAAGTCATCAGTATTGACTTCTGGTAAGGCCAATAGGTGTTTCAACTGCAAATTTGTCGTGGCATGTTCGTGCATATTGTCCTTCCCAGCTAGTAATGTTACAAGTGCGGGATCGAAGGGCATAGAATCCAGTTTTGTGATAGGGTCGCCAAGTCTTCCAAGGGTCAGACTACAACAACTATATCAGGATTCACTCTGAGAGATCCTTGAGAGATATTGTCTGTCAGTTGCTGCTATGTTATTGCCTGGTTTTTGTTGTTTTAAGTTTCAGGGACGAAACTTCTTTTTAAGGGGGTAGAATGTAATGCCCGTATTTTTTTTTCATTTCTATACTTTTCAATTCTAGTGACTTTCTTGTGTACGTTGACAGATTTTAGACATATTTTGTTCTGCACTTTTTGTCGTTTGAGCGAGTTTTGATATTATTTCGGACTAATTGGTATGTTATTGCAACTTTTACGTATTTGGGTTCGATTCTTGTGAATCTCGCTGGAAATTGTTGTTTTGTTGTTCCTACAAGTGCATTTAACATTTGTGGTTATGTTGTGAACTTCGAAATGTTATTCGATCTCATATCGTGATTTTTTTGGACATTTCGGCCGTTTCGTAATCTCCCAAAATTTTTGGAACTCTCCTATGTGCTCGTTTTTACCTACCTTTGGGTAGTTGGAATCGCATGTTTGTTTAGCGGTTTCGTTCATTGTTTGGAATCCTTTGTAAGCGTTACGTCGCATTTTCTGAGTCATTGCATTTTGAGGTCGTTCGGGACTGATCGGACAGCAAAATAAAATATGATGCCAGAATGCAGGTTATGGACGTAACCTGCAGTATGTTATGGCCGTAAAGGCCAGTGTGTTAAGGCCGTAATGGCAATAATGTTACGGTCATAACCCAGTCCAGAACATAAAGTCTGGACGTGGGTTTTCAGAGCAGTATTGCTCTTTCTTCTTTCCTCACGCGGTTGGTCAGTTCTTGGGGCGAGTTTAGGGCAATTCTTCATCAAAGTTCATCAATCTTTCATCCTACAACATAATCATCAAGGTCTTGGTGTGGATTAACAACATTAAATCATCCTTTTCCCTTTGAATCAAGGTATAGTTCTCAGTGTTGGAGCACTTCTGGTCGGAATTGCCGTTTGGAGATAGAGTTGTAAGACTCTTTTGCGTTGCGGAAGCGATTTAAATAAAGTGCAGAAAATAAACCGACACAGGATTTATAGAGGTTCGGCCAAACGTGTCTACGTCCTCTATCGGTATCTTTTTCTATAGGCTAAAGATAAACATCTGCACCTCTCTTCTATCGGTCGAGGGATAACAGTTACAAGCTCCTCTTCTATCGGTCCGAGTAAACCGTTCAATCTCTCTTCTATCGGTCGAGATATTACCGTTACAAACTTGTCTTAATGTCGGTCCAAGTTAAACCGTTTTCCTTTTCTATTGGACAAGGAATCAACCAATATATCTTTCTGTGGGTACTACATAGACCTCACTTAGATATCGATTGCGATTCTAACAATGCCGGATCCTTGATCCTAATAACACCGAATCTAATCGTATCCTTTCTTTTACCTCTCGTGTATGATTTCATGTATAACACTCAATCACTAAACAATATAAGCTCAAGTACAACAACTAGGATGTTTACAATGATATAACAAGTATATATGTTTCGCTCAAGGTTGTTGTGTGTTTTGATACCAAGTGGTTTGGTATTTATACCCTTTTCAATCCAACTAGCCATTACTGCCAGTCTTACTTAGCGTGCGCTAGCCTTTCGCTTTAGCGTGCGCTAATTCATGTTGCGTACGTTGATATTCGTTGATTACGTACGTTAGCTGCTTTTCCTTCAGTCCAGTGGCTACTGCCACTATACGTTCGTGTGCGCTAACATCTTCATGTAGTGCGCGCTAATATTACATCATTGCATGTGTCATATATCAGTTTGTAGCCTTTTTACTTTACTTCAGGGTCTCCCAACAGATTGATTATCTTGAATTCAAACACTTTAGCGTGCGCTATTCCTCAATCTTAGCGTGCGCAATGATTTCATCACTGCTTGCGTCATACTGTGTTTGAACGTCTTTCACAACGGTCATATTCCTTTGTTAGCGTGCGTTATTCTTCAGTCGTAGCGTGCGCTATCTTCATCAGGTGACTTGACTTCAGGTGGCATTGAACTCGTCTGATATGTAGACAGGTTGCTCTTTTCTGATCTGCAGGTAGGTTGGACTCGTCTGATCTGAATTTGTACATATAGCTTTTTCCGGATTGCGTGACTTTTTGCATCTTCGACTCCTTCGATGTTTTGCTTCGCCTCTTTGTTGTTTTGCTTTGTTTAGCAACTTTCATCATCAAAACTCTATTAATTAATGTATGGAATAAAATATTTCAACAATCTTCTCCTTTTTGATGATTACAAAACAACACCTAAGAATAGATAAATACCTGCAAAAATAAAATATATGTGTATTTCTACGAATCAAAGTATCCGGCTTTGATCGTTTCGTTAGTTCTCCCAAGTTTTCTTTTTCTGTCCTTTTCGACTTCTTCGTTGTCATTTTTGATTTTTCGACTTTTCTCTCCCCTTTTTGTTTTTCACGGGATCTAAATTTTTCGACTTCTTCGTCTTTTTCTTTTCTCCCCTTTTTGCATTTTATTTTTCTCATCATTCTTCCATGACGCTTTTTCTCATTCATCGCTTTTCTCCCCCTTTTTGTCATCAGTAAAAGTGTAAATAATATAAATGAATAAAAATACCAATTGATGTATATAAAAATATGCATGATACGGGTATAACTCCCCCTGAAAATATTATCTCACCAAAAAAATATTACTCCCCCTGAGTAAAATAACAATTTGATAAAATCAATTTTTGGGGATCCAACCTAGAGTTGGTTTTTGCTGTGATACATGGACGATGTTAGGAATAACGATTCCTTTTGGAATCTAAATCTTTTTTATTTTAACCGTCTGTCGTGGGCTTTTGCAATTCGAAATGTGGTGCCCAATTTTCAAACATTTTTCACAATGGGGTATTTTGAAATTTACGGATTCATTTTTTGAATTTTGTTTGAATCATATCCGTTGTTTATTCAACATATACTTTTGCACCTAGAGCATTTGTTCAAATTTCTTGTTTCCACACGAGAATTTCTTCGTTAAATTTTTAAGCTTGGTTGAACTTTCAAGAGATCATCGTTTAAAATATTTTCATTTTCAATGCATTTTGAATGATCGATCTCGATGAATTTCCCCTTTTCAAGAATTTTGCAAATTTCAATTTCCAATAGTTTATTTTGAGATTGAAGGGATTTAATCTCGGATAAAGCATCCGTATGCAGTAATTCAAATGCTTCAAATAACTCGTCATGAGAGGATGTACTTACTTGACTTTCGAAGTCGCTATCGCCGAATGAGCTTCGGGCCATAAGAGCGAGATTATTTTGATTGATGAAATCTTCATCCTCATCTTCGTCACTCCACGTGGCAATTAAAACTTCCTTTTTAGGATTTGCTTGGCAATTCTTCGCGAAGTGGCCTGGTTTACCGCATAATCGACAGTTGTTGTCGAATTTCTTCATTCCGCCCGAGATGTCTTTCTTCCTCCGGTTTAATAAGTTTTGGAACTTATTAATATTCTTGGCATAATATGCCGATTCTTCGTTGCTTTCATCAACCGGGATTTCTTCCTTCTTAGACATCTTAGCCTTCATGGCTATTGATCTTTCCTTTGGCTTCGGCTTGGCATTCCGAGATTTTAGGACAATTCCGTAGTTTATAAGTGAACCAACGAGAGCACTAAAATCAATATTATTTGAATCTTTTGATTCCATTATTGCTGCCAATCCATTCGTAATGACCAAAAATCGGTCGAGCATAATTGTGATGGATTCTTCTTTTTTCATTTGGAATAGCTCATAATCGTGAAGAAGCATGTTGATCTTCGTCTCCTTGACTTGAGACGTTCACTCATGTGTGACTTCAAGCATTTTCCAAATCTCTTTGGCACTGTCAAACGAAGATATCCGGTTGTGTTCTTCCGGATTTAAGGCACAATATAGGAGTTGTGTTGCCTTACAATTGTAACGATCATTTTTCCAATCCGCATCATCATATTCTTTGAAAGATTTAAGCGTACCGTCGGATTTAAGAGGAATTTTCGGACCAAGACATATCACTTTCCAAAGCTCGATGTCATATGCTCGGATGAATATTGACATCTTTTTCTTCTACGTCATGAAATTTGATCTGTCAAAGAATGGTGGAAAGTTAAGAGCAAGACCTTCGACTGGAGCAATTTGAAATGCCATTTGGATCGACTCCTCAGATGTTAAGCCGCTTATTGGAGGCACCACGCCGATACCAATTGTTGGAGCACTTTTGGTCGGAATCGCCGTTTGGAGATAGAGTTGTAAGACTCTTTCGCATTGCGGAAGCGATTTAAATAAAGTGCAGAAAATAAATCGACACATGATTTATAGAGGTTCGGCCAAACGTGCCTACGTCCTCTCTCGGTATCTTTTTTTATAGGCTAAAGATAAACCTCTGCACCTCTCTTATATCGGTCGAGGGATAACCGTTACAAACTCGTCTTATATCGGTCCGAGTAAACCGTTCAACCTCTCTTCTATCGGTCGAGATATTACCGTTACAAACTTGTCTTTATGTCGGTCCAAGTTAAACTGTTTTCCTTTTCTATTGGACAAGGAATCAACCAATCTAGCTTTCTATGGGTACTAGATAGACCTCACTTAGATATCGATTACGATTCTAACAATGCTGGATCCTTGATCCTAATAACACCAAATCCAATCATATCCTTTCTTTTACCTCTCGTATATGATTTCGTGTATAACACTCAATCACTAAATAATATAAGCTCAAGTACAACATAGGATGTTTACAATGATATAACAAGTATATATGTTTTGCTCAAGGTTGTTGTGTGTTTTGATACCAAGTGGTTTGGTATTTATAGCCTTTTCAATCCAACTAGCCGTTACTGCCAGTCTTACTTAGCGTGCGCTAATGCATGTTGCATACGTTGATATTCGTTGATTACGTACGTTAGCTGCTTTTCCTTCAGTCCAATGGCTACTGCACTATACGTTAGCGTGTGCTAACATCTTCATGTAGCGTGCGCTAATATTACATCATTGCATGCATCATATATCCATTTGTAGCTTTTTGACTTTACTTCAGAATATCCCAACAGATTGATTATCTTGAATTTAAACACTTTAGCATGTGCTATTCCTCAATCTTAGCGTGCGCTATGATTTCGTCACTACTTGCGTCATACTGTGTTTGAACGTCTTTCACAACGGTCATATTCCTTCGATAGCATGCGTTATGCTTCAGTCGTAGCGTGCACTATCTTCATCAGGTGACTTGACTTCAGGTGACATTGAACTTGTCTGATCTGCAGACAGGTTGCTCTTGTCTGATCTGCAGGTAGGTTGGACTTGTCTGATCTGAATTTGTACAGATAGCTTTTTCCGGATTACGTGACTTTTTGCGTCTTCGACTCCTTCGTTATTTTGCTTTGCCTCTTTATTGTTTTGCTTTGTTTAGCAAATTTAATCATCAAAACTCTATTAATTAATGTATGGAATAAAATATTCCAACACTCAGAACCCTAGTTTTGATAAATTTGGGGTTGATTTCATAACTCTAGTCTGAGATTGTTGGTTCTGTCATTTTTATCTAGTGTTGTTGATAATAGTTCATGGTTTGAATTCCGTTTTTCATGAATTGTCGGGTCGATCGGTGTTCTTGACCGTTTTGAGGAAAAACCTTGAACTTTAGTCGTTCGTTTATTTGGTGCAGCGGATTTAATAATTGGGAATAAATTGCGGCTATTCGAGGCAAGTATTTTGCCCATACATTTCGTGTTTCGTAGATTTAATAATTGTTAATCGACTATGTGCGTCTACTTCGTTGCTTAGAATGAACTTTCTAAAGAATCAATATAGTTAAAGGCTTTCTTTCAAGACACTTATGTGCTTTGGGAATAAATGAATTCTATGAATATGTTGTAATGTGGTTGTGAACTGAAATACCTTGTCTTTATATTGTGTGGTTATAAAAGCTCTCTTACCTGGTCTAGGATTGTGTATTGAAATATGTATTTGTTTGTGTGACTGTTGTCAAGATGGTGTGATTCTGTTGGATTATTATTAGTTTATTCACTCGGTATGCACGAGGAAACTCTGAGGTTCATGCTTGCTAGAATGGAATGAGAATACCCCTTGGGCGAATGTTTGATGTGGATGTTCGGGTTGTGGACCCCGTAATTTATTATCGGAGTAGTATGTTGAAGAAATAAATCTTTGGGTTGTGACCTAAGTGTAATATCCGGATTTATTACTGTGTATTTTACCTGTATTCGAACCCTGTATTATTCGGAATTGCGATCTTGATGATTGGAGTATGATATTTCTTACATTGGTATATTTGTACATAAGTATATCATCATGCAAAATTTCTCATGCAAACTCGTAATAGCGCACGCTAAGAATGTAGCTTAACGCGCGCTATCGGCTACTACTAGCGCACGCTACGTATGTAGGAGTTGCGTGCACTAGGCACTCAATTATTGAGCTGGGCGGCTAGCACATGCGCCAGCCAGGACATGGGTCCGGATAAGATTCCCGCGGACGAACCTGGACAGTTTTGAAGTCAACTCTTATTAGCGCGCGCTAAGGAATGCTTAGTAGCATGCGCTAATCTGCTTTGTACAGAAAGTTTATATATGGGCCATCACTCCATTTTTTATTCCCATTTCCTTCATTCATTCTTCAGTTTTGAGAGACCAGAGGGCAATAATTATCCTCCTAACATACTTAGAACACATCTACATGATCCTTGAACATTGGATATTACTTGTGAGTGATCATTGAAGGGAAGTAACACCTTGAAGCGGCATATCACCAACCGGAGTCGGATTCTACCTTGTGGTTCAGTGATTTCGTCATATTAAGGTATGTTGATTCTATCTTCAACTCTAGATTCATGTTATGGAGAATAAGATGATCATGTTAGCTAGTATTGATCTTCTTGGATGAATTATCCAAAGCACATCATGTTTGGAATATTGAGATGAATATGCCTTAAGTACCTTGACTATGAACATCATGATTCGAATATTATTACATTGAACAAGTAGAGGAAGTTTCTATCATTGGTAAATCCGAATTTAGTAGGTGTCTTCATAGCAATCATGGACTTGGCTTTAATATCACTATTGTTAGACGGATATAAGAGATTAATCATGGAAGGATTTATCTTGGAATGTTAATCAAACTACAGGGTGATAGTTTTCATTGATATTAAGGTATTGATATCGACCGTTAAGCCTTCCGAATTATTGCATGAAGAATTGTATTTGAAATGGAATATGGTTTTATAATAGTATACATATTCTTGAATCCGAAGTTGTTGTTATCCGTAAGATCATTCATAACCGTATGAACATGATATTCATGGAGGTAACATGAATTAACACTGAAGATTTCATTGGTTTGATCATGATGAGATCAGTCCACTGCCCAGTAGTGAACTGCCATGCATAGTTAGCGCACGCTAAGCTATGTAGATTAACGTGCGCTATCGAGCATGAGTTAACGTACGTTACGTTTGGTACGTAACGTACGTTAGGCCATCAGTTGAGTCAGTCGGATGATCAGTGAGGTACTGACCATGCACAGTTAGCGCATGCTAGGCTTTGTTGTTTGCGTGCGCTATCGATCAGACTTAACGCACGCTACGCAGAATACTTAGCGTACGTTAAGAAGTTCAGGCAGATTGCGTTTTATTAACTTTCAGCCGTAATTTTGGATTGTTAGACATTCGTACGGCATGAGATAAATTCTAGATTATTTCTTTTGTTAAGGTTCGAGCTTGTTACGTGATTGATTGAAGGGGCGACCTTCGAGTGTTTTGTTTTTGTGGAAGTATTATCCTTGTCTTCCAACCGAGGCAAGTACTCTAATTAGAATTGTTTATATTATGATAATTATCATGTAATTGTACTGTGTAAATGTGTTGTGATTATATGTCCACCATACGTTGATCCGACGGGAATCATCATGGGAATCTATAGCTATGTATGCTGGATCGTTGGACAGGTAGTTCCACCATGTGTTGGTCCGACGGGATCATCATGGGAATCTATAGCTGTGTGCGCTGGATCGTTGGAATACCATCAGTATGTTAGAAACTGTTATGATATGATATGTGTTGTTGATATTTCTCGTTGGAGAAACTTGTTACGATATAATTATTGATTATATCACTGTTGTATGATTATTGTACTTGTACTAGCATCGTTGTGCTAACCCCTGTGGGGGTGAACATTTGTTTAAGTTCAGGATCCAGGAGAGCGGGGAAACAACCACTGGAGCTGCATGACGAAGAGGGTGGAGAGTGATGTTCCGGCCGGGTTTTATTGTCTGTTGTTTGTTGGTTATTTAAATCAGCACTCGAGTGCGTCGTCAGTTTAAGATGTTTGGATTTTGGTGATGTATTAATAACCCTTCATTGGATAATTGTATTCTCGGTATTGAACAAGACTGTTGTATTTTATTTCAGTAATTTCATAAGTTGGTATCTGTTATTATCTTTTCGCTTCTTTAGCCTTGTAAATTCTTACGTAAAGGATTTACGGCGCTGTAATATTCCTGAAAATATCGGGGGTGTTACAAAATATGGTATCGGAGCTAAGATTATGGATATCTTGGCCATTGGGTTAAAATAGGGGTCACTTATGTCTTTTGAGGTAACCGGCCGTGAATGACATCACTGCACTCCCTACGTCTTCATGCGAACGGTGGTTGTAAGTTCCAAAACTCTATCTCGTTCTTTACATGTTGTACCTGTTTATACTTGAACATTAGAACGATGTTGTTTCCTGTATATTGAGTATTTATGCTTACATTATGTTGAGAGGCGGACGTGGACGTGGTCGCGGTCGTGGACGCGGCGAAGGAATGCTGATAGGGAGGCGTCGCCTTCTAATCAGGCCAGTCATAGCTCAGGCGAGCCGCAAAGATCCATCAATAACGAACCGGAACCTGCTGTACCAGAAATCCTTCGTCAAGTGGTGAATCAGATGACTCAATTCGCTCAGGTCGTGGACCGAATGCAGGTGGCGGTGGGATTTCAGCAGGGAGATGGACATCAAAGAATCCCAGAAATGGGAAATCGAGGTGACCGATGGTTGCAAGAGGTAGCAAAGATGCAACCACCCAAATTTGATGGCTTTTCCGAGACTCCCACTTGGGATCATTGGTTGAAGGTATTGGAGAAAATTGTTGCTGTAATTAATTGCCCAGACGACAGGAGAGCTCCTATTGCCCAGTACTTTCTGATAGGGGAAGCATCCGAGTGGTGGGAAGCTATCCGACCTGCAGATCATGATGCTGATTGGACAAAATTTAAAATGATGATGGAAGCTCAGTACTGCCCTCGTCCTGTGAGGGAAGCCAAAGTTCGGGAGTTTTTCTCCGCTCAGCCATCAGACGAACCCGTATCCCAGACCATTAAGACGTTTAATCAGCAGTTAGCATTTGTTCGACATCTAGTCAGAACAGATGCAGAGATGATGATTCACTTTGAAATGAGGATGAAACCAGAAATCCAGAGGTACATGTCCGGTTTTGAATATACCACTATCCGCCAATACCAAGATAAGGCGTTGGCGTACGAAATCAAAGAAGTAGCAATGGAAAAATTTACGGAGTCGAAGAAGCAGAAAGTCTCTGGTACTTTCACAGAGCACAAGAACAACAGGTCTCGCAAAGCCCAGTCATCCTTTTATTCTTTCAAGAAGCCTCCGCACCCATCTAAGAGCGGAAAGAATTTCGGAACAATGTCAGCCACGACGGATACAGCTAAGAAGTGCTTTAACTGTGGTCGCCCAGGCCACCTTTGGCGTGATTGTTTGCGCACTCCAATTACATGTTTTGATTGCGGACAGGAAGGGCACCGAGCGATGTTTTGCAAGGATGCCACCAAGTACAATGGAACCCGTACGTCACAGCCAGTTCAGAAAGAAGCTAGTATACAACAGACGCAGCAAAGTGTTCAGATGCCTCAAAATTTTGGCCGCGGA
Source organism: Orobanche coerulescens (assembly GCA_033398695.1). NCBI lineage: Eukaryota > Viridiplantae > Streptophyta > Magnoliopsida > Lamiales > Orobanchaceae > Orobanche > Orobanche coerulescens. Next base: position 131,153,197 of record CM065809.1, read on the forward strand.
CGAGGCAGAGGACAATGGGACCAAAAGGGTTCATCGAGTGCCGGATCTGTTCCCACACGTCTGTACGAGATAAGGAGGACAGACGATTAGGATGCTGTTGTCGCATCAGGTATTGTCCAGATCCTTTCCCAGCTAGTTAGCGTTTTATTCGATACAGGAGCTATGCATTTTTTTATATCCTTGTCTTGTGTAAATCGTTTGAATATTTATGGTTTTCATACTTGTGAACCTTATGTTGTTGGTTTACTGAGTGGAGAGAGGATTGTTGGGAACTTAGAGACTAGAGATTTCCCTGTGTCATTTGGGGGTAGGGAATGGCTCTCAAATCTGATTGTGATAGAAATGCAAGGAGATGACCTGATACTCGGAGATGATTAGCTTAATCGATATGGAGCTATTGTAAACTACCGAAGGAGAAATATTTTGCTGATAGCTGACGATGGTTCTGAAGTACTGTTTGAGGGATGGAAACCAGGAAGCTCAGGAAAGTTGATCAAGGCGATGAAAGCTGTCAAATTGTTGAAACAGGGCTGTACCGGTTATTGGTGCTATGCAATGAAGAAAGAAGACGAAATTGTGGAAGTTTTATCCATTCCTATTGTTAACGAATTTCCAGATGTATTTCCTGACGAGTTACCTGGACTACCTCCACGAAGGGATGTAGAATTTACCATTGAACTGGAACCCGGAGCTACACCAATTTCTAAGGCCCCGTATCGTATGGCACCTACTGAGATGTATGAACTGAAAAAGCAGCTGGAGGAGTTACTGGACAAAGGATATATTCAGCCAAGCGTTTCGCCCTGGGGAGCTCCGGTTCTTTTTGTCCGAAAGAAGGATGGATCGCTTCGACTGTGTATCGACTATCGAGAGTTGAACAAGATGACGATTAAGAATAAATATCCGTTGCCACAGATTGATGATTTATTTGACCAGTTGCAAGGAGTAACAGTATTTTCTAAAATCGATCTGAGATCAGGATACCATCAACTGAGGATTAAGGAATCTGATGTTCCAAAGTCAGCATTCAGAACTCGCTACAGACACTATGAGTTTGTAGTGCTGCCGTTTGGTCTCAGTAATGCACCTGCTGTATTCATGCAATTGATGAACCGAGTGTTCATCGAATATTTGGATAAATTTGTGGTCGTGTTCATTGATGACATTCTGGTGTATTCTAAGAGCCTAGAAGAACATGCGCAGCATTTGCGGATTGTATTAGAACTTTTGAGAAACGAGCAACTGTACGCCAAACTCTCTAAGTGTGAATTCTGGCTAAAGGAAGTAATGTTCCTCGGTCATGTAGTATCAGCTGAAGGAGTCCGAGTAGATACTCAGAAGATTGAAGCGGCTTTAGATTGGAAGCCTCCAAAGAACGTGAAAGAAGTCCGAAGCTTTTTAGGACTTGCTGGATATTATCGTCGATTCGTAGAAGGGTTTTCTAAAATCTCCCGCTCACTTACTCGACTCCTGCAGAAAACTCAAAAGTTTGAGTGGAACGAGTCGTGTCAGACTAGTTTTGATGAATTGAAGGAGATATTGACGACAGCACCAATTTTATCACTTCCACAGGGGACTGGAGGATTCATAGTTTACAGTGATGCTTCGAACCAAGGACTCGGATGCGTATTGATGCAGAATGACAAGGTGATTGCTTATGCATCGCGACAGCTGAAACCCTATGAAGTGAATTATCCAAAACATGATTTAGAGCTAGCAGCAGTAGTTTTTGCTTTGAAAATCTGGAGACATTACCTGTACGGGACTCACTGTCAGATCTTTACTGATCACAAGAGTCTCAAATACATCTTCAGTCAGAAAGAGCTGAACATGCGGCAAAGAAGATGGTTAGAGCTGATTAAGGACTACGACTTGGAGATTTTGTATCATCCAGGCAAAGAAAATGTGGTGGCCGATGCACTAAGTCGCAAGCCTGTTTCTATTCAGATACTGGAGACTCTGACCTCCCAACTTAACCTTCAAAAAGAGATGATTAGAGAAGGAATTGAAGTGTGGTTACAAAGGGTCCAAGGACAACTGTGCGTGATGGAATTAACTTCATCATTAACCGAAGAAATCAAATCTAGACAGACAGATGATCCTCTGATGATTCGGTTACGTGATGAAGTGATCAAGGGAAAGGCCCCCGAATTCCTAATTCATGATGATGGAGTTTTGAGATTTCAGAACCGACTCTGTGTTCCTGATATCGATGTACTGAAACAGACGATTATGAAGGAAGCTCACAGCTTGCCCTATTCTATCCACCCGGGCACCAGTAAGATGTATAAGGACTTGAAACAGAATTTCTGGTGGGGCAACATGAAGAAAGATGTAGCGGACTATGTTTCGAAATGCTTGACTTGTCAGCAGGTTAAGATCGAGCACCAACGACCTGCCGGGATGTTGAAGCTGCTTCTGATTCCTGAATGGAAGTGGGAGGACATATCGATGGACTTTATTACTAGTATGCCGAGAACCAAGACAGGAATGAACATGATTTGGGTGATAATTGATCGTTTAACCAAACCAGCTCATTTTCTATGCATTAAGGATACGTGGGGACCAGAGAGGTTGGCATGAGTATTTATTTCGGAGATAGTTCGATTGCATGGTATACCGAAGACCATTATTTATGATCGAGACAGCCATTTTGTGTCTCATTTTTGGAAAGCAGTTCATAAGGCCTTGGGGACCGAATTGAACTTCAGTACAGCTTATCACCCGCAGACTGACGGACAATCCGAGAGGACCATTCAAATGGTGGAAGATATGCTGAGGGCCTGTGCCTTAGATTGGTCAACTGATTGGGAAGTTCATCTACCGTTGATTGAATTTACCTACAACAATAGTTGGCATGCTTCCATTAAGATGGCACCGTTTGAGGCATTATACAGGAGGAGATGTAGATCGCCCCTATGTTGGGACGATTCATCAGACTTAATCGGAACAGAACCAGAGTTGATCGTACAGACTCAAGAGAAGATAGCCTTGATTCGTGAAAGGCTGTTAACTGCCCAGAGTCTCCAGAAATCTTATGCAGACGTACGCCGTCGCCCTTTGGAGTTCAGTACGGGAGAACACGTACTTTTAAAGGTTTCTCCTACTCGGGGAATCTTTCGTTTCGGAAGGAAAGGAAAGCTGAGTCCGAGATATATTGGACCATTTGAGATCCTTGAGAGAGTTGGGGAGTTGGCATACAGATTGGCATTGCCGCCGTCATTGTGCCATGTTCATAACATGTTCCACGTATCCCAATTACGGAGGTATATACCAGATCCTAGTCATGTCATTGATTTCGGCGAGATCGAAGTCGCTCAAGATGGGACGTTTGAAGAAAGACCGGTCAATATACTTGAGAGTCGAGTTAAGCAATTGAGGAACAAACCCATCGTTTTGGTCAAAGTTCAATGGTCACGTCACGGAGTGGAAGAAGCCACATAGGAAACAGAAGATGTCATGAAGTCCAGATATCCCGAGTTATTTTTGTCTTGAGTTTCGGGACGAAACTCCTTTTTAGTAGGAGAGTATGTAATATCCAGATTTATTACTGTGTATTTTACCTGTATTTGAACCCTGTATTATTCGGAATTGTTATCTTGATGATTGGAGTATGATATTTCATACATTGGTATCTTTGTACATAAGTATATCATCATGCAAAATTTCTCATGCAAACTCGTAATAGCGCACGCTAAGAATGTAGCTTAACGCGCGCTATCGGCTACTACTAGCGCACGCTACGTATGTAGGAGTTGCGTGCGCTAGGCACTCAATTATTGAGCTGGGCGGCTAGCACATGCGCCAGCCGGGACATGGGTCCGGATAAGATTCCCGCGGACGAACCTGGATAGTTTTGAAGTCAACTCTTATTAGCGCGCGCTAAGGAATACTTAGTAGCATGCGCTAATCTGCTTTGTACAGAAAGTTTATATATGGGCCAACACTCCATTTTTTATTCCCATTTCCTTTGTTCATTCTTCAGTTTTGAGAGACCAGAGGGCAATAATTATCCTCCTAACATACTTAGAACACATCTACATGATCCTTGAACATTGGATATTACTTGTGAGTGATCATTGAAGGGAAGTAACACCTTGAAGTGGCATATCACCAACTGGAGTCGGATTCTACCTTGTGGTTCAGTGATTTCGTCATATTAAGGTATGTTGATTCTATCTTCAACTCTAGATTCATGTTATGAAGAATAAGATGATCATGTTAGCTAGTATTGATCTTCTTGGATGAATTATCCAAAGCACATCATGTTTGGAATATTGAGATGAATATGCCTTAAGTACCTTGATTATGAACATCATGATTCGAATATTATTACATTGAACAAGTAGAGGAAGTTTCTATCATTGGTAAATCCGAATTTAGTAGGTGTCTTCATAGCAATCATGGACTTGGCTTTAATATCACTATTGTTAGACGGATATAAGAGATTAATCATGGAAGGATTTATCTTGGAATGTTAATCAAACTACAGGGTGATAGTTTTCATTGATATTAAGGTGTTGATATCGACCGTTAAGCCTTCCAAATTATCGCATGAAGAATTGTATTTGAAATGGAATATGGTTTTACAATAGTATACATATTCTTGAATTCGAAGTTGTTGTTATCCGTAAGATCATTCATAACCGTATGAACATGATATTCATGGAGGTAACATGAATTAACACTGAAGATTTCATTAGTTTGATCATGATGAGATCAGTCCACTGCCCAGTAGTGAACTGCCATGCATAGTTAGCGCATGCTAAGCTATGTAGATTAACGTGCGCTATCGAGCATGAGTTAACGTACGCTACGTTTGGTACGTAACGTACGTTAGGCCATCAGTTGAGTCAGTCGGATGATCAGTGAGGTACTGACCATGCACAGTTAGCGCACGCTAGGCTTTGTTGTTTGTGTGCGCTATCGATCAGACTTAACGCACGCTACGCAGAATACTTAGCGTACGTTAAGAAGTTCAGGCAGATTGCATTTTATGAACTTTCGGTCGTAATTTTGGATTGTTAGACATTCGTACGGCATCAGATAAATTCTAGATTATTTCTTTTGTTAAGGTTCGAGCTTGTTACGTGATTGATTGAAGGGGCGACCTTCGAGTGTTTCGTTTTCGTGGAAGTATTGTCCTTGTCTTCAAACCGAGGCAAGTACTCTAATTAAAATTGTTTATATTATGATAATTATCATGTAATTGTACTGTGTAAATGTGTTGTGATTATATGCCCACCATGCGTTGATCCGACGGGAATCATCATGGGAATCTATAGCTGTGTGCGCTGGATCATTGGACAGGTAGTTCCACCATGTGTTGGTCCGACGGGATCATCATGGGAATCTATAGCTGTGTGCGCTGGATCGTTGGAATACCATCAGTATGTTGGAAACTGTTATGATATGATATGTGTTGTTGATATTTCTCGTTGGAGAAACTTGTTACGATATAATTGTTGATTATATCACTGTTGTATGATTATTGTACTTGTACTAGCATCATTGTGCTAACCCCTGCGGGGGTGAACATTTGTTTATGTTCAGGATCCAGGAGAGCGGGGAAACAACCACTGGAGCTGCATGACGACGAGGGTGCAGAGTGATGTTCCGACTGGGTTTTATTGTCTGTTGTTTGTTGGTTATTTAAATCAGCACTCGAGTGCGTCGTTAGTTTAAGATGTTTGGATTTTGGTGATGTATTAATAACCCTTCATTGGGTAATTGTATTCTCGGTATTGAACAAGACTGTTGTATTTTATTTCAGTAATTTCATAAGTTGGTATCTGTTATTGTCTTTTCGCTTCTTCAGCCTTGTAAATTCTTACGTAAAGGATTTACGGCGCTGTAATATTCCTGAAAATATCGTGGGTGTTACACTAAGAAATTTTTAAAAAGATGAGGATTCCTCGATCCCAAACATTTTTCTCTAAAACTCCTGAGATCTTAAAATAGTTTACTAGTTGTTTACTTGTTTTATTAAAGCCTTCCATGGTTTGCGTACTATATTATCAATCTCGATTGTGTCTGATTGTGGAGGCCGTTCTAGCAAGTACTTTAATTTTATGTTTTAGAGTTCCTTACATTGGAAGTCTTGCATTCTTTTGAGTGAGGGTACTTTGACTAGAATGACAATAAGATTGTATGATATGGCGAGAGTTTGAAATTGTTTCTTAAGCGAAAATATCTCGAAAAGTCTTTCGCCGTGTTTGATGCGTTGATTATTCAAGATTATTATATCCTTAGAATATGATGTGTATGGCTCGTATTTGCACTTTATACTTGCACTAGCAAAATTCCAGTTTACTAACCCCCGAGTAATTGGGGGTGGATGCTTGTTATTGCATTCAGGTACATGCAGGTTCTTGGGGAGCAAACCACGTCATCGGTACGAAGAATGATGGAAGATAAATGATACTAATCACATGAAGACTAGTATTTGGTATTTTGGGTCGAATTATATTTTCCTTTCCATTGTAGTGTATTTCCATCGTATGGGAGTGTCGTATTCTGACATCTGTCTGGGTATGAGTTTTGAGTAGAAATGTGTGTGAAGTTTAAATTGTATGTTATTGATGAAAGACCAAATCGGTATATGAATTTATTATTCAGCCATGTTGGCATTAATGTGATGTCTTGTTTTTGTTATCTAGCCTGGTAGATCCTCATGGAGAGGGTCTGCGGTGCTGTAATATTTCCAAGTGGATTGAGAGTGTTACAATTGCGAACTCCTAAAATATTTATATGGCCTTCGCCAAGCACCTCAAACAGGTACTACGCTCTTAAATCAACTCTTGTCAAAATTTGGATTTCAACAATTAGTAGCAGTCATTTCCATATTTATATCACACCAAGATTCAATCCCTTGAACTACTTGCCCACACGGATGATTTAACCTTGTCAAGCTCATCTTTCACCTCCAATACAACATCTCACATAATTCGCCATTAAAGATCTTGGTTATATTTCTTACCTGGCATTAAGGTTGATATATATATAAATAAAAATTGTTTCTCAAGTATACGTTAGATTTATTCCGATGCAATCACATGCATATGCGCAAATCCCACTACTCTCATGGACACTAAACCACTTCTTCATAGCGTGAGTCTGCTAATGTCACCGAGTATAACAACATAACACCCATGCTTGACGATTTATCACATTTTCAATTAGCCAATTGTTATAGCTAATCATACTACTTATAAATGGGGAGTCGTTAAGATACTTCTCCGAAACATTGATGACATATTACTAATGAAGAATCATCAAACATTATCTCTTTCTACAAATTTTGATTCTGATTTGGGGAGAACATCATCAATGCACGAGCCACATCAGACTATGCGATCTCCTAAGTTGCCCGATTCTCAAACTGAAACATGTCAGTCTAGGATGGCTATATTCTCTATTCGCACCAAGCTTTCGCAGTAGTTCATGCTGAAGTCTGTTGGCTACACCTGTTTCATATTCCATTGATTATTATATCATACTTGAATCGTGATAATTGGCAGTTTTACAACTCTTTACTCACATAAAGCATATCACTATTGATATCCACTTTTTTATATCAAATCATCGATGCTCATGTTGTTCGTAGACAAGAACTCTGAAATTTCTCGTGTTAATACTCATGATCAGCCTCACCAATATTCACCCTCATTCAAATCCAGGTCATACCTTCCTAAATCTCTGTTCCATCATCACTAGGATTCTCACTCGTTCAAGATCGATTTTTCCTCACTCGAAAGCCATACCATCCTATATCTTTATTCCGCATACTGCAGGATTCTCCCTCGTTCCTCATTCGAGATTGAGTGGCTACAGTTGTGTCCCAAAATCTCTATCCGACAGTAGAACATAAGGTGGTTTTGCATTGTGGATAATGTGGTTTTACATTAAGTTGTTCATTTTGTAATATCCAGAATTTCTACTACTGTGGTTTAATATTATTTTATCCGAGTTATGTTGTACAACCTGGAATCTGTACAGTATGGATAAAATAAATGAAGGACTAAAAAGCTCTGTATTGGTATAATTGTCGTACTTAGTCGACAATTGCATTGAGGATATAATGCGTCATGTATACGTATCTAGTATGTCGAGACAGATAAGGATAGTTAGATTTGGCTAAGTATAGAACCCTTAACGTACGTTAAGATTTTGAGATAACGTATGCTACGTTGCTAGCTTTATGTACGTTGTGAGTTAGGTATTACATATGAAACAAGGGAATCGGACAGGACGAGCTGTGGTCGATAGGTGGGACCCTGTGTCGGCAGCTTTCGGTGTGGATGTGGACAGGCGAGTCAAACCCGACCATTACGTACGCTAAGGATGGATCATTACGTACGTTAACGAGTAGGTTACTGTAGCAAGTTAACGTACGTATTACGTACGTTATGGAGCAAGAGTTACGTACGTAAGGCATTGAACGAAATGAGTTAGTTAACTCTGGACTGTTGTTATGTACGCTACCAAAGTCAGATACCGTACGTAAATGGTTATTACGTACGTTAACATGGGCATGTTACGTACGTAATGAACTGGAATGTTTTATAAGTGAATGCCCGCCTTTCATTTCTCTTCATTGTTTCACTTTGTTCTTTGCCTCCAAACACTGAGAGAGGGAGTTTTAGCTCTCCTAAGTCAATTGTGAGCTTGGAAACATGGGATTGATGCTTGGATACGAGGATATTGATGATTCTTCAAGTATTTGCTTGTGTTTTTCATCTTCTAAGAGGTATGTTGGATAATCCTCTCTTTCAATCTAGATTTTGATGTTGTTGCTGATGAATGATTCGTATGAAGATGATTATGATGTTGTTGTTACGATTCTTGAGGCTATATGAACTATATGTTGAAGGATATGATGGTCTATGCCTTGATTATGTTGGTTATGATTATAGAATCATAGTGTTCTTGGTGTTCTTTGTAATAATGTTTCGATTCTTGATGTTAGGCGGATCATATATTGGAAAATATGATAATATACACCTTGAATTATGAATGAGGATGGTTTAGATGTTAGAACATATCGAATTAGGTTGTTTTTATGGCTATGAACATGATTTCGAATCACTTAGTGTTCTTGAGGAACTTCTTGATGAATTTAACAAAGTAAGACGATCGTAGGTTGAATTATCGGTATCTTTAGTTATGAAGATCGAATGTTCGTTGATTGTAGTAGGAGAATTCGTATGTTCTTGATGAAATACGAATCATGATATCAATTTGGAATCCGGAAAGATTGTGATTGATCACTAAATATGATTTCCTTTATATTCGTATCCGTAATCGTATTTTGGTTATGAATTCGTAATTGTTTGAGTTGGATTGTTCGGACTTATGTCTAATCGAGATATTGTGAAATCGTTGAGTTTGTCGTTCGGTTATATTGATTAGTAATTATCGGATTTCGGTTCATATGATGGATATGAATTCGTAAAATGGTTTGAGTATATTATTTGGTTTTATATAGGATCAAGGTATCGTTGACCCGTTAAGTTTGATTGGTTGGCTATGTCGGTTGTTGATTGTTATCGGATCGTTGCTATTTGATTACTTCAATAGGTTGAGATTATTGATCGGTGATTATAACCGTATGTTGCAGTCGTGTTTTGAGTATGTTTGTGAATTGCATGGGTCAGGGCCGAGGAGCTCGTAGACGAAGGCAATGAGATTGGCAATGGCTTCATCATCATCGTATCGGTATCAAGGCAAGTTATTACTTGCTCAGTTATAATGTTTAATGAATGGTTTCAGTTTCATTTCGTTAATAATGCATATAACAATGATTATTACTGCAAATTCTGGAGATTTGGATTATATCTTGTCTTTCTGATTTTGGGAGTTAAATCATAATGTATATGCTTTATCTCGGTTATTGGCATGTTCGGGTATCAAGGTTACGTTGCGATAAAGATGAGGATATGAGTATCTATAGTCTATGGTACGTTGGGATCGCCGAGTATTAAGGATAATCATTAGTGATGATTTGACATCGAGATTTACTCCTGAAGGACTCGGGACAAGTATCTTAGTTTGATTCGGTTTTGTGTTGATGATGTTGATCGTGCAGGTTGTCATTCATGTTGTTGAACATGAAGTCGTCCTAGCTGTTTCGTCATAGTGTTGTTCATGTTTTGATTCATATGTTGTTCATGTTAATGAATATATTGAGTTGCATATGTTTATGCATAATTGTATTGGTTATGTTGTGTTGATCCTGTGAGATCATGTGATCTATGCTAAGGGTGCTGGATCGGATGTCCACTATGCGTTGGTCCGACGGGATCATCATGGGGATCTATGCTGAGGGCGCTGGATCGTTGGATTACCCAATATTGTGTTGATGGAATCATGTGGATTCGCATCATTGATTTTATCATGTGTTGTTATTGTGCATATGTATATTATGGGTTTGCCATAAGTATACATTGTCGTTATTGATGCGAGTATATTGACGTTATCATATGCGTATGCATTTGTAGGTCTTGTGTTAGGACCATGTCCGTGTGTGGTATTGATTTGACCTCGGATTAGACTGACATGATTGTCGTGGCATTTCATATCTTGAGGTATGTTCCATATTTCCTTTGGTATTTGTCGTTTGATGGACAATCGGTTATCGTCTTGGGATTTGATGATACTATCCGATGGATCTTATTGGTCAGAACTGGTATATTTCCGTATCGTGAGTTGGTGATGATAGTTTGAGAATCTTGAGTATTGTTGAGGTACAATACAGATATTATGTTTGAATTTATTGGTTAATCGAGTACGAGATGTGAAATGTGATAGTGGTTGTTCTGTTGAGAATCATTTGAGTAAGTAAAGTTACTACGATAAGATTACATTGGTCGTATTATTATTTTGTATTCTCATTGATATGTAATTATTAATGTGATGTGACCCCGTCGTGGGCTTTCTTTTTAGGTTCTTGAGATATCAAGCTTGTAGCGGTCGTGGAGAGATGAGCTTCCCGGAGGATACTGGCTAGGGCATGTAATTGTGTATTGAGTTTCTTGATCAGTTGATGTATTCTGCTGCTAGAGTATTTTTAATTATTTGTCTTTTCTGCTGCGTGAGTATTTTTAAATGGCCTTTTGGTATTTGGTAACTCAGGTTACTTTGTGGACTTTTGGTATCTGGTAACTTTAGGTTACTTTGACAACCGTTTTCTAAATTATTTTGTCGGTACGTGTAAGCTGTAACACCCCAAGAAAATTAGGGCATATTACAGCGCCGTGGACCCAACACTGTGGACTCCACCAGGCTAACGTACCAAAAGGACATCCAACAAGGACATACAATCATCAACAAAATGACCATTCAAATAAAAGACTACAATCCGACGAATAAAATCTGACATCAATTCCATTTCCCAAAACGGGAACACAACATTAACAATTCTAAAAAGGAAGTACTCGAGTACATAAACCAATTTTATAATACAGAAATCCCAAAACAAGACATCGATAATAACCGACAGAACGAAACATCAATAATCAACTACTGGACAGTATCATGCTTGCCCATCATCCTCATACGGCTCGAGTGCTCGCTTGTCTCCAAGACCGGTACCTGAAATACAAAAATTATTTCCCCCATTTAAGGGGTTAGCGACAACTGCTAGTGCAAGTACAATCCATTTGAACTACATTCTAATCAGATGAATATATGCGCCAAAATCATTTTAGAAAACATTTTATATTCCGAAATATTTACAATGTACAATCACAAAACACATTATCTCCAGCAATCATAATTCAAAGTTAACCGTTGGTACGAGACTCACGGCCACCGTACCCCGCAGAGCCCCATCGGACATCTCTGGGTTGCTAACCACAGTTTGCGATATGCACACTCACGACAATACGTATCCCTAGAGGCCCCGTCGGACCGTCCCTAGGTGAACATACACAAATCCACCCACAACAACCACGAGAAAGCCATAATTCAAATACTATAACATGTAAACAAATGTAAAGTACTTGCGTTTGAGACATTCTTGAAGAATCGGAAATGAAACACGCCTACGAACGGCTCGGGTGGAAAAAAACGGTTCCTAGACGAAGGTTCAACATGGTTCAGTCCCAACAGATAACAATAATCGATTGGAATACACCCATAACCCCGATTACCAACTACGATAATAGACGACCAATCGATACGGGCGAGGGTTTACGCAAAACCTCCCCGAATCGATAATTCACGAGTTTAACTAGGTAAAATGGGTTAGAACCCGTCCGATAACAACAATCTATGAGGAATATCATAACATACTAGAATAATTCGAGTCTAATAAGCTAAACCCGGAAAACCCTCCAAAATTGACAATTTAGGGTTCTAGATGAAGATACCTTGAATCGGAGTGAAGAAGCTGGATTAAATGATGATAACTTCGTGTTAGAACTCAAAATCTTAGATGGATGATGATACACGATCCAAACTTCAGCCTCCAAATCGTCCAAGTCGCCTAACCCTCGGAGAAGATGAAGAAAAGATGAAAAATGACGCTGAAAAACGCGACTATCCCCTTAAATACCTCAGAGACGCACGACCACCACGCACGACCAAGTGCTCGTGCGTCCGGTCGTGCGCACTGCCCAACTGCTGTCCTTACGCACGAGCGCAATGCACGAGCACTAGCTCATGCTTCCTGCTCATGCGTCCCTGGGAGTTACTTGCGAGCATTGGTTGCGCACGAGCAGAGGGCACGACCAATTGTTCGGGTGCTTGGTCGTGTGCTAGGCCACTGCCCAGTTTCTGACCAACGCGCACGAGCAACGCGCACGAGCACCAGCTCATGCTTCCTGCTCGTGCGTCTTTGGTGTCCCCTGTCTGGCATTCGGATTCGCACGAGCACCAAACACAATCGACAACTCGTGTGGCCTGCTCGAGTGCAAGAACCAAAAGCTAACATCTAGCCCGACACGACTACGAAAACATCCAAAATATAAATGCGAAATATACGAGACGACAGAGCTAAGCGCTGAAAGAAAATATAATTCCGACCAACAACGGAAATGAAATTCCATAAACTTATAGGAAATTACAAAAGTGGCCCAAGTGCCCGAAAATCACGATACGACGTTGGATTTACAAACCGAAAGTCTCAACATGACCAACTCAACCATACGAACTTGCACAGACCAAGAAACAATGAAAACAAACGAGTTTTACAAGAATCGAACGATCATACGACAAAACATATCATAAAATGAAATCACGTGAAAACATCATCAAAACTCGTCCAAATGGAAAAACTCCAAGAATAAAGTAGATTCACAATGTCGAAACGATTATAAGCGAGTCGATAAAAATAGACATACACCGAAAATGGAAACTGCTAAAAATGGAAGTTACGGATATTACATTCTCCCCCTCTAAAATAAAGTTTCGTCCCGAAACTTAAGAATCAAAAAGTTCGGGGTGCCTCGAAAGCATATTCTCCTCTAACTCCCACGTCGCTTCTTCTACTCCATGCCTCGACCATTGCACCTTAACCAAGGGAATGGTTTTGTGCCTTAACTGCTTGTCTCGATGCCCCAAAATCTTGACGGGCCTCTCCTCAAACGTAACATCTTTCTCGATCTCCATGTCTCCAAAATCAATAATGTGGGACGGGTCCGGAACGTACTTCCTCAACTGGGAAACGTGAAATACGCTATGAACATAACTTAGCGACGGAGGCAGAGCCAGATGGTATGCCAACTCGCCGACTCTCTCCAATATCTCGAAAGGCCCAATATATCTCGGGCTGAGCTTCCCCTTTTTCCCAAAACGGAAAACTCCCTTCGTCGGAGACACTCTCAATAGAACATGATCTCCCACCTCAAACTCCAAAGGTCGGCGCCTAACATCCGCATAAGACTTTTGTTGACTCTGAGCAGCCAACATTCTCTTTCTAATCAACTCAACTTTCTCCCTAGTCTCTAACACAAGGTCCGTCTCGGTGCCAACTAGATCGGACGACTCATCCCAACATATCGGTGATCAGCAACGTCGGCCATAAAGCGCCTCATACGGTGCCATCTTGATCGACGCGTGCCAAATATTATTATACGTAAACTCAATCAAGGCCAGATGCTCCTCCCAGTCACTACTCCAGTCTAACGCACGCGCGCACAACATATCCTCGAACGTATGAATAGTACGCTCGGACTGCCCATCGGTCTGAGGGTGGAAAGATGTACTCAAACGCAAACATGTTCCCAAAGCCTTATGTACCGCCTGCCAGAAGTGCGATACAAACCGGCCATCTCTGTTCGAAATAATGGTCTTCGGCGTACCATGAAGTCTCACTATCTGCGCGATAAAAATACGAGCCAATTTTTCTGGACCCCAAGTATCCTTGATGCCCAGAAAATGCGCCGACTTAGTCAGTCGGTCTACAATCACTCACACCATATTCATACCAGTCTTCGTCCTCGGTAAACCCATGACAAAATCCATAGAGATATCCTCCCACTTCCACTCCGGGACGGGAAGTGGTTTCAACAACCTGGCTGGCCGCTGATGCTCAATCTTGACTTGCTAACAAGTCAAACACTTAGCCACAAACTGAACTACCTCATTCTTCATGTCGTTCCACCAGAAATTTTTCCTCAAATCTTTATACATTTTACTCTAGCCCGGATGGACTGAGTAAGGTGACGCATGAGCCTCTCGCATAATACTCTGCCTCAATTCCGAGTCGTTCGGAACACACAACTGAACTCAGAATCTTAACACACCGTCTTCATGAATAACGAATCCCGGGGCTTTCCCCCTCCCTACACTCTCTCGAAGCTGACTAAACATCAGGTCCTCCAACTGTCCCGATTTAATGTCATCGACCAGAGATGAAGAAATCTCAAGAGTACGCAACTGTCCGGAACTCTCTGGCCATACAATCTCAACACTCAACCTCATCAATTCCTGCTGAAGCTCTGGCTGATCCGTAAGTAACTCAAGCGCCCGAAGCGATACCGATTTCCGGCTCAAGGCATCTACTACCACGTTAGCCTTGCCCGGATGATAAAGGACCTCAAGGTCGTAATCCTTAATCAACTCCAACCATCTCCGCTGTCTCATATTAAGCTCTTTCTACGTGAAAATGTACTTCAGGCTCTTGTGATTGGTGAAAATCTGACACGACGAGCCATACAAGTAATGACGCTGATCTTCAAATAAGAAATACAATCAAGGCCCAACTCAAGATCATGCGTAGGGTAATTCAACTCGTACGGTTTCAACTGACGGGAAGCATAAGCAATCGTCCTCCCATGCTGCATAAGTACACATCCGAGCCCTTGGCCCGAAGCATCACTAAAAACTGAGAAACCCTTATTACCACTCGGTAAAGCCAAAACAGGAGCGGTCGTCAACCGCTTCTTCAACTCCTCAAAACTATTCTGCCTCTCATCGGTCCACACAAACTTCTCTGACTTCTATAACAACTGAGTCAGCGGTCGAGCAAGCTTAGAGAACCCCTCGAAGAATCTACGGTAGTAACCGGCTAATCCCAGAAAACTGCGGACCTCTTTCACGTTCTTGGTGGCGCCCAATCCAACACTGCCTCTACCTTATGTGGGTCCACACGAACACCCTCGACCGAGATCACATGGCCGAGAAACATAACCTCCCGTAACCAAAACTCACACTTTGAGAACTTCGCAAAAATATGTTGAGTTCTCAAAATATCTAACACGATATGCAAATGGCGGGCATGCTCCTCCTCACTCCTCGAGTAAATCAGGATATCCTCAATAAACACAACTACACACTTATCGAGATACTCGATAAAGACTTTGTTCATAAGATGCATGAACACGGCTGGTGCGTTGGTTAGCCCAAAA
Organism: Orobanche coerulescens; assembly: GCA_033398695.1. Taxonomy (NCBI): domain Eukaryota; kingdom Viridiplantae; phylum Streptophyta; class Magnoliopsida; order Lamiales; family Orobanchaceae; genus Orobanche; species Orobanche coerulescens. The sequence continues at coordinate 131,169,048 of CM065809.1, forward strand.
GGCATAACCACAAACTCGTAGTGACCGTATCTCGTCCGAAAGGCCGTCTTCGAAATATCGGTATCCTTCACTCGGAGCTGATAATACCCCGATCTCAAATCAATCTTCGAAAACACGGTTGCCCCTTGCAACTGATCAAACAAGTCATCAATCCTCGGGATAGGATACTTGTTTTTGATGGTCACTTTGTTCAACTCTCGATAGTCAATACACAAACGAAGTGACCCATCCTTCTTCTTTACAAATAGGACCGGTGCGCCCCAAGGTGAAGCGCTCGGTCGAATATACCCCATGTCTAGCAATTCCCCCAACTGTTTATTCAACTCCAGCATCTCGGCAGGCACCATACGATATGGCGTCTTAGAAATCGGTGCTGCACCCGGCTCTAATTCGACGGTAAACTCAACTTCTCGGTCCAGCGGCAATCCCGGCAACTCGTCTGGAAAGACGTCAGGATACTCACACACTACCGGAATAGACGAGAACTCGACTCCCCCTTCTTCCGATCTCAAAGTGTAACACCAATAACCCGTGCAACCTCCTCAAAGAAGTCTCACCGCCCTTAAGGCACTGATCAGGAGTCTCTGGCTACTCCGCTTACGCCCCACAAAAGAATGCTCGGTACCGTCAGAGGCTAACATCGAAATGGTTCTCGTTCTATAATTCATGATTTCCCTATGACGGTCTAGCCAATCCTCACCAAGAATCAAATCCTCATATCTAATATCTACCGTAATCACGTTAGAAGGCAAAACCCTCCCCGCGATACTCACTGGAAAATCTCTAATCTCACGATCCCCCACGATGCTATCCCCACTAGGCAATTTAACAAAAAAATTTTCACACGCAACTAGGCAATCAATATACAGGCGACGCACACAATCCATGGATAAGAAATAATGCGTAGCACCAGAATCGAATAGTACGGAAATAGGATGGTCAAGGATGTGAACGGTACCTGTAGCCACCATCGCGTCTGGGTTTCCTGCTCGTCTCATCTCATATACTCGGGGCAGAACAGACCCCGCACTAGAAGCTCCCCCTCTAGAAGGCTGCCCACGTCCTCGACCTCTACCAAATATGTGTGGGCCGAGGAACTGCTTGCTCGATTCACACTCGGCTCTCCGCACTGGGCCGATATCTCGAGTAATCGAGCCCGAGCTGCATCCGTACAAAACTTAGCACGATGACCCATCCGACCACACACAAGACACTGAATCGGAGGCCTATCACACTCACTCATCATGTGGCCCGGACGACGGCATGTTACGTATGTAACGAACTGGAATGTTTTATAAGTGAATGCCCGTCTTTTATTTCTCTTCATTGTTTCACTTCATTCTTCGCCTCCAAACACTGAGAGAGGGAGTTTTAGCTCTCCTAAGTCGATTGTGAGCTTGTAAACATGGTATTGAAGCTTGGATACGAGGATATTGATGATTCTTCAAGTATTTGCTTGTGTTTCTCATCTTCTAAGAGGTATGTTGGATAATCCGCTCTTTCAATCTGGATTTTGATGTTGTTGCTGATGAATGATTCGTATGAAGATGATTATGATGTTGTTGTTACGATTCTTGAGGCTATATGAACTATATGTTGAAGGATATGATGGTCGATGCCTTGATTATGTTGGTTATGATTATAGAATCATAGTGTTCTTGGTGTTCTTAGTAGTAATGTTTTCATATATTGGAAAATATGATAATATACACCTTAAATTATGAATGAGGATGGTTTAGATGTTAGAACATATCGAATTAGGTTGTTTTGATGGCTATGAACATGATTTCGAATCACTTGGTGTTCTTGAGGAACTTCTTGATGAATTTAACATAGCAAGACGATCGTAGGTTGAATTATCGGTATCTTTAGTTATGAAGATCGAATGTTCGTTGATTGTAGTAGGAGAATTCGTATGTTCTTGATGAAATACGAATCATGATATCAATTTGGAATCCGGAAAGATTGTGATTGATCACTGAATATGATTTCCTTTATATTCGTATCCGTAATCGTATTTTGGTTATGAATTCGTAATTATTTGAGTTGGATTGTTCGGACTTATGTCTAATCGAGATATTGTGAAATCGTTGAGTTTGTCGTTCGGTTATATTGATTAGTAATTATCGGATTTCGGTTCATATGATGGATATGAATTCGTAAAATGGTTTGAGTATATTATTTGGTTTTATATAGGATCAAGGTATCGTTGACCCGTTAAGTTTGATTGGTTGGCTATGTCGGTTGTTGATTGTTATCGGATCGTTGCTATTTGATTACTTCAATAGGTTGAGATTATTGATCGGTGATTATAACCGTATGTTGCAGTCGTGTTTGGAGTATGTTTGTGAATTGCATGGGTCAGGGCCGAGGATCTCGTAGACGAAGACAATGAGATTGGCAATGGCTTCATCATCATCGTATCGGTATCGAGGCAAGTTATTACTTGCTCAATTATAATGTTTAATGAATCGTTTCAGTTTCATTTCGTTTATAGTGCATATAGCAATGATTATTACTGCAAATTCTGGAGATTTAGATTATATGTTGTGTTTCCAATTTTGGGAGTTAAATCATAATGTATATGCTTTATCTCGATTATTGGCATATTCGGGTATCAAGGTTACGTTGCGATATAGATGAGGATATGAGTATCTATAGTCCATGGTACGTTGGGATCGCCGAGTATTTAGGATAATCATTGGTGATGATTTGGCATCGAGATTTGCTCTTGAAGGACTCAGGACAAGTATCTTAGTTTGATTCGGTTTAGTTTTGATGATGTTGATCGTGCAGGCTGTCGTTCATATTGTTGAACATGAAGTCGTCCTAGTTGTTTCATCATAGTGTCGTTCATGTTTTGATTCATATGTTATTCATGTTGATGAATATATTGATTTGCATATGTGTATGCATAATTGTATTGGTTATGTTGTGTTGATCCTGTGAGATCATGTTATCTTTGCTGAGGGCGCTGGATCGGATGTCCACTATGCGTTGGTCCGACGGGATCATCATGGGGATCTATGCTGAGGGCGCTGTATCGTTGGACAGGTTTTCCACCATGCGTTGGTCCGACGAGATCATCATGGGGATCTATGCTGAGGGCGCTGGATCGTTGGATTACCCAGTATTGTGTTGATGGAATCATGTGGGTTCGCATCATTGATTTTATCATATGTTGTTATTATGCATATGTATATTATGGGTTTGCCATAAGTATACATTATCATTATTGATGTGGGTATATTGATGTTGTCATATGAGTATGCATTTGTAGGTCTTGTGTTAGGACCATGTCCGTGTGTGGTATTGATCTGACCTCGGACTAGACTGACATGATTGTTGTGGCATTTCATATCTTGAGGTATGTTCCGTATTTCCTTTGGTATTTGTCTTTTGATGGACAATCAGTTATCGTCTTGGGATTTGAGGATGCTATTCGATGGATCGTATTAGTCAGAACTGGTATATTTCTATATCGTGAGTTGGTGATGATAGTTTGAGAATTTTGAGTATTGTTGAGGTACAATACAGATATTATGTTCGAATTTATTGGTTAATCGAGTACGAGATGTGAAATGTGATAATGGTTGTTCTGTTGAGAATTATTTGAGTAAGTAAAGGTACTACGATAAGATTACATTGGTTGTATTCTTATTTTGTATTCTCATTAGTATGTAATTATTAATGTGATGTGACGGTTATCATCGTTGGATATTATGGCTGCCCCCGCCGTGGGCTATCTTTTTAGGTTCTTGAGATATCAAGCTTGTAGCGGTCGTAGAGAGATGAGCTTCCCGGAGGATACTGGCTAGGGCATGTAATTGTGTATTGAGTTTCCTGATCAATTGCTGTATTCCGCTGCTAGAGTATTTTTAATTGTTTGTCTTTTCTGCTGCGTGAGTATTTTTAAATGGCCTTTTGGTACCTGGTAACTTAGGTTACTTTGGCAACCGTTTTCTAAATTATTTTATCGGTACGTGTAAGCGATAGCTTAACGTATGTTTTTAAACTATTGAGTTCGGGCATTTCAGGCCTTATCCTTTCAAACGAGATTTTACGACGGTTTTGATAAACAGATTTTATATAGTCTTTAATGTTTTAAATAGATAATATCGTCGTTCGCCTCTTGGGCGTTTGTAAATATTTGCAAAAATTTCCTCCATCCTTATGGGTTCCACCTCGGGGCTCACGACGCTGTAATATTCCCGGTCGGATCTGGGGGTGTTACACATTTTTGGTCTATATTCTAGATAATTCTATCGATACCGAAAAAAAAATCAAAGTGTGCTTGCACTTTGCTTATGCCTCCGAATAACATCTTAATTTGTACAAGTCGATGTATATGAAATCAACTAATCTTACAATACAATAGAAAAAGTAACACTAACAGGAGAAAAAGACATGAAGACTACCAGCATAATTTGAACTACAGAAAGCTCTTCAGAGACCTGAGACGATCAAATAAAAGTATAAATCAAAGCTTTTTATTCAACGTAATTTGGCTACATCACGATTACCACACTCCCACACACAAACTTGACAACACTTTTTTACCTTAGTTCTGAGGAAGATAGCGTTACAAAGGAGAAATTTCAAGAACGATGACCCGCATTATTATTCATAACATGTGGTAATAAACCGCTGCCACAAAAGTCGCAACCGAAAAGAAAATTATTATACTTAACTAGCCAGAGATATCAATTGCTTTAACCTCAGGCTTCTTCACATCCTCCTTCGGCACTATCACAGTCAGCACTCCATTCTCCATGGCCGCCTTCAACGCATCCAACTTTGCATTCCCTGGGAGCCTGAAATGGCGGAGGGACTTGCCAGAGCTCCTCTCCACGCGGTGCCACCTGTCATTCTTCTCCTCTTGCTCCTTACTCCTCTCTCCACTAATCTGGAGAATTGAATCTTCAACCTCAACCTTGACTTCCTCTTTCTTTAATCCAGGAACATCAACCTTGAACATGTGGAGGAGGACCGACCAAGTACGTATCAACGTCAACCTTGTCTGTTATAAAAAGACAACTTGTGTCTTTCATTTTGCACATCTAACCTCTAATTTTTCACCCATATAATCATCCCCCTTCATCCCTAGATCAAAATTACCTTCTTCCAACTTGTGTTTGAGCTTTACATTTTGATTTTGGAGCTTGTTGATTGGGAGTTGGAGTCATTCTTGAAGCTTAGATTGTGTTCCTGTGGTTTTGGTGTATTGTTCTTCAATTCTGAAGGTATGTTATACGATTTAACCCTATAATCTCATAATTATAATGATAGTGATTAAGTATACTCCACCTAGTGATGAATTAATCAAGCTAAACATGTTTATAGTTAAGTTTCCAACAAACTTAATGATGAATATGATGATTAGGGGATTTGTAATGATGTGTTCTTGGTGTTTTGAATGATGATGGTCATGTTTAGTGAAACCACACTCTCCTTGCTAGACTAATAACACCATTGGAATAATAATAGTCCTTGTTTCATTGTAATATAAATGACTTGTTGGAATAATTACCATAAAATGTTTTAAGAAACCCTTGTTGATCATTAGAAGAATGAAATAACCTTCTTGAACCTAAGCTAGGTAAATTCAGAGGTATGATATTTGAATCTCCAGGATAGTTAGAAGATTATAAGGATGGTGTTAAACTTGAGATAGTCTTCATGATCATGATATAGATTTATCACTAGTGATTGTGTGTAATGCAGATTTTTACTTGTAATCAATTGAGATGTTCTTGATAAGTTTAAAGGGTAGGAGATTATTGTTTAACACATTATGGATCAATTCTTAACCCAGCAAACATTTGATAAACATCTTGTAATCAATTGTAAGAATAGAATGGTATTGAATAAGGTTCTTGGAGTAACACTTCAATATCTTAAAAAGTTGAACTACTCAAATGGGAATTATGATGTTGTCTCGTTAAAATTTGGTATAGATGATCATATGAACGTATCATTGAGTAAAATATACTTCATTCAAGGTTGATTGTTCGAGTAACTGATTTTGAATCGAGGGCCGTTCGTTCGTTTGAGAAGGAAGTTATCTTGCTTGGTTATAATGATGTGTGGATTCTTATGATGGTTATGCATTTCGTGTATATGAAACACTTATAAACTTGTATCTTGTGATTTTAGGTTGTTCTTAACAATGTCCCGTTTTCATCGCGGGATTGTATTCCCAAGTTCGTCACTTTCGAACCCTTGATATCGTTGATCTTATTGTCATTTCGGTGAGTCCTCGATCTTTAATCGGATTTGTGAATTATTGAATTCGTTGTCATGTTGCATCGTGACATATCCGGAGTCATATCTACGTTCCGATTGGATATTGTGTAGGATTTTTAGCCGGGCACATATATAGTCATGCGTGAATATTTTCCATGTTGGGCTGTGCACACGAGACGTAGTTCGTTGAGGCTAATTAGGTACATTGTCCCACGTATATCCTGGATTCTGTATACGGGGTGGACATGTGCACTGACACATATTCGGATCGGGCGTACTGTGATGTCCTTCTTGAGCCGTACTATCTTAGTCGTTCATAGTCCATTCTTATACTTGGATGTATTCGACGTTTTGTGACTAAGCGTTCATATGCCCGAGGGTTATGTTCGTTAGTCGGGTTGTTATCCTTGAAATCTTATATATGTGAATTGTATATTATCTTCAGAATCATTTATCATGTATATCTGACCCTGTGTTGGGTGAAATACTTGTGTTGTATTTTAGGTCGAGGAAAGGGCAAGGCACGGGAAGATCAGGGTGATGACGAAGGGTTCGAAGGATACTAGTTCGGGGGGCCCAAGTCTTTTGAGTTCGGTCATGTTCGTACCGTGTAATGTTATCTTTCCGCTTTATTTTAAATATGAACAAATGTATTGTTATTTAAGGTATATTCCATCTCCATATGGATTATACTTATGTTTTGGATCCTGTGTATAATAAGGCCGTAGGCCATACTGCTGTAAACTCCAAATCGGAGTAAGTATTATGTTTTGTGGTTCGGTATCACATGTATTTTGTATTTAATCTGTATTTTGGATATCGCCTGGTGGGTCCCAGTGTGGGGTCCATGGCACTGTAATAGCCGCCTTATTGGGGTATTACAGAAGATGGTATCAGAGAGAACTGTCATTTTTTTTAGTCTTTGTGTATTGAACCAGTATCAAGAGACCTTCGTGTCACGTGTGACCCGTGCGAGCGCCTGATCCTACGAGCCAAATGCGGTACGTACTTTATGAACCATGATTAAATTACTGACATGATATTGATATCAGAATGGATCTATTTGTTGATCTTGGCATTTTAAGGGTTTGTGGCAGGAATTATCTGATTGATGATACAAATAAAATTCTGGATTGATTATATGATTGAAATCATTCGACTCAAACGTCGATATGATATTCTGTGTGACCCTCGTAGTGACGATAACTCATTACGAACTGTTTTCTTGAATATGTAATTTCTTACTGCCATTAACTTAGCATGAATTCTGATTGGTATCATGAACTGTACTTATGGTTATCTTTACGAATTGATTCTTTCAGTATGAAAAGAAATTTGAGAGGCCGTGGCAGAGGGGGACGAGGCCGCGGAAGGGGCAGAATCCCGATACCACGAGCCAACAGGCGAGCGAATGCAGAGCATAGTTCCGCAGGCAGTGATTCGCCTTCTAGGGATCAATCGCACCACACTGGACGCGAGGATGCTCGTGTCGATCCTTACACTGTGATGCAGGCATGATGGCTCGATGACCCAAATGGGTCGCTTAATGGAAACTATGCAGAGAGTCGCTACGACCAAGATCGGGGCCACCCCTGTACATGGCGGACCGGTGAGTCGGATCATCGCCGACATCTCGCCAATGACCCCGATTTTGAAGGTTCCTCCGAGCCGGCTGATATCGTGCATTGGATCGAACACTTCGAGAAATTGTTCGATATGGTAAACTGTCCAGCAGAGAATTGCGTCTCCGTAGCAGCTTACTACTTGGGCAAGGGCGCCCACACTTGGTGGCTTTCGGTGAGGCCAGCTGATGGCGTATGTACTTGGGAGGAATTTAAAAATCTCATGCTAGACCATTACTATCCGGGTCCTCTCCGCGAGGCCAAACTATCAAAATTGCTGAACCCGGACCCGTCCGAAGATGATGACGTACTATCTATCGCCGAGAAATTCCAGGCACTTCTTCCTTTTGCCACGACGATTGTCCAAACGGAGGCAGATAAGATCAAATACTTTCTCAAAAGGCTTAAACCCTGAATGAGAATGCAGCTGTTGAACCATCATTGTGTGACCCTACCAGAGTTCATTGAGAAGGCTCTGGAGTACGAATTGACCGTGAAAGAAATTTCCAAGAAGCAACCGCAGTCTAACAACAAGAAATTTAGGAACCAAAACTAGTCAGACAGCAACCGGGGAACATTCAAGAGACCCCAACCAGTGCCAAGTCCTTCTGAACGGCAACCTACGGCGTCGAAGCCAACTGGATCGCAACCTCGAGCGGTCAGCCTATCTGTTGTGTGCTATAATCAGGAGACCAGGGCACATCAATTCGAAATGCCCAAGGCCACCGTGTCATGCCATACTTGTGGGAAAAATGGACATCGTGCTCGTTATTGCAGTATGGACCAGACGTACTCCCACAAAGACCTCATGCTCCAAAGATAGTCTTCGCTCAGACCGTGTACCTCCATCTGCTTCTTATCAGACTACCGGGGCAAACAAAGGGATGGGGCGTGGAAATCAAGCTGGTACCTCTGGTGCCGGGGCTGCAAAACCCAGAGTCTACGAGATCAAGAAGGCTGAAGATCCCGAAGCCAGCATGATTGCAGGTACTCTCGAGATCCAATCTCTGCCTGTCTGTGTTCTTTTTGATACCGGTGCTTCACACTACTTTTTATCTGTTTCCTGTTTGAGTCGTTTGCAATTAGAGCATGTTATCAATTGCGAACCTTATATAATTGGACTACCTGATGGTAGAAGAATTGTTGGGAATCGTGAAGTTCAGGACTGCTCGATTCGTATGAACGACCGTGAGTGGTTGTCAAACTTAATTGTGGTCGATTTACCTAAAGATGATGTGATCTTGGGTATCGATTGGATGGACCGTCATGATGCCATAATTAGTGTCCCAAGCGAACAGTGACCGTCACATATGACGATGGTGTTGAGTGTACCTTCCAGGGTGACAATCCCAGCCGTTCTGGGAGAATCATCAGCGCTATAAAAACAGTGAAACTGCTTAATCAAGGATGTATTGGCTATTGGTGTTACATGACCAAGACAACAGATCAACCAGTTGAATTGATCAATATTCCGGTAGTCCGAGACTACCCAGACGTATTTCCAGATGAGTTGCCAGGCTTACCTCCACATCGTGATGTAGAATTCAATATTGAGCTAGAGCCTGGTACGTCCCCACTTTCAAAAGCACCGTATCGTATGGCTCCGACTGACTGAAGAGCCAACTTGAGGATCTGACCGAGAAGGGCTATATTAGACCTAGCGCGTCCCCTTGGGGAGCACCAGTACTATTTGTATGGAAGAAGGACGGATCCCTACATCTGTGTATTGATTATCGTGAGCTGAACAGGGTAACCATTAAGAACAAATATCCATTGCCGCGTATTGATGATTTATTGGATCAGCTTCAGGGGTCTGCTGTGTTTTCTAAGATCGACTTGAGGTCTGGTTACCATCAGTTGAGGATTCGTGAGTCTGATATTTCGAAGACCGTTTTTCGTACTCGCTATGGACATTATGAGTTCGTAGTGATGCCTTTTGGAGTGACGAATGCACCGGCAGTATTCATGGAACTGATGAATCGGGTCTTTATTAATTATCTGGATCGCTTTGTAGTCATTTTTATTGACGACATTCTGATCCATTCTCGTGACCATGAAGAGCACGAGCGTCATCTCCATCTGGTTCTCGAGGCGTTAAGGCGGGAGCAGCTTTATGGAAAGTTTTCTAAATGTGAGTTCTGGATAAATGAAGTTATCTTTCTCGGACATGTAATATCAGCTGATGGGGTGCGAGTAGACCCACAGAAGACAGAAGCTATCTGAGACTGGTTACCACCAAAGAACGTTAAGGAAGTACGCAGTTTCTTGGGACTAGCAGGTTATTACCGATGGTTCGTGGAAGATTTTTCCAAAATTGCCCAACCAATGACTAATTTGCTGAGGAAGGATAAGAAGTATTTATGGTCAGAGGATGTCAGTGGAGTTTTGATGAACTTAAGAGTCGTTTGATTTCGGCACCTATTTTAGTCCTACCGAAAGGAACAGAAGGATTTGTAGTGTATAGTGACGCATATAAACAGGGCCTTGGGTGTGTACTAATGCAGAACGGGAAGGTGATCTCCTATGCATCGAGACAGCTGTGACCTTACGAGGTCAACTACCCCACCCATGATTTAGAGCTCGCAGCCGTGGTGTTTGCTTTATAAATCTGGCGTCATTATCTGTATGGAATTACCTGTCAGATTTTTACTGATCACAAGAGCCTGAAGTACATTTTTACTCAGAAGGAGTTAAACATGAGGCAGAGAAGGTGGCTAGAACTCATCAAAGACTATGATATCGAGATCTTTTATCATCCGGGCAAAGCAAATATAGTTGCTGACGCTTTGAGTCATAAATCAGTACAGGAACAGATGCTTGCTCGCCAAACAACTCAGAGGGAATTGCAGTTAGAATTAGTGAGGCCGGAAATTGAAGTCTGGTTACAGCGTATTCAAGGACAACTCTGTACACTTGAGAGTTCATCGCCCTTTGAGGATATAATTAGATCGAAGCAAGTTACGGACCCATTCTTATCACGAGTTCGTGATTGAAATAACCCAAGGGAAAGCTCCTGGCTTTGTGATACACGAGGATGGATTGATACGCTTCAGGAACCGAGTTTGTGTACCCGCAGATGATGAATTAAGGAATTCTATCCTGAGAGAAGCTCATGCTACCCCGTACTCTATCCATCCGGGGTCTAGCAAAATGTATAAGGATTTGAAACAATATTATTGGTGGGGAAATATGAAACGTGGAGTTGCGGAGTTCGTTTCGAGGTATCTAACCTGTCAATAAGTTAATATTGAGCATCAGCGACCCGCAGGAATGCTGAAACCGCTTCCGATTCCCGAGTGGAAATGGGAGGACATATCGATGGATTTTATCACCAGCTTGCCGATGAGTCGTCGAGGGATGAATACGATTTGGGTGATTGTGGATCTTCTGACCAAATCAGTCCACTTTCTGGAGATTAAAGACACTTGGGGACCCGAGAGATTGGCCCAACTATTTATCAAAGAAATTGCAAGGTTACATGGTACCCCTAAGTGTATTGTATCAGATCGTGACGGGCGATTCGTGTTACATTTTTGGAAAGCAGTTCATCGTGTGATGGGTACGCAATTGAACTTCAGCACAGCATTCCACCCGCAGACGGATGGTCAGACTGAGAGGACTATCCAAACTTTAGAGGATATGCTGAGGGCGTGCGTTCTCGATTGGAAGGATGATTGGGAGGCCCAACTACCTTTGGTGGAATTCACTTATAATAATAGCTGGCACACTTCGATTCAGATGGCACCTTATGAAGCGTTGTATGGCCGTCTTTGTAGATCCCCTCTGTGTTGGGACGATCCATCTGAAACCTTGGGTACGGAACCCGATATGTTGTTAGCAGCCCGTGAGAAGATCGCTCGGATTAGGAGTCGTTTGTTGATGGCTCAAAGCCGACATAAGTCCTACGCAGACAACCGCCGACGACCGCTTGAGTTCGAGGTCGACGACCATATACTAATGAAGGTGTCCCCTACTCGAGGAGTTTTTCGTTTTGGGAAGAGAGGCAAGCTGAGTCTGAGGTATATCGGGCCGTTTGAGGTTTTGGAACGAGTAGACGATTTAGCCTATCGCCTGGCTTTACCACTAGCCCTGAGCCGGATTCATAACATGTTCCATGTCTCCCAGTTAAGGAAATACGTTGCTGATCCGAGTCATGTACTTCAGTTCGATGAGATTGATTTAGCGGAGGATCATTCGTATGAGGAGCGCCCTGTACGGATACTTGAGAGGAGGATCAAACAATTGCGGAATAAGATGATTCCCCTACTGAAGGTTCAGTGGTCACGACACGGGGTCGAGGAGGCCATGTGGGAGACGGAGAGAAGCATTCAAGAGAGGTATCCTGAATTCTTTACCCCTTAGTTTTGAGGACGAAAGCCCTTTTAAGGGGGGGAGTATGTAATATCCGACGGAAATTCTTACTTACTGTTGTATTATTCAGATAATTCAATACTGTTGTAGTCTTGTTGCATTTGTGTAATATTTATTGATGTTGGAATATGTCATAAATAGACATAATAATAACAATCACCCGCACTATGATTGAATTCTCAACGTTGCATAGATAAGTACATTTTTGAGCTATTAAACCTGAGTCTAACGTACGCTAATTCTTAGGCATAACGTAGGTTATTTTAAGGCCTTTACGTACGTAAAGAGGCACCTGTTACGTACGTAACCAGTGTAATCGTATCCGATCTCAACTTTCGGCGTGTGGGGCCGGACGGGATTCGAATATCTGATCTTTTGGAGGCAACCTAGTTGACCTACATTACGTACGTAAAGCTTCAAGCGGTAACGTACGTAATGATGTTAAATATTTCGATCAGCGACCTCTGGACTTAGCTTACGTCGTAACACTTTTTGTGTAGTGTACGTAAAGTCATAACGCACGTTATCCTCTTGTGATAACGCACGTAGCAACTATCTTTGTTATAAAAAGACAAATTGTGTCTTTCATTTTGCACGTCCAACCTCTAATTTTTCACCCATATAATCATCCCCCTTCATCCCTAGATCAAAATTACCTTCTTCCAACTTGTGTTTGAGCTTTACATTTTGATTTTGGAGCTTGTTGATTGGGAGTTGGAGTCATTCTTGAAGCTTAGATTGTGTTCCCGTGGTTTTGGTGTATTGTTCTTCAATTCTGAAGGTATGTTATACGATTTAACCGTATAATCTCGTAATTATAATGATAGTGATTAAGTATACTCCACCTAGTGATGAATTAATCAAGCTAAACATGTTTATAGTTAAGCTTCCAACAAACTTAATGATGAATATGATGATTAGGGGATTTGTAATGATGTGTTCTTGGTGTTTTGAATGATGATGGTCATGTTTAGTGAAACACACTCTCCTTGCTAGACTAATAACACCATTGGAATAATAATAGTCCTTGTTTCATTGTAATGTAAATGACTTGTTGGAATAATTACCATAAAATGTTTTAAGAAACCCTTGTTGATAATTAGAAGAATGAAATAACCTTCTTGAACCTAAGCTAGGTAAATTCAGAGGTATGATATTTGAATCTCCAGGATAGTTAGAAGATTATAAGGATGGTGTTAAACTTGAGATAGTCTTCATGATCATGATATAGATTTATCACTAGTGATTGTGTGTAATGCAGATTTTTACTTGTAATCAATTGAGATGTTCTTGATAAGTTTAAAGGGTAGGAGATTATTGTTTAACACATTATGGATCAATTCTTAACCCAGCAAACATTTGGTAAACATCTTGTAATCAATTGTAAGAATAGAATGGTACTGAATAAGGTTCTTGGAGTAACACTTCAATATCTTAAAAAGTTGAACTACTCAAATGGGAATTAGGATGTTGTCTCGTTAAAATTTGGTATAGATGATCATATGAACGTATAATTGAGTAAAATATACTTCATTCAAGGTTGATTGTTCGAGTAACCGATTTTGAATCGAGGCCCGTTCGTTCATTTGAGAAGGAAGGACTATTCTCCCCTCCGTATCGAGGCAAGTTATCTTTCTTGGTTATAATGATGTGTGGATTCTTATGATGGTTATGCATTTCGTGTATATGAAACACTTGTAAACTTGTATCTTGTTATTTGAGGTTGTTCTTAACGATGTCCCGTTTTCATCGCGGGATTGTATTCCCAAGTTCGTCCCTTTCGAATCCTTGAAATCGTTGATCTTATTGTCATTTCGGTGAGTCCTCGATCTTTAATCGGATTTGTGAATTATTGAATTCGTTGTCATGTTGCATCGTGACATATCCGGAGTCATATCTACGTTCTGATTGGATATTGTGTAGGATTTTTAGCCGGGCACATATATAGTCATGCGTGAATATTTTCCGTGTTGGGCTGTGCACATGAGACGTAGTTCGTTGAGGCTAATTAGGTACATTGTCCCACGTATATCCTGGATTCCGTATACGGGGTGGACATGTGCACTGACACATATTCGGATCGGGCGTACTGTGATGTCCCTCTTGAGCCGTACTATCTTAGTCGTTCATAGTCCATTCTTATATTTGGATGTGTTCGACGTTTTGTGACTAAGCATTCATACGCCCGAGGGGTATGTTCGTTAGTAGGGTTGTTATCCTTGAAATCTTATATATGTGAATTGTATAATATCTTGAGAATCATTTATCATGTATATCTGACCCTGTGTTGGGCGAAATACTTGTGTTGTATTTTAGGTCGAGGAAAGGGCAAGGCACGGGAAGATCAGGGTGATGACGAAGGGTTCGAAGGATACTAGTTCGGGGGCCCCAAGTCTTTTGAGTTCGGTCATGTTCGTACCGTGTAATGTTATCTTTCCGCTTTATTTTAAATATGAACAAATGTATTGTTATTTAAGGTATATTCCATCTCCATATGGATTATACTTATGTTTTGGATCCTGTGTATAATAAGGCCGTAGGCCATACTGCTGTAAACTCCAAATCAGAGTAAGTACTATGTTTTGTGGTTCGGTATCACATGTATTTTGTATTTAATCTGTATTTTGGATATCTCCTGGTGGGTCCCAGTGTGGGGTCCATGGCACTGTAATAGCCGCCTTATTGGGGTGTTACAGATACGGGATAAATACGCTCCAAAACACCATCATGACACGACCAATCAGAAACAGCGGGAGACCCAAGGGACGACCCCAGTATGGACCGCAACGGATAAGCATCGCCAAAAGCATGCGGAATAGGCACACAGGACAGTTAATGCATTCTGTCCTCCCTCTTCCCAAAGCAGTCCCCAAAGGCCGCCACATGTCTAAGGAACACTCTTCTTCTAACAAATGTTTGGACGCATTCACAGACATCCTCCAGTTGTCGCCAGCTGATTGGCTAAGATTTTCTATATATAGAAGGAATGTACAAAAAGAATGGACTTTTGTAATTTTTGAGGAAACAGATAGAAATAGAGAGAGAGAGAGAAAAGGAAAAAGAACACTTGTAATAAAACAAGCAATTAATATAGACCAGCTTGGCAAATAATAAAATCAATTATTCATCCTTTTTTTTATTGTTTTCTACGTGACTTCGACCCACCTAGTCCAGGTCGGCACAAGTTACGTTGATCCAATCAGTCATCAACAAATTGGCGCTCGAAGGAGGGCCCCAGGCTGCCCACAGCTACTTGCGTTCTGACCAAAGTTCTGACCAGATTGTCCCAATAGAGATGTCTCACGAAAGTTACAATCACCATCAACCCGCCACGGAGGTAGAAAACCTCCTCAAGGTGGCAGAGGGCTTTAAACACCCCGCGTTCATCCAGGGAATGAACGCCCTCATGGCGCGAGTCACTGAAGGTGGAATCCTTCAGAAGCACGAGAACCAGACGGAGGCCCAATCTCAGACAACCCATCCAGCCGCCCCTAGGCGGGATGAAAAAAGAACCATCTCTCGAGTTGTCGAGGAAGAGGCCGAAAGCCATGGTGAAAGCCCTCACCCTTCCCGAAAAAGTCGGCTTTCTCACCCCATATCATATTTTGATCGACTGGGGACAGGGAGGAGAACTGAAAAAATGGCACCGGCCCAGACCACTCAGAGTCAGGGCCGCAAAGAAGAAAAGGCTCCCCGTCAATCCATAGTCCCGATGCAAACACTACCGCAAACTCCAGGCGACCACTCGAGTGAAATCGAGTTTCTCAAAAAACACCTCAAGGAGCTTGAAAATAAACAACTCCAGCCATCTCAAAATTCTGAATGGCTCAACAGCCAGGAGAGTCCCCTTGCCCCCAGTGTTTTGGCAGAGCCTCTCCCGGAGAAATTGAAAGTCCCCCAAATTTCCCCATATAACGGGGAGACCGACCCCAATGCCCATTTTTGACACTACAACTCATGGATGGACCTACACGGGTCCCAAGATGCATTTCGATGCCGGATGTTCTCCCTGACTCTGGGGGAAAGGGCCCAAAGGTGGTATCATTCACTGCCCCACCACTCTATCCAGACATGGGCTCAGCTCACTGCGATATTTCGATCCCATTTTATGGGATCTCTAGTGCGCGTCGCCCCACGGTCCTCCATCGCCTCCGTTGTGCAGGGGCCAAACGAATCCCTCAAGGATTATATATCCCGTTTCAATAAATAGATACTAGAAACGGAACCCATGTCCGATGATGCGCTGGCCATAATTGCTTAGGTCGGTCTCTTGTAAAATTCTTTCTTCCACTGGACGGTGTGCCAGAGCACCCCCCACATGTACCAGGAATTCCTGGAGCGCACCAGCTCCCACATCGCTGCCGCGGAAGCTATGCCGGCTCCAGTTTTGGTCATGCCCGTAGATCTGCCAGGATCGAATGAAAAGAAAGGAGACAGGCACGACTCCAGAGAAGCCCGCTGATGAACAAATTAAATACTAATCGCTTTTGTAGGAAGCGGAAAGTAACTCCGAGGTCGATCTCTCGAGGAATTGGAAACGGTTTAAAGTTCGATAATGTTCGGCAAATAGTCGAATGAACAAAAGTAAAGTAAATTAAAATACATCATTGGTTTGCTAGGATTACAATCACTAACGCATAAAATTAAAATAAACTAAGCGTTAAAACACCAAATTAATGGTCGGGTAATTGAGAGATTACAATAATGAGAATGATATGGGAATTTGACACACACGTAATCAATTATTAGTTCCGATACTCAAATAAATATGGTTTGGAAATATCGATTGCTCACGATTAAAAGAAATCCGTTTGATGGCGGTAATTCTAAAAATCACGATTGTCCTTTTCGAAAATAAGAGATACTCCTTTGATGTGGACGAATCTCTATTAACAATCGACTAGCTAATACCTTTGATGGGGTGCTTTGCTAAAAGATCGCGGAAAAAGGTTTAGAACATTAACAATCGCTTCTATCGGGTCGTTTGATGGCGAACACCGACAAAAACCCTCGTTTTGAATGATAATAACAACTATGAAATATGTTTGATGATCTAAATCAAAAGTTCTTACGCGAAGAACGAACAAGAGGAACAATCCCAAACTTTACCCGGAAAATCAATAGAAACTAACAATCGATAACATGTGTGTGGCTCAATCTATAAACCCATATGAAAAGATTAGCTACACATGATTATTTCAACAACAATAATGGAAATTGTAAAACAAAACATGGTAGAAACTTCCCTTGTAAATGCCGAAATCGAATTCCCGATGAAGGTTTGATGATCTTCTTTCAAGAACTCACAACAAAATGATACAAGGAATTATATTCTCTCAACAAATGTATTTTTTTTCTTCAAGATGAACATACAAAGAAGGTGATGAAAAATTCTCTCCTTTCTCCCAATTTTGGTGTTTCTCTCTCTAAATCATGTGTTTTTCCACCAAATATCTCACACAAGATCAGAATATCTTTTCCTAAGGTCTCCCATACCTTTTTATAAAGCCAAAAGACCAAGAAAAGTCCATTCAAACCGTGTAAAATGTCAAAAAAATGGTTTTTGCACTGAAAAGTGACCCGACCGTGTCCTGGAACACGGCCCGTGTCCAAATGTCCCAGAAAATGCAAAAATTCTCTGGACAGTAGACCCGGCCATGTCCTGTGACACGGCCCGTGTCTGGACTGTGAAGCCATGGTCTAGAAGCCATATCTCCCTCAATACACTTCGGAATTTAGCGTATAATATACCGTTGCGAAGCTGATTTCATGTGGAATCCATACATATATAGAACACACCCTTATTCGAAGTAATGAATCTGGAAATTATAAAATACAACAGGTAGTGCTTCAATATTCATCGTTTTAGGCCTCGTCCTCGCTCTTAATCGTCATAAACTCCAATATTGGCCATTGTTAGGCGTATTTTTATGCACTTATTTATCATTAGTTTATATCCATTTTGAGCCGAAATCAGCATAAATGAGCTTTTAATGCACTATCTTTTTATGTTTTGCAGGAAATTGGAGTCCGGAAGCTCGAACGATGAAAAACGGGCGAAATTGGCAATTTTTGGCCTGGGGCCGCGGCACAAGACAAGTGAGCCGCGGCACACGAAGGCAACCAGCAAATGCCGAACCAACTGTACTGTGAGCCGCGGCACAACTTAAGTGAGCCGCGGACCAGGAGGAAAATATGCGCCCAGGCATCCGTCGCTGAGCAGTAGGGGCCGCGGCACAGATTAAGTGAGTCGCGGCCCACCGGGCGGTTTTGCTGAATATTCCGCGTTTCTGGGCCGTTTTGGAGCCTGTTCTCGACCTAATCCACGGACGTGTTTTGAAGGCTAAGGACGGCTATAAATAAACATTGAAGGTCAGAAAAAGAGGATCATCCGGGGAGATCGAGGGAAGACATCAAGAGATAGATTGAAGAACACAAGGAGGAGATTTGTGTGTGACGACAAGACCACGGATCCCTACGATTTTTCTTAATTTTCCGCATCTTAGTTTCTAGATTCGTTCGAGTAGGATTGTGATTGTAGCCGATTACATGACGATTTGATTATTTATTTTTATTTCAATTTACTCGTTATTCATATTGAGTTGGATTTTTTCTCATTGTTCGTAATGCTTTTTAATTGTCTGGCCAACAGTTGAATTGTTTTGAATGTCTTTATGGATTCGGGAGATAAAATTTAGGCATAGTTCTTGTTTTAGCTATTAATTATCTAATTCGAATAGGGATATATCGAGTTAATAATTCATAGTATTTTCTATCGACCTTGGGAAAGGCTTTAGAATAATTTAGGAATTCCTGGCTTACAATCAATTGAATAAAAGTGAATTGGAATTAAATAAAAATCATTCCTGATTGTTTGAGGTGAAAATCATAATCCTACACCTTTATTAGTATTATTTTTATTATTACTATTATTATTTATTTTTCTACAATTAGTTTAGATATAAATTCTATATAATTGTTCTTCAAATAAAATTACGAGTCGACTATATTTTGGTACTTAGTGAAATCAGTCCTCGAGGGAACGATATCTTATTCATCACTTTATTACTTGTTGACACCGTGCACTTGCGGCATAATTGTGAGGGATTCCTCACAACAAGTTTTTGGCGCCGTTGCCGGGGAGTGATTTTTCGCTAATATCATTACCAAGCGACTCTAATTTTAATTTGAAGTTTTTTTTTTCTTAAGTCTCTATATTTTTATTTTTTCATTATGTTTTCCTTTGATTATCGTGACCCTTTGTATTTCATAAATTTCGGTGATTTTAATAATTTGCCTAATAGGGTCAGTCAGCCCCCTCCCCCAAAACAAAAGACCATGCTTGAACAATGTGTAGACGCTCTCAAAAATCCTGATAGTACCCCTCTTGAGCGAGAATGTGCACGTCGTGGTCTTGAGATTCACTATGGTTATTTTCCAGCTCATATATTTAGTAGTGAAGTTGAGGGGGAGGTTGAGAAGAAAGACATGCTGAGTTTTAGGGTTGATCCCCCAGCACCTGATAATTACATAAAGTATAATGAGCCTGTAGAAGAAGTTACCATTGATGACGTTTCCAAAGAAATTTCATTAAATTGTCATCAAACTTCGAACAATAAGGTGAACACTTTTGTGCCTAAAATTTTATTAACGGTGCCACGCATAATTTTTCCTAAATCCATAATGGGAGAGATTGACCCCATTACTTTTGATTTTGTTGAGGCTGATTCTTTGAGTTCTAATGAGGTTGTTCATGATATATCTTTATTATCTACCCATTCGAACTCTGCTTATTTTTACATACCTTATCATTATTATATTCTTCCACTATTTTTTGGTTGTCCGCATAATTATTCTTACTCATTATTTTTGGCAACCGGGCATGAACCAAAGCCCCCCTTGTGGAATAAGAGGCTTATAGATTGCAAGAAGGGGGTATTTGGCAACCTCCCTAGAAAGAAGCCACGTTAATTTTTTTTTCCACGTCGTGCTCAAGACGTAAAATAGAGCGCTGGATGGGAGGCAACCCATCATTTTTACTTGCTTTCTAGTTAGTTGTTTTTATTTGATTTTTTGTTAATAATTTTTTCTTTATTTTGTTATTTCGTTTGGATTCGTGTATTCTTGTTGGCCCTTATTTCTCTAATATTTTTTAACCCCAATGAGTTATTATCCTTCATATTCTAGTTTTTCTTGACTTAATGTCTATAGTTATTTCATGAGTAGAGACTAAGTTTGGGGGTTCCTGGTGATGTTGGGCATTACTTGAAGTATGGTTTGATAGACGATTCCACTCAGACATGTGCTGGCTTTCAAGAAGACATTTGGAATAAGTTTCACTTTTCCTTCTCTCTTTTATTTTCACATGAGTTTTATTATTGATGATTTTATGTGTAGTGGAATAAATTGAAGCATGCGATTTTTTTTTCTTTTCTTATTTTTTCTTGGTTATAAATTGCGATTTCATCATTGCTTTATTGTCCTTGCATGTTGTTGATGGTTTTTGTAAAAAACGTGAACTTTTCGTGAATTTTTCGTGCTTCCGTGTGTAAAACTGTTGTTGCGATACTGATTTCTCGGGGAAGAAATGGTCGAATTTTGGTCGAGTTGCGATCGGTGATATCTGCTTCGTTGAGTATTCATTTAAGTTCGAAATTTTTCGTTTTTGTAGAAATCTTAGCAGATAAGAAAGGAGACATACGTGTTTTTAAATCACCGTCTATACGTTTGGTTAAACTTTTCTTGTAGCTAGTTGTCCAGTAACATGAGTTGTGTTGGCACTTAAATTGAGTTTAGAGGCGGGCAGTTTTTCCCAAAAAGTCGAGATATTATTTGTTCTATGATGGGAAGTCTAGTAACCGGGGGTATTCACGTGACCCGTTGTTTACTCTCGCGTAAAACGACAACCCTGATTAGACTAGTGGTTTAGAGATTTCGCATGTGCCGATGATGGGGAGCCTAGTAACCGAGGGTATTCGCGTGACCCATTGTTTACTCTCGCGTAAAACATAGACCTTGAATCAGACATGCGGGAATCGCTATTCGAGTTGTTTCTCCGTTGTGGAGGGGAACTTAGTAACTAGAAGTATCCATGTGACCCATGAGTGTCTTTTACGTCAAACGGTTCCCCAAGACATGAGAATGGAATTCCACCCTAGGATTATCCCGATGAAACATCCCGAGATCCGAACCTAGTGGTTAACTCGAATCATCTTATTGATCATATATAAGGGAATACTGTCTGAGGGTTAATTTTGATGATGAAACTCTTGAAATTTTTGCCACTAGACTGTGGGACTGAGCGAGTTGGCTCGTTTATTTTAACCCTTCATATTGGCGGTCGGTTAAATTCACGCTTGTTAATCTCTGAGCTTGATTTTTTCATGAACGATTGATTAGGACTGAAAATGATTACTTCTTTGAATCAGTGTCCGTGGATGTGACTCACTATTACGACACTCATATTATCCTTTGATATTTTCAGGGTAGTATTGATTAAGTTGAACACTATGGACTTGCACGATTATTCACGATACTTTTTGTTTGAAATTGATTTTTTTTGCTTGAGGACAAGCAAAGGCTCAAGTTTGGGGGTATTTGTTAGGCGTATTTTTATGCACTTATTTATCATTAGTTTATATCCATTTTGAGCCGAAATCAGCATAAATGAGCTTTTAATGCACTATCTTTTTATGTTTTGCAGGAAATTGGAGTTCGGAAGCTCGAACGATGAAAAACGGGCAAAAATGGCAATTTTTGGCCTGGGGCCGCGGTACACGAAGGCAACCAGCAAATGCCGAACCAACTGTACTGTGAGCCGTGGCACAGCTTAAGTGAGCCGCGGCCCAGGAGGAAAATATGCGCCCAGGCATCCGTCGCTGAGCAGTAGGGGCCGCGGCACAGATTAAGTGAGTCGCGGCCCACCGGGCGGTTTTGCTGAATATTCCGCGTTTCTGGGCCGTTTTGGAGCCTGTTCTCGACCTAATCCACGGACGTGTTTTGAAGGCTAAGGACGGCTATAAATAAACATTGAAGGTCAGAAAAAGAGGATCATCCGGGGAGATCGAGGGAAGACATCAAGAGATAGATTGAAGAACACAAGGAGGAGATTTGTGTGCGACGACAAGACCACGGATCCCTACGATTTTTCTTAATTTTCCGCATCTTAGTTTCTAGATTCGTTCGAGTAGGATTGTGATTGTAGCCGATTACATGACGATTTGATTATTTATTTTTATTTCAATTTACTCGTTATTCATATTGAGTTGGATTTTTTCTCATTGTTCGTAATGCTTTTTAATTGTCTGGCCAACAGTTGAATTGTTTTGAATGTGATAAAATTTAGGCATAGTTCTTGTTTTAGCTATTAATTATCTAATTCGAATAGGGATATATCGAGTTAATAATTCATAGTATTTTCTATCGACCTTGGGAAAGGCTTTAGAATAATTTAGGAATTCCTGGCTTACAATCAATTGAATAAAAGTGAATTGGAATTAAATAAAAATCATTCCTGATTGTTTGAGGTGAAAATCATAATCCTACACCTTTATTAGTATTATTTTTATTATTACTATTATTATTTATTTTTCTACAATTAGTTTAGATATAAATTCTATATAATTGTTCTTCAAATAAAATTACGAGTCGACTATATTTTGGTACTTAGTGAAATCAGTCCTCGAGGGAACGATATCTTATTCATCACTTTATTACTTGTTGACACCGTGCACTTGCGGCATAAGTGTGAGGGATTCCTCACAACAAGTTTTTGGCGCCGTTGCCGGGGAGTGATTTTTCGCTAATATCATTACCAAGCGACTCTAATTTAAATTTGAAGTTTTTTTTTTTCTTAAGTCTCTATATTTTTATTTTTTCATTATGTTTTCCTTTGATTATCGTGACCCTTTGTATTTCATAAATTTCGGTGATTTTAATAATTTGCCTAATAGGGTCAGTCAGCCCCCTCCCCCAAAACAAAAGACCATGCTTGAACAATGTGTAGACGCTCTCAAAAATCCTGATAGTACCCCTCTTGAGCGAGAATGTGCACGTCGTGGTCTTGAGATTCACTATGGTTATTTTCCAGCTCATATATTTAGTAGTGAAGTTGAGGGGGAGGTTGAGAAGAAAGACATGCTGAGTTTTAGGGTTGATCCCCCAGACTGATAATTACATAAAGTATAATGAGCCTGTAGAAGAAGTTACCATTGATGACGTTTCCAAAGAAATTTCATTAAATTGTCATCAAACTTCGAACAATAAGGTGAACACTTTTGTGCCTAAAATTTTATTAACGGTGACACGCATAATTTTTCCTAAATCCATAATGGGAGAGATTGACCCCATTACTTTTGATTTTGTTGAGGCTGATTCTTTGAGTTCTAATGAGGTTGTTCATGATATATCTTTATTATCTACCCATTCGAACTCTGCTTATTTTTACATACCTTATCATTATTATATTCTTCCACTATTTTTTGGTTGTCCGCATAATTATTCTTACTCATTATTTTTGGCAACCGGGCATGAACCAAAGCCCCCCTTGTGGAATAAGAGGCTTATAGATTGCAAGAAGGGGGTATTTGGCAACCTCCCTAGAAAGAAGCCACGTTAATTTTTTTTTCCACGTCGTGCTCAAGACGTAAAATAGAGCGCTGGATGGGAGGCAACCCATCATTTTTACTTGCTTTCTAGTTAGTTGTTTTTATTTGATTTTTTGTTAATAATTTTTTCTTTATTTTGTTATTTCGTTTGGATTTGTGTATTCTTGTTGGCCCTTATTTCTCTAATATTTTTTAACCCCAATGAGTTATTATCCTTCATATTCTAGTTTTTCTTGACTTAATGTCTATAGTTATTTCATGAGTAGAGACTAAGTTTGGGGGTTCCTGGTGATGTTGGGCATTACTTGAAGTATGGTTTGATAGACGATTCCACTCAGACATGTGCTGGCTTTCAAGAAGACATTTGGAATAAGTTTCACTTTTCCTTCTCTCTTTTATTTTCACATGAGTTTTATTATTGATGATTTTATGTGTAGTGGAATAAATTGAAGCATGCGATTTTTTTTCTTTTCTTAATTTTTCTTGGTTATAAATTACGATTTCATCATTGCTTTATTGTCCTTGCATGTTGTTGATGGTTTTTGTAAAAAACGTGAACTTTTCGTGAATTTTTCGTGCTTCCGTGTGTAAAACTGATGTTGCGATACTGATTTCTCGGGGAAGAAATGGTCGAATTTTGGTCGAGTTGCAGTCAGTGATATCTGTTTCTGTTGAGTATTCATTTAAGTTCGAAATTTTTCGTTTTTGTAGAAATCTTAGCAGATAAGAAAGGAGACATACGTGTTTTTAAATCACCGTCTATACGTTTGGTTAAACTTTTCTTGTAGCTAGTTGTCCAGTAACATGAGTTGTGTTGGCACTTAAATTGAGTTTAGAGGCGGGCAGTTTTTCCCAAAAAGTCGAGATATTATTTGTTCTATGATGGGAAGTCTAGTAACCGGGGGTATTCACGTGACCCGTTGTTTACTCTCGCGTAAAACGACAACCCTGATTAGACTAGTGGTTTAGAGATTTCGCATGTGCCGATGATGGGGAGCCTAGTAACCGAGGGTATTCGCGTGACCCATTGTTTACTCTCGCGTAAAACAGCGACCTTGAATCAGACATGCGGGAATCGCTATTCGAGTTGTTTCTCCGTTGTGGAGGGGAACTTAGTAACTAGAAGTATCCATGTGACCCATGAGTGTCTTTTACGTCAAACGGTTCCCCAAGACATGAGAATGGAATTCCACCCTAGGATTATCCCGATGAAACATCCCGAGATCCGAACCTAGTGGTTAACTCGAATCATCTTATTGATCATATATAAGGGAATACTGTCTGAGGGTTAATTTTGATGATGAAACTCTTGAAATTTTTGCCACTAGAATGTGGGACTGAGCGAGTTGGCTCGTTTATTTTAACCCTTCATATTGGCGGTCGGTTAAATTCACGCTTGTTAATCTCTGAGCTTGATTTTTTCATGAACGATTGATTAGGACTGAAAATGATTACTTCTTTGAATCAGTGTCCGTGGATGTGACTCACTATTACGACACTCATATTATCCTTTGAGATTTTCAGGGTAGTATTGATTAAGTTGAACACTATGGACTTGCACGATTATTCACGATACTTTTTGTTTGAAATTGATTTTTTTTGCTTGAGGACAAGCAAAGGCCAGTTTGGGGGTATTTGTTAGGCGTATTTTTATGCACTTATTTATCATTAGTTTATATCCATTTTGAGCCGAAATCAGCATAAATGAGCTTTTAATGCACTATCTTTTTATGTTTTGCAGGAAATTGGAGTTCGGAAGCTCGAACGATGAAAAACGGGCAAAAATGGCAATTTTTGGCCTGGGGCCGCGGTACACGAAGGCAACCAGCAAATGCCGAACCAACTGTACTGTGAGCCGTGGCACAGCTTAAGTGAGCCGCGGCCCAGGAGGAAAATATGCACCCAGGCATCCGTCGCTGAGCATTAGGGGCCGCGGCACAGATTAAGTGAGCCGCAGCCCACCGGGCGGTTTTGCTGAATATTCCGCGTTTCTGGGCCGTTTTGGAGCCTGTTCTCGACCTAATCCACGGACGCGTTTTGAAGGCTAAGGACGGCTATAAATAAACATTGAAGGTCAGAAAAAGAGGATCATCCGGGGAGATCGAGAGAAGACATCAAGAGATAGATTGAAGAACACAATGAGGAGATTTGTGGGCGACGACAAGACCACGGATCCCTACAGTTTTTCTTAATTTTTCTGCATCTTAGTTTCTAGATTCGTTCGAGTAGGATTGTGATTGTAGCCGATTACATGACGGTTTGATTATTTATTTTTATTTCAATTTACTCGTTATTCGTATTGAGTTGGATTTTTCTCATTGTTCTTAATGCTTTTTAATTGTCTGGCCAACAGTTGAATTATTTTGAATGTCTTTATGGATTTGGGAGATGAAATTTAGGCATAGTTCTTGTGAGAATAATCATGATTTTCGTGAGATAGGGATATACTCATGGGAATTGTGAAGCCTGTTTATTGTGGGAATTCTTGAACTGTTTTAGCTATTAATTATCTAATTCGAATAGGGATATATCGAGTTAATAATTCGTAGTATTTTCTATCGACCTTGGGAAAGGCTTTAGAATAATTTAGGAATTCCTGGCTTACAATCAATTGAATAAAAGTGAATTGGAATTAAATAAAAATTATTCCTGATTGTTTGAGGTGAAAATCATAATCCTACGCCCTTATTAGTATTATTTTTATTATTACTATTATTATTTATTTTTCTACAATTAGTTTAGATATAAATTCTATATAATTGTTCTTCAAATAAAATTTACGAGTCGACTATATTTTGGTACTTAGTGAAATCAGTCCTCGAGGGAATGATATCTTATTCATCACTTTATTACTTGTTGACACCGTGCACTTGCGGCATAAGTGTGAGGGATTCCTCACAACATAATGAAGAAAAACATAATGAAAAAATAAAAATATAGAGACTAAAGAAAAAAAACTTCAAATTAAAATTAGAGTCGCTTGGTAATGATATTAGCGAAAAATCACTCCCCGGCAACGGCGCCAAAAACTTATTGCGAGGAAATCCCTCACACTATGCCGCAAGTGCACGGTGTCAACAAGTAATAAAGTGATGAATAAGATATCGTTCCCTCAAGGACTGATTTCACTAAGTACCAAAATATAGTCAACTCGTAATTTTATTTGAAGAACAATTATATAGAATTTATTTCTAAACTAATTGCAGAAACATAAATAGAAAACAATAATAGTAATAATAAAAATAATAATAAGGGCATATGATTATGATTTTCACCTCAAACAATTAGGAGTGATGTTTATTTAATTCAATTCACCTTTATTCAATTGATTATAAGCCAGGAATTTCTAAATTATTCTAAAGCCTTTCCCAAGGTCGATAGAAAATACTACGAATTATTAACTCAATATATCCCTATTCGAATTAGATAATTAATAGCTAAAACAGTTCACGAATCCCCACAATAAATAGGCTCCACAATTCCCATGAGTATATCCCTATCTCACGAAAATCATGATTATTCTCACAAGAACTATGCCTAAATTTCATCTCCCGAATCCATAAAGACATTCAAAACAATTCAACTGTTGGCCAGACAATTAAAAAGCATTAAGAATAATGAGAAAAATCCAACTCAATACGAATAACGAGTGAATTGAAATAAGAATAAATAAATCAAACCTTCCTGTAATCGGTTACAATCACAATCCTACTTAAACAGATCTAGAAACTAAGATGCGGAAAAATTAAGAAAAACCGTAAGGGATCCGTGGTCTTGTCGTCGCCCACAAATCTCCTCCTTGTGTTCTTCGATCCCGCGATGTCTTCCTCCGATTTGATGATGATGTCTTCAGCCCTTAAACCTCTATTTATAACTATCATCAGCCTCCAAAATGCGTCCGTGTGATTAGGTCGAGAACAGGCTCCAAAACAGCCCAGAAACGCGGCAATTTCTATTAAAACCGCCCCGTGGGCCACGGCTCACTTAATCTGTGCCGCGGCTCACGGTGCTCAGCGCCTATGCCTGGGCGTCTTTTTTCCTTCCTGGGTCGCGGCTCAGCATCCTTGTGCCGCGGCTCAGGGTACAATGTGCTCGGCGCTTTCTGGACATCTTCGTGTGTCGCGGCTCACTTGGTTCGTGCCGCGGTCCCAGGCCAAAAATCGCCGTTTTCGCCCGTTTTTCATCGTTCGAGCTTCTGGACTCCAATTTCCTGCAAAACATAAAAAGATAGTGCATTAAAAGCTCATTTATGCTGATTTCGGCTCAAAATGGATATAAACTAATGATAAATAAGCGCATAAAAATACGCCTAACAACATCGTAGGTGGTTGGAGCTAATTAAAGATTAACAGCGTATTTTTATGCGCTTATTTATCATTAGTTTATATCCATATTTAGCCGAAATCAGCATAAATGAGCTTTTAATGCACTATCTTTTTATGTTTTGCAGGAAATTGGAGTCCGGAAGCTCGAACGATGAAAAACGAGCGAAAACGGCGATTTTGGCCTAGGGCCGCGGCACGAACCAAGTGAGCCGCGGCACACGAAGATGTCCAGAAAGTGCCTAGCACATTGTACCCTGAGCCGCGACACAAGGATGCTGAGCCGCGGCCCAGGAAGGAAAAAAGACGCCCAGGCATAGGCGCTGAGCACCGTGAGCCGCGGCACAGATTAAGTGAGCCGCGGCCCACGGGGCGGTTTTGATAGAAATTGCCGCGTTTCTGGGCGGTTTTGGAGCCTGTTCTCGACCTAATCACACGGATGAGTTTTGGAGGCTGATGATAGTTATAAATAGAGGTTTAAGGGCTGAAGACATCATCATCAAATCGGAGGAAGACATCGCGGGATCGAAGAACACAAGGAGGAGATTTGTGGGCGACGACAAGACCACGGATCCCTTACGGTTTTTCTTAATTTTTCTGCATCTTAGTTTTTAGATCTATTTAGGTAGGATTGTGATTGTAACCGATTACATGACGGTTTGATTTATTTATTCTTATTTCAACTCACTCATTATTCGTATTGAGTTGGATTTTTCTCATTGTTCTTAATGCATTTTAATTGTCTCGCCAACAGTTGAATTGTTTTGAATGTCTTTATGGATTCGGGAGATGAAATCTAGACATAGTTCTTGTGAGAATAATCATGATTTTCGTGAGATAGGGATATACTCATGGGAATTGTGAAGCCTATTTATTGTGGGGATTCGTGAATTGATTTAGCTATTAATTATCTAATTCGAATAGGGATATATCGAGTTAATAATTAGTAGTATTTTCTATCGACCTTGGAAAAGGCTTTAGAATAATATAGGAATTCCTGGCTTACAATCAATTGAATAAAGGTGAATTGAATTAAATAAACATCACTCCTGATTGTTTGAGGTGAAAATCATAATCCTACGCCCTTATTATTATTATTATTTTTATTATTACTATTATTATTTTCTATTTATTTTTCTGCAATTAGTTTAGAAATAAATTCTATATAATTGTTCTTCAAATAAAATTACGAGTTGACTATATTTTGGTACTTAGTGAAATCAGTCCTTGAGGGAACGATATCTTATTCATCACTTTATTACTTGTTGACACTGTGCACTTGCGGCATAGTGTGAGGGATTTCCTCGCAATAAGTTTTTGGCGCCGTTGCCGGGGAGTGATTTTTCGCTAATATCATTACCAAGCGACTCTAATTTTAATTTGAAGTTTTTTTTCTTAAGTCTCTATATTTTTATTTTTTCATTATGTTTTCCTTTGATTATCGTGACCCTTTGTATTTCATAAATTTCGGTGATTTTAATAATTTGCCTAATAGGGTCAGTCAGCCCCCTCCCCCAAAACAAAAAACCATGCTTGAACAATGTATAGACGCTCTCAAAAATCCTGATAGTACCCCTCTTGAGCGAGAATGTGCACGTCATGGTCTTGAGATTCACTATGGTTATTTTCCAGCTCATATATTTAGTAGTGAAGTTGAGGGGGAGGTTGAGAAGAAAGACATATTGAGTTTTAGGGTCGATCCCCCAGCACTTGATAATTACATAAAGTGTAATGAGCCTGTAGAAGAAGTTACCATTGATGACGTTTCCAAAGAAATTTCATTAAATTGTCATCAAACTTCGAACACTAAGGTGAACACTTTTGTGCCTAAAATTTTATTAATGGTGCCACGCATAATTTTTCCTAAATCCATAATGGGAGAGATTGACCCCATTACTTTTGATTTTGTTGAGGCTGATTCTTTGAGTTCTAATGAGGTTGTTCATGATATGTCTTTATTATCTACCCATTCGAACTCTGCTTATTTTTACATACCTTATCATTATTATATTCTTCCACTATTTTTTGGTTGTCCGCATAATTATTCTTACTCATTATTTTTGGCAACCGGGCATGAACCAAAGCCTCCCTTGTGGAATAAGAGGCTTATAGATTGCAAGAAGGGGGTATTTGGCAACCTCCCTAGAAAAAAGCCACGTTAAATTTTGGCCACGTCGTGCTCAAGACGTAAAATAGAGCGCTGAATGGGAGGCAACCCATCATTTTTACTTGCTTTCTAGTTAGTTGTTTTTATTTGATTTTTCGTTAATAATTTTTTCTTTGTTTTGTTATTTCGTTTGGATTCGTGTATTCTTGTTGGCCCTTATTTCTCTAATATTTTTTAACCCCAATGAGTTATTATCCTTCATATTCTAGTCTTTCTTGACTTAATGTCTATAGTTATTTCATGACTAGAGACTAAGTTTGGGGGTTCCTGGTGATGTTGGGCATTACTTGAAGTATGGTTTGACAGACGATTCCACTCAGACATGTGCTGGCTTTCAAGAAGACATTTGGAATAAGTTTCACTTTTCCTTATCTCTTTTATTTTCACATGAGTTTTATTGTTGATGATTTTATGTGTAGTGGAATAAATTGAAGCATGCGATTTTTTTTTTCTTTTCTTAATTTTTCTTGGTTATAAATTGCGATTTCATCATTGCTTTATTGTCCTTGCATGTTGTTGATGGTTTTTGTCAAAAACGTGAACTTTTCGTGAATTTTTCGTGCTTCTGTGTGTAAAACTGATGTTGCGATATTGATTTCTCGGGGAAGAAACGGTCGACTTTTGGTCGAGTTGCAGTCAGTGATATCTGTTTCTGTTGAGTATTCATTTAAGTCCGAAATTTTTCATTTTTGTAGAAATCTTAGCAGATAAGAAAGGAGACATACATGTTTTCAAATCACCGTCTATACGCTTGGTTAAACTTTTCGCGTAGCTAGTTGTCCAGTAACATGAGTCGTGTTGGCACTTAAATTGAGTTTAGAGGCGGATAGTTTTTCCCAAAAAGTCGAGATATTATTTGTTCTATGATGGGAAGTCTAGTAACCGGGGGTATTCACGTGACCCGTTGTTTACTCTCGCGTAAAACGACAACCCAGATTAGACTAGTGGTTTAGAGATTTCGCATGTGCCGATGATGGGGAGCCTAGTAACCGGGGGTATTCGCGTGACCCGTTGTTTACGCTGGCGTAAAACAGCGACCTTGAATCAGAAATGCGGGAATAACTATTCGAGTTGTTTCTCCGCTGTGGAGGGGAACTTAGTAACTAGAAGCATCCATGTGCCCCATGAGTGTCTTTTACGTCAAACAGTTCCCCAAAACATGAGAATGGAATTCCACCCTATGATTATCCCGATGAAACATCCCGAGATCCGAACCTAGTTGTTAACTCGAATCATCTTATTGATCATATATAAGGGAATACTGTCTGAGGGTTAATTTTGATGATGAAACTCTTGAAATTTTTGCCACTAGACTGTGGGACTGGGCGAGTTGGCTCGTTTATTTTAACCCTTCATATTGGCGGTCGGTTAAATTCACGCTTGTTAATCTTTAAGCTTGATTGTCTTCATGAACGATTGATTAGGACTGAAAATGATTACTTCTTGGAATCAGTGTCCGTGGATGTGACTCACTATTACGACACTCGTATTATTCTTTGAGATTTTCAGGGTAGTATTGATTAAGTTAAACACTATGGACTTGCACGATTATTCACGATACTTTTTGTTTGAAATTGATTTTTTTTGCTTGAGGACAAGCAAAGGCTCAAGTTTGGGGGTATTTGTTAGGCGTATTTTTATGCGCTTATTTATCATTAGTTTATATCCATTTTGAGCCGAAATCAGCATAAATGAGCTTTTAATGCACTATCTTTTTATGTTATTGGAGTCCGGAAGCTCGAACGATGAAAAACGGGCGAAAACGGCGATTTTTGGCCTGGGGCCGCGGCACGAACCAAGTGAGCCGCGGCACACGAAGATGTCCAGAAAGCGCCGAGCACACTGTACCCTGAGCCGCAGCACAAGGATGCTGAGCCGCGGCCCAGGAAGGAAAAAAGACGCCCAGGCATAGGCGCTGAGCACCGTGAGCCGCGGCACAGATTAAGTGAGCCGCGGCCCACGGGGCGGTTATGATAGAAATTGCCGCGTTTCTGGGCCGTTTTGGAGCCTGTTCTCGACCTAATCACACGGACGCGTTTTGGAGGCTGATGATAGTTATAAATAGAGGTTTAAGGGCTGAAGACATCATCATCAAATCGGAGGAAGACATCGCGGGATCGAAGAACACAAGGAGGAGATTTGTGGGCGACGACAAGGCCACGGATTCCTTACGGTTTTTCTTAATTTTTCCGCATCTTAGTTTCTAGATCTGTTTAAGTAGGATTGTGATTGTAACCGATTACATGACAGTTTGATTTATTTATTCTTATTTCAATTCACTCGTTATTCGTATTGAGTTGGATTTCTCTCATTGTTCTTAATGCTTTTTAATTGTCTGGCCAACAGTTGAATTGTTTTGAATGTCTTTATGGATTCGAGAGATGAAATTTAGGCATAGTTCTTGTGAGAATAATCATGATTTTTGTGAGATAGGGATATACTCATGGGAATTGTGAAGCCTATTTATTGTGGGGATTCGTGAACTGTTTTAGCTATTAATTATCTAATTCGAATAGGGATATATCGAGTTAATAATTCGTAGTATTTTCTATCGACCTTGGGAAAGGCTTTAGAATAATTTAGGAATTCCTGGCTTACAATCAATTGAATAAAGGTGAATTGAATTAAATAAACATCACTCCTGATTGTTTGAGGTGAAAATCATAATCCTACGCCCTTATTATTATTATTTTTATTATTACTATTATTATTTTCTATTTATTTTTCTGCAATTAGTTTAGAAATAAATTCTATATAATTGTTCTTCAAATGAAATTACGAGTTGACTATATTTTGGTACTTAGTGAAATCAGTCCTTGATGGAACGATATCTTATTCATCACTTTATTACTTGTTGACACCGTGCATTTGCGGCATAGTGTGAGGGATTTCCTCGCAACAGCCATAAAAGCACATATTTCACCATAATCTTCGTCCGGATACCTACAAAACAAAAACACAACATACCACGCGTAAAAAGAGCAAAAACACTCGAAAATAAACGAAAGTGTGACTCGATAGAACAGAATGAGACGATCCAAAATCGACTCATCACCCGCCAAGAATTCCGCCGGGAGAATAAGGCGGCTGGCTCCTCTATGGCCACCCCAACAACCGGAAATAGGTGGCAAAGGACCGAGCTCATGGACTATGCCGAAATATATTCCGTCGGTGCCGCGACCATATTTGACCAAATTAAAGACAAGGATTTGCTCCCAGCCCCCCGGTCGATCTACAAAGATCCGAAGGAAATGAATCAGATCCAATTCTATAAATATCATCAATCCACGGGTCACAAAACAGAACAATACCGAGACCTCATCGCAGCCTTAAATACAGTGTACGATGATACCGAGCTGAGGCGGTTTACCCGTGTAAAACCCCCTAAATTCGATGGCTTATCACGTGTATAATGTACTAAGTCCTGATGTAATTTAATAATAGTTATTTTATGACATGATATAACCTACATCTATTTTATTTTATTTCACTCTTTAACTTTGTAATTTATTTAATAAATCAAATAATAAAAATTAAAATAGTGTGTTGATTCACCTATTGGGCTATTTCTCAACACCTAATTACATGTGGACTCACTAATGGACTCAACCCAACTTAATAAAATCATAAGACTTGAAGTTACAATCCAAAGCCCAACCCAACTAATTGTTAGATGTATTTTTATGCGCTTAATTATCATTATTTTATCTCCATTTTAGGTGTAAATCTGCATAAATGAGCTTTTAATGCATCATGTTTATATGTTTTGAAGGAAATTAGAGTCCGGGAGCTTAAACGAAGAAAAATGGGTCAAAACGATATTTTTTTGGTCAAGGGCCGCGTCGCAATGAGCCGGAGCCGCGGGACAGACACTGCTCCAAGATAACCGGTACAAACTGTACCGGGGGCCGCGGCACGCTCATCCTGAGCCGCGGCCCGTAAAGAAAAATAGCACACAGGCCTGGCAACACAAGGGCAGGGGCCGCGGCACATTAAATCCGGGCCACGGCCCGCGGCGCGGGATTTATGACTGCATCCCGTGATTTTGACTGTTCTGAAGGCCGTTTTCGACCTAATTATCAGACGCGTATTAGAGGTGGAAGAAAAGTTATAAAAAGGCATTGAAGGTCAGAAAATAGAATCATAGAAGAGGAGGAGAAAATACCTAGCAGCAGGAAGCAAGGCCAGAGAACGGAAGAATCCAGTCTTCAATTGTGTTTGGTTTTTCTTCCTTATGTTGAATTTGAATCTTTGTATATTGTTTTCTAGCATGTCGGGCTAGACCCCTTTTTCTAGGATTGTGATGAAACCGAGATTTTTACGGATTAACTCTTGATTTTACATTATTTCTATATTTTCCTTTCTATTGAGTTTTCCCAATTGTTCTTAATGCGTTCAATTATGTGGCCTATGGTTGAATTGTTTTAATTACGCAACTCGAATCGGGAAAGGAGAGTTAGTAGGAAAAATTGGTGAGAACCGTTTTATTTTATGGGATAGGAATATACTCACAAGAATTACGTAGCTCGTTTGTGTAATACCCGAGATTTCTATGTAATTGGAACTTGTGATATTGTAATGATTGTACTTGATTTGAGTATTATTTTCCGTATTTCATAATCCGATGTTGTCGAGCGTTTAATTCCGCGATTGTGATTTAAGGATTGTAAATCTGCGCATGTAGCGCACGCTATCAGCTATGTTTAGCGTGCGCTAACGTGGGTTCATAGCGTACGCTACTGAGTGTCCTTAGCGCACGCTATGCGCGGTCAAATTGATTGAGACGTGCGGTAGGTGAGAGCTGGCCGGGGGACCCCTGTCGGATAGTGTCGGGATGTACCTGGACGGCTTTCGGGGAAAAGCCGAGTCAACGCCT
This sequence comes from Orobanche coerulescens, assembly GCA_033398695.1. NCBI lineage: Eukaryota > Viridiplantae > Streptophyta > Magnoliopsida > Lamiales > Orobanchaceae > Orobanche > Orobanche coerulescens. The sequence goes on from CM065809.1 coordinate 131,204,258, forward strand.
TAGCGCACGCTACAGGTATATGCGTAGCGCACGCTAAGTGCCGAGTACAGTTTAGACTGTGAGCCGTTAGCGCACGCTACGAACAGGGTCTAGCGCGCTAATAGCCATTTATTATAAATAGAACAACATCCTATTCGTGATTTGATTCTCTCTACTCTCATTACCTAATTTCCTACACTCGAACATATCTTCCTTCATCCTAAACATTTCATATCAACATCCTGATTCGTGATTGAAGATCGTTTATCATTGGAGATTGGTGTTCAAACTTTCGGTGTCGGATTGCTTCATTTTCCTCCGTGTTCTTCACTACTTGAGGTAGGTGATTCTTCACCAATGTTAGTAATGTTCTTAAGGACGTCTGATCATGCTTAGATAGCTAGTTATTTCGTTTATGAACGGTCATCACATGTTAGAAGGATACTTTGACGTATCGGCACTATTTATCTTAGGAACCTTTGAACCATCTTAGTAGAATGGACTACTAAGTGTTTTCTAATCAATCTATGATCGATGTCGGATTTTACCCAGTTGCTACGTTGTACACGTTGGAATCATGTGTTTTGGGACTTGGAATAATCGGAACTTAAAATACTTCTTGAAGATCTTAGAAAAGATATGTTGATGAGAGGACTATCCGTATATTTGTATTTCACGATCATAAATCTTCCACAAACCTTATTAGCATGATTTGCCCGAGGATAACTTGTAGAATTCATGAGTTCTTCACCATTCAACCCAGTGGGCTTGCGATTCTCGCCATGCAATATTAGCGCACGCTAACACGTGTGAGTTAACGTGCGCTATCGGGTCGATTAACGAAACGCACGTAGCGTACGTTATGAGACCGAGCTGCATCGCTGCATCGCGGCTAACGACGCTAGTCCTATACGATAGCGTGACGCTAACAGCCGTCTTAGCGCACGTTACGTATTGTACGAGCGCGCTAAGCATCGCAGCATTGGTTATTTTGAGCTTTTCGGCCGTGGACCGAATTGTTAGGCCATCGTTCGACTTGAGATGATTTGTATATTGTTCCTTTTGTTAAGGTTCGAGCTTGTTACGTTGATCGAAGGAGGCGGCCTTCGAGCGTGTCGAGAACATTGAAGTGTTTCGTCCTTGCCATTTTCGAGGCAAGTATCATATGTCGAGTTCGATTTATCATGCTTGTGGTTTTATTCATATTGTTGAATATGAGATGTATTTCTGAGAATTTTCGTGATATTCGTTGTTGTTTGTTCGTATTGATGAACATATTGAAATGCATATGTGTATGCATAATTGTTTGATTATGGTATAAATGATCCGAGGGGGTCATGAGGATCTATGCTGAGGGCGCTGGATCAAATGTCCACCATGCGTTGGTCCGACGGGATCATCATGGGATCTATGCTGAGGGCGCTGGATCACTGGACGGGTTTTCCACCATGCGTTGGTCCGACGGGATCATCATGGGGATCTATGCTGAGGGCGCTGGATCGCTGGATTACCATGTATTGTGTTGATGGAATCGTGAGGATTCGCATCGTTGGATTCCGGTGGCGGAAGTCCGTTTTGCATGTCTTATGATGCATTGATGATTTATTGTATGATGATACTTGTACTAGCATTGTTTTGCTAATCCTTCTGGGGTGGACATTGTTTTGATGTTCGTAGCCGAGGAGCGGGAGGCAACCACAAGCATCGGAGACGATGAAATGGCTCAAGATGTGATTGGTGTTATTGTTGTTGTGATTGGTCTTCTTGGTTCGTTAGTACTCGAGTACGTCTGCTTTAATAAGGTCAATTCGATATGGTTGTATAAGTTAACTTATTTGATTGGTTGAACCAAATCGTATTTGAATTCCAGCTTGTTCGATGGGTTTATTTGTATACTTCTTTTAAAAAATTAGCCTTGTAAATCCTTATCTAAAGGGTTTACGACATCGTAATTATTCAATATCTCGGGTGTTAAGAATATGGTATCGGAGCTAAGATTTATGGATATCTTGGCAATCGGGTTAGTTGGGTCTGTTTACGTTATTGATTATTGGTCGCTCGTAACATCACTGCTGAGCCAAAGATCGCCAATTCGACTGTGGTTGTAAGTTTCCTAATCTCGAATACTACTGCTTTATTTAATTCTTGTCTTGTAAACATTGATGGATGTACCTTTAGAACGCTTGCCCTGGATATTGAGTATTTATGTTTACGGTATGTTGAGAGGAGGTCGTGGACGCGGACGCGGTCGTGGACGCGGACGTGGAAATGCGAGGCAAGAAGAGTCGGTATCTACTCCCGAGATAGCCGCTAGCCAAACGGATTCACATTCCGGGACAGCAGGATCGGCAAATAATAATGCACTTAACGTGCCGGGAGTGCTTCACAGTGGTTGCCCAGATAAACCAGCTTGCTCAAGTTGTGGATCGCATGCACGACGATGGGACAAAGCAGATAACGCGGATAATCGGGAGATAAATGGCTTACCGAGGTGGTCAAATGCATCCTCCGAAATTTGACGGTTCGCCGAGACGCTTTCGTGGATCATTGGTCAAGGAATTGGAAAAGATTTTTGCAGGATTAACTGTCCCAACGATAGGAAGGTTCCGGCCGCCCAGATCTTTTGACCGGGAGGCTTTCGACTGGTGGGAGGCCATTCGACTAGAGGAGCACAATGTTGACTGGACGGAATTCAAAGTGATGATGGAGGCACAATATTGTCCTCGTCCAGTTAGAGAAGCCCGAGTTCGGGAGTTTTTCTCACCACAAAATTCGGAAGTATCTGTGACGGACGTGATTAAGACTTTTAATCACCAGCTGACTTATGTGCGCCACTTAGTCAGGACCGATGCAGAGAAGATTTTTCATTTTGACATGCGAATGAAACCGGAAATTCAGCAATATATGTCCGGATTTGAATGTGCCACCTTGCGACAAGCATTTCAGACAAGGCGTTGGCCTATGACATGAAGCAGCAGCAGAGAGAAATCGATGGAAGCAAAGAAACAGAAGGTGTCTGCAACTTCACGGAGAATAAAAATAGCGGGCCCCGCCGGGGTCACCCTCTTTTCACTCATCCAGAGACCTCCGCATCCTTCTCGGGAGGAAAGAAGTTCCGGCAGCACCGACTGCTTCGATGCCGGAAAGAAGTGTTACAACTGTGGCAAGGCGGGGCATGTTCGACGTGATTGTTTCGCGCCCGCCGTGACTGCTTCGAGTGTGGACAGAAAGGACATCGCGCAACATTTTGTGGGAATGCGACCCGATCTTTTGGTACTCGCGCTCCAGCTCCAATCGAAGGAGACGAGTGTGAACCAGACGCAGCAAAGTGGATTTCAGAAGAAAACGCTGGGAAGAGAGAGGCATCCAGGCCGGGTCCGTTCCTCCACGCCTGTACAAGATGAGGAAATCGATGATCGAATACGCTTGTTGCATCAGTACGATTCAGATCCTTTTGCAACCAGCTAGTGTCTTGTTCGATTCAGAGCTACGCATTCTTTTATATCTTTGAACCGTGTTAATCGTTTGAACATCTCGTGCTTGTATAATTGTGAACCTTATGTTGTGGGATTACCGAGCGGAGAGAAAATTGTGGGAACCTTAGAAGCTAAGGATTTCCCAGATCTATAGAAGGAAGAGATTGGCCATCGAATCTTATTGTGGTTGACATCTCATGTGACGATTTAATTTTCGGAGATGATTGGCTCAACCGTTATGGAGTCAGATCAATTACCGAGAGAGAGTTATTTCCATCATTGCCGATGACGGATTCGAACACTTATTCCGAGGATGGAGACCGAAGCTCGGGAAATTGATCAAGGCAATGAAAGTGAAATTATCAAGCAAGGATGTCACGGACTTTGGTGCTATGCCATGAGGAAAGAGGAAGGAGTAGAGCTCTCGTCCATTTCAGTGGTGAATGAGTTCTCCGATGTATTTCCTGACGAACTACCTGGGTTACCTCCGCAGAGGGGAGTGGAATTCACTATCGAACTAGAGCCTGGAGCAGCTCCTATTTCCAGAGCACCATATCGCATGGCGCCAACCGAGATGTATGAACTCAAGAAACAACTGGAGGAATTGTTGCAGAAGAGTTATATTCAACCGAGCGTTTCTCCTTGGGGAGCGCCCGTTCTCTTTGTCCGGAAGAAAGACGGATCCCTCCGACTGTGTATTGATTATAGGGAACTCAATAAGATGACAATCAAGAACAAGTATCCTATACCTCGGATCGACGACTTGTTTGATCAACTGCAAGGGGCAAGGGTATTCTCGAAGATTGACTTGCGATCAGGATACCACCAGTTGAGAATTAAGGAATCGGATATACCGAAATCGCTTTCGGATCCCAGACGGCATTATGAATTCGTAGTGATGCCGTTTGGACTTACCAATGCTCCCGCAGTATTCATGCAATTGATGAATCGGGTATTCTTGGAATACTTGGATAAATTTGTGGTCGTCTTCATTGATGACATCCTGATATATTCGAAAGACGCAGAGGAACATGCTGAACATTTACGTGTGGTTTTGAGCACCTTGAGGAAGGAACAGCTATATGCAAAATTTTCTAAATGCGAGTTCTGGCTTAAGGAAGTAACCTTCCTTGGGCATGTGATATCAGCCGATGGAGTTCAAGTGGACCCGAAGAAATTCGAAGCAATCTTGGAATGGGAAGCTCCTAAGAACGTGAAGGAAGTCCGAAGCTTCTTGGGACTAGCTGGATATTATCGCCGCTTTGTAGAGGGATTTTCCAAAATTGCTCGTCCGCTCACCCAGCTGTTACAGAAAACTCAAAAGTTCATGTGGGATGAGGAGTGTCAGGCTAGTTTTGACGAACTTAAGAGGAGGCTGACGACAGCACCTATATTAGCGCTGCCAGAAGGAACTGACGGATTTATGGTATACCGCGACGCTTCGAATCAGGGTCTGGGTTGTGTATTGATGCAGAAGGATAAAGTGATTGCTTATGCTTCTCGGCAATTGAAACCAGACGAGATTAATTACCCGACTCATGATCTGGAGCTAGCAGCTGTGGTCTTTGCCTTGAAAATCTGGCGACATTATTTGTATGGCACTCATTGTCAGATCTTTACAGATCATAAGAGCCTCAAGTACATTTTCAGTCAGAAAGAGTTAAACATGAGGCAGAGAAGGTGGCTGGAATTGATCAAGGATTACGACTTGGAGATTCTCTATCATCCGGGGAAAGCAAACGTAGTAGCTGATGCTTTGAGCCGTAAACCTGTTTCTCTTTGAGTGTTGGAAGCACTTACGTCCCAAACCAGTATTCAACGGGAACTGATCCGCGAGGATTGAAGTATGGGCACCGGAATCCAAGGGCAACTTTATGTGATGGGACCGACTTCATCACTAGTCGAGGAGATCGTGTCTAAACAATCAACGATTCTCCGATTCTTCGATTATATGACGAAGTAAAGAAAGGAAAAGCCCAGGATTCGTGATACAAGACGATGGAGTTCTCGAGATTTGAGTCGACTTTGCGTCCCCGAGGATGATGATTTAAGACGGACAATTTTGAAGGAAGCTCATAGCACGCCCTATTCTATTCACCCAGGCAGTAGTAAGATGTATAAGGATTTAAAGCAAAACTTCTGGTGGGGGAATATGAAGAAGGACGTAGCGGAGTATGTTTCGAAGTGTTTGACTTGTCAGCAGGTTAAGATTGAACATGAACGACCTGGCGGAATGTTAAAGCCACTTCCGATCCCTGAATGGAAGTGGGAGGATATCTCGATGGATTTCATCACTAGTATGCCAAGGACTAGAACGGGAATGAACATGATTTGGGTTGTAGTTGACCGACTAACCAAGACGGCTCATTTCCTGGGAATTAAAGATACATGGGGACCCGAGAGATTGGCACGAATATTTATTGCGGAGATAGTCAGATTGCACGGGACGCCGAAGACCATTATTTCGGATCGAGATGGTCGTTTCGTGTCACACTTTTGGAAAGCAGTTCACAGGGCTTTAGGGACTGAGCTCAACTTTAGCACAGCTTATCATCCCCAAACGGATGGTCAGTCTGAAAGAACTATACGATGAGAAGACATGATTAGAGCTTGTGCATTAGATTGGTCGACTGATTGGGAAGTTCACTTGCCCCTGATCAAGTTCACCTATAATAACAGTTGGCATGCTTCTATTAAGATGGCCCCATTTGAAGCTTTATACGGGAGAAGATGCCGATCACCCCTGTGTTGGGATGATTCTTCGGATTTGATCGGACGGAACTGCATTGATTATTCGGACTCAAGAGAAGATAGCTTTGATTCGAGAGAGACTGCTGATCGCCTGCAGTCGACAGAAGTCTTATGCAGATGTACGTCGTCGCCCTCTAGAGTTCGACGCTGGGGACCATGTACTATTGAAGGTGTCTCCTACACGAGGGATTTTCCGTTTTGGGAGAAGAGGCAAGCTTAGTCCGAGATATATCGGACCCTTCGAGATCCTCGAGAGAGTGGGAGATTTAGCATACAGTTGGCCTTACCGCCATCGCCGAGTCACGTTCACAATGTGTTTCACGTATCCCAATGCGGAAGTATGTACTGACCCGATCACGTCATTGAGTTCGACGAGATCGAAATAGCTAATGATGGCACCTTCAAGAAAGACCAATCAAGATACTTGAGAGCCGGATCAAACAATTGAGGAATAAACCAATACACTTGGTTAAAGTACAATGGTCACGACATGGAGTCGAAGAGGCCACTTGGGAAACGGAGGACAAGATGAAGACTAGATATCCGAGTTGTTTTCATCTTAAGTTTCGGGACGAAACTTCTTTTTAGGAGGAAGGATGTAATACCCGAGATTTCTATGTAATTGGAACTTTTGATATTGTAATGATTTTACTTTATTTGTGTATTATTTTCCATATTTCATAATCCGATGTTGTCGAGCGTTTAATTCCGCGATTGTGATTTAAGGATTGTAAATCTGCGCATGTAGCGCACGCTATCAGCTATGTTTAGCGTGCGCTAACGTGGGTTCATAGCGTACGCTACTGAGTGTCCTTAGCGCACGCTATGCGCGGTCAAATTGATTGAGACGTGCGGTAGGTGAGAGCTGGCCGGGGGACCCCTGTCGAATAGTGTCGGGATGTACCTGGACGGCTTTCGGGGAAAAGCCGAGTCAACGCCTTAGCGCACGCTACAGGTATATGCGTAGCGCACGCTAAGTGCCGAGTACAGTTTAGACTGTGAGCCGTTAGCGCACGCTACGAACAGGGTCTAGCGCGCGCTAATAGCCATTTATTATAAATAGAACAACATCCTATTCGTAATTTCAGTTCTCTCTACTCTTATTACCCGAATTTCCTACACTCAGAACATATCTTCCTTCATCCTAAACATTTCATATCAACATCCTGATTTGTGATTGAAGATCGTTTATCATTGGAGATTGGTGTTCAAACTTTCGGTGTCGGATTGCTTCATTTTCCTCCGTGTTCTTCACTACTTGAGGTAGGTGATTCTTCACCAATGTTAGTAATGTTCTTAAGGACGTCTGATCATGCTTAGATAGCCAGTTATTTCGTTTATGAACGGTCATCACATGTTAGAAGGATACTTTGACGTATCAGCACTATTTATCTTAGGAACCTTTGAACCATCTTAGTAGAATGGACTCCTAAGTGTTTTCAAATCAATCTATGATCAGTAATCGGATTTTACCCAGTTGCTACGTTGTACACGTTGGAATCATGTGTTTTGGGACTTGGAATAATCGGAACTTAAAATACTTCTTGAAGATCTTAGAAAAGATATGTTGATGAGAGGACTATCTGTATATTTGTATTTCACGATCATAAATCTTCCACAAACCTTATTAGCATGATTTGCCCGAGGATAACTTGTAGAATTCATGAGTTCTTCACCATTCAACCGATTTCGGCTTGCGATTCTCGCCATGCAATATTTGCGCACGCTAACACGTGTGAGTTAACGTGCGCTATCGGGTCAAGATCGCCCAAACGCACGTAGCGTACGTTATGAGACCAGCCGAGCTGATCGCTGCACCGTGGCTAGCGCACGCTAGTCCTATACGATAGCGTACGCTAACAGTCCGTCTTAGCGCACGTTACGTATAGTACGTAGCGCGCGCTAAGCAGTCCAGGCAGATTGGTTATTTTGAGATTTTCGGCCGTGGACCGAATTGTTAGGCCATCGTTCGACTTGAGATGATTTGTATATCGTTCCTTTTGTTAAGGTTCGAGCTTGTTACGTTGATCGAAGGAGGCGGCCTTCGAGCGTGTCGAGAACATTGAAGTGTTTCGTCCTTGCCATTTTCGAGGCAAGTATCATATGTCGAGTTCGATTTATCATGCTTGTGGTTTTATTCATATTGTTGAATATGAGATGTATTTCTGAGAATTTTCGTGATATTCGTTGTTGTTTGTTCGTATTGATGAACATATTGAAATGCATATGTGTATGCATAATTGTTTGATTATGGTATAAATGATCCGAGGGGGTCATGAAGATCTATGCTGAGGGCGCTGGATCGAATGTCCACCATGCGTTGGTCTGACAGGATCATCATGGGGATCTATGCTGAGGGCGCTGGATCGCTGGACGGGTTTTCCACCATGCGTTGGTCCGACGGGATCATCATGGGGATCTATGCTGAGGGCGCTGGATCGCTGGATTACCATGTATTGTGTTGATGGAATCGTGAGGATTCGCATCGTTGGATTCCGGTGGCGGAAGTCCGTTTTGCATGTCTTATGATGCATTGATGATTTATTGTATAATGATACTTGTACTAGCATTGTTTTGCTAACCCCTTCGGGGGTGGACATTGTTTTGATGTTCAGGTAGCCGAGGAGCGGGGAGGCAACCACAAGACGGAGACGATGAAATGGCTCAGTGATGTGATTGGTGTTATTGTTGTTGTGATTGGTCTTCTTGGTTCATTAGTACTCGAGTACGTCTGTTTTAATAAGGTCAATTCGATATGGTTGTATAAGTTAACTTATTTGATTGGTTGAACCAAATCTGTATTTGAATTCCAGTTGTTCGATAGGTTTATTTGTATACTTCTTTTAAAAAAAATTAGCCTTGTAAATCCTTATCTAAAGGGTTTACGGCGCTGTAATTATTCCGAATATCTCGGGGTGTTACAGTTTGAAGATTTTAGACTTTTTGGCTATTGTTGAATTAACTCACCTAGGAATAGAGTGATTTATTCACCTTATAAAATTCTATTGTCCTCAGGAGAGGCATTAGATTATATTAAAAATCTTCGCTTTCAATAAATTGGGAAATTACATAAATTATATTTATCAAGATTAATTCGGATTAATCGAGGCAGATTCTCAATCCTATATTCGTCTCTTATTTGATCATCTTTTATCGGACTGTTGAATTTATTAGTTGTTTTTAGGTTATCGCATTATTTAGTTTTTAATAATTCTTCCACCACCAAATTCGATCGTTCAAATAAAACTAGAATACAAATAAATTGGTAATTAGTATGTCAGTCCTCGAGGGAACGATATCTTTCTTATCACTTTATTGCTTGATTACGACAACGTGCACTTGCGTTTACTAAAATCGTTAACAAGTTTTTGGCGCCGTTGCTGGAGACTGATTGTTTTTACTAATTCTCAATTTGAGTATTTTTAGTCTTAATTTGAACATTATTTTATTTTTCTGTAAATTTGTTTTTATTTCTTTTCCTTGCAGGAGTTTCGTTTAGTGCATGAGAAAATTTGGTGACGAAGGTCTACTCCCTCTGGACACTGAACTCGAGCACACCTTGCGGAAAAATAGGAAGTAAAGGCGTGAGTTGTCAACTACGATTACCATGGCTGACAACACCGGAAACCAAGGGATCGACAATCCCATTCAGCAAGCTCAACCGGCATTGGCACTCCGTGATTATGCACTGCCACAAATCAACGCAAATTTTTCGGGGATTCGGCATCCAACCATTCAAGCGAACAATTTCGAGATTAAGCCGGCTATCATCCAAATGGTGCAAGCGAGCCAACTTTGCGGACTGGCGAACGATGATCCTAATGCTCATATTGCATCCTTTCTCGATATATGTGATACATTCAAGAATAATGGAGTTTCTGATGACGCCATCCGTCTACGGCTTTTTCCATTCTCTTTGAGGGACAAAGCCAAGTTTTGGTTGAATTCACTCCCGCCGGGCTCTATCACGACTTGGGTAGAATCAGCACAAGCTTTTCTGGCAAAGTTCTTCCCACCGGTGAAGACAGCGAGACTTCGGAATGAAATAACGACCTTCGGGCAATTTGAGATGGAATCACTTCATGAAGCTTGGGAGCGATATGAGGATTTGCTAAGGAGATGCCCACATCATGGTCTACCGGATTGGCTGCAAATTCAGACATTCTATAACGGACTAAGTGCTTCTACATGCACTCTTGTTGATGCAGCCGCTGGAGGAGCTTTAATGGACAAGACGATGGTGGAAGCCCATTCTTTACTGGAAGATATGGCGGCAAATGCATATCAGTGTCCTTATGAGCGTCTGAATCCGAAACGAGTTATGGGAGTTTCCGACAATGATCCAATATCTACGCTATCGACCCAAATTGCGGCCTTGACTCAACAACTTCAAGTTTTATCGCACGCTCCTTCTACTGTTACCACGGAAACATGTAATTGGTGCAACGGGTCTCATCCTAGTGTTGAATGCCAAGTCGGGAATCCTTTTGAGCAATCTCAGATGGAACAAGCTAAATTTGTGGGGAATGGAAATCGAAAGAATAATCCATATTCTAACACTTACAACCAAGGGTGGCGAAATCATCCAAATTTTTCATGGAGGAACGGGCAAACATTGAATAATCCTCCACAAGCTCAAGTCACTTAGCCACCACATCAGCCCCCTCAACCACCTAAGGTTTCTTTAGAAGATGCAATTGCTCAATTCGTGGATAACACGAGTCAATTCATGACCCACATGGAAACTACTCTACAGAATCATTCTGCCTCTATTCGCAATTTGGAAGTCCAAATGGGTCAGATAGCAAATTTGTTAACAGCCCGACCTTAGGGAACCTTGCCAAGTACAACTGAGACGAACCCCAGAGAGAGTATTAATGCCATTGGCTTGAGAAGTGGGAGAGAAGTGTGTGAGCAACCCGGGAAAAACAAAGTGAGAGGTGAAGATGAGGAGAAGAAAAATTCAGCATTAGGAGAATCTCAAATTTCTAAAAACTTGAAATTGTTTCCAGACAATCCGATAGCCTATGTGTCACCCATCCTGTTTCCACAGCGGTTGCAAAAGCAAAAGTTAGACAAGCAAATCTCCAAGTTTCTTGACGTCTTCAAGAAATTACATATCAATATCCCATTTGCCGATGTTTTGGAACAAATGCCGAGCTATGTGAAGTTTATGAAGGAGGTATTATCTAAAAAAGGAAGCTCGAAGATTATGAAACAGTGGCACTGACTGAAGAGTGCAGTGCTATCTTACAGAAAAAGCTCCCGCCTAAATTTAAGGATCCAGGAAGCTTCACTATACCGTGCACTATAGGAAACTTGTCTTTTGATCGAGCGTTATTTGATCTCGGTGCCGCATAAATCTTATGCCTCTTTCTGTGTTCAAGAAACTAGGAATTGGGGAAGTCAAGCCTACTACAGTCTCTCTGGAACTAGCCGATAGATCCATCAAATATCTGAGAGGGACATTTTCCCCGCTGATTTTATTGTGCTTGATATGGAAGAGGATCATGAAATTCCGATTATTTTGGGTAGACCATTTTTGGCCACTGGTAAAACTCTTATTGATGTTCAGGAGGGTGAATTGATGCTTCAGGTTCAAGATGAGCAAGTCACATTCAAGGTGTTTTGATCTCTCCCGTGTCCAAGCAATGTCGAGAAGGGTTCTCAAATTGAAAGTTTAGATATGTTTGCGAAAGACACACACCGGGAAGGTCGTCAGTCGAAATGTTCAAAATCTGTTGTAGTTGCTCCGACATCTGAGAAAAATGTAGAACGAGTCGCATATATTAGGCATTTGGACATGTCGTCTTCATCAGCCGTTCACTCACCATCAAAAAATTCTCATGCCGTCAGAAATTCATCTGTGGAACAGAAAACTAAGCCGGAAGTAAAACGGGTGCCAAGCCTAGTGCAATTTGGGTGTTTTGGAAAGTTATTTTTATTCAAATCTTTTCGCAAAGAACGTTGGATGTCCAAACCAAAAATCGAACTATTAAAAATAAATGGTCAAAAATTTAAAAAATAGATTAACAGTTCGATGGACTAGGCGGAGTCCAATTACTGTGTGCGAAAAGCAAATTGATCTTATAAAGGTCCGGCTGAAGACTATAAGCTTAGCACTCCTCGGGATGCAACCCTTAGTATTAGTATAGATTTTAGTTTTTTTTTTTTTTGCTATTTTCCTTCATTTTAGGGGTCTACTTTTTTGCCTTTTTGGCCATGCTATGCTTACCTCTCATGTTCTAGGTGATTTCATGTGAAAATTCTGTGCAGGAACTCTCCAGGGCAAACATTTAAGCTGCGGGCCGCGGCACACACAAGTCCAAAATTTTGGCTAACAATCTGTACTCTGTGCCACGGCACGATAGTGCTGAGCCGCGGCACACATGCCCCAAGAGCCAAGGCACGATGAAGCCAGGCCGCGGCACGCCGAAGTCCCACAAATGAGCCCAACAACCTGTACTCTGTGCCGCGGCACGAAGGTGCTATGCCACGGCACACTAACCCTTCAAGCCGTGGCACCCTTGCAATGAGCCGCGGCACGCTGCGATATGCCTTGTTCGCCCAAAACACACTGTACTGTGGGCCGCGGCTCACTTTCTACGTGCCGCGGCCCCTGTCGAAAATTTAAAAAGGGCTGGGCTGCTCAAAATTCAATCGTCCGAAACAAATAAGGTATCACAAATCTTTCCCTCTTCCGCGCGGCCGTGTAGGACTCCATTCGAATCTCTTCTTCTTCTCATCTTCTTTAATCCAACACAAGGTACTCCTCAATCTTTATCTTGAATCGCAACATGGATTGAGAAGTGGGGTAACATTCTTCATTCATTCATGAATTTGTTTTTATTTCCTAAAGTTCTACCATGATTTTTTTATCAGAATATGGTGATTATCGATTGATTGTGGATTATGTTTCGTTGTTTTGTCATGATTCTTGCGATTTTGTTTGTTGTTGGGGATTGAATTGAGCAATGATTACTTTTGTTCTTCATTTAAATTTACGCACGCAAAGTGTTCGATGAAATACCCCAATGAAATTTCTTGATCTAAACATATCCAAATTGTTTGCAACGAATACGATTATCGGAATAATATGTCCCCCCAACCCTTACGTCAAGTTTGAGTTTAAATTTTTGCATCATATCCCTTGTACGGAAGTGCAAGTTTTGTTGCTATATTCGTTTCCCGCACGTCATAAGTTGAGATTTGTTTAGTGTTATTTTAAAGTCGTCTAAACTATCCTGCGTTTATTTTTCAGGACGTTGCTATGGCTCGGAATAGAAAGTTGAGCACAAGGGCTAGGACGCGATCATCCCCCACGAGAGGGGAAACGTCACAAAACCGAGCGGAAAGGGAATCCCACCAATTTTCCGACCCCGAAATCCATCGAATTTTCAACGATAGAATCTGTCCTCATCCTATAATTCCTGAGTGGGGATTCACTCCCGCTCCCCAAGACGGCGAGCTATTAACGATGATTAATGAAATGGGATGGACTCAATTCACTGCACAGCCCAAGCTGGTGGTCATTTCTATCGTCCAAGAATTCTACGCCAGCGCGTTATTACGACATATCCAGACAGGGTAGATGATGGGACGACCGGATACAAGTACTGAGATCATCGTCCGTGGCTAGAAAGTGGATTTCTCGGCAGCTGCGATACGGATCTTATACGAGCTTCCCAAGGTTGAAGAATCGGTATACACGCAGACAGTGAGTAGCCTCTCGAGGGAAGCTTTGCTAGAGGCGCTTGCTCAGCTGGATTCGGTTTGGGAGACACGCATCCCGAGATCGACGGCCTTCTTCTTCAAGAGTTCCCCCTTAGTCGGCTCGGGCGATCTTGGCTTTATTTTCTCTGCTCGTGAGTCGACCCGACTTTGCAAATCCGCTCGGTCCTGTTTCCTCATGCCCGACTTCTTTATGCCATTACGGCTGGACTGCGATTCGATGTGGCCCCACGGCTGGTCCGGTCTATTCTACAGTGCATCCAGGGAGGTGCCAAGACGAGGCTGAAGCATCCTTCTCTCATTTGTGCCTTATGCCGCCAGTCCAGCGTGACTTGGTCAGATGACGAGCCGACGCTAGCACCCCAGGGTCCGATCGATCATCGCATTATCTCTCACTTCGACCAGTGGGGTGGCGCGCGGGTACATCCGTATGGACGAGGATTTCTTTTGGACGAGCCGCATGATCACTCCCCTGAGCCACTTCTTCTGACACATGAGCCGGTGGCTGAGACTGAGGATCAGACTTAGTCCACCCCACCGCCAGCGAGAGATCACGACCTTCAGGCGATGTTTGATAGCTTGAGGGAGGAGATGCGAGCGGAGAGAGATAATGTCCTTGCAGCCATTCGAGAGGACATCCGCCGGGCCAACCGGCGTGCAGAGAGACGCTTAGCTATGAGAGACGCCTATCACCAGGACTATTTAGCTGTTTGGACGGACCACCCTTCGCCCGAACGGACCTTTCATTCTTCCGGTCAGGCCACCTACACCACCCTCTTCGCCGGACGAGGCCGATGCCAGTACCTGAGCTTATCTTAGGGGAGTACTTGACCTTTATCTTACTGCATATTATTATTTGTTGTCCATTGAGGTCAATGTAGATCCCAAGTTTGGGGGGGTACTTTTTAATTGCTATTTATATTTTTTCATTGTTATTGATTCTAGCCTTGCTTGTCTTCTATATTCTGGACTTTGTTCGCATTTTGTGAATATTTGATGTAGCCTCGTGTAAGACTGATTATATGAGACTGATTTCTTTTTGAAGAAACGGATGAGTATTGGTCGAGCTCACATTATGCGATTTTTATTTCCCTCGAGTATTCATTTCGGTCTGAATTTTGTTTGCATCATTGTGGTAATCTTGGCATATAAGAAATGAGACATACGTGTTTGTAGTGTCCGCATTACACGAGCCGTCGTCTATATGTTTGGTTATGCTTTTCACTCAGCTAGTCGTCCAGTAACATTAGTCTTGTTGGCATTAAATTAAGTACCTAAGTTTAGGCTTTGAGTCGGACAGCTGTAATTCCCAAAATTTAAGAAATTTTGCTTGTTCTATGATGGGAAGTCTAGTAACTGGGGGTATTCACGTGACCCGTGTTTACTCTCGCGTAAAAAGACAACCCTGAATAGACGAATGGTTCAGAAAAATTGCATCTCCGATGATGGGAAGCCTAGTAACTGGGGGTATTCACGTGACCCGTTGTTTACTCTCGCGTAAAACAGCACCCTTGAATCGGACGTGCAGGAATAGCTATTTGAGTTTTTTTCTTCGCTGTAGAGGGAGACTTAGTAACTAGAAGCATTCATGAGCCCCATGACTATCTTTTACGTCAAACGGTTCCCCAATACATGAGAATGGAAATCCACCCTAGGGTTATTTCATGAAACATCCTGGGAGTCGAAACCTAGTGGTTAACTCGAATCATTATAATGATTATATTTAAGGGAGCGTTGTCCGAGGAATATTATGAGATCCTTGTGTTTTTGCTACGAGACTTTCGGACTGGGCGTGTTAGCTTGTTTAATCTAAACATTCATATTGGCGGTCGGCGCAATTCACATTTGTTAATCTTTGAGCCTTGATTTTTTTTATGAGCTATTGATTTGCACTAGAAATGCTTACCTTGTGGAATCATTGTCCGTACTGTGACTCAATGGTACGATATCCGTATTATTCTGTGAGATTTTCAGGGTAATATTGATCAGTTGAGCACTATGGATTTGCACGATTGTCCACGATACTTGTCGTCTTATTTGAAATTGATTTTTGCTTGAGGACAAGCAAAGGCTTAAGTTTGGGGGTATTTGTTAGATGTATTTTTATGCGCTTAATTATCATTATTTTATCTCCATTTTAGGTGTAAATCTGCATAAATGAGCTTTTAATTCATTATGTTTATATGTTTTGAAGGAAATTAGAGTTCGGGAGCTTAAACGAAGAAAAACAGGTCAAAACGACATTTTTTTGGTCAAGGGCCGCGTCGCAACGAGCCGGAGCCGCGGCACAGACACTGCTCCAAGTTACCCAGTACATACTGTACCGGGGGCCACAGCACGCTCATCCTGAGCCGCAGCCCCTAAAGAAAAATAGTGCCCAGGCCTGGCAGCACAAGGGCAGGGGCCGTGGTACACTAAAGTCGGGCCACGGCCCGCGGCGCGGGATTTGTGACTGCAACCCGCAATTTTGGCTGTTCAGAAGGCCGTTTTTGAACTAATTATCGGACGCATTTTGGAGGTGGAAGAAAAGTTATAAAAAGGCATTTAAGGTCAGAAAATAGAATCATAGAAGAGGAAGAGAAAATACCTAGCCTCAGGAAGCAAGGCCAGAGAACGGAAGAAGCCAGTCTTCAATTGTGTTTGATTTTTCTTCAGTATGTTGAATTTGAATCTTTGTATATTGTTTTCTAGCATGTCCGGCTAGACCCCTTTTTCTAGGATTGTGATGAAACCGAGATTTTGACGGATTAACTCTTGATTTTACATTATTTATATATTTCCATTTCTATTGAGTTTTCCCAATTGTTCTTAATGCGTTCAATTATGTGGCCTATGATTGAATTACTTTAATCACGCAACTCGAATCGGGAGAGGAGAGTTAGTAGGAAAAATTCGTGAGAACCGTTTTGTTTTGTGGGATAGGAATGTACTCACAAGAATTACGTAGCTCGTTTGAAGATTTTAGACTTTTTGGCTATTGTTGAATTATAACGCACCTAGGAATAGAGTGATTTATTCACCTTAGAAAATTCCATTGTCCTCGGGAGAGGCATTATATTATCTTAAAAATCTTCGCTTTCAATAAATTGGAAAATAACATAAATTATATTTATCATGATTAATTCGGATTAATCGAGGCAGATTCTCAATCCTAGATTCGTCTCTTATTTGATCATCTTTTATCGGACTTTTGACTTTATTAGTTGTTTTTAGGTTATCGCATTATTTAGTTTTTAATAATTCTTCCACCACCAAATTCGATCGTTCAAATAAAACTAGAATAAAAATAAATTTGTAATTAGTACGCCAGTCCTCGAGGGAACGATATATTTCTTATCACTTTATTACTTGATTACGACAACGTGCACTTGCGTTCACTAAAATCGCTAACACTAATTAAATCATTTACCATTATAATTATACTCTTAAATTAACAAAAAAAATAATATATATACACACACACACACACACACATATTGGGGCGGCCAAATGGGGAGAAAAAGAGGGGGAATCAATAATTTTTTAAAGCCCCATGTCTCCCCATGCAAGAGACATAGTTACTACCCCATTTCCCATGCCTTGACCATACTTAAAAATACACCCTTTTAATACTTACACCCAACATACTTTCTCCCACGCACACCAACACAAAATCTGCATTTGAGAGTCAAGAGAGAGGGGAGGGCTGGACCAAAAAGGAAGGAGGAGGAAGAAGAAGAAAATTAAAGCAAAGAAATAGGTAACCTCACTTTCTTACTTCCATTTCCATAATTTCTAGTAATAATCCTTTTAATCTAACTTTAAACTTAAAACATGCAAACAAAATACTCACCTTGGGATGCATGGTGATGGCCGAACCATATAGTGTGAGAGGGGAGGTCATTTTTCAACTTCCGAGACCTATAACCGACTAAATCCGGCAAGATCGAGGTGGGTGAAAACTCTTTCAAACCTTTAAAGTAGAATCTCTTCTTTTACTTGTGATGCATATTTAAAATCTATGTTAAAATCTTCATGTCAAAATTACATATTGTGATATTGCATATAGCTATGTATAATTCGTTTTTCTTAAATTTAATTCTCTAATATTATGAGAAATGTGAAAGCATGTACTAATCTGAAATTCTTGTGTAAATGCATGTTTTTAAAGATGTATGTTATGGATATAGCAACATGCAATACGATTTATTGAATTTAAATGACAACCGATTTGGTAGTCGGATGTCGATTTTGTGATAAATTGAATGTTATATGTTTTCTTTTAAATGTTATTGAAAACCCTACCAAAATCTGAAATCTTGTGTTATATTATTATGTTATGATATATGATAATTTATTTGCGGCCAAAACGGGACTTGAAATGAGTAAACGAAACTTTTGGGCATAATTTGTAATTTCTTAAAGTTTGGGGACTAAACTGAAATTTACGAAAATAAAATATTCTGGACCTTGGACAGTATATATTATACCATGTATAGGCTGTCCATAAAGTTTCAAGTGATTCAGAGTTCGATATCTAAACTTAATAGTCCAAATCACAATTTTAAAATAATTTCGGGGTCAAAATACAAGAATTCCAAACTTCTGGACCAAGTCCGAAATTTTATGAAATTTTTACAAATACGGAATTCCAGGTTCATCACGAGTCATCTCGTAAAATTTTGTTAAATTCCGAGCTAAATATATAGCTCTATAAGCCTCGGAATGATTTCCTTAAGTTTTGGGGCAATATCGTAATTTCTGGAAATTCCAGTCCCGAAACTGGAAATTTACAAATTTTCCTTAAATCTGGAGTCGAGAATGTATTTTTGGCTTCCTCATAAAAATTCCTAACCATCCGATTTCATTTCATACTCCAAACGCTTAGGTTTGAACCTAAGGGTAAAAACATCCTTTCGAACTATTTCGGAAACTCTCGTTTCATTTCGTCGAACCTACCCATTTAATATATCTTACCTGAGCCCATCATACCGTTAATAAATTATTGAGAATATTTTGGAATTTATATACAAGTCCTATTCCATATTACCGGGCCACAAATATAATTAACCATATTCCATACTTTATCAAAAGACGCTATTAACCTCACTGACCGAATATTTACGTAATACTTGTGAAACGTGTCAAATTAATAACTGTGACTGTCCGGGAACTAAGTGTTATACAAACAAAGTGCCACGGACGGATCCGCCTCTAACTCTATCGGGACAAAGTGCCACGTCGACGGACGGGGGCCACCTCTTGAGCCCATACGAAACAGAGAGCCGACCTACAATCCGGGAGCCACCTCTTCAGCTGTAGGAGCCACCTATAGAGTCCCAAATCGAGTCGGGACGGTTATACCGAGTCTTGGATCGAGCAGCGCGTCCTATTCCCATAACCGAGGAATGGAGTGTTCCAAGGGACCTGGGTCGTAGACTTGGGGTATAATCGCGATTATTGTGTGATCCGGGTATTGACCCACAACTAAGGGCATACCGAGCCGAGATAAGAGATAAGGAAGCACACGCTAAGTGTGAGAGCAAAGGCTCAGCTATTGGGGCGACAGCCTATATTGCTAGGAGTAATAAGGAGAGTCTAGAATCCAAAGTCCACATCGACAGGATTCGAAACTGGATTGACTGATTGACTAATTGACTAACTGCTTGACTTGACTTCCGTCCACGGGGACAGGATTATAATATTACAACTACAAAATAATTATTGTTTTATAAAATTCCGACGTAATTGTAATTGTTTCTACTTTTTCATAATTAATAAAATCATGCACCACTTAAAAATTTTCAAAGGAAAGAGCCACACTCGCACACGATCACCCACTCACTGAGACCTTTTATCTCACCTCACTGTTTTCCCTTTTATACCAGTGAATGATCAAACAGCAGAGGACGAAGAAGGCTTCATGGAAGAGGCCGAATAGAAGACTGTCGTCAAGATTTAAGACTCCTGTTCTTAGAATTTCTGTTGTTATCCCAACTTGTAATAGTTAATTTTGTTTGGTACTTGTAAGACCGAGCTCGACTCGGCACTATGAATGACCAGATCCTCCGGCATTATAAGACCGAGCTTGCCTCGGTACTATGAATTACCGGCTCCTCCGACAGTATAAGACCGAGATTGCCTCGACACTATGAATGAGCGGATCATCTGGCACTATAAGACCGAGCTCGACTCGGCATTATGAAAGACCGGCTCCTCCGGCACTATGAGACCGAGCTCACCTCGGAACTATGAACGACCGGCTCCTCTGGCACTATAAGACCGAGCTCGCCTCGACACTAAGAACGATCGGCTCCTCCGACACTATAAGACCAAGCTCGCCTCGGCACTATGAATGACCGAGATCACCTCGGCACCTTCAATTGAAGATAACGAAAAAGCAACGGCTGAACCAACTCGGCCTGAACATCCAGAAGAAAGCAACTAAACAGGTACTATAAAGGAAATCTTCATTCAAGAAATTTTTTTACAGAAACACCCAGGAAAAGCCAAGGGAAAACAAATGCTGAAGAGGCACGCAGGCCATACACAAATAAACTTAAAAGGGCTAAAACTACTCAGCTCCGCCACTCCGGCCAGTCGCAAGAAATGACTGCCATTCGCCTTCACTAGGAGGGGTCGTGCCCAGACCTCCTGCAGCCTCGTCAGCCTCTTCAGGCTCGTCGGCATCCATCGGCTCCACTTGAAGGTCGGACGCCCGAGTCACAATGTAGGCGGGGAACTCCTCGACCGTCTTCCCTTCCATCATGAGATATAACATCTCGTAGCAGGTGGAGACGTAATTCAAGTTGATCAGCTCTTCATACTCGGCCGTCTTCTTGAAGGCAGCCGCCCCGTCAACCAGACTCTTGACATAGCCCGCAGCTTCGCAAGTACTAACATGCTCGGTCATGCGTTCAATATGGGCGTTAGTCTCCTTCACATAGGCCTCATGCACTGCCCGGACCTCCTCACAATGCTTGTGCATGGACTCCGCCGCCTCGGCCATCTCGCGGGATCGCTCCCTCCATATGTCGGCCTCACCGGCATGACTCTCCAGGATCTCAATTTCCCCCTTCATCGAGGCTATCTCCTCTTCCAGGGACGTGATCAAGGATGGGTAGAGATGATGCTCCTCCCTAAGTGTTTAGAGCTCGACCGCCATCTTTTTGTGCTTCTCAACCAGGGCCTGGAACTCCCCGGATGCCTTCACATAAGTTCCCAGCACAGGACCGAGCTGAGCATTTCCGAATAAGATCTGCTCGGCAGGATCCATACGGTTGGTCAGCAGCTCCAATTTTGGCGTCCAGCCCCGAATAGGGACATGGATGGATTCGGCCACAGCCGGAGGAATCCGATCAAGCATCTCGGCAGTTGGAGTGGCCATTCGGACATAGTTAAGGAACCAGCACGGTCTCTGCCCCCTCATCTCAGCACAGGGTTCCTCCCGGCATTTGTTAACCGGAAGTTAGTGCCCCTCCAAATCAATCACAGCCTCCTTCTCAGCCGCACGGCCAACCCGAATAAGACTGGGCATTAACGGAAGGACTTAGGGAGCGGGCTGAGCCTCCGTCTTATTAACGCTGCCTTCAGGATCGGTCTCTTCCCTTTTTCGCTTGGCCCCCGCGCACTTCCTCCATTTGGCGGCCTCGGCAGCTAACCTTTCCACACGCTGGGCAGGGATTTCTCTCCTCCCAGACGCAGCCCTGACCCTAGAAACTGGAAGTGAAAGGAGAAGATTAAAAAAATGTACCTGATTCAGACATATTCGGGTCGGTAGACCGAAGACCGATGACCCAGAGATTCTAGTCGGTAGTAAGAAGGTACGATTTCCTCTGCTCGGGGGAAAGCCCTAAAAGTGTTTCTACCCGGTCGTCAAACTCCGAAGATGTCTCTTGTGCTGGAATATGAAATAAAATGAAATACTTAATACTTACGCATTTTGGAAATGAAATGCTCGGGGCCCTAGAGCCGCCCGTCCAAAACACCGGGCTCATACTCATTCACCGAGATCCTCCAATCCCCCCAACGAAGAGCCACTGCTCCTTCCAGCTATGTATGGTCTCCAGAGCATCCACTACCTCCTTGTGCATGGCGTGCCGAGTGGTCAGGTACAACCAACCCGAGCCGGACCTCCCGACCGACCTCCACATCAAAAGACTATTGAACTCTTCAAAGCTGGGCTCGGGTCAACCCTACTGATTAAAGAGAACGAGGAAGCCCACAATCTGAGCTGAGGCATTAGGATGGATCTGAGCTATTGGAAGGCCCCACCTCCGCAAAAAGCGAGTCAGAACTAAAGGAAGAGGGAACCTTAACCCGGCCAACAAGGAGCGGTAGTACACCGCCGTACATCCGAGCGGCGCCATATGAGGCCTCTCCTCAGGGTACGAGATGAACATCCGCACCCCTGTCGGTAATTTGAACCACCGCCGCCAGGCCGCCAGTTGTTCCCCCATAACAGTACTCCGTATCAAGGCGGAATCCCACGCTGCCTCCACAAAGAGGATCTCCCGAGGTCGAGTCCAAACTTCCCAGGCCTCTCCATCTGTATCCACTGTACCACCTACCATTAGAGTCCCTGCTTCTGCCTCCACGACTTCTGGTGGCCTCGCTACATCACCGCCTCCTTCCTTATCACTCCAGTCGATGGGTGTCCCCCTAGCGACAGATCCGCCACCCCCGTACGTTCCGGCGACACGACCAGATCCGCCGCCCTCATATCTCCTAGATCCGACATATCAATTAATTAAAACTAAAAAAGATAGAGGAAAAAAAAACTCACCGGATTTTCTCGTCCTCGGCAAAAAAAAAAAACTGGAAGGAAATGGCAATAATGAAAAGGGAAGAAAGAGGATGCAGAAACCCTTTATATATAAGGTGAACCAAGTATTGAATACTTGGCGCGTGGCACATCAATTCAAACTGAACCGTCGCGAAAATCAAGGGCACGTGGATGCATAGCCGAATCAAATCATGCCACGCGTCCCTCATTATGACACAAAGACACAGGAATCGAACCAACACATATCTCGAAGAGACGTCCCTTCAAGAATCCTATCCTCCCTAAGAAGCCGGCTCGGTCTAAACCACGAATCGACTCCAGCCCCGGCCACCCGGCACAGATCAGAAACAGCAGGAGACTCGAGGGCCGACCCCTGTACCGACCACGACGGATAAGCATCGCCAAAAGCATGCGGAACAGGCATACATGACATGTGAAACAGGCACACAGGACAGTTAATGCATTCTGTCCTCCCTCTTCCCAAAGCAGTCCCCAAAGGCCGCCACGTGCCTAAGGCACACTCTCTCCCTGACAAGTGTTTGGATGCATTCCCAGACATCCTCCAGCTGTCGCCCGCTGATTGGTCAAGATTTTCTATATATAGAAGGAATGTACAAAAAGAATGGACTTTTGGAATTTTTGAGGAAATAGATAGAAATAGAGAGAGAGTAAAGGAAAAAGAAGACTTGTAATAAAACAAGCAATTAATATAGACCATCTCGACAGTTCAGCTCGGCTCTATCTCAGAATAATAAAATCAATTACTCATCCATCTTTTTTATTGTTTCAAAGTGGCTTCGACCTACCTAGTCCAAGTCAGCACACGGTACGTTGATCCAATCAGTGATCAACACCAGCATCTCTTTCCAGTCTATGCGAGCGTTAGCTACTGCGGTAGTGTCTCTGGCGTTGGAGGAGAAAGGGAATCCCTCAAAGGGATCCCAAATATCCGAAGAAAATGGATCGAAGATGTCGCTGCGGCGGTTACCAAAAAGGCTTGGAATTAGAGACATTTTCGTTTTGCTTACGAAGATTATTCTTAATTTGTTTTTTAGACTCTCGCTTGTGCAGTTTGGTTGACACGATGCATTTTTATAGAACGACTGATGGATTCTCGCACGTTCGTGTACATTCAAGATGTTATTTCCTACATCTTCTAGATTATTCCACATCCCCTTTTAGCTATTTAACGTGCTCTAGAAAATGAAAAGTTAAACCTTGGTTGTTTTAATTCTTGCATTTGCATATTCAATTAATTATATTTTATTTTTAACAATTAAAGACATTTTTTGTTTTAGTTAATTTACATAATATCACTTTTTTCTTTTAAAGTCGACATAGAAAAAAAGTAGATAGCCTAAATTGAATTTTGATGTGCTTCTGATTATATATACATGAAAAAGAGTTCATATTTTCGTATATTTTTATAAGAGATCAAACCATTCGATTTGCCATTGCACCTTTCAAATTTGAGAATGATTTAGTGTGGTACTAATTCCAATATTATCATAAGAAGGTCATATAAAGATTAAGAAATAATAAATATACATACCTTTATAACTATGGGAAGATAAACAACAATGCTCGTGATATATCAAAGGGCGAGTCTGTAATACCCGGTTGTAATTCATTCATTTTCATTCAGTATTAATCAGTCAGTAATTATCACTCAGTAATTTTTCACTCATTATTAATCACTCATCATTCGTGATTCATTCATTTGCGTTCACTGTTGGCAAGTTGTAACCGTATATCAGTTACTGATCGTCATTTCATCTCCGTTTATAGATCGAGACGGGAGTATTATCATTTTCATCGTGATCAGTAGTCTTGTACTGGTAGTATCATCTTTGGCATGTGTTGGACTTGTTCACTTTCACATACGTATGGTATGTCGGATCATTCATCAATCGTAGAGAGGAATCGGAATTATCGGATTTTTACCTTGTCCATCAACGAGTTACGGCCGTAAGGATTGTCGGATACGGCCGTAACAGGCGTTCATTGATTTCAGGCCATTTTGGGCGAACGGGACTTACGGCCGTAAGGTTGCGGCATACGGCCGTAAGTTGAGCAGGTACGGCCGTAAGGCTTGGCCGGATACGGCCGTACGTATCGAGCAGGGTGCCCAGGCGTTTTTGGCCGAAGGCGAGTTACGGCCGTAAGATGGGCAGGATATGGCCGTAAGGAGTGTTCGTGTTTTTCAGGTTTTGCCGGACGAGAGGGACTTACGGCCGTAAGGGTTGCGGCATACGTCCGTAAGATGAGGAAGGTACGGCCGTAAGGCTTGGCCGGATACGGCCGTACGTTACAGGCAGGGTGCCTGGTCATTTTCGACGAAGAGGGCTTACGCCCGTAAGTTTGGCCGGTTACGGCCATATCGGTCGAGTTATGCCCGTAAGGTGTGCGGGTACGGCCGTATGGATGTCGGCAGGTGTTTTAGATGAGGGCGAGTTACGCCCGTAAGTCAGGTGCGGGTACGGCCGTAAGGCTGTCGGCAGGTGTTTGAATGAAGCCGAGTTACGGCCGTACGAGTTGGCTGGTTACGGCCGTAAGGCCGTTGACCTGGGATGTTACGGCCGTAAGAAGGCCGAGTTACGGCCGTAACTTCCGGTAGTTTATAAGGACTTGGCCGGGACTTTTTCTTCATTTTCTTATTTCTTCAACTTATATCCGAGAGAGAGGGCTTGAGGGAGAGATTTTCTATCATCTATCACTTGAGTGTTATATTTTTATCATCTTCATTCATTTGGGAAGCTTGGATACTCGATTTAACTCGCGTTCATCGGATCGAAGTGTTTGGATCTTCAAGAGGTAATTTCTACAACATCTTGGATTTCGATTTTGTGTTGAGATATGATGTTTTGGACATTATAATCATGTTGTATGAAGGGATATGCATATGATTATGAGTTTGTATAAAGATTCATTGGACTATTGAGGGATTATTCAAGAACACTTTGAATGTTAAGTTGGATTTGGGGGGTTTTTGATTAATTGTTGTTGAAATCACGAATTTGGATATTCATTTTGGATTATTGATCGTATTGAAGATGTTTTGTTGGTTTGAAACACTTCTTGGGGATTTAATGTTGGTATAATTGAGGATTGATTGTAAACAATCGGAGATTGGTCACAACGTGTTTGATATTATGCCCCAATGAACTTGGTTTAGTCGTGTCGACGTTTTGATGTTGGTTATCATCGTGTTTGATTCGTGTGTTGAACGGATTGTTCGAAATTGTGTTATTCAAGGTTGTTCGAGCGACCGACATCTCATTTAGGACGTTGTTCGTGGAAGGACATTCTTCATTGGTGTTGTGTAAGTTAATTCTTAATCGGTTAAAAGGATATTCATTCCTTTTGTTGTTGTTCATTCATAATCATAACTCATTCATCATTGTATTAACTGTATTGAGACTTGTAATTGTCGAATAATCACTTCATTAACAAGGAACGGCGGTTCCAATCATTTCATTGAACTATCATTCACTTCACTATTATTTTCATCTCGGTGAGTCATTCTTGACCTTGTCGGATTATTATTCATTGATATTCATTTTGGTCATTCTCGTTCATATGACCTTCTGGGTTCATATTGCATGGCCGGGTGTGGATGTGTGGAATTTTTAGTCGAGCACGCGATGGTCATGTATTGGGATCGATACATTGGACTGTGCACACGGTAACGATTACCTCTGTGAGACTAATTAGGTACAAGGATGGGTGTGTCCGGTCATTCGTCTTGTACACTTGCACAGAACATTACGGGCGTACTATGATACTCCTTTTCAGCATAATTCATAACTAAGGATATTTCATAACTAAAGATATATCATGATTGTGTATTTTCAACCCTTGATGATTGTTGTTACGTATGGCGACCCGTTGGGGATTTTGTTTTAGTCACGAGAAGGCAAAGGCACGGGAAGAGCATGTTGATGGCGAGGAGTCCCAGTGATACTAGTAGGGGGCCCCAATCCTTTCAGTCATTCATGTTGTCGTCATTTATTTTTCCGCTGCAGATTTCCATTTGGATACTCTGTTTCATTCAGTATTGTGTATTTTATCTTCATATAAAATATACATGTATTCGGTATTATCTTGGGTGTGTTATAATGAAACTCCTCATCGGAGTAATTGATGATATAATGTGGTTCAGTACTACAATTATATAATTTAATTTATTAATTTTCATTCGCCTGGTGGGTCCTAGTCGGGGGTCTACGGCACAGTAATATCCGCCTAGTTTGGGGTGTTACAGAGTTGGTATCGGAGCGTGGTTTAGAATACTACCTTCCGAGTTATGTCTCATTTGAAATCATCGTCATCAGACTAGTATCATTGGAATTTCGCGTCACGTGTGACCTGTGCAAATGCCGAGCCAATCAAACCGAAGGAACTGTAAGACTTCTAACGCCATGGTATAATTTCTGGCAATAATCATTCATTCATAATTCATCAGTTAACAATCCTCAAACATCATTTTCATTTTGATCAGGACGATCATGTTAACTCATTAATCACTCAATTCATTTCATTACTCAGTTGTTGATCTGGAAGATCATATCATTAATCTTGTTAATTTGTTCAAGATAATCATTTCAAGAATTTCATCAGATAATCATATCACCTCAGTTAATCATTCATGTAATTACTGTGTTAGAGCGCGTATGCTCATTTTCATCATTTCATGATGTAAATCATAATGCGGTACTCATACGAGATCTATGATTATCATGCGACCTTCCTACTTCAGTATGGAGAGAGCTGTCAGGGGATGCACGGGGAGAGGCCGCGGTGCGGGCCGAAACCCGGGAAATAATCACTCGCTGTCGGGAAATCGTACCCAGGACTCGGCTCGATCAGAAGATGTTCGGGTTGATCCACTCATTTTTATGCAGGTCATGATGACCCATATGCAATTGCTCAATCATCATTGCGCCACTCTGGCCGAATTAATCGAGAGAACCCTCCCGTATGAGCCTACTGCTAAGGAAATTGCTGAGCTTCAACCTTCATCTGTCAGCAATAAATCATCGAAGCGTAATCAGTCCGAAGGCGGTCAGTCAGCTTTCAAGAAGCCTCGTGCGGGCCCTAAAATTTCTGAGCAACCTCCTATGGTGCCTAATCGTGCGGGATCTCAGTCCCGAGCGGCCAGTTCGGCCATCACCTGTTTCAACTGTGGAGCACCGGGTCATTACAGCACAAAGTGTCTGAAACCGTATATCATGTGCCATAATTGTGGGATTGTTGGGCATAAGGCCCGTTATTGCCGAAGGGACTCCAAGCTGACTCCGGTGGCATCTCAGGCCCCGAAGCAATCAACGATTCAGAATCAGGCTGTTCTGTCAGCGTCGTTTAAGATAACGGAAGCGAATAAAGGCGGAGCTCATATTTATTAGACGAGAGTGTCCGGTTCGGGGGCCGGCAAGTCCCGAATTCACGCGAGGAAGAGGACCGATGATCCGGTGGCCTAAATGACCTCAGGTATACTCGCACTTTTATCTCAACCTGTGTGTACCCTTTTTGATACTGGAGCATCGCATTCATTCATTTCCGAATCATGTTTGAATAGACTTAATTTGGAGAGTCCTATTGATTGTGGACCTTATATCATTGGTCTACCTGATGGTAGAAGAATTTTCGGAAATCATACCGAATTGAGCTTAATGACCGCAATTGGTTGGCGGACCTCATCGTAATGGATTTACCTAAGGACGATGTAAAATTGGGTATTAGTTGGATGGATCGTCATGATACCATCCCCAGTGTTCGTAAGCGCTTGGTCACTATCATTTCAGCCATTGGAGCCGAGTGTGTATTTCAGGGAGGTAATCCCCGTCGTTCTAGAAGAATTATTAATATGATGGAAGCAGTGAAATTACTCAATCGAGGTGTTCAATCATTCATTGTATCATTGTCATCGATTGACCGTTCTATGGCAATCGAGGTGTTCAATCATTCGTGGTATCATTGTTATCGATTGACGATGTACTCCCAGATGAGCTATCTGGTTTACCTCCACAGAGAGATGTGGAATTCATGATTGAGTTGGAGCCTGGTACGTCTCCAATATCGAAGTCACCGTATCGGATGGCCCGACCGAAATGCAGGAGTTGAAGAATCAACTTGAGGAATTGTTCGAGAAAGGTTATATCCGACGGAGTGCGTCCCCGTGGGGAGCACCAGTGTTGTTGTCAAGAAGAAGGATGGTTCATTTCGCTTGTGTATTGATTATCGGTAGTTGAACAGGGTGACGATCAAGAATAAGTATCCTCTACCCCGTATTGATGATCTCTTAAGATCAACTTCAGGAAGCTTCAATATTTTCCGAGATCGACCTAATATCTGGATATCATCAGTTGTGAATTCGAGAGTCGGATATCGCAAGGACAGTGTTTCGTACACGCTATGGTCATTATGAGTTCGAGGTAATGCCGTTTGGGTTATCTAATGCATCTGCGGTATTCATGGAATTAATGAATCGGGTTTTCATCGACTTTTGGATCAGTTTGTGGTTGTCTTCATTGATGACACTTTAATTTATTCTCGTGACCGGGAGGAACACGAGCTTCACCTTCATCAGGTTCTCGACGTGTTGAGACGAGAACAACTTTATGGAAAGTTTTCCAAATGTGAGTTCTGGATGTCCGAAGTGACGTTTCTTGGGCTTGTAATTTCATCAGATGGAGTGCGTGTTGATCCTAAGAAGACGGAGGCTATCCAAGATTGGTAACCTCCAAAGGATGTTAAGGAAATCCGAAGCTTTCTCGGATTAGCCGGTTATTATCGGCGGTTTGTGGAAGGATTTTCTAAAATTGCTCAACTATTGACTAACCTTTTGCGAAAGGATAAGAAATACGCGTGGTCCGACGCATGTCAGCGGAGTTTTGAGGAACTCAAGAGCCGGTTAATTTCAGCACCTGTACTTTCCTTGCCACAAGGGACGAAAGGATTCGTGATTTATAGTGACGCGTCCGGACACGGTCTCAGATGTGTATTAATGCAGAATGGGAAGGTTATGGCCTATGATTCATGGCAATTGAGACCTTGCGAGGTTGATTATCCGACCCACGACCTGGAGTTAGTAGCCGTGGTTTTTGCGTTGAAAATTTGGCGTCATTACCTTTATGGCGTCACCTGTCAGATATTCACCGACCACAAGAGTTTGAAGTATATATATTTACTCAGAAGGAGTTAAATATGCGACAGAGGCGGTGGTTGAAACTAATCAAAGATTATGATATCGATATCCTGTACCACCCGTGTAAGGCAAACATGGTTGCCGATGCCTTGAGTCGTAAGTCCGTCAGGAACAAATGCTTGCTCATTTAACAGTTCAGAGGAGCTTCAGCAGGAATTCCTTAGACCCAAGATCGAGGTCTGGCTTCAGAGGGTGCAAGGGCAACTTTGCATGTTAGAGATTTTATCGCCACTTGAGGAGGCAATTAGAGAGAATCAGGGTTCAGAACCATCATTGTTGCGCATCCGTGAGGATGTGACTCAGGGGAAAGCCCCTGGATTCATGGTCCACGAGGATGGACTTTTGAGATTTAAGAATCGATTGTGCGTACCGGAGAATGACGAGTTGAAAAACTCAATATTGAGAGAAGCTCATGCTACCCCTTATTTCCATTCACCCGGGGTCTAGCAAGATGTACAAGGACTTGAAACAAAATTACTGGTGGAGTAATATGAAGCGAGAAGTCGCAGAATTTGTTTTGAGATGCTTAACCTGTCAGCAAGTCAATATTGAACATCAGCGACCGGTGGGTATGCTGAAAACTCTCCTTATTCCAGAGTGGAAGTGGGAAGACATCTCAATAGATTTCATCACGAGTTTGCCGACGAGTCATCGTGGCATGAATACAATCTGGGTAATTGTGGACCGTTTGACTAAATCGGCTCATTTTCTTGAGATTAAGGATATGTGGGGTCCCGAGAGACTTGCCCAGTTGTTCATCAAAGAGATAGTGAGATTGCATGGTACTCCTAAGAGTATTGTTTCCGATCGTGATGGGCGATTCGTGTCACATTTTGGAAATCAGTTCATCGTGCTATGGGAACTCAGCTTAATCTCAGTACCACTTTTCATCCTCAGTCCGACGGACAATCAGAGAGGACTATTCAGACATTGGAGGATATATTGAGGGCATGCGTCCTCGATTGTAAAGACGATTGGGAAGCCCAACTACCATTGATTGAGTTCACGTATAATAATAGTTGGCATGCTTCAATTAAGATAGCACCTTACGAGGCCTTGTACGGTCGTCGTTGTCGATCTCCTTTGTGTTGAAACGACTTGTCAGAGTCAATCGGCACCGAGCCCGATATGCTTATAGCCGCCCGTGAGAAGGTAGCTTTGATCAGGAGTCGTATGTTGACAGCTCAGAGTCGACAGAAATCATATGCAGTTAATCATCGTCGACCACTAGAGTTCGAGATGGGTGACCATGTTTTGGTCAAGGTATCCCCGAGTCGAGGCATTTTCCGTTTTGGAAAATGGGGAAAGTTGAGTTTGAGATTCATTGGACCGTTTGAGATTTTAGATCGAGTAGGCGAGTTAGCTTATCGATTGGCGTTACCTCCGGCGTTGAGCCAAATTCATAATGTGTTTCATGTCTCTCAATTGCGGAAGTCTGTTGCCAACCCGATCCACATACTTCAGTTCGATGAAATCGAGATCGCGGATGATCATTCATATGAGGAGCGTCCTATACGAGTTTTAGAGCGGCGAATCAAACAGTTGAGGAACAAGACGATTCCTTTGGTCAAGATTCAGTGGTCTATACACGGAGTCGAAGAGGCTAATTGGGAAACCGAGGAGAGTATGCAGGAGAATTATCCCGAGTTGTTTGACCCTTAGTTTCGAGGATGAAACTCTTTTTAAGGGGGGGAGTATGTAATACCCGTTTGTAATTCATTCATTTTCATTCAGTATTATTCAGTCAGTAATTATCACTCAGTATTTTTTCACTCATTATTAATCACTCATCATTCGTGATTCATTCATTTGCGTTCACTGTTGGCATGTTGTAACCGTATATTAGTTACCGATCGTTATTTCATCTCCATTTATAGATCGAGACGGGAATATTATCATTTTCATTATGATCGGTAGTCTTGTACTGGTAGTATCATCTTTGGCATGTGTTGGACTTGTTCACTTTCACATACGTATGGTATGTCGGATCATTCATCAATCGTAGCGAGGAATCGGAATTATCGGATTTTCACCTTGTCCATCAACGAGTTGCGGCCGTAAGGATTGTCGGATACGGCCGTAATAGGCGTTCCTTGATTTCAGGCTATTTTGGGCGAACGGGACTTACGGCCGTAAGGTTGCGGCATACGGACGTAAGTTGAGCAGGTACGACCGTAAGGCTTGGCCGGATACGTCCGTACGTATCGAGCAGGGTGCCCAGGCATTTTTAGCCGAAGGCGAGTTACAACCGTAAGATGGGCAGGATACGGCCGTAAGGAGTGTTCGTGTTTTTCAGGTTGTGCCAGACGAGAGGGACTTAAGGCCGTAAGGGTTGCGGCATACGTTCGTAAGACGAGGAAGGTATGGCCGTAAGGCTTGGCCGGATACGGCCGTACGTTACAGGCAGGGTGCCTGGTCATATTCGACGAAGGGGGCTTACGCCCGTAAGTTTGGCCGGTTACGGCCGTATCGATCGAGTTATGCCCGTAAGGTGTGCGGGTACGGACGTATGGATGTCGGCAGGTGTTTTAGACGAGGGCGAGTTACGCCTCTAAGTCAGGTGCGGGTACGGCCGTAAGGCTGTCGGCAGGTGTTTAGACGAAGCCGAGTTACGGCCGTATGAGTTAGCTGGTTACGGCCGTAAGGCCGTTGACCTGGGATGTTACAGCCGTAAGAAGGCCGAGTTACGGTCGTAACTTCCGGAAGTTTATAAGGACTTGGCCGGGACTTTTTCTTCATTTTCTCATTTCTTCAACTTATATCCGAGAGAGAGGGCTTGAGGGAGAGATTTTCCATCATCTATCACTTGAGTGTTAGATTTTTATCATCTTCATTCATTTGGGAATCTTGGATACTCGATTTAACTCGCGTTCATCGGATCGAAGTGTTTGGATCTTCAAGAGGTAATTTCTTCAACATCTTGGATTTCGATTTTGTGTTGAGATATGATGTTTTGGACATTATAATCATGTTGTATGAAGGGATATGCATATGATTATGAGTTTGTATAAAGATTCATTGGACTATTGAGGGATTATTCAAGAACACTTTGAATGTTAAGTTGGATTTGGGGGTTTTTGATTAATTGTTGTTGAAATCACGAATTTGGATATTCATTTTGGATTATTGATCGTATTGAAGATGTTTTGTTGGTTTGAAACACTTCTTGGGGATTTAATGTTGGTATAATTGAGGATTGATTATAAACAATCGGAGATTGGTCACAACGTGTTTGATATTATGCCCCAATGAACTTGGTTTAGTCGTGTCGACGTTTTGATGTTGGTTATCATCGTGTTTGATTCGTGTGTTGAACGGATTGTTCGAAATTGTGTTATTCAAGGTTGTTCGAGCGACCGACATCTCATTTAGGACGTTGTTCGTGGAAGGACATTCTTCATCGGTGTTGTGTAAGTTAATTCTTAATCGGTTAAAAGGATATTCATTCCTTTTGTTGTTGTTCATTCATAATCATAACTCATTCATCATTGTATTAACCATATTGAGACTTGTAATTGTCGAATAATCACTTCATTAACAAGGAACGGCGGTTCCAATCATTTCATTCAACTATCATTCACTTCACTATTATTTTCATCTCGGTGAGTCATTCTTGACCTTGTCGGATTATTATTCATTGATATTCATTTTGGTCATTCTCGTTCATATGACCTTCTGGGTTCATATTGCGTGGCCGGGTGTGGATGTGTGGAATTTTTAGTCGAGCACGTGATGGTCATGTATTGGGATCGATACATTGGACTATGCACACGGTAACGATTACCTCCGTGAGACTAATTAGGTACAAGGACGGGTGTGTCCGGTCATTCGTCTTGTACACTTGCACAGAACATTACGGGCGTACTATGATACTCCTCTTCAGCGTAATTGATAACTAAGGATATTTCATAACTAAAGATATATCATGATTGTGTATTTTCAACCCTTGAGGATTGTTGTTCTGTGTAACTGATCCCGTTGGGGGATTTTGTTTTCAGGTCACGGCAAGGCAAAGGCACGGGAAGAGCATGTTGACGGCGAGGAGTCCCAGTGATACTAGTAGGGGGCCCCAATCCTTTCAGTCATTCATGTTGTCGTCATTTATTTTTCCGCTGCAGATTATACTCTGTTTCATTCAGTATTGTGTATTTTATCTTCATATAAAATATACATGTATTCGGTATTATCTTGGGTGTGTTATAATGAAACTACTCATCGGAGTAATTGATGATATAATGTGGTTCAGTACTACAATTATATTATTTAATTCATTAATTTTCATTCGCCTGGTGGGTCTCAGTCGAGGGTCCACGACACTATAATATCTGCCTAGTTTGGGGCGTTACAGAGTCATTGATGCTCTTTGTCACATATGCACATCAATATGCACAAAGACTTAATTAAAATTAATGACTTAACATGTTGGAGGGCCAAGGACAAACACTTGTTGTACTAGGGTAAAGTTCACAACTCAAAAGTAACAAACACAACTAAAAATAATGGCACGTGGAAATGTATACAGCTACCTCCAGAGTACTTTCATACTTAATAAATGGGTAAAGATCACTATCACCATTGAAGTTACTTGTGTATCTTACAATGTAAAGGTACACGTGAAGTATATAAAATTTACAATATTTAATTCAAACTAAATCACAGGGTACAACTAGAAATCGCGAAATATTATATAAAATGTCACATGTACCTATGAGATCAAAAGACCAACTAACTGAGGGTTCCTCAGTGATGTTGTTGGTTATGTATATATCCAACAATTACAATAAAAATTACACAAAATTGCTACCTACTAAAATCTAAATAAAACAAAATTTTGAACTGAAAAATAGAAAATAAAATGATAGCAGTGATGAGTTGAAATATTTCTGTAAGACTATTATGCACCCATAGAAGACAAGGCGGCTGAGGCAACAAGTCCCAAGATAGAACTATTGTAAGAGTTTCTGAGTTAGGTGCTCCAAAACTTAGAACTCTGACGAACATTTATGTGCTGGAAAATGGGCACAAAAACAGACATGAAGTATATGTTGTATATTGCAAGATATTTTTATGTTGGGGTGTAGAATGAAAATACAGAAGACCTATTTTTATAGGGTCCAAAACTTCCATCAGGTGGGGAATTAACTGCAGATTAATGGCCTTAACATTCTGTAACATATTTCAGCTGAAGAGTCACATCTCTAATATGTGGTCTTAAAACACCACTTTAGTTCCCATATGTTATATTTTTTGGAGTGGAGTTTGTAACATCCCCGTGATTTACAGAGATATTACAGTGTTGTAGATTCTTTTTCGGAGAACCTACCAGGCTTAGACCAACATAAAAGACATTAACCATCAACTAAACCGAGACATTCACACACTTAAAACCAATATCAACTTCAATACGACATACATCACCAAAGCAATCCAATACATGGTCCTGTTGGATCACCACGGATACAACAACTCAAAACTGATCCAACAACATCAACAACTAACACAAACACATTAAATCATATATGATAGTACCCATGCGAGTACAAAACCAAAACACAACTTTGACCGTGATAAAACGACCTCCGACTCAAAATAACACATGATACCAGTGTTGCTCGCCATCCTCGTGCTCTTCCTACGCCAGCTCGCCACGAAGACCTGAACCTGAATACACAACCAGTATATCCACCCCAGAAAGGGGTCATCAAACAGCCGGTGCAAATACAACGATTCATGAATATGTACCACAAGTGAATAAACAATCAAATCATAGTGCCATATATATTCCGGAATCTCATACCATAATCATCATCACAAAACAACCTCCCGAGCTGTACTGGCAGTGTACCTCACGCGAGATACACACCCCAGAGATTCCTCGTCAGGCACTCTCTGGTTGTACAACCCCACAGAGTGATCCGTAGGGAACGCGGCCTATCGAATCTCAGGGGACCCTCACTGGTTTTAACTCGGTTCACACATACTCAGTAACCACATGGCACAAACCACATTTTCTGAAATTACCACTTTTCACAAAATTATATTTTTCACATGTTCACATGAAGTACATCAAACGCAATAAAAGTACTTGCCTGGCGACTTCAGGGGTAAAAACGATTCGAGCGGTTTGTAATTAGGACTCAAAACTCTGAAATCTCCAGCCTACAATGGGGAATTTGTGTTAACCGGCATAGGAATATCCATTCTAACCGAAATAATGTCGAAAACCTTAATTGAATCCCTTAAGGAACTTTTATCGGACGCTTCGCAGACAGTATCTCATTACGAGGGTTTAAGGGAATGTTTTGATTTCCGTTCCACTAGAATCGATAAGAACAGTCCCAGGATATTCGATATATAACCATTTTCAAGTTCTAAACAAGTATAAATCCGAAATCTCGAAAAAACAAGTTTTAGGGTTCATGGTTGAATTACCTCCAATCTGGCGAAGTTGGCTTGACTCGCTCGTTATATACTCGTTATATGATCCCTCTGAAGATTATGGAATGTTTGACAACTCAAAAATCACTCAAGAAAACCTATTATATAAGGAGGGCAGAAGGGGTTGCGGAAAATCGCTGTAAAACGCTGGAAACTGCCCTATTTATAGGGTTGTTCGATCAACACGGCGCTGGACCCGGTGGTGCCTGCGCCATGTCTTGCACCGTTTCCATAAGGCGGCCGAGAGTTCCTGGAAAGTGCTGGAAGCTGTCCGGGAGGTCTGGACAACATGGCGCTCTACTCGGCAGTGCCTGCACCATGTTATGTGCCGTGTTCCGAAAGGCGGCCGATACACGGCGCAACGTGCCGCGCAACACGGCGCTCACAGCGCCGGGTGCCGCTGACTGACACCCCTGTCTTGCTTTGGACATAACTTGTTCGTTCGGGTTCAGAATGACTCGCCGTTTGTTCCATTAAAAAGCTAACTCAATAATCTATGATACTTTATAAATTTAGGATCTCTGAATTTTTTTCGAGATTTATGGTGATTGATCAAAGTCGGTCCTGATGCACAGTGCCTTCCCGAAAGGTCTACCTTTATTTATTACGGAAGATTACACCCTATCCCCCTAAAAAGAAGTTTCGTCCTTGAAACTTGAAACGGGAATGAGGTTGATGAAACATATTTGGGTTATAAGTCACATTCATGAATAATTTCATTTTTTTATCAATTGCAAATATTAAACTAGTACATATTTGAGAGAAAACATCAATACATTGTTTGCCCCATTGAGCATATCTCAGGGGTTAACGACGACAGAATTATCTTTGACCTTTTTTTCTGGGTCCTCTTAGGGATCTTCCTCGGGATCTTCTTCGTCTTCTGCGACTTCTTGTCCCACTACCGGGATTGGGGCCGCTGAGAGGATAGCAAGGATTTCCTCAGCGTTGGCTCGTATCATTTCCCTTTCTTGCTGGATCTGATCCTGGAGGGCCTCTCTCGCTTGAGTGTACTGGGCCTCCCTTTCTTGAAGAGTACGCCGTACTGCCGCCAACTAAGCTTCTAGATGCGCAGCATGTTCACATTCTCGTGTAGCTGTTTCCTGCACAGTCTGACTTGCGTCTCGATTAAATTGTGCTACGGCCTCTAGATAACTGATATGCTCTAAGCAACGAGTATGCTTAGTAGGATCCATACTTACAAGATCATTCAACTATTTCCTTTCGATTAACGTTTTGAGTCTACTATGGAAATACCTCTCAGGGCATTATATACACATCAAACCGACCTTAAGTCGGCAGCCCTAGCGGTGCTACAGTTGTTTTTAGTAGCCGCTATTATGGCGGCGCCATCATCCAATGTTAGTTATCTCTTGCCGCCACAACAATGATAATATTAATAATAAAATCTTAGCAATAGACTCGCAAAGATACCTGATAGGGATCGGGTCAATCAATGGTACGAATACAACCAAAATTTTGGTCAAGCTAAAAGGAAAAAAATGCAAACACAGA
Organism: Orobanche coerulescens; assembly: GCA_033398695.1. NCBI lineage: Eukaryota > Viridiplantae > Streptophyta > Magnoliopsida > Lamiales > Orobanchaceae > Orobanche > Orobanche coerulescens. The sequence continues at coordinate 131,242,119 of CM065809.1, forward strand.
CTCTCGGTACTCCCACTTGATGTCAAGACATGATGACCATCTCTCAGATGTTGATCGTCGAGACTAGCGAACCGAAAGAAATGAAAATAGATCAAAAGAAAATGAACTAACAGGAAAATCAAATTATTACATCCCACTCCTTTTGAAATAAATTTTGTCCCAAAACTTAGGACATGAAACAATCAAGGCAAGGCAAACATTAGATGACATGCGTTATATGATGCCAACAGCGGACACAAAACTCCATGTCATACCAAGCCGTTGCGGTCCGATTCGATGCACAAGAATGTTTACTAAGTGCAATGATCATGAACCATTATGGTTGATAATCCAAATAGTACAACAATCAAAATGCGGGCTTCACGCTGAACAAATATATAATTCCGACAACCTAGAAGGTTTAGAAGGTGACTTACTGGGATGAGTACTCGAATCTTAAGGAAATCAGACGCTCTATAATCATGATGCGAGATCAAGAAACAACAATCGAACCACAATGATCGAATAATATTGATCGAACAACAACGACCGGACGACAATAGTCAAACAACTCCGAAGTTCACGCCTTAATTCAAGACATTAAGTGGGCTCGTAAGAATTACAAGATATTCACTTTACGTAGGACTCATGAGATTTGAATCGAACTTGGGAAAAGTCACAACTATAAACGGACTAATCCGAAACAATGCCACAACTCGTTTGGATGGCAAAGACCGAAGAACAAAACAAATTCAAAAGGTATAACCAAACATAAGAGAGTCGATAGGATGGAAAAAGAAGTCAAAAACTCGGGTGGAATCATGAGTTACTAAAATAAATATGGTCTAATATTCAACGACAATGGGGTTATACAATGAGATCTTGAAACCAATACATGACAACCATAATTTCAATAAGCTCGGGCATCAAGCCAAACATCGCAGTACCACCGAACTCGCAAGTTCTGCAGTGCGACAACAGAGTCAAACATAAGGGTTCAAGGAACTAAATTATACGACGCAAGAATCCCGATTATTATACTCTTCTCCCCCTCAAATGGAGGTTTGTAATCGAAACGTAGAACTACCAAGTTAAAGATGGAAAGCAAGAAGATAAAGAGAATCAAAGCCACGATTGTTGGAAGCATCAACAATTATGAAAGCATTTCTTGCCAACATCTGGGATATCGGACGCCCCTTGATCGTTTGATTTGTTCACGGATATTTGATTAAACGTTAATTGTTCACGGTTCCTCAGAATCCTCGGAATCGTCAACCTAGTTGAACAATATGGAACTATGGATATACAATCATAGGGCATGACCAATAACAACATATAACATCAACTAATTCATCAGAATCGGGTTGAAAATGAGATCAAGAACAAAGTCTACAAAATGGTTAACTCAAGAAAAATCAAGGAATTGGCTCAATCCGATGAGGAACAATAGATTAGAAAATGTTATACTCCGAAACACCTTTGAACAGAACAGAATCGGCCAAGGTCACGAACCCTAATCGCCTTCGATTCACACCTTGGTGTCACCCACGAAGAAAAGAAAAGAGTGGAAATGATGAACCACGACCGATGTCCGGTTTATATGCCGGACAGATTAGCGTGCGCTAACAAGACCTCCAGTCCCAGTCCAGTAGCTTCTGGACTGCCCCCGAACTACCAGTTAACACGTGTTACCCCTCGTAGCGTGCGCTAACTGCTGCACCTTAGCGCGCACTATATAATTGCATAGCGTGCGCTGCCAAACTCTCAATTGAATGCAGTAGTTTTTGCATCTCGCGTTAGTGTGCGCTATCCACAAGGTAGCGTGCGCTAACTGTTCCGATTCAGTAAAACAGTCGTGAACACATCTCAAACAGCACTAGAACCAAAGGTTACCAATAAACGGCAATATGCAACTTTGAACACCATCAGTTTATACATATACAACACCACACAAACAATCATCGAAAGACCATTAACAACTAAACTGAAATCCTACCTCTCGGCGAAGAGGGTTATTATCACGAGTGTATAAAAACGACCGGACGTCTACACCATAAACTTGATCACAATTATGAGCACTATTGTCAAAATCTTCCAGATGTTTTCTGTCTCCTTGCCCCGCTTGTCAACTCAGTTACTGGGGGGCTTCACAGGGTATTGTCTGATCTCAAGTACTCAAAGTAGGCAACACTAGAACGTCGAATTTGGGAGGCACGTATACTATACACATGGGTGAGAATATATATATACATGCGTATTATGCTTAACATCAACTTTTGGTCTCCTGACAGGAATAATAATACCATGTCTGAAACACAATCTTTTGCAAATAAGGGGCGAGTCTCATTTCGCCCAAAACTCGTGAATACTTTAGAAGAGGAAGTTTTATTTTAAATGTCGATTTTGAAATCAATTTTAATAATGCACAAAACAATTTATATTTTTTAAATTTTTGAAGACGTCTATAATCCAAAATGTTTCAAAAATTTACTTGGGATTTAGATAAAATGAAGATCCTCCCTCTTCTACTAATTGTTTAAAGATTTTCCACCGTATACGTACTCATTTGATATAACGATCATAGGTTGTCACCATTTGAAGGAGTTTCAAAAACCACTTTAAAAATGCTTCCGCAGCGGTTAAAATTGATACTTAATATCTCATTCTTAAAAGAATATAGGAATCGATAGTATTCCCAATTTTCCAAAATACACTGTATAACTATTTTCACCCGGACCGTATACGCATTGTAGATTCCAAAACCCTAATAACATCAACAAATTCCAGTCCCTCAACCCAGGGTTAATCGAATTAACAAAACACACCCATCACACACATAGGACGGAGCTTACAATTGAAAGACTTACCTTCTCCTTACATCAATATACATCAATTCCTTAGATGTATAAGAGAAGGAAAACAATAGACACAACTCCAATGGAACATAATTCAAAATCCAAGCATGTTCGGAAAGAGACAAACAATTTAGGCAGAAGGAATTAGAATTCAGAGAGACTTACAGTGCAGGTCGCACGAGATGGCAGTAACCCAGTGATATCATAAACAAACGACCAACTCAACTTTGACAGACCCAAAACACCAACAGCCTAGGTATCCATAAACCTAAGCTCTGATACCAAATTCTGTAACATCCAAGTGATTTACAGATATATTACAGCGCCATAGATTCTTTTTGGGAGAACCTACCAGGCTTAGACCAAAATAAAAGACATTAACCATCAACTAAACTGAGACATTCACACACTTAAAAACAACGTCAACTTCAATACGACATACATCACCAAAACAATCCAATACATGGTCCTGTTGGATCACCACGGATACAACAACTCACAACTGATCCAACAACATCAACAACAACTAACACCAACACATTAAATCATATATGATAGTACCCACGTGAGTATAAAACCAAAACACAACTTTGACCGTGATAAAATGACCTCCGACTCAAAATAACACATGATACCAGTGTTGCTCGCCATCCTCATGCTCTTCCTGCGCCAGCTCGGCATGAAGACCTGAACCTGAATACACAACCAATATATCCATCCTAGAAGGGGTCAGCAAACAGCCAGTGCAAGTACAACGATTCATGAATATGTACCACAAGTGAATAAACAATCAAATCACAGTGCCATATATATTCCGGAATCCCATACCATAATCATTATCACAAAACAACCTCCTGAGCTATACTGGCGATGTACCTCACGCGAGATACACACCCCAGAGAGTCCTCATAAGGCCCTCTCTGGTTGTACAATCCCACCGAGTGATCCGTAGGGAATGTGGCCTATCGAATCTCAGGGGACCCTCACTGGTTTTAACTCGGTCCACACATACTCAGTAACCACATGGCACAAACCAAATTTTATGTAATTATCACTTTTCACAAAATCACATTTTTCACATATTCACACGAAGTACATCAAATGCAATCAAAGTACTTGCCTGACGACTTCAGGGATAAAAACATTTCGAGCGGTTTGTAATTAGGACTCAAAACTCTGAAATCTCCGGTCTACAACAAGGAATTCATGTTAACCTGCATAGGACTATTCATTCTAATCTAAATAACATCAAAAACATTAATTGAATCCCTTAGGGAACTTTTATCGGATGCTTTGCGACGGTATCTGATTTTGAGGGTTTAAATGAAGGTGTTGATTTCCCTTATGCTAGAATCGATGAGAACAGTCCCAGGATATTCGATATATAACCATTTTCAAGTTCTAAACAAGTATAAAGCCTAAATCTCGAAAAACAAGTTTTAGAGTTCATGGTTGAATTACCTCCAATCTGGCGAAGTTGGCCTGAGTCGCTCGTTATATACTCGTTATCTGATCCCTCCGAAGATTATGGAATGTTTGACAACTCAAAAATCACTCAAGAAAACCTGTTCTACAAGAAAGGCCGAAGGGGTTGGGGAAAATCACTGGAAAACGCTGGAAACTATCCTATTTATATGACTGTTCGATCAACACGGCGTTGGACCCGGCAGTTCCTGCATCGTATCTTGTGCCATTTCCATAAGGTGGCCGAGAGTTCCTGAAAAGCGCTGGAAGCTGTTTGGGTGTTCTGGACAACACGGTGCTCTACCCGGCAGTGCCTGCACCATGTTCCGAAAGGCGGCCGATACTCGACGCAGCATGCCGTGCAACACGGTGCTCACAGCACATGGTGCTTCGCCGGGTGCCGCTGACTAACACCCCTATCTTGCTTTAGCCGTAACTTGTCCGTTCGGGTTTAGAATGACTCGCCGTTTGTTCTTTTGGAAAGCTAACTCAACAATCTACGATGTTCTATAATTTTAGGATCTTTGAATTATTTTCGTGATTTATGGTGATTGATCAAAGTCGGTCCTAACGCACAGCACCTTCCCGAAAGGTTTACCTTTATTTATTACGGAATATTACAGAGTTGAAGAGCCATGTTTCATAAAAACTCAAGTTTGGGTCAGTTCAGCTAAATCTTAGTTTCGTTGGGCCCTGTTGGCTGCAAAACTTATGGTTTTATTCTAGCTACAAGCCTCAATGCCCAAGTTGCCCAAGTCCAGACCAAAGTCGAATTTCCAAGAACCAAGGCCTCCGAGCCTGAGCCCGAGCTGAGCCAGCGGACGGGCGCGGTGCCTATGCGTTTGTGGACTTTGCAGTGCCAGTCGACTAATGTAGATTTCTAGTTTGTTGAACTACCCACACACCTTCTTATTAATAAATTCGTCAAGAAGGCTTCATTTTTTCAATGTGGGATGCCTTTTTATTTCCCACTTAAACCCTTCAACTTCCCATTAAATCATATTAAATGACCAATTTTAATCATTTATTTTTCACTCACCGAAAATCAGTTCTGAGAAAAATAAAATCCTACGTCTATCTCCCCGAAACATAGATTTACAATTTAATATTTAACTCCTAAGAATTAAATATTTTATTATTAATAAATTGGTTCAAGATTGAGTTAAAAATCATTTTTCTTAAACTAGTTTCCATCAATCCCCACATGACTGGAAATAAATGCATGCATGAATGCAGACTCACATACTCAGTTTTTGTAAAATATTATTGCATGGGGAATGGTAGTTTGTGGCTTTGAATCTTTCTTCGTAAAATATCATTGGATATACCGGCTGATCAATATATACAGTGCCTTAAGTTAATCCACCTTGGTGTATACTGAGTCAATGATATTTACACAACAATATCTCAACACCTTTCATTCTCATACTTGTGTCTGTTTTGGCCATCGACAACATCTTAGTTTCCTAAATGTTTGTCCTCACACATAAATAGGCGGTCTCCTTTTATAAAGTATCATATAATGCTTCTTTTTTTCTAGGATAAGAAATTATTAAAAGTCCAAAAGACTTAATCTCACCATGATCAAGGACTCAGCACATATACTACTCTATAAGGATAAATTTAATATAGTGCTTTCAATAGAACTTTCAATTCTTTGTTTTCCCATTGAACTAGGTTTCTGGGATTTTCAGTCTTAAAGGTTGGGTTACCACTATGAACGTTCTTTCAAGATGTAGATTTTAATCTCATTAACTCTAGTAGTTTATAAAATTGATCTTTATTCACACCATTTATGAGTGGATCTGCCAAATTAACATCTTTCATATAGTAAATAGATATAACTTCATTTCCGATCAATAGTCCCACGGTATTATGTCTCCGACAAATGTTTCGAGATTACCATTATATATAAGGCTTTGTGCTCTTTCAGTTGCATCTTGGCTATCGTAATGAATCATAATACTTGGCACAGGCTTTTTCCATTATTGAATATCCTTACAAAAGTTATGAAGCCATTCATCTTCTTTTCCATCTTTATCTGGAGCTATAAATTTTGATTCTGTTGTGTACCGGGCTATGAAAGTTTGCTTGCTTAATTTTCAAGACACAGCTCCACCCCTGATGGTAAATACTTACCCACTTGTGGAGTAATAACCTTTCGTGTGAGAAATCCATTTACCATCAGTATATCCTTCCAAAACTGCAGGATAATTACTATAAAATAGTCCATAATTTTAGGTGTACTTTAAGTATCTTAAAATCCTAGTCAATGTATTCCATTGCTATTTACTAGGATTACTCGTGAACCTGCTCATCTTGTTCATTGCATATGCCAAATCTGGCCTTGTACAATTCGTAATGTACATTAGCCTTTCGAGTACTCTTGAATATTCAAATTGAGCCTATGACTTCTACTTTACTCAAGTGAATATTGGTATTAATGGGTATTTTTACTGGTGGGCTGTCAAAAGCATTGAATTTATTGAGCACTTTTTTAGTATAATGAGATTGTGACAAGAAAGTACCTTTTGACGTTCTACTAATTTTAATTCCAAGTAATAAATCAGCCAGGCTCAATCCTTTATGTCAAAGTTTCGACTCAACATCTTTTTGTATTCACTATTACTTCATTGCTACTACTCATGATCATCATATCGTCTATATAGAGACAACCTATAACAAATAATTCAGGTGTGCCTTCAATTTGCACACATTTGTCACAATCATTAATCAAGAAGCATTTGCCAATATAGTTATGTCGAACTTCATATTATTTAGGAACTTGTTTTAGCCCCATACAGTGATTTCAAAAGTTTACACACTTTCTTTTTCTGACTAGGCACAATGAATTAATCAAGTTGTTTCATATAAATTTTCTCTTCAAATTCACCATTCAAAAATGTAGTTTTCACATCCATTTGATGAATCTCGATATTATGCAATGCAGCAACAACAATAAGCACTCAAATGGAAGTTAGTCTATTTTTTTGAAAACAAGAAGTTAGTCTATAAACTGTTGAATAGATATCAAAAAACCCATAACCTTCTTTCTGTTTAAACCCTTTGGAAATAATTTGGGCCTTAAACTTATCTATTGACCAATCATCCTTATATTTCCTCCTTATGAACCATTTACATCCTAAAGGCTTGCATCTGGTGGGAGTTAAACTAGCTTCCAAGTACAATTTTGCATGACTGAATTTATTTCACCATAAATCACTACTTTCCAAAAGGAGCATCAGAACTAGCATAAGCTTCCCGAATCGTCTTTGGATCATCATTAGTGCATAAGTTACAAAATCACGACCAAATGACTTAGCCCTTATGACTCTACTCTGTTTTGGCACTTCATTCATAGAATTTGAACTAATTGCGGTTTCAAGAGTTCTTTTGTTCGAGCTTGTACCAATCCTCTCTTTGCAAGGATAAATGTTTTCACAAAAAACATCATTTCTAGACTCAATGAGAGTTCTCTCATGCATATCGGGAATTCCATTCTTATGAATCATAAATGATATACACTATTATTGTATGCACAAGCTATGAATATGCTGTCAACTATCTATGGACCAATTGGACCAATTCTTACTTGTTTTGATTTAAGCACTGCAACCTTAGCCAAACAACCCCACACTTTGAGATATTCGAAAGAAGGCTTGGGCCATTTCTATAACTCACATATAGTTTTGTCCTTTCCTTTTGTGTGGCACTTTATTTAGAATGTGATTAGTGGACAGAATCGCTTCCCCACACATGTTCTTTGGCAACCCTGAACTAACTAATAAAGCATTCATCATCTCTTTCAGGGTATGATTTTCTCGTTCAGAAACTTTATTTGACTGAGGAGCATAAGGAGCAGTATCTTGATGAATTATGCCTGAATCAACGCGTAGTTGTTAAAACGGTGCTATGTACTCACCACCTCGGTCACTTTTGATTGCTTTTATTTTATAGTTCAGCTGATTTTCAGCCTCATTTTAAAATATTTTAAAGGCCTCAATTGCTTCATATTTACTTCTCAAAAGAAACGCAAAACAATATATTGTGAAATCATCTATAAAAGCAACAAAGAATTTCTTATCTCCTCTAGTTTGCACAAATTTTAAGCCGCAAACCTCCATGCGAATTAATTCTAGAGGAGTAGTATTCCTTTCCACCTAATGAAAATGCAACTTAGCCATTTTTGCTTCAACGCTTCACATTTCTTATTAATTTTAACATGGATTTTTAGAATCAATTCTAGATTAATTAGTCTTTTAATAGAATTAAGATTGACTCATCCCCATCGATAGTCCCATAAATCAGAACACTTGAGAAAGTAAACATAAGAAGGAGGAATTATTATTCATAATTTTCATGCCTTCACAGCTTACAAGCATCACACTTATTTTGAATAAATCACTTGTCAAGATAACCTCGATCAAGGAACATTCCAAACTTACTTAAAATAAGCTTTTCAGACTCAAAGACTAGCCTAAACCTATAACTAGAAAAGAGCCTAAAAATAGGTACTTCCGGATGCTTGGGACATACAGCACATCCTAAGGATCAACTCTTTTCTATAGGTCAGCTTTAGTACCATGTTCCCCACACCTGCATCATAGAAGAAATAGAGTTTGCCATATGTAATTTTCTACTGTCAGTAATTGTGTAGGAAGAGAAAATTTCCCTATCAGAAGAAGCATGACGAATAGCTCCAATATCAAGGTACCAGTGCAGTGATTTTCCACCATATTTGTTTCAATCACCATAGTTGAGATCTCCTCGTCCAGTTCCACAACCATGGCTGATAACTCTAGACCCGGCATGTCAACATAGCCATGTTCAACTACATTAGCAACTCGTTTGTCTTTGTTTCGCCGACCAGTTGAATTAATTCGCAAGCGACGGTATTTTGCCTTGTGGTTCGGGTTACCACAGTTATGGCAATTTCCAGTAAATTTTCCTGCCTTAAAAAGGCTTCTTTGTCTTGAACATGTTTAAGTTTCTGCTTTTTGGTAGATGACCCATGTTCAAGCAAATTAGCTTTACCATAGTTGTGGCAATTTTCAGTAAATTTCGTGCCTTACAATGCTTATTTACTTTGTCCAGGAGATGTTTAAGTTTCCTCTTTTAATTTGGTAGATGATCCATATTCAAGAAAATTAGCTTTGGCCTCCATTGGGACTCTCTTAAATTTAGAATAAACTTTCAGTTGTCTTCCTCATTTCTGAGTCAAAGACGTAGTCCTCTAAACTCATTTCCTTTCTTTTGTGTTTCAGATAATTTTTGAAGTCCTTCCAACAAGGAGGCAACTTTTCAATTACCGACCTGGAAACAAACGGTGCAGGTAGAATCCCCTCAATACCAATTTCATATACAATTAATTGAAAATATTGGACTTGTTCTATAATGATTTTGAAGTTTATCATCTGAAAGTCCAGGTAATGTCCAATCATGAATTTTTTGATTCCAACATCATCAGTTTTGTACTTTTTCTCCAAGGAATTTCAGATCTCTTTGGAGGTCTTGATTTGATAGTACATGTTGTACATAGAATCAATGAGCCCGTTTAAAAATGTATTATGAGGCATGAAGTCACTTTTACACCACTAATCATAAGCAAAGCACTTCATACGACCAACTCCAGTCTCAATCACCATAGGAGGATCATCCTTGAGGTAAACAGCAAGCCCCAAGGTAGTGAGATAGAACAACATCTTTTGTTGTCGTCTCTTGAAATCAAGACCCAAGCATTTCTCGAGTTTCTCGACCTGCATTGCAATAGTGGGACCAACATATACATCATGAGCATTAGAAGTTTTCACAGCAGCATTAGCAGCTGCTGCATTAGCGGCATCGCTGGTGGCAGCATCAACATCAGCGATGGTCACCATTGGAAATTACAAAAAAGTAAAAATAGTCTTACGGTTGTTCGTTATGTATATGTCCAACAATTATAATAAAAATTACACAAAATTGTTACCAACAATAATTTAACCAAAATAAAATTGTGAAATGAAAAAACAGAAAATAAACAGATAGCGGAGACAAGTAAAACTCTTTCTGTAAAATATTTTGCCCTAGTAGAAGAGCAGATGGTTCAGGCAAAAAGTCCCCAAGATAGAACTATTGTAGAGTTTCTGAGTTAGGTGCTCCAAAACTCAAAACTCCGACGAATGATTAGGTGCTGGAAAATAGGCACAAAACATACAAGAAGTATATATTGTATGCTGCAAGATGTTTTTATGTTGGGGTGTAGAATGAAAATACATAAGACCCCTTAACTGCATATTAATGGCCTTAACAATTTGTAACATATTTCATCTTAAGAGTCACCATCTCCCATAAGTGGTCTTAAAACACCACTTTAATTCTCCTATGTTACATTTTCTGGAGTGGAGTTGAAAATCCATGTTCCATAAAAACTCAAGCCTGGGTCCATATAATTCAAGCTTAACCTCGTTGGGCCTAGTTATCTACAAAACTACATGGTTTCAGTCCGGCTATAAGGCTTAATACCCAATACTCAAGTCCAGCCCAATGTCAAATCACCAAGAATCAAGAATCAGGGCCCACGGTCCACGGACCATGGCCCACGAGCCTGAGGCGATCGGCGGACGGGCGGAAGTGGAACATGCGCGTCTGTAGGCATTGTAGCACCGGTCAACTAGTGCAGACTTCTAGCTTATTGACTTACCCATATGTATTCTTACTAATAAACTAATCAAGAAGACTTTATTTTTTCAATGTGGAATGCTTTTTCACTTAAACTCTTTAACTTCCCATTATATTCATATTAAATGGACAATTTAAATTATTTATCTTCAACTGCTGGAAATCAGTTTTGATAAAAATAAAATTCTATGTTTATCTCCCCAAAATGTAGATTAATAATTCACATCCAATTCTCAAGAATTAAATACTTTATTATTATTAAATTGAATAAAAATTGAGTCAAAACTCATTTTTCTAAATTAATTTCCAGCATGTGTTAGCTTAGAACATGAAGTAAGATAATCAACTCCATCTCTCTCTCTCTCTCTCTCTCTCTCTCTCTCCCTCCCTCCCTCCCTCAAGAAAATAGTCTTGCATCAGGTACTTATATTTTACAGCATTTCTAAGGAGGCAAGCTTTTATTTCAACTGCACATTTTACCGTCCTGCTAGCTAATGAGAGCAAAAGACCTGCTAAGAAAGGCAAACGACGTAATGAAAAGGTAGACAAAGAAGACATGGTGGTTCTTAATGAGTAATTCAAAATGGGACAAAACCCAAGAAACATCAACAATGAAAAGCAAAAGTTCATATAAGCATGAGTGCATCAGAAATATGATCGTGCTATTTGTTAATAATAGATTTCTTTGGTTATGGAATGGGATCATATAAGCATAATGCATATTTGTTGGTGTGCATGATTATTTTGGTTGTGCTTGTAGGAAATTGGACAAATACTTGATTATGTTTTGAAAGAATCGACTTTAGGTGCACAAATTATGGCGAAGAGCGATACCATCTGTAACACCCCTAACTAGGCAGCTATCACAGTGCCGTGGACCCCCAATTGGGACCCACCAGGTGAATGAAATACAATGATCTAAATAATATAACTGTAGTACCGAACCACATTATATTACCAATTTCTTCGATGAGGAGTTTCAAGTACAATACACCCAGGATTACAGAATACATATATATGCGATATGAAGATGAAATATACAACACCAAATTAAAATGAAAGTCCAAACAGAAATGTAGCGGAAAACACACATGAAGGAAACATGAATAGCTGAAAGGACTGGGGGGCCCTACTAGTATCACTGGGACTCCTCGCCATCACCGTGCTCTTCCCGTGCCTTTGCCTTGACATGACCTAACAACAACATCTCCAACGGGGTCAGTTACACAAACCAACAATCCTCAAGAGTTGAACAAATACAATAATCACATGTCTTAGTTATGAAATCAAGTCTGAAAGAGGGGCATCATAGTACGCCCGAGATGGGATGTGCAAGCACACAAGTCGCCGAGTGTTCGGAAAACCCACATAAACACACGCACTTGTGCCTAATTAGTCTCACGGAGGCACGTTACCGTGTGCACGGTCCAATGTGTCGGATTACCCGCATAACATATGACCATCGTGTGCCCGACTAAAAATTCCACACATATACCATCCGGAAATGTAATACGATCCCGGAAGGTCACAAGAACAAAAGCGACCATAATGAATAATAATGAATAGAAATCCGACAAGGGCCAAGAATGACTCACCGTGGTGAATTAATAACACAATGAGTGATAACTCAAATGAAATGATTGGAATTGTCGTTCTTCGTGAATTAGATGATTAGTTTGATAATTACAAGTCTCAACATGATTGATATACAATGAATGAATTATATGTATGAATGAACAACAACGAAAGGAATGATTATCCTTTTAACTGAGCAAGAATTAACTTGCCTGGAATGAGAGAAAAGGATACGAACGACGAGGTACTATGATTGAAGGAATCGACAACTCCGAACCTAGATAAGTTCGTAATCAACTATCAATAACCCATCGGTAGGAAAATAAGTTGGAATCCACCCGAAAATACTACGCACGATAAATGTATTCCGGTAAGAAAATCTCTAGATGGTGAATCACACTCAACCATCCCAAATACTCAACAATTCCAGAAAATACACCAATAAATCCGTAGGAACACATGTATTCAAGGTAGATAATTCATACTCAACATATTCCAACACATTAGCAATCTAACTCGAATACATTGGAAGAAAAACCCCCAAATCCCGAAATTCTAGGGTTATACAAAGTTTACTTTGATTTGGAGTGGTGGAGAGGATTAAACGTTGAATAATCCGAACTACGAGCTTGAAGATGTTGATAGATGTTAGTATCTCGAAGATATCTTCACAAATCTCCCAAAATCTCCCAAGGGAGGAGGAGAAGTGAAAAAATGACGAAATGGGGCAAAAATGTCCTATTTATACTCAAGGCAGCTTAGCGCGCGCTAATATCTGAGGATAGCGTGCGCTAGTGGGTCCACTGGGTAGTCCAATGAACTATGCCTGCATCGTTAGCATGCGCTACGTATATGGTAGCATGCACTAATGCTTTACTCTTAGCGTACGTTAACCGAGTTTAACGCGCACTACCTGATAGTTGGTGTCCAGAAAATAGGAGTCCAGAACCTAGTATCCACCGCCTGCTCGAGCCTTAGCGCGCGCTACTACGGTTGCTTAGCGTGTTCTACTAACACAGCTAGCATGCGCTATCTCCTACTCACAGCATGCGTCACGAATTCTCTATTTCAGTCCAGTACCTACTGGACTGTCTACCTCAAATACAGTAGCGTGCGCTAATGTTGACAGTTCGCGTGCGCTACAAAGGGTACGTAGTGTGCGCTACACCCTACAAACAGGCTACCAAAACGATAATAACGATAATAATCTCGTCTCGATTCACAACAGGGTTGAAAGACGAATGATAACTGATTTATGATTCAGAATACGCCGAACGGTGAACATAATGAAGGAATATTAATGATGAATGATTATTAAAGAGTGAAAATTACTGAGTGATAATTATTGTATGATAATAAATGAATTCACAACCGGGTATTACATTCTCCCCCTCTTAAAAGAGTTCTGTCCTCGAAACTAGCACCTTAATGAAGCTTATTGATTTCTTATAGCTTTTTCGGACAGCTGATAATGTGTTTACCAGGAGCTTAATCAATAAGATAGCAGCTTAATGGGACAGTGATCCCCCAGCTCCTTATTCGGTAAGCTATCATCTTAATGGAACCAAATGACTATTATAACTAGATATTGTGTTATATTATTATAATGTTGTGCAATTTATAAATATATGGTGTTGAACTATTTTGGATATAAATATTTAATATATTTTTATATATATCAAGGGAATAAAATGGTCATTTCTGCCATTCAGACAGTTGATTCAGCAATGCAGGTAAAGAGCATTTCATCTTTATCCAGACAGATGACATAATCCAAACAGATAACTTATTCCACTCAGGTCTTAATGGCAGAGTTGGTAAACAGCCCCTAAGGGTCAAACAATTCGGGATAGCTCTCCGGCATACTATCCTCAGTTTCCTAAGTAACCTCTTCGACTCCGTATCTAGACCACTGAATTTTAACCAAAGGAATCGCCTTGTTCCTCAATTGTTTGATTCGCCTCTCTAAGACATGTACAGGACGCTCCTCGTACATATGATCATCCACGATCTCGATTTTATCGAACTGAGGTATGTGACTCGGATCGGCAACATACTTCCGCAACTAAAAGACGTGAAACACATTATGAACTCAGCTCAAAGCCGGAGGTAAATCCAATCGATAAGCCATATTGCCTACTCGATCCAAAATCTCAAATGGTCCAATGAATCTCGGACTCAACTTTCCCCTCTTCCCGAAATGGAAAATGCCTCGACTCGGGGATACTTTGACCAAAATGTGGTCACCTGCCTCGAACTCTAATTGTCGATGACGATTATCCACATATGATTTTTGTCGACTCTATGCGGTCAACAAACGACTCCTGATCAACGCTACCTTCTCACGGGCGGCTATTAGCATATCGGGTTCAGTGCTGATGGATTCTGATAAGTCATTCCAACACAAGGGAAATCGAAAACAACGACTGTATAAGGCCTTGTAAGGTGCCATCTTAATCAAAGCATGCCAAATGTTGTTATACGTGAACTCAATAAACGGTAGTTGGGCTTCCCAATCATCTTTCCAATCGAGAACACATGCCCTCAACATGTCCTCCAATGTCTGAATAGTTCGCTCTGATTGTCCGTCGGAGGGTGAAAAGTTGTGCTAAAATTTAGCTGAGTTCCCATGGCACGAGGAACGGATTTCCAAAAATGTGACACGAATCGTCCGTCACGATCAGAAATGATACTCTTAGGAGTACCGTGCAATCTCATGATCTCTTTAATGAACAACTGGGCAAGTCTCTCGGGACACCACGTATCCTTGATCTCAAGGAAATGAGCTAACTTGGTTAAACGGTCCATAATTACCCAAATCGTATTCATGCCACGACGACTCGTTGGCAAACTCGTGATGAAGTCCATTGAAATATCCTCCCACTTCCATTCTGGGATAGGAAGCGGTTTCAGCATACCTGCTGGTCACTGATGTTCTATCTTGACTTGTTGACAGGTCAAACATCTTGAAATAAATTCTGCGACTTCTCGCTTCATATTACTCCACCAATAATTTTGTTTCAAGTCTTTGTACATTTGGCTAGACCCGGGATGGATGGAATAAGGGGTAGCATGAGCCTCTGTCAAAATAGAGCTTTTCAACTCATCATCCGCCGGAATGCATAACCGGTTCTTAAAGCACAAAAGTCCATCCTTGTGGACCACAAATACGGGGATTTTCCCCTGAGCCACATCCTCTCGAATGCGCAACAAAAATAGGTCTGAAATCTGTTTCGTTCTAATCGCCTCTTCCAGTGGCGATGAAATCTCTAGCATGCAAAGTTGCCCCTGTATTTGCTGTAACCATACCTCGATCTCAGGCCTTAGGAACTCTTTTTGAAGTGCCTTCTGAGTAGTCAAACAAGCAAGCATTTATTCCTGAATGGATTTATGACTCAAGGCATCGGCAACGACGTTCGCCTTACCCGGACGGTATTGTATCTCAATGTCATAATCTTTAATCAGTTCCAACCACTGTCTTTGTCACATGTTTAAAACTTTAAACTCTTATGATCGGTGAAAATCTGACAGGTGACGCCATAAAGATAATGTCGCCAAATCTTCAATACGACTACCACGGCCGCTAGCTCCAGGTCGTGGGTCAGATAATTGACCTCATAAGGCCTTAGTTGTCGCGAAGCATAAGCAATCACCTTCCCGTTCTGCATTAATACACATCCAAAACCGTGTCCGGATACGTCACTATAAACCACAAACCCTTCTGTCCCTTGTGGTAAAGAAAGGACAGGCGCTGAAATTAGACTGTCAAAACTCTGCTAACACGCGTCAGACCACGTGTATTTCTTATCCTTCCGCAAAAGGTTCATCATAGGTTGAGCGATTTTAGAAAATTCTTCCACAAATCACTGGTAATATCCTGTTAATCCGAGAAAACTTCGGATTTCCTTAACATTCTTCGGAGGTTGCCAATTTCGGATAGCCTCCGTCTTCTGAGGGTCGACCCAAACCCCATCTGATGAAGTCACATGTTTGAGAAACGTCACCTCGGACATCCAGAACTTGCATTTGGAAAGCTTCCCATAGAGTTGCTCTCGTCTCAACACGTCGAGAACCTGATGAAGGTGAAGTTCATGCTCCTCTTGGTCACGAGAATAAATTAAAATGTCATCTATGAAAACAACCACGAACTGATCTAAATAGTCGATGAAAACTCGGTTCATCAACTCCATGAATACCGTAGGTGCATTAGTTAACCCAAACGGCATCACTACGAACTCATAATGACCATAGCATGTTCGAAACGCCGTTCTTGCGATATTCGACTCTCGAATTCGCAACTGATGATACCCAGATCTTAAATCGATCTTGGAAAATACTGAAGCTCCCTGGAGCTGATCTAAGAGATCATCGATGCGGGGTAGGGGATATTTATTCTTGACAAATAACACTGGTGTTCCCCACGGGGATGCACTCGGTCGGATATAACCTTTCTCGGTCAATTCCTCCAGTTGATTCTCCAGTTCCTGCATTTTGGTCGGGGCCATACAATATGGTGCTTTTGATATTGGGGACGTACCAGGCTCCAAATCTATCGTAAATTCCACATCTCTCTGTGGAGGTAAACCAGGTAACTCATTTGGAAACACATCGGCGTAGTCTCTCACTACAGGGATATCCGCCAACGTCACTGATGATTTCTCGGGCTTGGTCATATATCACCAATTACCGACACACCCTTAATTGAGTAACTTCACTGCTTTCATCATATTAATAACTCTTCCGAAACGGATGGGGTTACCCCCTGAAATACACACTCGAGTCCATCGTCTGAAATGATAGTGACCATACGCTTACGAACACTAAGGATGGCATCATGACGATCCATCCAATCAATACCCAATATTACGTCGTCTTTAGGTAAGTGTACAACGATTAGGTCTTCCAGCCATCCACGGCCCTCAAGATGAATCAGATAGTTCTTAACTTCATGATTTCTGATAATTCTTCTACCGTCTGGTAGATCAATGACATAAGGTTCACAACTAGTAGCACTATACAGGTGTAGTCTACTCAAACATGACTCGGAAATGAATGAATGTGATGTGCCAGTATCAAAAAGGGTACACACAGGTTGAGATAGAATCTCGAATGTACTTGAGATCATTCGAGCCTCCGGATCGTCAGTCCTCTTCATCTCGTAAATTCGGGGCTTGCCAGTCCCTGCACCGGATGCTCCTGTCTGATAACTATGGGCTCTGCCTTTATTTTCTCCCGTCATCTTAAACGACGTGGACTGAGTGGCCTGATTCTCAACAACCGACTGCTTCGGGGTCTGAGATGCCATCGTAGCAGGTCTGGAATCTCTTCGGCAGAAACGGGCCTTATGCCCGGCAATCCCACAGATGTAATGGACTTGTTCCGCATAATTGAAAGAGGTGATGGCCGAACTGGCCACTCGGGACTGAGATTCCACAGGTTTAGGTGCCATCGGAGGTCGCTCAGAAGAAGTAGAGCCCATGCGAGGCTTATTAAAGGTTGCCCGACTACCTTCAGACTGATTATGATTCTTCGATTTCTTGCCAGCATATGAAGTTTGTTGCTTAGCAATTTCCTTAGCGGTAAGCTCATAAGTAAGAGCTTTCTCGATGAATTCGGCCAGGGTGGCGCAATGATGATTAAGCAATTGCATCCGCATATGAGATTTCAACCTCTTACTGAAGTACTTGATTTTATCTACCTCGGAGTGAATAATGGATGAGGCAAAGTGAAGTAGCTCCTGAAACTTCTCGGCGATGGCGAGAACATCTTCTTTCGCTGAGGGGTCGGAACTGAGTTAATTCCGATAACTTGGGCACCCTGAGTGGGGCCGGATAGTATCTTTCCAACATAAGGGTCTTCAACTGTTCCCAAGTGCAAGATCCGTCGGTGGATTTCAAAGATAGCCACCATGAGTGAGCGCTCTTGCCCAGATAGTAAGCTGCGACTGAAACTTTATGCCCTTCGGGACACTCCACCATAGCAAATAGCTTCTCGAAATGCTCAAGTTAGTGAATAATATCCGCCGGCTCAGATGAGCCCTCAAAAGTAGGTGGCCTCTGGCGAGAGATGTCGCCGATTATACTGCTCACACTCCTCTCTTGCCTCTGAGGTGACGGCGGAGGAGCCTGCTGAGTCTGAGTAGTTGAATTCTGCATCGTCTCCATCAGACGTGCCATCTGAGTCATCTGGGCCATCATGCCCTGCATAAATATGAATGGGTCAACCCAAACACCTTCCGATTAGGCTGCAACTCGGGTAAGACTCCCTGACAGTGAATGATTATCGACTGGTGAATGAGTAGCATCGTCAGCTGAGTTGGAAACATCGCTACTTGTTGAACTAATGACATCCCTCGCGTTCGCGCGGGTATTCACACGATCTCCCGGGTTTCGGCTCGCATCGTGGCTTCTTCCCATACGTCCTCTGACAGCTCTATCCATACTGAAGTAGGAAAGTCACATGATAATTATAGATCTCGCATGAATATCACATTATGATTTATGTTATGCAATGATAATAATGAGCATACACGCTCTAACACAATGAACGCATTAATAATGCAGTAAATTGATCGTCGACATTACGCCGAAATATGATAAGTTCGCATGAAAGATCAACTGAGGTGACATGATTATCTGATGAAATTCCTGATATGATCATCCTGAAGATAATACGATCCACAAGATCAACAACTGAGCAATGCGATTGACTGAGTGATTAATGAGTTAACATGATCGACAAGATCCAAAAAAATGATGATAATAAGCCACCGCCTTGTTCTGATAATCCTTCAAAGTTGTACACCCGAGACCAGACAAGTAGTGACGAACCCTCGGCTTCATCTACATGTCGAAGTGTCGGATCTTATCTAGCTCATCTCGGACCTGATTCCTTACACAATGTAGCTGCTGATTGTAGTCCTTGATTGCCTGTGAAATAGGAACATCCTAGGGTTTTGACTCAAAGAAGGCTCGAATCCTCCCCTCTTTTACCGGCCACGGACAATACTCATCCTCCATCAGTTCTCGAAACTCGTCCCATGTAGCTGTCCGGTCACGCGGTTTCACCGCTTGCTACCACGTCGCCGCCTCCTTGGCGAGGAAGTACTGAGCGATTGGTACCTTCCTCTCCTCGGAGCAGTTAGCCGCCTCGAATACCTTCTACATCTCGAACAACCAACTCTCCCAACCAGAAGGTTCGGAATTACCATCGACTGCGGAGGACGCATACGAATCATGTCCTGAAGTAGCTTGTCGGTGCCGGAACCAGTAGGCGGAATCGGGTTAGAATTAACTTGGTTAACCAAAACTGCCTGATTCAGTAGCGTCATCTGATTCGCTACTTGCTGGAGAATGTTCGCTACTCCAACATTATCATGAGCATTGTCAAAGCTAGCAGACTGATCCTGCTGGCCCTCGGTGCTAAGCGGGACACTGTTCGACAAGGAAGGCATTGCCGAACTAGCCCCTGAGCTATCGGACATGGCCGCCCCATCGGCTTCACCACGTCCCCTACCGCATCCGTGACCGCGTCCGCGTCCTCTACCGGCAGGCATTCTGAAGAAGTAACTGGTGAGTACAATTCAAACGCAAAGCACATCACGACATTAAGAAAGGAACAGAACATGATAACATAACGAGTCAAGTTAGGAAAAACTTACGAGCACCAGCGTACTGAGATGATGGCGTAGTAGTGAAACTGTTCAAAAACAGCACTCAAATAGACCCAAATAACCGACAGCCTAGGTATCCATAAACCCTATCTCTGATACCATATTCTGTAACACCCCCAAGATGATCAGGGCATATTACAGTGCCGTGGACCCCACCCCTTGGAATCCACCAGGCTAACACACAAACTCGACATGACAATAGTGATATACATCATCAACATACGGACAATTTCTCAATCCAAGATGTATTAAATTAAGTAGACCGGACTCAACAGTGCAATACAACATCAACCAAAACCCAAATTAGGTACATAACATTCACAATATTCCAAAAGAAAGAAGTACTCGAGTACTGACGCAAACAAAATGATTAATAAAATTAAAAGACATGACATCAACGAATGACCATTTGAACAGATTCACTCTTACCCATCATCCTCGTACTGCCTGTATGCTCGTTCGCCCCGAGACCTATACCTGAAATACAAAAGTATTTCCCCCATTTAAAGGGTTAGCGACAACTGCTAGTCCAAGTACAATCCATTTGAACTATCATTCTTATCAGATGAAATATGCGCCATAAATCATTTTAGAAAACATTTATATTCCGGAATATTACGGGGCACGAGCACAAAACACATTTCTCCAATAAAACATTTCAAAGGTTAACCGTTGGTACGAGACTCATGGCCACCGCACCCCGCAGAGGCCCCATCGGACCATCCCTGGGTGGTTAACCCCAGTTCGTGATACGCATACACACGGCACTACGTATCTCCAGAGGCCCCGTCAGATCCTCCCTGGGTGAAAATACACATACACATCCCCAACATATACGGAGAGCCATAATCCAAATACTAGAATATGCAAAACATCTTCGACGAAATGGGAACGAACAACGACTAGGAATGACCCGTAGGGAACACAATCATTCCTAAACGAAGCATTAACACAACTCAGTCCTACACGATAACAATAATCAAATGGAATACGCCCACAACCCCTACTAATAATCATAAACATACACGGACGACGAATACGGGCGAGGGTTTTCACAAAACCTCCCCAATTCAACAATCCACGGATTAAACACGACGGAAACGGGTTGGGAATCACCCAACAACAATAATCGATATGAAATATCACAACTTAAACGAAGCATTCGAGTTCAATCTAGACAAATCCCGAAACACCCCCAAAATGGATAAAGGTAGGTTCTAAGCCAAATACCTTGGATTCGTACGGAGAAGGAGGATTAAGATGATGATAAACTTTACTTGGAACACAACAATCGATCTTCCAATGAACTCCATGGACAAAACCCGAAAAATCGCTTGAAATCTCCCTGGGCACTTAGCTCGTGGATGAAGGAAGAAGGATGAAGGAAATGACGAAGTAAAGGTCAACTCAGGTTTATAAAACTTGCTAATTCGTTACGTACGTTAACATGCTGATGTTAACATACGCTATGCTCATTATGTACGTAACACTCAAGTGTTAGCGTACGTAATGGCTCGGCAGAACAATCTGACCAATTCGCTGAGGTCGATAGCGTACACTACATCAGAAAGTTAGCGTACGCTATAAGGGGACTTACATATGTAACACCAGCGAGCTAACGTACGTAAGGGCTTGGCAAAACTGGGCAGAACCCACTGTCCAAACCGCTGAGGGCCATAACGTATGTTAACACTAAGGTATAACAAACGTTATGCAGGTATCGATAGCGCACGCAAGGGACCATGCATAACGTACGTTATGCATGCAGCAGTTCAACATTGCTGAATACCATTTGCTGCACAGGACGGTATGAAGTCGAGACGCAACACAAGGACTGAACCCAAAACATAGATACGAAATATACACGTCGATGAAGCTAAGTGCTGAAAGAAAATACAATTCCGACTATCGGGGAATCCGAAATACGACAAAGAAGATGAAATTCCCTAAACTTATAGGAAATCACAAAACGGCCCAAACGTCCGAAAGTCGCGATACAACGTCGAATTAACAAACTGAAACTCACAACATGAACAACTCAACCATACGAACTCATGTAAACAAATAAACAAAAAAATCAAATGAGTTTTACGAGAATCGAACATACATGCGACAAAACATAACATAAAGTGAGATTACATAAAAACGCCTCCGAAACTCATCCAAATGGAAAAACTCCAAAAACAAAATAGATTCAAAATGTCGAAATGGTTACAAGTGAGTCGATAAAAATAGTCATGCGCCAAAAATGGAAACTGCTAAAAATGAAAAGGTACGAATATTACATTCTCCCCCTCTAAAAAGAGGTTTTGTCCCAAAACTTAAGAATCAAAAAGCTCGGGGTGTCTCGCAGGCATATCCTTCTCCAATTCCCACATTGCTTCCTCCATTCCATGCCTCGACTATTGCACTTTAACCAAGGGAATGGTTTTGTGCCTTAACTGTTTATCTCGATGTTCCAAAATTCTAACGGGTCTCTCCTCAAATGTAACGTCCTTCTCGATCTCCAACTCCCCGAAGTCAATAACGTGAGTTGGGTCTAGAACGTACTTCCTCAACTGAGAAATGTGAAATACACTATGTACATGGCTCAACGACGGAGGTAACGCCAATCGGTAAGCTAACTCACCGACTCTCTCCAATATCACGAAAGGTCCAATATACCTTGGACTAAGCTTCCCCTTTTTCCCAAAATGGAAAACTCCCTTCGACGGGGACACTCTCAACAAAACATGATCCCCTACATCAAACTCCAAGGGTCGATGCCTAGCATCCGCATAAGACTTTTGTCGACTCTGAGCCGCCAACATCCTCTCTTGAATCAACTCGACTTTCTTCCTCATCTCCAACACAAGATCCGGCTCGGTGCCAACTAAATCGAACGACTCATCCCAACATATCGGTGATCGACACCGTCGGACATAAAACGCCTCATACGGTGCCATCTTAATCGACACATGCCAGTGATTATTATAAGTAAACTCGATCATGGCCAGATGTTCCTCCCAATCACTACTCCAGTATAGCGCACATGCGCGCAGCATATCCTCGAACGTCTGAATGGTATGCTCGGACTATCCATCGGTCTAAGGATGGAAAGATGTACTCAAACGCAAATGTGTCCCCAATGCTTTATGTACTGCCTGCCAGAAATGGGATACAAACCGACCATCTCTGTCCGAAATAATAGTCTTCGACATACCATGAAGTCTCAGGATCTGTGCGATAAAAATACGAGCTAATTTTTCTGGACCCCAAGTGTCCTTGATGCCCAGAAAATGTGTCGACTTAGTCAGTCGATCCACGATCACCCACACCATATTCATTCTAGTCTTCGTCCTCATCAAATTCGTGACAAAATCCATAGATATGTCCTCCCACTTCCATTCCGGGATGGGAAGTGGTTTCAACAACCCGGCAGGCCACTGATGCGCGATTTTGACTTGCTGACAAGTCAAACACTTAGCCACAAACTATACTACCTCATTCTTCATGTCATTCCACCCGAAATTCTTCCTCAAATCCTTATACATTTTACTCAAGCCCGGATGGATTGAGTAAGGTGACGCATGAGGCTCTCGCATAATACCCTGCCTCAATTCCAAGTCGTTCGGCACACACAACCGACCTTGGAATCTCAACACACCATCCTCATGAATCATGAATCCCGGGGACTTCCCCTTCACCATACTCTCATGGAGTTGAATACAAATCGGATCTTCTAACTGTCTCGATTTAATGTTGTCGACCAGGGATGAAGAGATCTCAAGAGTGCGCAACTGCCCGGCACTCCCTGGTAGCACAACCTCAATACTCAACCCCATCAACTCTCGCTGGAGCCCTGGCTGGGCCATGAGTAACTCAAGTGCCCGAAGCGATATTGGTTTCCGAATCAAGGCATCTGCCACCACATTTGCCTTGCCCGGATGATAAAGGATTTCAAGATCGCAATCCTTAATTAACTCCAGCCACCTTCTCTGTCTCATATTCAGTTCTTTCTGTATGAAAATATACATCAGGCTTTTATGATCGGTGAAAATCTGTCACGACGAGCCATATAAGTAATGACGGCAAATCTTCAACGAAAACACAACCGCGACCAACTCAAGATCGTGGGTACGATAATTCAACTCGTACTGTTTCAACTGACGGGAAGCATAAGCAAGCGTCTTCCCGTGCTGCATAAGTACACACCCAAGTCCTTGGCCCGAGGCATCACTATAAACTGAAAAACCCTCATTATCGCTCGGTAAAGCCAAGACGGGAGTGGTAGTCAACCACTTCTTCAACTCCTCAAAGCTCTTCTGCCTCCGTTGGTCCACACAAACTTCTCTGACTTCTGCAACAACTGAGTAAGCGGTCGAGTGAGTTTAGAGAACCCCTCGACAAACCTATGATAATACCCGGCCAAACCCAGAAAACTACGGACCTCCCTCACGTTCCTGGGCGGCGCCCAATCCGACACTACTTCTATCTTGTGTGGGTCCACATGAACACCCTCGGCCGAGATCACGTGGCCGAGAAACATAACCTCCCGCAACCAAAACTCACACTTTGAGAACATCGCATAAAGACGCTGAGTTCTCAAAATTCCCAACACGATATGGAAATGACGCGCATGCTCCTCCTTGATACTCGAGTAAATCAGGATATCATCGATAAAGACGACTACACACTTATTGATATATTCGATAAAGACCTTGTTCATTAGCTGCATGAACACAGTTGGGGTGTTGGTTAGCCCAAAAGGCATAACCACAAACTCGTAGTGGCCGTATCTCGTCCAAAAGCTGTCTTCGGAATATCGAAATCCTTCACTCGGAGTAGGTAATACCCCAATCTCAAATCAATCTTCGAAAACGCAGTTGCTCCCTATAATTGGTCATACAAATCGTCAATCCTAGGGAGTAGATACTTGTTTTTGATGGTCACCTTGTTCAACTCTCGATAGTCGATACATAGACGAAGTGACCCATCCTTCTTCTTCACAAACAAGACTGGTGCACCCCAAGGCGAAGCGCTCGGTCGAATGTAGCCCATGTCTAGAAACTCTCACAATGGTTTCTTCAACTCAAGCATCTCTTCGGCGCCATGTGGTACGGCATCTTCGAAATTGGAGCCGCACCCAGCTCTAAATCAACAGTAAACTCAACCTCACGGTCTGGTGGCAAACCCGGCAACTTGTCTAAAAAGACGTCATGATACTCACTCACTACCAGAATAGACGAGAGTTTGGATCCCCCTTCTTCCGATCTCAACGCATAACACCAGTAACTAGTGCAACCTCCTCGAAGAAGTCTCACCGCTTTCATAGCGCTGATCAGAAATCTTTGAGTACTCCACTTACGTCCCACAAAAGAATGCTCGGTACCATCAGAGGCTAACATCAAAATGGTTCTCGCTCTATAATTCATGAGGCCCCATGTCGGTCGAGCCAATCCTCACCAAGAATCAAATCCTCATCCTTAATGTCTACCGCAATCAGATTAGAAGACCAATCCCTCCCCGCGATACTCACCAGAAAATCTCTAATCTCACGATCCCCCACAATACTATCCCCACTACGCAGTTTAACAACAAAAGGTTCACACACAACTAGGAAATCAACATGCAGACAATGCACACAATCCAGAGAGATGAAAGAATACGTAGCACCAGAATCGAATAACACAAAAACAGGATGGTCAAGGATGCAAACGGTGCCTATAGCCACCATCGTGTCAGGATCTCCCACTCGCCTCATCTCATACACATGGGGCGGAACAGACCCCGCACTAGAAGCTCCGCCTCTAGAAGGCTGCCCACGTCCCCGACCTCTGCCAAAACTGTGGTGAGGCTGACTAGCTGTCGGCGCCTGATTCACACTCGGTTCTCTCGTAGCCAGGGCTGACACCTGTGTAACTAGTGCCCGACTCGCATCTCCACAATACTTAGAACGATGCCCCATCCGACCACAATTAAGACACTGTAGCGGTGGCCTGTCACACTCACTCATTATGTGCCTGGGACGACCACCGTTAAAATAGGTAGGACCACGAACGGAAATAGCCGGAGCAGACTTGAACCATTTCCTCTGATTCCCAAAGACTCGTGAACCAGACTGAGCCTTCTGATACCCACCAGACTTACCTCTCGAAAACTGACCGGAGGTCTTTTGTTTCTTACCCTCGGTTGCCGCCTCTGTCGCAGAAAATGACATCTAATAAGCCATCGCCTTGTTCTGATAATCCTTCAAAGTTGTATACCCGAGACCAGACACGTAGTGATGAACCCTCAGCTTATTCGCGTGTCGAAGTGTCGGATCTTAACTAGCTCATCTCGGACCTGATTCCTTAAATAATGTAGCTGCTAGTCCTTGATCGCATTGTGAAATAGGAACATCCTGGGGTTTTGCCTCAAAGAATTCTCGAATCCTCCCCTCCTTTACCTGCCACGGACAATACACATCCTCCATCAGTTCTCCGAACTCGTCCCATGTAGCTGCCCGGTCACGCGGTTTCACCGCTTGCCACCACGTCTCCGCCTCCTTGGCGAGGAAGTACTGATCGATTGGTTCCTTCCTCTCCTCGGAGCAGTTAGCCGCTGTTTAGTATATTTTGAGTAATATTTTTATTAGTATTTTATATATATATATATATAATTGTGTGTTGTGTGATAATTTATTCGTTTTACCATATATTTATATTTATTCATTTTGTTAGAATTTTCTATAATTTTGTGTCATTTTTGGATAATTAATTGAAATTAAATTATATCTGCAGGTTAACCAACCGGTACAAGACAGATCAATTGGTTCAAGGGCGATATTTTTACAAAATTCAAATATAGTCACGACTGGTCTCATTTTATTCGTCTCGTTGAGACGATCGTTTTAAAAAAAATTCATTCGGATCCGAGTTCGTATGAAGAAGTTATGACCGTTCGAAGGACAATTAAATAGACGGACCATATTGTCCCACGTGTCAACACCCGATTGGACCAGAAATTCAACTATGTGCTGATGTCATCCATGACATCAGCACCCCTTAGCATCCGTGAAATAATTGAGGGTGGAATTTTAAAATTTTAAAAATTATTATTTTATTAATTTTGTAGTAGTATAAATAGGGGAGGAAGGTGTAGTGTTTTTGGGAGGAGAAAAAAAAAAAGAGAAAAATAGAGAGATATTATTGTAAGGGGGAGAAATAAAAATATTGTGTAATAAAATTATATTTGAATAATAATATTATGGAATATTTATTTATTTGTATTGTTATTATGAATGAGTAATTTTCTTTTACTGGGGTTATGCTGAAACCATGTCTATATTATTATTAATATTTATATAATAATTCCAAATAAATATTTTTAACGATTATGATTTTCGCTTCAATAGGGGAATATTATTTCATCAATTATATCATGTATTTTTTATAGTTATAAATTCCCCCTTGCTTTGTGATTATTGATATTAGTTCATTTCTTTGATTATTTGTTTTCCATTAAATTGGATACATATAATGCTTAGAAATTACATTTTTCAAGCGAAGGAAAATCTATATTTGAATTATAATTTTGTACTTATTGTCAAATCTATAGGGAAATAGTGAGATTGATTTCAGAATCTATTCCCTGAATTTCTTGGAATTAAAATAAAAAATAAATAATAAATAGACATTGGTGGACTCTAAACCCTAGTAAATTATTTAAAATCAATTTATCTAAAATCTACTTAAAAATTAATGTTATTTGTTGCAATTATTATAACAAATCAAATATCAAATTATTTGGGATTAGGTTAGAATTTAATATAATTTGGTTCAAAACGATAGGAATAATTTTGCTTCACTATCATAGTCCTCCCTGTGGAATCGACCTAGCACCGCATATCTACATCGAACAAATCGTGCGCTTGCGAGTATTAGACTAAAGAATCAATCAACAACAAGTTTCTAGCGCCGTTGCCGGGGAGACGCAAACGAAGTATACGAAGACTGTCGTCACCAAGTTAGTTAAATTCTTCTATTAGTTATATATTTACCTGTCTTTTTCTATTATTACTATTATTATCTGTCTTTATTCGTTTTAGATTGTATTAGTATAAATAATAGTTAGTAGTAGAATTTATTTCTTTTTTTTTATGTTCATAAAAAATTCTGAAAAATAATAAAAACTTATAATAATAAATATAAATATAAGTAATAATAATAAAAACTACTGTTCATTTTCGTAAAAAAAATTACTTTTCATAAAAATCTAAACAAAATCAGATTAAGAATTAATAATTTAAATAATCTGGAATATATATAATAAAAAAAATTCTGAACTTTGAATTTTTCTTAATAAAAACAGAATTCTTTTAAAAAAATAAATTACAATACTTTAATTAAAAAGGAAAAATACTAAAAAACTAAAAACCTGAAAATTTATAAAAAAAAAAAAAACCACAAACGAAAATTTGTAAAAAAAAAACTATTTTTATTGTTTGCATAAATAAAATAAAAGTTTGTAATTTTTATTTTTTTCCAAAAAAAAAATCTGAATTTTTTTTGTGAAAAAAATAAATAATATATCTGGATATATATATATATATATATATTAGCTCTTTAGTCTAAAAATATAATAAAATTATAATAAATATAAAAATATAAAAACTAAAAAAAATATAAAACAAAAAAAAATCAGAATTTTTTTTAATTTTTATATCTTATCTTTAGTTTTAATAGAATCTTGTAGTGGTAAATTTAGATTGTGTTTTTAGTTGTTATTTTCTATTTACAGTATTCTTAGACATTTAGTTTAGTTACAATATTTCTCGTTGTACAATTTAGTTTATCAATAGATATTGCTTCCGTAGATCAATTAGTAAATTTATTCCTTTGCAATCCATTACATCCTACAATATTAGTAATAATTATAATAATTATCATTATTATTATTATTAATAATAAAAAATATAAAAAAACTCAAAAAAAATAATTAAAACAATTAAAAGATTCAACAAGGGATTGATATTTTTCACTCACTACTTTGTTCGATTTGAATAGAGGAAAGCTAAATATCAATCTTGTACAAACTGATTTTGAAAATCGATTGAATTTTGGCAAAAAGGCCTCTGTTGTACATGCCGAAGAAAGTTGGATTTTAAGTGCGACTGCTAGACGCCTCCAACGATCTGGAAGTTCGATCGACTATCATAATTTGGTTTGTATGCAAAGTTAAAAAAATTGAAATATCGGTGAATGCAAGTTTGGCAACGAAATAATAAAGGTTGATTAACGAGAAGAAGATTGTCCTTAACTAAAATTGAAGTTCAACAAACGAAACCGATACCAAAAATGGACGAAATCGAAAGGAATAATCAAGTTGCAAAAGAGAAAACTTTAATAGAATATTTTTCTCCAGTGAGTGCTAATTATCCTTCTTGCATAGTGTTGCCTACAACTAATGCAACTCATTTCGAACTTAAACCATCAATAATTCAACTTCTTCCATCTTTTCACGGTTTGGAAAGAGAAGATCCCTATATGCATGTCAAGGAATTTCTCGACATTTATTCTACTTTCTGATTCTAAAATTTCTCTGATGAATCTATCAAATTTAGACTATTTCCATTTTCTCTCAAAGATAAAGCAAAATTCTGGCTAAATCTCTTCAAGCAAGAACAATTACTAGTTGGGACCAACTAGTGAATAAATTTCTCGCAAAATTTTTTCCAATGTCCAAAACTGATAGTCTTAGAAGAGAAATATCATAATTTTTCCAAAAAGAAAATGAAGAATTTTACGAGTGTTGGGAAAGCTTTAATGATTTAATCCTTAAGTGTCCCCATCATGGTTTTGAAATATGGCGTTTGGTAAAATATGTTTATGACGGTTTAACTCCAAACAATCGCCAATTAATCCAATCAATGCATGGTGGAAAATTTCTTCACCTTATTGGAGACGAAGCTTGGAATGCACTAGAAAATATGTCAACTAATTCACAACAATAGAATTCACTCGACTCTAGAGCCAAATCGATGCATACGACCCCAAAAAAGGTGGAATTTACGAGGTTAAACAAGATGTTGAAATAAAATATACTATAAATGATTTAGTACGAAAAGTGGATGCGTTAGTCCTGAAGTAGTCCATCCCCTCGTCAAACTCAAAACATGAATTTTGCATTTCATGTGCGGAATCATTTCATTCATCTCAATCTTGTCCCTCTTGTCCACAAAATCAAGAAATTTTTAATGAAGAAGTCAATGTGTTACATTCATATGGAAAATCTTCGGACAGTCCATTTGCTCCAACTTATAATCCAAATTGGAGGAATCATCCAAATTTTTCCTAGAAGCAAAACATGCCTCCAATGAATCAAGGAGTACATCAAATGAACATGTCAAATCAACAAAATATCCGTCCTAATCAATATCCTCCAAATACTTATCAGTACCCTTCTACGGTGCCAAAGAAACCATCTTTGGAAGATACGTTACAGCAATTCATGCAATCTATTCAACAAATGTTCCAATAAACTCAGCAAGCTATACAATCAAACTCACAGGCTATTTCTAAGCTTGAAACACAAATTGGTCAACTTGCAACAACTTTAGCTGAAAGAGAAAAGGGAAAATTTCCGAGTCAATCTATCAATAATCCTAAAGGACAATATAAAGTAAACTCTTCTAACGCAGAAGTTCAGTCCATAACAACCCTAAGAAGCGGAAAAGAAATACAAAAGCCTAACTATGATCCGGAAGAAAAATCAAATTAACCACAAGTTTCAAAATCAAAAGATTCTAAAGAAAAGAAAATCCTTACGTTCCAAAAGCTCCATTTCCTGAAAGACTTATTCCAAAAGATAAAAGTGCGCAATACAAAGATATATTGGAAATATTTAAACAAGTTCGAATAAATATTCCATTCCTTGATGCTATTAAACAAGTGCCTGCTTATTCTAAGTTCTTGACAAATCTTTGCACTATAAAAAGAAGAACAAATGTTCCAAGAAAGGCATTTTTAGCTGAACATGTTAGCTCAATAATCCAAAATAAAACTCTCGTTAAGTATAAAGATCCTGGTAGTCCTACAATATCTTGTGTCATTGGAGATCACATCATTAAACGAGCCTTGCTTGATTTAGGAGCCAGTGCGAATTTACTACCATATTCTGTTTATACACAACTTGGATTAGGGGAGCTAAAATCAACATCTGTGATACTTCAACTAGCTGATAGATCTATAAAAGTACCTTGAGGAATCATAGAGGATGTTCTGATTCAAGTAGATAAATTCTTCTTTCCTGTTGATTTTATAGTCATAGACACTGAACCTGTTGAGAATACCAAAGATCAAATCCCTGTCATTTTAGAAAGGCCATTTTTAGCTACTTCAAATGCATTAGTTAACTGTAGAAATGGCATCATAAAATTTTCTTTTGGAAATATGACTGTTGAACTAAATATGTTTAACATTTCTCAACAACATGATGATTATGATGATGTCTGTGAGGTAAATATGATAGAGAGTATGAGTCCTTATTTCTTTCCAAAAATGGATGATGATCTTTTGAAAGTTGTCTTGCTCATTTTGGCTCAGATTTTGACATCGACAGTTCAATTAATGAAGTAAATTCTTTACTAGAGTCTACACCATTATTGGATAATGATAAATAGAAAGCTAAAACTGAACCACTTGAGAGTGAAATGAATAAAGAAGTACCCATTGAAGATTCAAAGATAGAGCTCAATCCATTACCTGAGTCTCTAAAATATGCATTTTTAGGACCATCAGAAACCCTGCCTGTCATCATAGCATCTGATTTAGATGAAGAACGATAAGATAAGTTAATCAATGTTCTTAAACAACATAAAGAAGCAATAGGCTGGACCATCTCCGATATTAAAGGTATTAGTCCTTCTATATGCATGCATCGAATTCACCTTGAACAAAATGCAAAAACTTCCCGAGAATTTCAAAGAAGACTAAATCCTAATTTAAAAGAAGTTGTAAGAGCTGAAATAATCAAACTCTTAGATGTAGGGATCATCTACCCTATTTCTGACTGTAATATCCGACTGTAATTTTTCATTTTTATCTGTCGTTGTATATTCGGTAAATTGATTATCGTGGATCGTTTCATTTAGTATTATGTTGAGGTACTATATATTTGAGCTTCATATCGTTGTTATTTCATCTCATACTTAATGATTCGATGTTAATTGGAGAGTTGCATTTTTTTGAAATTTTTCTGTTGGTGTAGCGTACGCTACGTAGCTTAACTAGCATACGCTAAACTCGTGAGTTAACTTACGTAATATGTTGTCTGTTGCATACATTAATAAGTAATCTGACATCAGTTGACTTCCGTACGTGAACTTGCTATTCGTTGGCATGCATGTGATGATGTCTGGGCTGTCGTGTCGGCCAGAGTCAACTTTTATTAGCATGCGTAACACCCTTTTTACTAGCGTGCGCTAATGGCCTGCGGATTCAAGATAGTAGCCACTATAAGCCGCTTACGTACGTAATTTACCGATTAGCATACGTAAGAGAGTTAATGTATGCTAAATTTCCCGATAGCGTATGTTAAGCTGGTACAATCTATTTATATGACCAATCTGCTTTTCATTTCTTCACAACTCTAAACCAATTTTCTCTCTATATATCGTCTCTGCACTCCCAAATCGATATCAACCCCCTCCAACTTGTGTTTAAGCCTTAAATCTTGGAGTGGAGCTCATTTCTTTGAAGATTATGAGGTGTTCTTGAGCTTGGAGTGTACTTTCTCGTAGTGTTGAGGTTGTTCTTCATTTTTGGAGGTAGGTGTACTTTCTTCTCTGTATTGTTTTCATATGTTGATGTTGGTAATGAAGTATACTTCACCTAAAGTCAGATTAATCAAGTAAAACATAGTTTTAATCCAACTTTTGAACACTTCTTGATGAATATTATAAATGAGGGTTTGAGATGGATGTATTCTTGATGATATAGATATTAACCATGTTGTAACTATCATACTCATCTTGCTGGACGAATTTAGCTCAGTAGAACATCTTTGAATCGGTTAACCTCACCATAGTTGGATTTAAACAGTAAAATTGATATCATAAAGTGTTTAAACACCATGCTTGATATTCATTTACCTTGAGAAGAACTTGCCAATGTTTGAAGATAGTAAAATGTTTCCTTATTTCAGAAACCTTAGAAACTTTATCATCATTATGGTTCAGATTCACAAATCCATGAAGATTGATAGGAACACCTTGTTGAATGTTAGGAGATTAGTGTGGTAATTCTAAAACCTAAGCTAGGTGATTTCATAAATGATGTTAATGGATCTTCCAGCTTGGTAAAGAATGATTTTGATAACCTTCATGAATATGGTGTAACCTCATAACTAATAACCTTGTTGTAAGCTTAATATTCAATTTAGATGAGAGGTGGATGAACATAATTGTCAGCTTTTACCTTTCAACATTGTAATGCTTTGGAAAGTTTAATCATCATAAGATGATCTTAACATCATAAGTGGTTATTCAACATGTTCTTGATAGAATTCTTATTTAGGAAGAATCATGTGAACATTCGGTAAAAGTATTGTGAACCGATTTTATGGTTGTAATGAGGTAAAAAGAACTCTGGGCATAAGACTTCGATATTTTGAGATAGCGAACTATTATAAAGTATTGTAGGGTGTCGTCTTACTAATCCTATATTGATAATCATATGAATATGTTATTGAGTAAAATGTATTTCGTTTAAGGTTGGTTGTGCGAGTAAACGATATTAGTCGAGGACCGTTCGTTTGTTTCGACAAGAAGAGGATTATTCTCGTCTCCGTATTGAGGCAAGTTATCTTGCTTGGTTATAATGATGATTAGATTCTTGTGATGTTTATACATTTCATGTGTATGAAATGTTTATGAAATGTTTGTCGTGATTTGACATTGTCTTTGACATTATTCCATTTTCGTCATGGGGTTGCATTCCCAAGTATGTCGCTTTGAATCGTTGATCTCGTTGGTCCTTATTGTCACTTCGGTGAGTTTTCTTGATCCTTAATTGGATATGTATTTCGTTTAATTTCGTTGTCATGTTGTATCGTGACATTTCTGGAATCATATCTGCGTGCCGATTGGATATTGTGTAGGATTTTTAGTCGGGCACTTATATAGTCATACGTGGATGTTTCCGTATTAGACTGTGCACACGAGACGTAGTTCGTGAGGCTAATTAGGTACATTGTCACACGTATATTCTGGATTCCATATACGGGGTGGACATGTACACGGACACATTTCTGGATCGAGCGTACTGTGATGTCCATCTTGAGCCATATTGTTGATCATTCATAGTCCACGTATGATTGGATGTGTTCGACGGTTTGTGACTGATTGTTTCATACGCCCGAGGGGTATGATTAATAGTTGGTATGTTTCATTGAGATCTATATATGTGAATTGTACAATGTCGGAAGAATTAATTATCATGTATATCTGACCCTGTGTTTTGGGCGAAATACTCGTGTTGTATTTTAGGTCGAGGCAAAGGCAAGGCACGGGAAGAGAATGTTGACGGCGAAGGTTTCGAAGGATACTAGTTCGGGGGGCCCAAATCATTTGTTGTCTGGTTATGTTAAACCGTGTTATGTTATTTTATTTCCGCTTCATTTAAATTACTATCTGTTTGTATTGGTGTTTGAAGTATTTTCCATCTCCATATGGTTTATACTTGTATACTCGTTGGACATATTTTTAATAAACTCCTAATCGGAGTAATGACTATTTATTGTGGTTCGGTATCACAAGTAATACGTATTTAATCTGTTTTTGGATATCGCCTGGTGGGTCCTAGTGTGGGGTCCACGGCACTGTAATAGCCGCGTTTTGGGGTGTTACAGAAGATGGTATCGGAGAGCGTGTTGCTTTGTTTCTCTTTAAGAGTCGTTGTATAATGAACTAGTATCAAGAGACCTTCGTGTCACGTGTGACCTGTGCAAGCGCCTGACCCTACGAGCTAAATACGATATGTACTTTATGAGCCATGATTTAATTACTGGCATGATATTGATATCGGAATGGATCTCTTTGTTGATCTTGTTATTTCGAGGATTTGTGGCAGGATTTATCTGATTAATAAACCGAGATAAATGATGGATTGATTATATAATTGAAATTGTTTGACTTGACATCGATGTAATATTCGGTGCGACATTCGTGGTGTCAATAATTAATTGTGAACCGTTTCCTTGAATACGTGATTCCTTGTTGCTATTAACTTAGCATGCATTTTGAATAGTATCTTGAACTATACTTATGGTTATCATTATGATTGATTCTTTTAGTATGGAAAGAAATATGAGAGGTCGTGGCAGAGAGGGACGAGGCCGCGGAAGGGGCTGAATCCCGATACCTCGAGCCAACACACGCGCGAATGTGGATCATAGTTCCGCAGACAGTGGTTCACCTTCTAGGGACCAATCGCACCACAGTGGGCATGAGGATGCGTGTGTCGATCCTTACATTGTGATGCAGGGCATGATGACTCAGATGACCCAGATGGGTCAATTAATGGAAGCTATGCAGAGGGCCACTACTGGCCAGCAACAGGGGCCTCATCCTCCTCCTGTGCTTGGCGGACCCGTGAGTCGGATCATCAGCGACATCTCTCGCCAGCGACCTCTGACCTTTGAAGGCTCCTCTGAGCCTGCTCACATTGTGCATTGGATCGAGCATTTTGAGAAACTTTTCGAGATGGTGGACTGCTCGGAAGATAACCGCGTCTCTGTAGCAGCTTACTATCTTGGCAAAGGCGCTCATACCTGGTGGCTTTCCGTGAGGCCAGCTGATGGTGTTTATACTTGGTAGGAATTTAAAAACCTCATGCTAGACCGTTACTATCCAGGGCCACTCCGTGAG
This sequence comes from Orobanche coerulescens, assembly GCA_033398695.1. Classification (NCBI taxonomy): domain Eukaryota; kingdom Viridiplantae; phylum Streptophyta; class Magnoliopsida; order Lamiales; family Orobanchaceae; genus Orobanche; species Orobanche coerulescens. The sequence goes on from CM065809.1 coordinate 131,278,210, forward strand.
GCCAAACTATCAGAACTGCTGAACCCCGACCCATCTGAAGACGATGATGTATTATCTGTTGCCGAGAAATTTCAGGCACTTCTTCCTTTCGCCACGACAATTATCCGAACAGAGGCTGATAATATCAAATACTTTCTCAAGAGGCTTAAACCCCGAATGAGAATGCACCTGTTGAATCACCACTGTACGACCCTGCCGGAGTTCATCGAGAAGGCTCCGGAATACGAGCTCACCGCGAAGGAGATTTCTAAGAAGAAACCACAGTCCAACAACAAAAGGTCCAGGAACCAGAACCAGACTGAGAGTAACCGGGGGATTCAGGAATCCCCAGTCATTGCCAAACCCTTCTGATCGACCACCCATGGCATCGAAGCCAACCGGATCGCACTCTCGAGCGGTCCCCTCATCTGTTGTGTGGTATAACTGTAAAGACCAGGGGCACGTCAGCTCCAAATGCCCGAGGCCGGCCGTCGCATGCCATACTTGTGGTAAGAATGGGCATCGTGCTCATTTTTGTAGAAATGGGCCCGGACGTGAACCAGTGGCGTCTCATACTCCAAATCAGTCTGTTGTCCAGGACCGTGTGCCTCCGTCCACTTCTTATCAGACTACCGCGGCAAACAGGGGAACAAGTCGTGGGAATCAAAGTGGTGCACATGGTGCAGGAGCCGCAAAACCCAGGATCTACGAAATGAAGAAAGCTGACGATCCCAAGGCCAGCATGATTGCAGGTATACTCGAGATCCACTCTCATCCGGTGTGTGTTCTTTTTTATACCGGTGCTTCACACTCTTTTATATCTACTTCTTGTTTAAGTTGTTTGCCTCTAGACCATGTTGTCAATTATGAGCCCTATGTGATTGGTCTACCCGATGGTAGAAGAATTATTGGGAATCGTGAAGTCCAGGACTGTCCGATTCATATGAACAACTGTAAGTGGTTGTCAAATCTGATTGTAGTCGATTTACCTAAGGATGATATAATCTTGGGTATCGATTGGATAGATCGTCATGATGCCATACTTAGTGTCCGCAAGCGGATGGTAACTGTCACTTCTGATGATGGTTTCGAGTGTATTTTTCGAGGTGATAATCCCAGTCATTCCGGGAGAGTCATCAGCGCTATGAAAGCAGTGAAACTGCTTAATCATGGGTGTATTGGTTATTGGTGCTATATAACCAAAACAGCAGATCGACCAGTTGAATTGGCTGACATTCCGGTAGTCCGAGACTACCCAGGTGTATTTCCAGACGAGTTGCCAGGCTTACCTCCTCATCATGACGTGGAGTTTATTATTGAGTTAGAGCCAGGTACATCCCCGCTTTCAAAAGCACCGTATCGTATGGCTCCGACCGAGATGCAGGAGTTGAAGAACCAACTTGAGAAGTTGACTGAAAAAGGTTATATTCAACCTAGTGCGTCCCCTTGGGGAGCACCAGTGTTATTTGTACGAAAGAAGGACGGATCTCTGCGTTTATGTATTGATTACCATGAGCTGAACAGGGTAACCATCAAGAACAAATATCCTTCGGCTCGTATTGATGATTTATTGGATCAACTTCAGGGAGCTTCCATGTTTTCTAAGATCGACTTGAGATCTGGTTATCATCAGTTGAGGATTCGAGAGTCTGACATTTCAAAGACAGCCTTTCATACTCGCTATGGGCATTATAAGTTCGTGGTGATGCCATTTGGATTGACTAATGCACCGGCGGTATTCATGGAGTTGATGAATCGAGTTTTTATTAACTATCTGGATCGCTTTGTAGTCATTTTTATTGACGACATTCTGATTTACTCTCGTGACCACGAATAGCATGAACATCATCTCCACCAAGTTCTCGATACGTTGAGGCGGGAACAGCTTTATGGGAAATTTCCTAAATGTGAATTCTGTATGCCTGAGGATATCTTTCTTGGACATGTGATAAGAGCCGAAGGGGTGAGAGTGGACCCACAGAAGACGGAATCCATTCGAGATTGGCTACCACCGAAGAACGTGAAAGAAGTTCGTAGTTTCCTCGGCCTAGCAGGTTACTACCGACGGTTCGTAGAAGGATTTTCTAAAATTGCGCAGCCGATGACTAACTTACTGTGGAAGGATAAGATGTATTTGTGGTCAGAAGCATGTCAGCAAAGTTTTGATGAGCTCAAGAGTCGATTGATTTCGGCACCTGTTTTGGTCTTAGCAAAAGGAACAGAAGGATTCGTGGTGTATAGTGACGCGTCGAGACAGGGCCTTGGATGTGTACTAATGCAGGAAGGGAAAGTGATTGCCTATGCATCGAGACAATTGCGACCCTATGAAGTTAACTATCCGACCCATGACTTAGAGTTAGCAGCCGTGGTGTTTGCTTTGAAAATCTGGCGTCACTATCTGTATGGAGTTACCTGCCAGATCTTTACAGACCACAAGAGCCTAAAGTACATTTTTACTCAGAAGGAGTTGAACATGAGGCAGAGAAGGTGGCTAGAATTAATCAAGGACTATGATATCGAGATCATTTATCATCCGGGTAAAGCAAATGTGGTTGCCGACGCTTTGAGCCGTAAGACAGTGCAGGAGCAGATGCTGAGCCGCTTGACAGCACAGAGGGAGTTGCAGTTAGACCTTATGAGGCCAGAAATTGAAGTTTGGTTACAGCGTGTTCAGGGACAACTTTGCACCCTTGAGATTTCTTCGTCTCTTGATGATATGATCAGATAGAAGCAAGTTACGAACCCATTCTTATCTCGAGTTCGGGATGAAATAACTCAAGGGAAAGCCCCTGGATTCGTGATCCACGAGGATGGATTGATACGCTTTGGAAATCGAGTTTGTGTACCTGCAGACGAAGAGTTGAGGAACTCTTTCATGAGAGAAGCCCATGCTACCCCATACTCTATTCACCCAGGATCTAGCAAGATGTATAAAGATTTGAAGCAAAATTATTGGTGGGGGAATATGAAACGTGAGGTTGCCAAATTTGTTTCGAGATGTTTAATCTGTCAGCAGGTTAAGATTGAGCACCAGCGACCCGCAGGAATGCTGAAACCGCCCCCGATTCCCGAGTGGAAATGGGAGGATATATCTATGGATTTTATCACTAGCTTGCTGACAAGTCGTCGAGGAATGAATACGATTTGGGTGATTGTGGACCGTCTGACCAAGTCAGCCCACTTGTTGGAGATTAAGGACACGTGGGGTCCCGAAAGACTGGCCCAACTTTTTATTAAGGAAATTATGAGGTTACATGGTACCCCCAAGAGTATTGTATCGGATCGTGACGGGCGATTCGTATCGCACTTCTGGAAGGCAGTTCATCGTGCGATGGGCACGCAGTTGAATTTCAGTACGGCTTTTCATCCGCAGACCGATGGTCAGTCTGAGAGAACCATCCAAACTCTAGAGGATATGTTGAGAGCATGTGATCTTGATTGGAAGGACGATTGGGAAGCCCAGCTACCTTTGGTGGAATTCACTTATAATAATAGTTAGCATGCTTCGATTCAGATGGCTCCGTATGAGGCATTGTATGGCCGTCGCTGTAGGTCCCCTTTATGTTGGGACGAACTGTCATAATCTCTGGGTACGGAACCCGATATGTTATTAGCAACCCGTGAGAAGACCACTTTGATTATGAGTCGGTTGTTAACGGCTCAAAGTCGACAGAATTCCTATGCTGACCACCGTCGACGACCGCTTGAGTTCGAGGTTGGTGACCATGTGTTAATGAAGGTGTCTCCTACCTGAGGTTTTTTTTGCTTCGGGAAGAGGGGCAAGCAGAGCCCGAGGTACATTGGGCCGTTTGAGGTTTTGGAGCGTGTAGGTGATCTGGCCTATCGACTGGCTTTGTCACCGGCTTTGAGTCGAATTCACAATGTGTTTCATGTCTCCCAATTGAGGAAATATGTTGCTGATCCGAGCCATGTACTTCAGTTCGAAGAGATTGAATTGGCGGAGGATCATTCGTACGAGGATCGTCCTGTGCGGATACTCGAGAAGAGGATCAAGCAATTGCGGAACAAGACGACCCCCCTACTGAAGGTTCAGTGGTCACGACACGGAGTCGAGGAGGCTACATGGGAAACCGAGGATAGTATGCGAGTGAGATACCCCGAGTTATTTACCCCTTAGTTTCGAGGACGAAACTCTTTTTATGGAGGGGAGTATGTAATATCCGACTGTAATTTTTCATTTTTATCTGTCGTTGTATATTCGGATAAATTGATTATCGTGGATCATTGCATTTAGTATTATGTTGAGGTACTATATATTTGAGCTACATATCGTTGTTATTTCATCTCATACTTAATGATTCGATGTTAATTGGAGAGTTGAATTTTTTTAAACCTTTTCTGTTGGTGTAGCGTATGCTACGTAGCTTAACTAGCGTACGCTAAACTCATGAGTTAACGTACGTAATATGTTGTCTGTTGCGTACGTTAAGAAGGAATCTGACATCAGTTGACTACCGCACGTGAACTTGCTATCCGTTGGCATGCATGTGATGATGTCTGGGCTGTTGTGTCGGCCAGAGTCAACTTTTATTAACGTGCGTAACACCCTTTTTACTAGCGTGCGCTAATGGCCTGCGGATTCAAGACAGTAGCCACTGTAAGCCGCTTACGTACGTAACATTTACCGATTAGCATACGTAAGAGAGTTAACGTACGCTAAATTTCCCCGATAGCGTACGTTAAGCCAGTACAGTCTATTTATATGACCAGCCTACTTTTCATTTCTTCACAACTCTAAACCGATTTTCTCTATATATCGTCCCTCTGCACTCCCAAATCGATATCAACCCCCTCCAACTTGTGTTTAAGCCTTAAATCTTGGAGTGGAGCTCATTTCCTTGAAGATTAGGAGGTGTTCTTGTAATATCCGCAATTTTCGATTTTCGGTAAATTTCTTTTTTTCGGTCGGAGTCCATTTTGACGACTCGCCATGTCTGTTTCGTCATTCTGAGAATGGTTAATTCTACACTTTTTGACATCCGAGTTCGTTTCGGTGTCGTTTCGTTGAGTTCCGTGCTTTTTAGCGACTTTTCCGCGCTTGAGTTCGATTCTTGCGAATCTCGTTCGAAACTGCTGTTTCGAGTTTCCCGTAAGTCCGTTTAACTTTGTTAGACGTGTTGTGAACTTCGGTTTGGTTATTCGATCACGTATCGTGATTTCCGGGCGTTTTGGGCCATTTTATAATTTCTTGAAAGTTACGGGTATCCGTATCTGTAATTGTTGACTCGACCCATTTCTTGGTCTCGTATGACTAATTATGGTATTATGTCTTCATTCCGGGTCGTTGATGTTGTCCGCGAACTTTTCGTCATGTTCGTTCCGTACGTTTTCGGAAATCGAGTCGTCGAGCCCTGACGGTTGCGGGACTGGCCGGACGGTTGTGGGTTCTGGCTGGATGATTGCGGGTACCGGCCGGACGGGTGCGGCAGGAACCGGCGTAGCGCACGCTACGTCCGGAAGGCTGCGCGCGCAAACCGGCAGGTGTAGCGCACGCTACCGGATGGCCTAACGCGCGCTAGTGGGTCCGTACAGTGGAGTCCTGGGGGTTCTGGAATCGGTCATGCTCGGCAGGTAGCACACGCCATCTTGACGCCAGCAGACGCTTACGGCCGGCGGGTAGCGACGCTTCTGGCCGGAAGGCCGCCACGCTACTGGCCGAGCGGCTAGTCCGTAAGGCTATTGGATCGCGGCACAGGCCGATAAGACGCTAGCTCGGCAGACTTAGCGCGCTAGTCCGGCCCGGTATAAATGTGGCTGAGCAGTCACATTTCATTTCGTTTTTCAATTCTTTCCTTCCCCGTCCACGAATGGCGATTCATGGGTGACGAAGCCATGTTGTTTAACAACAAATACATGAAGTTCTTGAGTCCATAACATCAATCAATCGTCCGTTATCACCCTTTGATCCAGCGAATCAAGGTAATCTTCCTTAGAACCCTAATTTCGTGAATTTGGGGATTTTTGCATTTTCGTCCGATTCGTTCCGTGTTGTTGATTAATTCATGATGGGTATGATTAATCTTGGTAGTATTCTTGTGTTTAACATCATTTAATCCATTGTTCTTCGTCGAATCGAAGTATATTTCTTGCTTTCCTTCGAATTGACTTTGTGGGGGATTTGTCCTCGATCTCATTTTTCATCCGTTTTCGATGGATCGATTATGGTTAAATGATGTTGTTAAACATATTCTATGGATTGTATATCCATATTTCAACTTGGAATTCCGTTTTCGTGAATTGACGGGACGAATCGTGTTCTTGGCCGTTTTGGGGGAAATCCTTGAACCTTCGTCATTTGTTCTTTGAATTCAGCAGCTTTGGGTCGTTCTTTGGAATTCATTTTCGTTGTTATTGTTTTCGTTCGTAGTTCATTGTTGTGGATTGTCGTTCGATGGAGTCGGCGAGTTTGTAGTCGGTTCGTGCCAACCTACTTCGGCCGATTCTCCGCATTGTGGTTATTCGAGGCAAGTACCTTGCCCATACTTTTCTTATTTTATGGATATGATGATCGGTGATCGTCTTGGTGTGTTTGTTTGGTTGTTTGAAATGAAGTTTCAAAAGATTTCGGTTTGGCCTCGTTAAAGGCTTTCTTTCAAATGGCGTGTGTGTTTTGTGAATGGTGTGTTTTGGGGATTGATTATGATTTGGTTATTTTGAACGTTGAAGAATTTGATGATGATACTCCTATTGTTTAAAGTTATGGAATCGTGTATTCCGTATTTAATCTTGTTGTGGTGTTTTGAAGAGTTTGATAATGGTGTCGAGTTAATGGCCATCTCTAGTGAGTATTCTTAATGAACTTACATTCTTAGAATGTTAGTATTGCATGAGTAACGTGTGTGTGTGTGTGTATGCTCACTACGGGTTAGATCCGACGGGGTCTCGGTAGGGGTCCACAAGAGACGTGGATCGACGAGCTTGCTTTTAACCACTACGGGTTAGATCCGACGGGGTCTCGGTAGGGGTCCACAGAGACGTGGATCGACGGTTAATTGTGGTGCATTTTGCAACTGTGATTTGGATTATTGGCGTTTCCGGAAACGAGTATTTTGAACGGTTTTCATTTGCATGCATTGACTAAGTGTGTAAGAGGTAAGTTGTTCGTTTGGCCTACTTGGCTAGGATGGCTCTAGAGTATTTTGTTGTTTATGTTTTAAATCCTTTATTTGTGGATTTTGATGTTGGGAGACGAACCTTGTGGTCTTTCTTGTGTACTGTGAGTTGATGAGATTTAGGGCTAAAATCCCAATGGTTTTGTAAAAGTCGTTTTACGGATTTGGGGCTAAAACCCCAACGGTTTGGTTAATGTCATTTTTTAGAAAGTAAACCTTTGGGGCGGTGACACCTTTTGTCTTTGGATTTTGAAAAGTAGGATTTGATAATCCTAAATTGTGTTCTATTAAAACTCTCGATGGCATTCTAAACCGTTTTATAAATTACTTCCATTGATTTATGATATTTCGATTTTGAAATGTTTTCTCAAACCCTTGCCTCGGGAAGTACTTTTCGTTTTGTTTGGATCTTTGAGGATCCTTGGTTATTGTTATTCGTGGAATGTGAATTGTATGGCTCGTATTTGCACTTTGTTCTTGCACTAGCAAAACAGTGGAGTTTTGCTAACCCCCGAGTACTCGGGGGGTGGATGTCTGTTTTTGCATTCAGGTTTTGGAGCATAACACAGGGTCGGCACGAAGGATGATGAAAGATGATCGATACTAATCACATGAGGAACCGTACTTTGTTTATTGGTTCAGTTGTACTCTATTTTTTCCGCTGCTATATTTTCCCGTTGTACGGGCGTGGTTGTATTTTGACCCCTGCGTGGGCATGAGTTGTATTTGAGTTGTATGTATTTGTTGAAAGACCAAATCGGTCTACTGAGTCATTTTAGCCTTAAAGGCTTGGTTGAGTTGTTATATGTCGTTTCCAGACTGGTAGATCCTTGAGGAAAGGTTCTACGGCATGTAATATCCCTGAGCGGATTGGGGGTGTTACAGAAATGGTATCAGAGCTTAGGTTGAGGAAAACCTAGGCTGTCGGGTCAAGTCGTGTTGTTTGAGTCTGGTTTCGTCGGATTTTATCTGACTGAGTCGTGTCGCGACGCATCGTTTGAGTTTGTTGGTCGTGATTAGTATCGTGGGGCGATCATCATCTTCGTGCGACCTGTGGAAGTAAGTCTCCCTTCTTTGTATTGTGCCTCGTGTGACACGAGCTATTTTACGATTAATTGTTAAGTAATGGAATCCTTATGTGAATTTTGATTTCACGATATTTATTTAGTCGACTCTCATATTTGATTTATACGAGGAGTGTCGTCGCTTGTGATGTCTTTTTATTGTTGTTTTTGTCCGTTGCTGATGATTTTCGAATCGATTTGCACGTTTTACAAGTTCTCTTGTGGAAGCCTTGTGCTTATACACGTTCGACTTGTTCACTAGCCAGTGCGGGAGGGTCTTTAGAGGCCTCAAATGGGGTCAGTGGTTTTGTTCTGAATATGGTATTTTATCGTTTATTTTCGTTTAAAGACATATTGTCTTGATTTTAAACGTTTTGATGCGTGTACTAGGAGTTGTTTTAGTAAACGTCGATATGTGTGAGTTTTGGGCATTCTGGACTATTGGATTTTTGAAAACCTTGAGTATCTTAGAAAAATAAATTTCGAGACATACTTTTCAAATGAGTTATTTTCTTGTGGTACATCCTAGGTGCCACAATATATTTCAAAAAATTTCTACTTCGAGGACCAAAATGCTTTGAGATATTTTCAATGTTTTAGAAACACTTTTATTTAGACCCGAGGGTCGAATATTCTGAAAGTTTTCACTACGAGAAAGTGTCCTCATTTTTTTTCAAATGCGAAATGGTTCTCCAATGTCTCGATAACGATGTTTCACGTTTGTACTTTTTGAAAGGTGATACTCAAGATCAACCAGTGTTCTTCTAAATTATTTTCAAAATGAGGTTTTCGTTTTTAAAACCTATCCATTCCCGTTTGAGGGCTGGGTATGTATGTATGATGTTCGCGTTGTCATTTTGATACTTTCTCCCCAGTATGATCGAATTGGCGGTGTGAACGTTGAGTCGCTTTCCACACATTGGTTGTGCTAGCCCCCTGTGAGAGGCGGAATGTTGGTATTGAATGTTGCCATCTCATGGTGATTTCTGCGTTATCGCGCATGTGCGAGCTGTTAGAGCTTGGTTTGGTATGACCGTGTGCATCGGTGATGGTTCTGTTATGTGTCGGTTGTTTAATGTCTTGTTGACCTTGCTTCCGTCTTTGTGAATTTCGTGGACGAGGTCGGAGGTAATGCCCGTACTATTTTGACTTCTGTATTTTCTCTTTCCCCAGTCTATCGATTCGCTCATGTTCGTTGGTACTTTATGAACTTGTTCTGTATTTCGGTTTCATCGTCCGAGCAGTGTGATCTTGTTGTGGGTCGATCTGGTTATCGATGTGACTTTTTCGGGTTCAGTTCGATTCTTGTGAACCTTGTTCGGGAGTGACATCATCTGGTTCTATTAGTTCTTTTATTCGAAGTGGATCGGATTTGGAACTCTTATGTTTTCGACTCTGTCGACTCATTTATGTCCGTTGACATTTCTGAGCTTGTCCTGCCCCTTGTTTATGTTTATTGAACGAGTGTGGTATTGTTTCGGAATAACTCGTTTGTCGTTGTGACTTTTTAATTGCTATTCCCTTTCCTGTGGATCTTATGTGAATGCACATCCAGTTGTTTTCACCGGATCATATATTGTCTCGAGTCGAGATGTGAACCTTGGAGTTGTTGTTTGAATTTTATTATCCTTCGTGATTCGAACATGATTCTTCGATTTTTGTTGTCTCGATCGTTGTGGTTCGCTCGTTTGATTGTTCGGTTTTTATTGATCTCGTTCCGTGATTGGTGAACTTTCAGGCTCCTTCGTAATTCCCTTCAGTTCGGGAAATTAGTTTCGTTTTCGATCTTCCAGCCCTTAGGCGGTGGAATTCCGTATTTGTTCAGCGTTTGGCTCGCGTTTTGATCAATATACCGTTAGGTTGGTCAATCGTATTGATTTTCGTTCGTTGTGTTTTGCGATTGTTCGGATAATTGACTTGATTGTATTATCCATTTGATGACGCTTGTCACTTGTTGGTTTTATTATATCCCTAACGGCGACGTTGTGTTGGTCGTCGTGGAGCGTGTTTACACGACGTATATTCCTTTGCGTTGTTTGTAACATTTCGCCGTTGGGCATTAGTTACGCATTCTTGTGTATCTCGTTGAGTTTTTCCTGGCGGAATATTTCTTCTCCCTACTTGTTTTAAGTTTCGGGACGAAACTTCTTTTAAGGAGGGTAGAATGTAATATCCGCAATTTTCGATTTTCGGTAAATTTCTTTTTTTCGGTCGGAGTCCGTTTTGACGACTCTCTCATGTCCGTTTCGTCATTCTGAGAATGATTAATTCTACACTTTTTGACATCCGAGTTCGTTTCGGTGTCGTTTCGTTGAGTTCCGTGCTTTTTAGCGACTTTTCCGCGCTTGAGTTCGATTCTTGCGAATCTCGTTGGCTATTGTTTGAGTTTCCGTAAGTCCGTTTAACTTTGTTAGACGTGTTGTGAACTTCGGTTTGGTTATTCGATCACGTATCGTGATTTCCGGGCGTTTTGGGCCATTTTATAATTTCTTGAAAGTTACGGGTATCCGTATCTGTAATTGTTGACTCGACCCATTTCTTGGTCGCGTATGACTAATTATGGTATTATGTCTTCATTCCGGGTCGTTGATGTTGTCCGCGAACTTTTCGTCGTGTTCGTTAAAATGCGTTTTAAATCGAGTCGCCGAGCCACGGCTTGGGGGGCCGGCTAGTTGCGGGACTGGCCGGACGGTTGTGGGTTCTAGCCGGATGATTGCGGGTACCGGCCGGACGGGTGCGGCAGGAACCGGCGTAGCGCACGCTACGTCCGGAAGGCTGCGCGCGCTAACCGGCAGGTGTAGCGCACTGTCACGGGGTTGGGTTTGAGCACTCGAAAGCTCTTCGGACCCATGCGGCACTAGACTAGAATTGCCTCGATCTAGATAGTAAGCCTAACTCACTCGGTTGCTAAGTGTGAAAGAAGGGGTTTGCACTTGGGAGTTGAGAGAAAACTCTTCACTATTTCACAATACTTCACAAGTACAAGAATGTTGAGTCTTTGAGGGTTAGTTTGCAAATGAGCCTTCCCCCTCACCTATTTATACTACTCCTAAGAACCTAGAACCTTCTACTCCACCTCCTCATTTGGAGGGTTCTAGACCTATCTACAACATTACAATTCTAGAACCTAACTCTAGAATCATCCACACTTGTCTACAATATACAAGTCTTACAAACACATTCTAGAGTATTCTACCAAGTATAATCTAGAATGCTCCACAATCTTCAAGTACTTCATCCTTCTAGGAGGGTCCTAGAAGGTTCTTCCATCATCCGGGCGCCCCGGCCCGTCTCTGTCCGTCCCTGCCCGCATCGGCCCGTCCCGGCCCCCACCGGCCCGTCTCGGCCCGACCATCTGGACCCGTCTCTACAATGTTCCAGACTCTTCCCGAACCTCCTGGACCAAGCCGGTCCGCTTCTAGTTGCTTCCGGTCGAGTCTTTCCTGCTGAGTGGCTCCTCAGCTTTTCAATGTCTACTGCCCCCACAAGGCTTTTTCCGTCTAAGCCTATTATAGGGGGGGAGGGTCTCTCTCGCACCTCGCGCGCGCGCGCCACGCACGCCGGCGCGCCGGCATCCCACGCCAGCGTCCGGCCGCCCGGCTCGAGTCTGTTCCCGGACTCGGCCTTGTCCCGTCGTGCCTTGTCCCACGATCGCTGCTGCCCGACCTTGCCCGCGTCCCTCACGGCTGTCAGTTCCCGGACATGTTCCGTCCGCAATGCCCCTTGGGCGATCCGCTTCCCATAGCGGCGTCCGTGCTCCTCCCACGGCTTACTTGCGTGACTCTCCGTCCGGTCACGCCGTCCTGAAGGCTGACTCTTCAGATGCAGCCCGATGTCATCCATGGCGTCCTGCTCGTGCCGGTCCCTCGGCACCCTGTGCGACCGTCTGCGCACACCTGTCTCGTTGTCGACTGTCGGCCGTGACATTCTCCCCCGCCCATTTCGTCGACGTCCTCGGCGACGTGGCGGCCCCTCGATGAACCGAACTGCTCCAAGGTGGTAACTCGGCTCCTCCTCAATGTCACAGGGTTGGGTTTGAGCACTCGAAAGCTCTTCGGACCCGTGCGGCACTAGACTAGAATTGTCTCGATCTAGCTAGTAAGCCTTAACCACTCGGTTTCTAAGTATGTAAGAAGGGGTTTAAACACTTGGGAGTTGAGAGAAAACTTCACTATTCACAAACACTTCACAATACAAGAATGTTGAGTCTTTGAGGGTTGAGTGCAAATGAGCCAACCTCAAGCCTATTTATACTACTCCTAGGACCTAGAACCTTCTATGCCACCTCCTCATTTGGAGGACTCTAGAACATCCTATACAATCCACACACTTCTATCCTATTCTAGAACCTATCTCTAGAATTATCCACACAAGTCTACACACACATTCTAGAGTATTCTACAAGTACAATACTAAGTACAAATCTAGAATGATCTACACTCTTCAAGTAGTACATCCTTCTAGGAGGGTCCTAGAAGGTTCTCCCATCATCCCGGGCGCCCGGCCCGTCTTTTTCCGTCCCGGCCCGCATCGGCCCGTCCCGGCCTGCACCGGCCCGTCTCGGCCCGAACACCTGGGCCCGTCTCTACAATGTTCCAGACTCTTCCCGAACCTCCTGGACCAAGCCGGTCCGCTTCTAGTTGCTTCCGGTCGAGTCTTTCCTGCTGAGTGGCTCCTCAGCTTTTCAATGTCTACTGCCCCCACAAGGCTTTTTCCGTCTAAGCCTATTATAGGGGGGAGGGTCTCTCTCGCACCTCGCGTGCGCGCGCCCGCGCACGCCAGCCGCGCCCAGCATCCCACGCCCGCGTCCGGCCGCCCAGGTCGAGTCCTGTTCCCAGACTCGGCCTTGTCCCGTCGTGCCTTGTCCCACACGACTGCTGCTCGCCCGACCTTGCCCACGTCCCCTGCGCTGTCGGACAGTCCCGGACATGTCCCGTCCGCAATGCCCCTTGGGCGATCTGCTTCCCATAGCAGCGTCCGTGCTCCTCCCACGGCTTACTCGTGTGATTCTCCGTACGATCACGCCGTCCTGAAGGCTGACTCTTCACATGCAGCCCGATGCCATCCATGGCGTCCTGCTCGTGCCGGTCCCTCGGCACCCTGTGCGACCGTCTGCGCACACATGTCTCGTCGTCGACTGTTGGCCATGACATTCTCCCCCACCCATTTCGTCGACGTCCTCGGCGACATGGCGGCCCCTCGATGAACCGAACTGCTCCAAGGTGGTAACTCGGCTCCTCCTCAAGCTTCCTCACGTACTTGAGTGCCGACATAGCTTGTCCCGAAGGCTCTGTGGTCAAGCGTATTTCCTGCAGCTTGGATTGATCACACACGTACAGCGCCCTCTTTTTCGGAACTACGCCAACATTGTTCTTCTTCAGGAAGTCCATGCCCAGTATAATGTCCCGATCATCCATGCTCGTCACCTTGAAGTGCACGCGCGGTTCCCACGTGCCAATCTTTAGTCGCACCCCATTGGCGACCCCTGTAACTCGAACGGGTGGTGCATTATTCGACTTCATCCAGCCCCGTCCCTCGATGACCTGAAGCCCCAACCTTTGTGCTTCAGCCTCGTCAATGTAATTGTAATCAGCCCCTGTGTCGACCAACGTCTTGACGGGTTTCCCATTGATCAGCCCCGTCGCATACATCAAGTTTCCTTCAAGCGGTGCTCCGTCCCGCGATGCCATCCCTATAGATGAGTTCAACACTTGAAGCGCCATCGATGTTCCCTCACCCTCGGCATCGTCCCGTGCCTTGGTGTACTCCATGGCGGCTACCCTCGGAAACTTAGAGCATTGCCTCGTCGAATGCTCCGTGCTCCAGCAAATCTCACATTTCTTTTTCTTCGGACACGCTTCTACGAGATGGTCTGCACTCCCGCACCCATGGCAAGTCCGAGCCCATCCTGACTGCTTGCCGTCCCTGGGCCTGGCCATCCTCGCGCCCCTATCCGCACCCTGGTACGACTTGTCCTGCGTACCGATGCCGTCCTCGTCCCTCCTGGACTTTCGGCTCTCCCCGGCTCGTTTTAACTCGATCAGCCGTTCCGCTATCGCAATCGCCTCGGACACGTTCTGTGCCTTGTGTCACGGGGTTGGGTTTGAGCACTCGAAAGCTCTTCGGACCCGTGCGGCACTAGACTAGAATTGTCTCGATCTAGCTAGTAAGCCTTAACCACTCGGTTGCGAAGTATGTAAGAAGGGGTTTAAACACTTGGGAGTTGAGAGAAAACTTCACTATTTCACAATCACTTACAAGTACAAGAATGTTGAGTCTTTGAGGGTTGGGAGCAAATGAGCCAACCTCAAGCCTATTTATACTACTCCTAGGAACCTAGAAACTTCTATCCACCTCCTCATTTGGAGGACTCTAGAACATCCTATACAATCCACACACTTCTATCCTATTCTAGAACCTATCTCTAGAATTATCCACACAAGTCTACAATATACAAGTCTTACAAATACATGTCTAGAGTATTCTACAAGTACAAGGCATACAACCATCTAGAATACTCTATATTATTCCAGCACTACATCCTTCTAGGAGTTTCCTAGAGGCTTCCCTTCCATCCCGGGCGCCCGACCCGTCTTTGTCCGTCCCGGCCCGCATCGGCCCGTCCCGGCCCGCATCGGCCCGTCCCGGCCCGCACCGGCCCGTCTCGGCCCTGACCTTCTGGGACCGTTTCTGCATTGTTCCAGACTCTTACCGAACCTCCTGGACCAAGCCGGTCCGCTTCTAGTTGCTTCCGGTCGAGTCTTTCCTGCTGAGTGGCTCCTCAGCTTTTCAATGTCTACTGCCCCCACAAGGCTTTTTCCGTCTAAGCCTATTATAGGGGGGAGGGTCTCTCTCGCACCTCGCGCTTGCCCAGCGCCGCGCCGGCATCCCACGCCGCGTCCGGCCGCCCGGCTCGAGTCTGTTCCCGGACTCGGCCTTGTCCGTCGTGCCTTGTCCCACCACGGCTGCTGCCCGACCTTGCCCACGTCCCTGCTGGTCGGACGATCCGGACATGTCCCGTCCGCAATGCCCCTTGGGCGATCCGCTTCCCATAGCGGCGTCCGTGCTCCTCCCACGGCTTACTCGCGTGACTCTCCGTCCGGTCACGCCGTCCTGAAGGCTGGGTATTCCCATGCAGCCTGATGCCATCCATGGCGTCCTGCTCGTGCCGGTCCCTCGGCACCCTGTGCGACCGTCTGCGCAGACATGTCTCGTCGTCGACTGTCGGCCGTGACATTCTCCCCCGCCCATTTCGTCGACGTCCTCGGCGACGTGGCGGCCCCTCGATGAACCGAACTGCTCCAATGTGGTAACTCGGCTCCTCCTCAAGCTTCCTCACATACTTGAGTGCCGACATTGCTTGTCTCGAAGGCTCTGTGGTCAAGTGTATTTCCTGCAGCTTGGCTTGATCACACACGTACAGTGCCCTCTTATGCGGAACAACGCCAAAATTATTCTTCCTCAGGAAGTCCATGCCCAGTATTATGTCCCGATCATCCATGCTCGTCACCTTGAAGTGCACGCGCGGTTCCCACGTGCCAATCCTTAGTCGCACCCCATTGGCGACTCCTGTAACTCGAACGGGTGGTGCATTATTCGACTTCATCCAGCCCCGTCCCTCGATGACCTGAAGCCCCAACCTCTGTGCTTCAGCCTCGTCAATGTAGTTGTAATCGGCCCATGTGTCGACCAACGCCTTGACGGGTTTCCCATTGATCAGCCCCGTCGCATACAATAAGTTTCCCTCAAGCGGTGCTCCGTCCCGCGATGCCATCCCTATGGCTGAGTTCAACACCTGAAGCGCCATCGATGTTCCATCACCCTCGGCATCGTCCCGTGCCTTGGTGTACTCCATGGCGGCTACCCTCGGAAACTTCGAGCATTGCCTCGTCGAATGCTCCGTGCTCCAGCAAATCTCACATTTCTTCTTCTTCGGACACGCTGCTACGAGATGGTCTGCACTCCCGCACCCATGGCAAGTCCGAGCCCATCCTGACTGCTTGCCGTCCTTGGGCCTGGCCTTCCTCGCACCCCTATCCGCATTACCCTGGTACGACTTGTCCTGCGTACCGATGCCGTCCTCGTCCCTCCTGGACTTTCGGCTCTCCCCGGCTGGTTTTAACTCGATCAGCCGTTCCGCTATCGCAATCGCCTCGGACACGTTCTGTGCCTTGGCCCTCTGCACTTCCAACTTTGCCCACGGTTTTAGCCCATCCACGAACGCGAACAAAGCTTCCTGCTCACTAAGGCTAGGCAACTACAGCACGATCTCCTGGAACTCCTTCACATAGTCCTTGATCGCCTTGATGTGTGTCAACTCCTTCAACCTAGCCCGGACCTCAAACTCAACATTCTCCGGGTAAAACTGCCGCTTGAACTCGGCCTTGAAATCCTCCTATGTCTCCATCCGACATGTACCACGCGCGATCTCTGTTTCGCACCTTCTCCACCACAACAGCGCCACATCGGCTAAAAAGAATGGAGCCGTCTACAACTTGGTCGCATCATCTACTATCCCCGATGCACCAAAGTAACGCTCCATGTTCCACAGGAAGTCATCCACTTCCCTGCCATTCCGCGATCCTTGGAACGAACATGGCCGGGGGATGTCTATTCGATGGGGTGCCGCACCCCGCTGGTCCCTGTCGTGGGCCATCGCCCGCTCGTACAGTGCTGTCCTTCCTTCGATGGTCTCGATCCTCCCTACGATCTCCTATCGAAAGGCTGCGATCGTCGACCGAACCTCCTTCCTGACAGCTTCAAGGATCTCTTCACACAAATCGCGTCGCAACGCGTTAAGGGTGCCCGTCACCCGGTTCTCAAGCTCCTCCAACGACTCGCTCATCTCTATCACCTGGTCGGCCACTCTGCTCCATGCCTCGAGAGCATCCTCGTGTCTGCCCATGGCTTCCTCCAGCCGAGCCACTCGTGCTTCCATGGCAACACCTCTCTCCACGGACTTGTCCCTAGACCCTTTCCTGGACTTGTCCTTCTCCTGGCCGGGTTGAACTTTGGTGACGCTGGACGTAGTCATCGGTCCTCCTTGCACAAACCTCTCAGCAACGTCTCAATGCGGAAGCTCCTTGAACCACTAGCGTGGCTCCGATACCACTTGTCACGGGGTTGGGTTTGAGCACTCGAAAGCTCTTCGGACCCGTGCGGCACTAGACTAGAATTGTCTCGATCTAGCTAGTAAGCCTTAACCACTCGGTTGCTAAGTATGTAAGAAGAGGTTTAAACACTTGGGAGTTGAGAGAAAACTTCACTATTTCACAATCACTTACAAGTACAAGAATGTTGAGTCTTTGAGGGTTGGGAGCAAATGAGCCAACCTCAAGCCTATTTATACTACTCCTAGGAACCTAGAAACTTCTATCCACCTCCTCATTTGGAGGACTCTAGAACATCCTATACAATCCACACACTTCTATCCTATTCTAGAACCTATCTCTAGAATTATCCACACAAGTCTACAATATACAAGTCTTACAAATACATGTCTAGAGTATTCTACAAGTACAAGGCATACAACCATCTAGAATACTCTATATTATTCCAGCACTACATCTTTCTAGGAGTTTCCTAGAGGCTTCTCTTCCATCCCGGGCGCCCGGCCCGTCTTTGTCCGTCCCGGCCCGCATCGGCCCGTCCCGGCCCGCATCGGCCCGTCCCGGCCCGCATCGGCCCGTCCCGGCCCGCACCGGCCCGTCTCGGCCCTGACCTTCTGGGCCCGTTTCTGCATTGTTTCAGACTCTTCCCGAACCTCCTGGACCAAGCCGGTCCGCTTCTAGTTGCTTCCGGTCGAGTCTTTCCTGCTGAGTGGCTCCTCAGCTTTTCAATGTCTACTGCCCCCACAAGGCTTTTTCCGTCTAAGCCTATTATAGGGGGGGAGGGTCTCTCTCGCACCTCGCGCGCGCGCGCCCGCGCACGCCGGCCGCGCCCGGCATCCCACGCCCGCGTCCGGCCGCCCAGCTCGAGTCCTGTTCCCAGACTCGGCCTTGTCCCGTCATGCCTTGTCCCACACGACTGCTGCTCGCCCGACCTTACCCGCGTCCCCTGCGCTGTCGGACAGTCCCGGACATGTCCCGTACGCAATGCCCCTTGGGCGATCCGCTTCCCATAGCGGCGTCCGTGCTCCTCCCACGGCTTACTCGCGTGACTCTCCGTCCGGTCACGCCGTCCTGAAGGCTGGGTATTCCCATGCAGCCCGATGCCATCCATGGCGTCCTGCTCGTGCCGGTCCCTCGGCACCCTGTGCGACCGTCTGCGCACACATGTCTCGTCGTCGACTGTCGGCCGTGACACTTGGCCCTCTGCACTTCCAACTTTGCCCACGGTTTTAGTCCATCCACGAACGCGAACAAAGCTTCCTGCTCACTAAGGCTAGGCAACTCCAGCACGATCTCCTGGAACTCCTTCACATAGTCCTTGATCGCCTTGCTGTGTGTCAACTCCTTCAACCTAGCCCGGACCTCAAACTCAACATTCTCGGGTAAAGCGCCGCTTGAACTCGGCCTTGAAATCCTCCCATGTCTCCATCCGACATGTACCACGCGCGATCTGTTTCGCGCCTTCTCCATACAACGCCACATCGGCTAAAAAGAATGGGGCCGTCTGCAGCAATCGCATCATCTACTATCACTGATGCACCAAAGTAACGCTCCATGTTCCACGAAGTCATCCACCTCCTACCATTCCTCGATCCTTGGAGCGAACACGTAGGGGATGTCGATTCGATGGGGTTCCGCACCCAGTCCCGACCGTGGGCCATCGCCCGCCAAATGCAGTCTTTGTCCTTCCTTCGATGGTCTCGATCCTCCCTATGATCTCCTCTCGAAAGGCTGCAATCGTCGACCGAACCTCTTTCCTGACAGCTTCAAGGATCTCCTCACACAAGTCGCGTCGCAACGCGTTAAGGGTGCCCGTCACCCGGTTCTCAAGCTCCTCCAATGACTCGCTCATCTCCGTCACCTGGTCGGCCACATTTCTCCATACCTCAAGAGCATATGCGTGCTTGCCCATGGTTTCCTCCAGCCGAGCCACTCGTGCTTCCATGGCAATACCTCTTTCCACGGACTTGTCCCTAGACCCTTTCATGGACTTGTCCTTCTCCTGGCCGGGTTGAACTTTGGTGACGCTGGACGTAGTCTCCATCGGTCCTCCTTGCACAAAACCTCTCAGCAACGTCTCAATGCGGAAGCTCCTTGAACCACTAGCGTGCTCCGATACCACTTGTCACGGGGTTGGGTTTGAGCACTCGAAAGCTCTTCGGACCCGTGCGGCACTAGACTAGAATTGTCTCGATCTAGCTAGTAAGCCTTAACCACTCAGTTGCTAAGTATGTAAGAAGGTGTTTAAACACTTGGGAGTTGAGAGAAAACTTCACTATTCACAAACACTTCACAATACAAGAATGTTGAGTCTTTGAGGGTTGAGTGCAAATGAGCCAACCTCAAGCCTATTTATACTACTCCTAGGACCTAGAACCTTCTATGCCACCTCCTCATTTGGAGGACTCTAGAACATCCTATACAATCCACACACTTCTATCCTATTCTAGAACCTATCTCTAGAATTATCCACACAAGTCTACACATACAGGGCTTACACACATTCTAGAGTATTCTACAAGTACAATACTAAGTAGAAATCTAGAATGCTCTACACTCTTCAAGTAGTACATCCTTCTAGGAGGCTCCTAGAAGGTTCTTCCATCATCCCGGGCGCCCGGCCCGTCTCTGTCCGTCCCGGCCCGCATCGGCCCGTCCCGGCCCGCACCGGCCCGTCTCGGACCTGACCTTCTGGGCCCGTTTCTGCATTGTTCCAGACTCTTCCCGAACCTCCAGACTCGAGCTGGGCACGCGCGAGGTGCGAGAGAGACCCTCCCCCCCTATAATAGGCTTAGACGGAAAAAGCCTTGTGGGGGCAGTAGACATTGAAAAGCTGAGGAGCCACTCAGCAGGGAAGACTCGACCGGAAGCAACTAGAAGCGGATCGGCTTGGTCCAGGAGGTTCGGGAAGAGTCTGGAACAATGCAGAAACGGGCTTAGAAGGTGAGGGCCGAGACGGGCCGGTGCGGGCTGGGACGGGCCGATGCGGGCCGGGACGGACAGAGACGGGCCGGGCGCCCGGGATGATGGAAGAACCTTCTAGGAGCCTCCTAGAAGGATGTACTACTTGAAGAGTGTAGAGCATTCTAGATTTCTACTTAGTATTGTACTTGTAGAATACTCTAGAATGTGTGTAAGCCCTGTATGTGTAGACTTGTGTGGATAATTCTAGAGATAGGTTCTAGAATAGGATAGAAGTGTGTGGATTGTATAGGATGTTCTAGAGTCCTCCAAATGAGGAGGTGGAGTAGAAGATTCTAGGTTCTAGGAGTAGTATAAATAGGTGAAGGGGAGGCTCATTTGCAACCAACCCTCAATGACTCAACATTCTTGTGTACTTGTAAGTGATTGTGAAATAGTGAAGTTTTCTCTCAACTCCCAAGTGTTTAAACCCCTTCTTACATACTTAGCAACCGAGTGGTTAAGGATTACTAGCTAGATCGAGACAATTCTAGTCTAGTGCCGCACGGGTCCGAAGAGCTTTCGAGTGCTCAAACCCAACCCCGTGACAAGTGGTATCGGATCCAGGTTA
Organism: Orobanche coerulescens; assembly: GCA_033398695.1. Lineage (NCBI taxonomy): Eukaryota > Viridiplantae > Streptophyta > Magnoliopsida > Lamiales > Orobanchaceae > Orobanche > Orobanche coerulescens. Next base: position 131,299,028 of record CM065809.1, read on the forward strand.
GTGGTTCAAGGAACTTCCGCATTGAGACGTTGCTGAGAGGTTTTGTGCAAGGAGGACCGATGGAGACTACGTGCAGCGTCACCAAAGTTCAACCCGGCCAGGAGAAGGACAAGTCCAGAAAAGTGTCTAGGGACAAGTCCGTGGAAAGAGGTGTTGCCATGGAAGCACGAGTGGCTCGGCTGGAGGAAACCATGGGCAGACACGAAGATGCTCTTGAGGCATGGAGCAGTGGCGGCGACTGGTGACGGAGATGAGCGAGTCGTTGGAGGAGCTTGAGAACCGGTGACGGCACCCTGCAGCGTTGCGACGCGATTTGTGTGAAGAGATCCTTGAGGCTGTCAGGAAGGAGGTTCGGTCGACGATCACAGCCTTTCGAGAGGAGATCGTAGGGAGGATCGAGACCATCGAAGGAAGGACAGCACTGTACGAGCGGGTGATGGCCCACGGTCGGGACCAACAGGGTGCGGCACCCCACCGAATCGACATCCCCCGGCCGTGTTCGTTCCAAGGATCGAGGAATGGTAGGGAAGTGGATGACTTCCTGTAGAACATGGAGCGTTACTTTGGTGCATCGGGGATAGTAGATGATGCGACCAAGTTGCAGACGGCTCCATTCTTCTTAGCAGATGTGGCGCTGCTAAGGTGGAGAAGGCGCGAAACAGAGATCGCGCGTGGTACATGTCGGATGGAGACATGGGAAGATTTCAAGGCCAAGTTCAAGCGGCAGTTTTACCCGGAGAATGTTGAGTTTGAGGTCCGGGCTAGGTTGAAGGAGTTGACACACAGCAAGGCGATCAAGGACTATGTGAAGGAGTTCCAGGAGATCGTGCTGGAGTTGCCTAGCCTTAGTGAGCAGGAAGCTTTGTTCGCGTTCGTGGATGAACTAAAACCGTGGGCAAAGTTGGAAGTGCAGAGGGCCAAGGCACAGAACATGTCCGAGGCGATTGCGATAGCGGAACGGCTGATCGAGTTAAAACCAGCCGGGGAGAGCCGGAAGTCCAGGAGGGACGAGGACGGCATCGGTACCAGGACAAGTCGTACCAGGGTGCGGATAGGGGTGCGAGGATGGCCAGGCCCAAGGACGGCAAGCAGTCAGGATGGGCTCGGACTTGCTATGGGTGCTGGAGTGCAGACCATCTCGTAGCAGCGTGTCCGAAGAAAAAGAAATGTGAGATTTGCTGGAGCACGGAGCATTCGACGAGGCAATGCTCGAAGTTTCCGAGGGTAGCCGCCATGGAGTACACCAAGGCACAGGACGATGCCGACGGTGATGGGACATCGATGGCGCTTCAGGTGTTGAACTCAGCCATAGGGATGGCATCGCGGGATGGAGCACCGCTTGAGGGAAATCTGCTGTATGCGACGGGGCTGATCAATGGGAAACCCGTCAAGGCGTTGGTCGACACAGGGGCCGATTACAACTACATTGACGAGGCTGAAGCACAAAGGTTGGGGCTTCAGGTCATCGAGGGACGGGGCTGGATGAAGTCGAATAATGCACCACCCGTTCGAGTTACAGGAGTCGCCAATGGGGTGCGACTAAAGATTGGCACGTGGGAACCGCGCGTGCACTTCAAGGTGACGAGCATGGATGATCGGGACATAATACTGGGCATGGACTTCCTGAAGAAGAACAATGTTGGCGTAGTTCCGCACAAGAGGGCGCTATACGTGTGTGATCAAGCCAAGCTGCAGGAAATACGCTTGACCATAGAGCCTTCGGGACAAGCTATGTCGGCACTCAAGTACGTGAGGAAGCTTGAGGAGGAGACGAGTTACCACCTTGGAGCAGTTCGGTTCATCGAGGGGCCGCCACGTCGCCGAGGACGTCGACGAAATGGGCGGGGGAGAATGTCACGGCCGACAGTCGACAACGAGACATGTGTGCGCAGACGGTCGCACAGGGTGCCGAGGGACCGGCACGAGCAGGACGCCAAGGATGGCATCGGGCTGCATGTGAAGAGTCATCCTTCAGGACGGCGTGACTGGACGGAGAGTCACGCGAGTAAGCCGTGGGAGGAGCACGGACGCCGCTATGGGAAGCGGATCGCCCAAGGGGCATTGCGGACGGGACATGTCCGGGACAGTCCGACAGCGCAGGGGACGCGGGCAAGGTCGGGCGAGCAGCGGTCGTGTGGGACAAGGCACGACGGGACAAGGCCGAGTCTGGGAACAAGACTCGAGCTGGGCGGCCGGACGCGGGCGTGGGATGCCGGGCACGGCCGGCGTGCGCGGGCGTGCGCGCGCGAGGTGCGAGAGAGACCCTCCCCCCTATAATAGGCTTAGACCGAAAAAGCCTTGTGGGGGCAGTAGACATTGAAAAGCTGAGGAGCCACTCAGCAGGGAAGACTCGACCGGAAGCAACTAGAAGCGGACCGGCTTGGTCCAGGAGGTTCGGGAAGAGTCTGGAACAATGCAGAAACGGGCCCAGAAGGTCAGGGCCGAGACGGGCCGGTGCGGGCCGGGACGGACAGAGATGGGCCGGGCGCCCGGGATGATGGAAGAACCTTCTAGGAGCCTCCTAGAAGGATGTACTACTTGAAGAGTGTAGAGCATTCTAGATTTGTACTTAGTATTGTACTTGTAGAATACTCTAGAATGTGTGTAAGCCCTGAAGGGTGCGGGACTGGCCGGACGGTTGCGGGACTGGCCGGACGGTTGTGGGTTCTGGCCGGATGATTGCGGGTACCGGCCGGACGGGTGCGGCAGGAACCGGCGTAGCGCACGCTACGTCCGGAAGGCTGCGCGCGCTAACCGGCAGGTGTAGCGCACTGTCACGGGGTTGGGTTTGAGCACTCGAAAGCTCTTCGGACCCGTGCGGCACTAGACTAGAATTGCCTCGATCTAGCTAGTAAGCCTAACTCACTCGGTTGCTAAGTGTGAAAGAAGGGGTTTGCACTTGGGAGTTGAGAGAAAACTCTTCACTATTTCACAATACTTCACAAGTACAAGAATGTTGAGTCTTTGAGGGTTAGTTTGCAAATGAGCCTTCCCCCTCACCTATTTATACTACTCCTAAGAACCTAGAACCTTCTACTCCACCTCCTCATTTGGAGGGTTCTAGACCTATCTACAACATTACAATTCTAGAACCTAACTCTAGAATCATCCACACTTGTCTACAATATACAAGTCTTACAAACACATTCTAGAGTATTCTACCAAGTATAATCTAGAATGCTCCACAATCTTCAAGTACTTCATCCTTCTAGAAGGGTCCTAGAAGGTTCTTCCATCATCCGGGCGCCCCGGCCCGTCTCTGTCCGTCCCGGCCCGCATCGGCCCGTCCCGGCCCGCACCGGCCCGTCTCGGCCCGACCATCTGGGCCCGTCTCTACAATGTTCCAGACTCTTCCCGAACCTCCTGGACCAAGCCGATCCGCTTCTAGTTGCTTCCGGTCGAGTCTTTCCTGCTGAATGGCTCCTCAGCTTTTCAATTTCTACTGCCCCCACAAGGCTTTTTCCGTCTAAGCCTATTATAGGGGGGAGGGTCTCTCTCGCACCTTGCGCGGGCGCTGGCCACGCCGGCATCCCACGCCCGCGTCCGGCCGCCCAGCTCGAGTCCTGTTCCCAGACTCGGCCTTGTCCCGTCGTGCCTTGTCCCACACGACTACTGCTCGCCCGACCTTGCCCGCGTCCCCTGCGCTGTCGGACTGTCCTGGACATGTTCCGTCCGCAATGCCCCTTGGGCGATCCGCTTCCCATAGCGGCGTCTGTGCTCCTCCCACGGCTTACTCGCGTGACTCTCCGTCCGGTCACGCCGTCCTGAAGGCTGACTCTTCAGATGCAGCCCGATGCCATCCATGGCGTCCTGCTCGTGCCAGTCCCTCGGCACCCTGTGCGACCGTCTGCGCACACCTGTCTCGTTGTCGACTGTCGGCCGTGACAGCACGCTACCGGATGGCCTAACGCGCGCTAGCGGGTCCGGACATTGGAGTCCTGGGGGTTCTGGAATCAGTCATGCTCGGCAGGTAGCGCACGCTACTATCGAACGCTGCGTACGCTACGGCCGGTAGGTAGCGCACGCTATGGCCGGAAGGCTGCGCACGCTACCTGGCCGAGCATCCTAGTCCAGAAGGCTACTGGATCGCGGCCTGGGCCGATAGCGCACGCTAGCTCGGCAGCCTAGCGCGCGCTAGTCCGGCCCAGTATAAATGTGGCTGAGCAGTCACATTTCATTTCGTTTTTCACTTCTTTCCTTCCCCGTCCGCGAATGGCGATTCATGGGTGACGAAGCCATGTTGTTTAACAACAAATACATGAAGTTCTTGAGTCCATAACATCAATCAATCGTCCGTTATCACCCTTTGATCCAGCGAATCAAGGTAATCTTCCTTAGAACCCTAATTTCGTGAATTTGGGGATTTTTGCATTTTAAATGCGATTCGTTCCGTGTTGTTGATTAATTCATGATGGGTATGATTAATCTTGGTAGTATTCTTGTGTTTAACATCATTTAATCCATTGTTCTTCGTCGAATCGAAGTATATTTCTTGATTTCCTTCGAATTGACTTTTCGGGGGATTTATCCTCGATCTCGTTTTTCGTCCGTTTTAGATGGATCGATTATGGTTAAATGATGTGGTTAAACATATTCTATGGATTGTATATCCATATTTCAACTTGGAATTCCGTTTTCGTGATTTGACGGGACGAATCGTGTTCTTGGCCGTTTTGGGGAAAATCCTTGAACCTTCGTCATTTGTTCTTTGAATTCAGCGGCTTTGGGTCATTCTTTGGAATTCATTTTCGTTGTTATTATTTTCGTTCGTAGTTCATTGTTGTGGATTGTCGTTCGGTGGAGTCGGCGAGTTCGTAGTCGGTTCGTGCCAACCTACTTCGGCCGATTCTCCGCGTTGTGGTTATTCGAGGCAAGTACCTTGCCCATACTTTTCTTATTTTATGGATATGATGATCGGTGATCGTCTTGGTGTGTTTGTTTGGTTGTTTGAAATGAAGTTTCAAAAGATTTCGGTTTGGCCTCGTTAAAGGCTTTCTTTCAAATGGCGTGTGTGTTTTGTGAATGGTGTGTTTTGGGGATTGATTGTGATTTGGTTATTTTGAACGTTGAAGAATTTGATGATGATACTCCTATTGTTTAAAGTTATGGAATCGTGTATTCCGTATTTAATCTTGTTGTGGTGTTTTGAAGAGTTTGATAATGGTGTCGAGTTAATGGCCATCTCTAGTGAGTATTCTTAATGAACTTACATTCTTAGCATGTTAGTATTGCATGAGTAACGTGTGTGTGTGTGTATGCTCACTACGGGTTAGATCCGACGGGGTCTCGGTAGGGGTCCACAAGAGACGTGGATCGACGAGCTTGCTTTTAACCACTATGGGTTAGATCCAACGGGGTCTCGGTAGGGGTCCACAGAGACGTGGATCGACGGTTAATTGTGGTGCATTTTGCAACTGTGATTTGGATTATTGGCGTTTCCGAAAACGAGTATTTTGAACGGTTTTCATTTGCATGCATTGACTAAGTGTGTAAGAGGTAAGTTGTTCGTTTGGCCTACTTGGCTAGGATGGCTCTAGAGTATTTTGTTGTTTATGTTTTAAATCCTTTATTTGTGGATTTTGATGTTGGGAGACGAACCTTGTGGTCGTTCTTGTGTACTGTGAGTTGATGAGATTTGGGGCTAAAATCCCAATGGTTTTGTAAAAGTCGTTTTACGGATTTGGGGCTAAAATCCCAACGGTTTGGTTAATGTCATTTTTCAGAAAGTAAACCTTTGGGGCGGTGACCCCTTTTGTCTTTGGATTTTGAAAAGTAGGATTTGATAATCCTAAATTGTGTTCTATTAAAACTCTCGATGGCATTCTAAACCATTTTATAAATTACTTCCATTGATTTATGATATTTCGATTTTGAAATGTTTTCTCAAACCCTTGCCTCATGAAGTACTTTTCGTTTCGTTTGGATCTTTGAGGATCCTTGGTTATTGTTATTCGTGGAATGTGAATTGTATGGCTCGTATTTGCACTTTGTTCTTGCACTAGCAAAACAGTGGAGTTTTGCTAACCCCCGAGTACTCGGGGGGTAGATGTCTGTTTTTGCATTCAGGTTTTGGAGCATAACACAGGGTCGGCACGAAGGATGATGAAAGATGATCGATACTAATCACATGAGGAACCGTACTTTGTTTATTGGTTCAGTTGTACTCTATTTTTTCCGCTGCTATATTTTCCCGTTGTACGGGCGTGGTTGTATTTTGACCCCTGCGTGGGCATGAGTTGTATTTGAGTTGTATGTATTTGTTGAAAGACCAAATCGGTCTACTGAGTCATTTTAGCCTTAAAGGCTTGGTTGAGTTGGTATATGTCGTTTCTAGCCTGGTAGATCCTTGAGGAAAGGTTCTACGGCATGTAATATCCCTGAGCGGATTGGGGGTGTTACAGTTCTTGAGCTTGGAGTGTACTTTATCGTAGTGTTGAGATTGTTCTTCGTTTCTGGAGGTAGATGTACTTTCTTCTCTGTATTGTTTTCATATGTTGATGTTGGTAATGAAGTATACTTCACCTAAAGTTAGATTAATCAAGTAAAACATAGTTTTAATCCAACTTTTGAATACTTCTTGATGAATATGATAAATGAGGGTTTGAGATGGATGTATTCTTGATGATATAGTGATATTAACAATGTTGTAACTATCATACTCATCTTGCTGGATGAATTTAGCTCAGTAGAACATCTTTGAATCGGTTAACCTCACCATAGTTGAATTTAAACAATAAGATTGGTATCATAAAGTATTTAAACACCATGCTTGATATTCATTTACCTTGAGAAGAACTTGCCAATGTTTGAAGATAGTAAAATGTTTCCTTATTTCAGAAACCTTAGAAACTTTATCATCATTATGGTTCAGATTCACAAATCCATGAAGATTGATAGGAACACCTTGTTGAATGTTAGGAGATTAGTGTGGTAATTCTAAAACCTAAGCTATGTGATTTCATAAATGATGTTAATGGATCTTCCAGCTTGGTAAAGAATGATTTTGATAACCTTCATGAATATGGTGTAACCTCATAACTAATAACCTTGTTGTAAGCTTAATATTCAATTTAGATGAGAGGTGGATGAACATAATTGTGCAGATTTTACCTTTCAACATTGTAATGCTTTGGAAAGTTTAATCATCATAAGATGATCTTAACATCATAAGTGGTTATTCAACATGTTCTTGATAGAATTCTTATTTATGAAGAATCATGTGAACATTCGGTAAAAGTATTGTGAACTGATTTTATGGTTGTAATGAGGTAAAAAGAACTCTTGGCATAAGACTTCGATATTTTGAGATAGCAAACTATTCTAAAGGATTGTAGGGTGTCGTCTTACTAATCCTATATTGATAATCATACGAATATGTTATTCAGTAAAATGTATTTCGTTTAAGGTTGATTGTGCGAGTAAACGATATTAGTCGAGGACCATTCGTTCGTTTCGACAAGAAGAGGATTATTCTCGCCTCCGTATTGAGGCAAGTTTTCTTGCTTGGTTATAATGATGATTAGATTCTTGTGATGTTTATACATTTCATGTGTATGAAATGTTTATGAAATGTTTGTCGTGATTTGACATTGTCTTTGACGTTATTCCGTTTTCGTCATGGGGTTGCATTCCTGGCACGTCGCTTTGAATCGTTGATCTCGTTGGTCCTTATTGTCACTTCGGTGAGTTTTCTTGATCCTTAATCGGATATGTATTTCGTTGAATTTCGTTGTCATGTTGTATCGTGACATTTCTGGAATCATATCTGCGTGCCGATTGGATATTGTGTAGGATTTTTAGCCGGGCACTTATATAGTCATACGTGGATGTTTCCGTATTAGACTGTGCACACGAGACGTAGTTCGTGAGGCTAATTAGGTACATTGTCACACGTATATTCTGGATTCCGTATACGGGGTGGACATGTATACAGACACATTTCCGGATCGGGCGAACTGTGATGTCCATCTTGAGCCATATTGTTGATCGTTCATAGTCCACGTATGATTGGATGTGTTCGACGGTTTGTGACTGATTGTTTCATACGCCCGAGGGGTATGACTAATAGTCGAGATGTTTCATTGAGATCTATATATGTGAACTGTATAATGTCGGAAGAATTAATTATCATGTATATCTGACCCTGTGTTTTGGGCGAAATACTCGTGTTGTATTTTAGGTCGAGGCAAAGGCAAGGCACGGGAAGAGCATGTTGACGGCGAAGGGTTCGAAGGATACTAGTTCGGGGGGCCCAAATCATTTGTTGTCCGGTTATGTTAAACCGTGTTATTTTATTTTATTTCTGCTTCATTTAAATTACTATCTGTTTGTATTGGTATTTGAAGTATTTTCCATCTCCATATGGTTTATACTTGTATTTCGGATCCTGTGTATCATAAGGCCGTTGGCCATATTTTTAATAAACTCCTAATCGGAGTAATGACTATTTATTGTGGTTCGGTATCACAAGTAATACATATTTAATCTGTTTTTGGATATCGCCAGGTGGGTCCCAGTGTGGGGTCCACGGCACTGTAATAGCCGCCTTTTGGGGTGTTACACTGACAGCCCTTGGGTTAGTCCTGTTCATATAGTTCCAAAGAAATCTGGCATAACTGTAATCACGAATGAAGAAAATGAACTTGTTCCAACCAGAATTCAAACTAGATGGAGAGTCTATATTGATTACAGAAAATTGAACTCTGTTACAAGAAAAGATCACTTTCCACTTCCTTTTATTGATCAAATCTAGAAAGGTTAGCCGATCATGCTTATTATTGTTTTCTTGATGGATATTCCGGCTATAACCAAATTCCCATTGCTCCTGAAGATCAAGAAAAAACCACTTTTACCTGTCCTTTCGACACTTTTGCTTACCGACGAATGCCATTTGGTCTGTGTAATGCACCTGCTACTTTTCAGTGGTGTATGATGAGCATTTTCTCTGATATGGTTGAGCGGTTTTTGGAAATTTTTATGGATGATTTTTCTATATTCGGGTCTAGCTTTGATGAATGTTTACACCACTTAACCCAAGTGTTTGTTAGATGTAAGGAAAAGAATCTTGTCCTAAACTAGGAAAAATGTCATTTTATGGTTAAAAAAGGAATTGTTTTAGGACATGTGATTTCTGAAAAAGGAATTGAGGTAGACAAATCTAAAGTTGATTTAATATCCAGTCTTCCACCCCCATGAACGATTAAAGAAATTCGGTCATTCTTAGGCCATGCTGGTTTTTACCGTCGATTCATCAAAGATTTTAGCAAAATCTCAAGGCCATTATGTAATTTACTTTCAAAAGACACACCTTCGTATTTGATGACCATTGTCTAAAAGCTTTTAAGACACTCAAATCTATGTTGAGCTCTGCACCTATCATCAAATCTCCAAACTGAAATCTTCCTTTTGAAATAATGTGTGATGCATCCGACTATGCCGTCGGTGTAGTATTGGGTCAAAGAGAAAATAAATTGCCAACTGTAATATATTATGCAAGTAGAACTCTAAATGATGCCCAATTAAATTATTCTACAACTGAAAAAGAATTGCTTGCAGTCGTTTTTGCCTTAGACAAATTTCGACCTTACTTGATTGGTTCGAAAGTTATAATTTACTCCGATCATGCTGCATTAAAATATCTTCTTTCTAAGAAAGATGCTAAACCTCGCTTGATCCGTTGGATTCTATTGTTACAAGAGTTTGACTTAGAAATTCGAGATAAAAAAGGTCTTTGAAAATGTTGTTCGGGTCATTTGTCTAGGCTAATCGTGAATTTTACCGATAAAGAACCTCCCATTAATGAAACTTTCCCGATGAACAACTCATGTCTGCTTCTCAAATACCTTGGTATGCATACATTGTCAATTATCTCAATCCTTTGTAACATGCCATCTCATTGGAATAACCAAGATAAAACAAAATTTTTAAACGAAGTAAAAAAATTCTTTTGGGATGATCCATATTTGTTCAAATATTGTCCTGATCAAATCATTAGGAGATGTGTGCCAGAACATGAACAACAAAATATCATTTCCTTTTGTCATGATCATGCATGTGGAGGTCATTTTAGTTCAAAGAAAACAACTGCTAAAATTCTGCAATGTGGTTTTTATTGGCCAACACTTTTCAAAGATACACATTCATATTGCAGCACATGTGATAGATGTCAAAGATTAGGTCGAATTTCTAAAAGAAATATGATGCCTTTAAACCCAATTTTAATTATTAAAATATTTGATGTTTGGGGCATAGATTTTATGGGACCTTTTCTAATTTCTTTTGGCAATCTTTACATCCTTGTGGCCATCGATTATGTTTCAAAATGGGTAGAAGCAATTGCTTGCAAAACAAATGACCACAAAGTCGTGGTAAAATTTTTAAAAGAAAATATTTTTTCCAGATTTGGAACACCACGAGCAATTATAAGTGATGGAGGAAAACATTTTTGTAACCAATTTTTGAATCATTTGTTTAAAATATGATGTTACACATAAAGTTGCTACTCCTTATCACCCTCAAACAAGTGGACAAGTTGAAATTTCAAACAGAGAAATCAAATATATTCTTGAAAAACTGTTAATCCTACAAGGAAAGATTGGTCTTTGCGATTGAATGATGCATTGTGGGCTTACCGTACTGCTTTTAAAACTCCCATCGAAATGTCTCCATTTAGGCTTGTCTTTGGAAAACCATGTCATTTGCCTATTGAATTGGAACATAGAGCATACTGGGCCATAAAACGATTAAATTAGACATGGCTGGAATTCATAGGAAACTTCAACTAAATGAAATGGAAGAAATTAGAAATGATGCTTACGATTGTGCAAGGAAATATAAGGACAAAATGAATTTTTTTCATGATAAACACATTTTGAGAAAAACTTTTTCTCCTGGTCAAAAAGTGCTTCTTTTTAACTCTCGTTTGTTATCATTTCCAGGCAAGTTGCGTTCACGATGGTCTGGTCCATTTATTATTCGTACGGTCTATCCTCACGGAGCTGTAAAAATTGAAAATCCAAAAAATGGTAATATTTTTAAAGTGAATGGTCAACGGTTAAAACCATATTTGGAATTAAAATATTTTGAGGTAGAAGAGGTTCTTCTTAGAGACCTCGATATTGTGAATTAATACTCCATTGTGTTTGTCCGGTCAAGTGGCGGATAACGGTACTCCGTGGCTAGTAAAGTCAGATTTTTCAGTTTCCCACAACAACTGATTTTGTAGATATTTTTTTTATTTTTAATTATGGAACAAACTTTGAAAACAATTGAAAAAAGATTTCCCTTTCTTAGCAAAAAAGTCATTTTGAAACTTTACCAAGCCAGAGTTGAAAGGATGAGGTTGCTTATGAATAACGGCATACCTTTTGATATTCGATTCATTATTGATGCCAAAGTGAGAATAGCGGGTGAATTCACGGAAAAACCAACTAGATTTTTACCAGGGCTTGGAAAAAGTTCATATGCCAAGAAACGACGAGCAAACAAAATGGCCGTTTGCTACAAATGTGCTAGGTGGAACTGTGATTCAAGATGTCGATCTTTAGGAATTCCTTCCACAAATAGAGAAGATAAAATTCAGTTCATCAAGGATGGTCTGAATAAGGAGAATTTATATGATATCGAAATTTCTCTTGACACGCATCCTAATGGACTCGTACATTATGGGATTCGATGTTTGTGGAATAAATTCAAATCAGAATATGAACAACGTCTTGGGAATCTGACGTTAAAAGACCCTGTTTGCCAATTTGTAAGAAAATTGGATGGGAAGCTTCTCCCCGACTCATAGAAGGCGTTTAAGCCGTTTCTGAACGTAAAATCAGAGGAAGATGTGAGGCACAATCACAACTACTGTACATACACGTGAGTATCTTTACTTTTTGTCATTTTTTTTAGATTTTCTAAATAAAAAATGTGATACGCAATAAATGCATTCATTATTCTATTGAGTAGTTGAAGTGCAACTAACGCGGTCATAGATTTGATAAATCTTTTTACTTTATTTTGCATCTATAAATAAACATTGCATTTGTTTCTTTTCTGCATCCCTCAAACTTGTATTCTTTTCATTTTCTCTCTAAGTAATTTTCTTTTCAAAAAATGGAATCATCATCTTCCACAAAAAGATTTAACTCCATCTGCATTTTTGGTGGAGCTAGTCATGGGAAAGAGGCTTGCTTTACTGAAGCAGCCCATAAATTGGGTCGTACTTTAGGATAAAAATGCATTCATGTAGTTTACGGAGGAGGAAGTCTAGGATTAATGGGACGTGCTGCTGCTTCTGCCTATATGGATGTAATATCCGGATTTATTACGGTGTATTTCATCTGTATTCAAACCCTGTATTATTCGGATTTGTGGTTTTTATTATTGAAGTATGATATTTCTTGCATTGATATCTTTGTACATAAGTATAACAACATGCAAAATTTCTCATGCAAACTCGTGATAGCGCACGCTAAGAATGTAGCTTAACGCGCGCTATCGGGCTACTACTAGCGCACGCTATACATGTAGGAGTTGCGTGCGCTAAGCACTCAATTATTGAGCGGGACGGCTAGCACATGCGCCAGCCGGGACATGGGTCCGGATAAGATTCCCGCGGACGAACCTGGACAGTTTCGAAGTCAACTCTTATTAGCGCGCGCTAAGGAAAGCTTAGTAGCATGCGCTAATTAGTTAAAATGCAGAATATTATAAATGGGACAACAACCCGTTTTGGCTTACATTTGATTCATCCATTCTTCATTCTTGAGAGGCCAGAGAGCTATAATAATCCTTCTACACACTTAGAACACATCTTGTTGGTCTTTGTATATTGGTTATCATTTGTGAGTGATCATTAAAGTGGAATAGCACCTTGGAGTGGCATACAACCAACCGGAGTCGGATTCTACCTTACGGTTCAGTGATTTTCGTCATATTAAGGTATGTTCAACCTATCTCCAGACTTAGAGTTGGATTCTAAGGAATTAGATGATCATGTTAGCAAGATATTGATTTTTCATTAATGAATTATTCAACATGCATCATGTTTGGAATATAGAGATGGTTATGCCTCAAGTACCTTGATTATGAACATCATGATTCGAATCTTATTACATGAACAAGTAGAGGAAGCTTCTATCTTTGGTAATCCAAATCTAGTAGATGACTTCATAGCAATCATGGACTTGACGTTAACATCATTATTGTTAGATGAATCTAAGGGATTGATCATGGAAGGATTTATCTAGTATAGATGGAATGTCAAAAAACTACAGTATGATAATTTTGATTGATATAAAGGTGTCGATATCAACCGTTAAGCCTTTCGAATTATCGTATGAATATTTGTAGTCGAAATGGAATATGGTTTTATAATGGTATACATATCCCTGAATCCGAAGTTGTTGTTATCCGTAAAATCATTCATAATCGTATGAACATGATATTCATGGAGGTAACATGAATTATCACGGAAGATTTTATTGTTTTGATCATGATGAGAACAGTTTACTGCCCAACAGTAAACTGCCATGCACAGATAGCGCACGCTAAGCTATGAAGATTAACGTGTGCTATCGAGCACGAGTTAGCGTACGCTACTGTTAGGCGTATTTTTATACGCTTATTTGTCATTATTTTGTAGTATTTTGGAGTGTGAAATCATCTAAATGAGCTTTTAATGCCTTAATTTTGTATGATTGACAGGAAATTGAAGTCCGGATGCTTAAACGAGGCAAAACGGGCGAAAACGGCGAAACTGGACTATGAGCCGCGGCACAAGGAAACTGAGCCGCGGCAAAGGAAGACACCAGCCGAAGGGCAGAGTAGGCTGTACTCTGTGCCGCGGCACAGCCCATGTGAGCCGCGGCACAGAGGGATTTAATTACGCCCAGGTATTCAGATTTTGGCGTTGTGCCGCGGCACAGGTTCAGTGAGCCGCGGCACACTTAGCGGGTTTGGTTCGTCTGCGCGGATTTTGGGCGTTTGAAGCCGTTTTCAACCAACTAATACGGACGCGATTTATGGAAGTGCTGAGCTATAAATAGGGCTTAAGACCCTAATTTAATCATCGGGAATCATTAAATCAAAACCTAAGAGAGCTTAAGCTTGGAGACAGAGAAGAGGAGGAAAGCAGAGGAATTCGGGCGGAAGGCGGAAGGCAAGAACGGAGGAATCCGAGCTTCATCTGCGTTTGAATTTTATGCTTTCGTTTATTTACTTTGTATTTTCGCTTTTAGTATGTCAGGCTAAAGCCCTAATCTAGGGTTTTGATGAAACCTTTATTTTGACGAATTGATTGAGATTATCCAATTTATTAGCTTTTTATTGAGTTTTCCCAATTATGTTTAATGCTTGCAATTATCTGGCCAATAGTTGTATTGATTTAATCATTCACTTCGAATCGGGAGAGGAGATTTGGTGAGGAACTATTGGTGAGGACCGTTTTATTCTGTGAGATAGGAATATACTCATAGGAACTACGTGGCCTTTAGGAGATTTCATGCTTTTTGCCTAGCGACGAGATAATTCACCTAGGAATAGAGTGCGTTAGTCGCCGTTAGATAAGTCTATCGACCTCGGGAGAGGCGGTAGAATATTTTAGCAATCTCCGCCTTCAATAAATTGGGAAAATTATTTATTACGGATAATCAAGATTAAATTCGGATAAATTAAGGTGGATTCAGAACTCTAGACTTATCTATCATTTGATTCTTTTTATTCAAGCTATCGTTTTCTGTTTAGTCTTTTATCAATTCTTTTAGATATTAATCCAATAAACCCAACTTCGATTGTTCAAATAAAATTGGAATACGAAAACGTCGGTAGTTAGAGATTCAATCCTCGTGGGAACGATACTCTACTTATCACTTTATTACTTGTAAACGATGACGTGCACTTGCGTGTAGGAATTATCGCAATAAGTTTTTGGCGCCGTTGCCGGGGATTGAAATTTTTCTAATATCGACTTAAGTATTTCCAGTCTTAATTTGAACGTTTTATTTTTATTTTGTTTCTGAATTTAATTTTGTTTACTCGTTTTTCCTTTTAGGACCTTTCGTGTAGTGCATGAGAAGACTCGGTAACGAAGGCTTACTACCTTTGGACACCGAGCTCGAGCGCACGCTAAGAAGGAATAAAAAGGGGAAAAGAGAGTTACAGCATTTACAGTCAAGATGGCCGAAAATATTGAAATCCAAGGAGGAGACAACCAAGTGCGGCAAGTTCAACCGGAACTCGCTCTTCGGGATTATGCCATGCCGCAAGCCAACGCAAATTTTTCGGGAATTCGGCGTCCCACCATCCAAGCTAATAATTTTGAAATCAAGCCCGCCATTATTCAGATGGTGCAGGCGAGCCCTTTCTGTGGATTGCCGAAGGACGACCCGAATGCCCACATTGCTTCGTTCCTTGAGATATGCGACACTTTCAAAACTAATGGTGTCACCGACGATGCCATCCGATTGAGGCTTTTCCCTTTTTCTTTGAGGGATAAAGCAAAATTTCGTTGAATTCCTTACCACGGGTCGATTACAACTTGGGAGAGGTTAGTGCAAGCCTTCCTTGCAAAATTTTTCCCACCGACTAAGACGGCGCGGTTGAGAAACGAGATAACTACTTTTGCCCAGTTCGATATGGAATCGCTCCACGAGGCGTGGGAGCGATATAAAGAATTACTTCGAAGATGCCCTCATCACGGCATTCCTGATTGGCTTCAGCTGCATACGTTTTATGGTGGTTTGAGTGCTTCTACACGCACTTTAGTGGATGCAGCCTCCGGAGGAACATTCATGGGAAAATCTATGGCCGAGGCTCACGTGCTTTTGGAAGATATGGCTGAAAACGCATACCAATGGCCAGCAGAAAGATTGACACCGAAGAGGGTAATGGAAGTTTCGAGCAATGATCCGATTTCCACCTTGTCAGCTCAAGTCGCCGCTTTGACACAACAGATCCAGAACTTTTCACACGCACCAGCCCCCGTTACCATTGAGACGTGTAATTGGTGTAACGGATCACACCCGAGTGCGGAATGTCAATTTGGAAATCCGTTCGAGCAAAATCAGATGGAGCAGGCTCAATTCGTAGGAAATGGGAATCGACCGAATAACCCGTACTCCAATACTTACAATCCGGGGTGGCGCAATCACCCCAACTTTTCATGGAGAAACGGACAGAACGCACACCAACCCCCTTTCACTCAGAATCAACAGCCCCCGCTCCCAAAGTGTCTCTCGAGGAAGCGCTTGCAAAATTAGCGGCAAATACGAGTCAATTTATGACTCGGACTAAGCTACACTACAAAATCATTCTGCTTCCATTCGGAATTTGGAGGTCCAGCTGGGCCAAATAGCGAATGTGTTGACAGCTCGTCCGGAGGGAGCATTGCCGAGTACAACAGAGACTAATCCTAGAGAGAGTTTAAATGCAATTAGCTTGAGAAGCGGGAGAGATGTGCTAGATCAGCCCGAGCTGGGTAAAGAGAAGAAGGTGATTGAGGAAGAGATGGAATTAAAGCTAGAGGAGTCGAAGGAAGTTCAGCCGGATAACTCAAAGACATGTGTTCCCCCCGTTCCGTTTCCGCAGAGATTACAACAAAGGAGGGCGGACAAACAATTTTCTAAGTTCCTTGAGGTGTTCAAAAAGCTTCACATAAATATTCCGTTCGCCGAAGCATTGGAGCAGATGCCGAGTTATGTCAAGTTCATGAAAGAGATATTATCTAAGAAGAGAAAACTTGAAGAGTTTGAAACGGTTGCCTTGACAGAGGAGTGCGGTGCAATTCTTCAAAAGAAGCTCCCACCTAAATTGAAAGATCCGGAAGCTTCAACATACCGTGCACCATGGGGAATCTTTCGTTTGATAAGGCACTATGCGATCTGGGTGCAAGTATCAACCTCATGCCTCTATCGATTTTCCAAAAGCTGAATATTGGGAAGCCAAGCCAACCACGTCTCCTTACAATTGGCGGATCGATCGATAAAGTATCCGGGGAGTGATCGAGGATGTTTTAGTTAAAGTCGATAAGTTCATCTTTCCGGCTGATTTCATCGTACTAGACATGGAGGAAGATGAAAATATTCCGATCATCTTGGGACGACCATTTCTAGCTACGGGCCGCACCCTTATAGGCGTGGAAAAGGGGAGTTAACTCGAGGGTCCAAGGCAGGCAAGTCACTTTTCAAGTGTTCAAATCGCTCCCATGTCCGGAAGTGCTGATAAAGAGTCTCAAATTGAAAGCGTGGATGTTGTTGAAAGAGGAAAGCACCGAAAACATCGTCGGTGGAAAAATTGATTTTGTGTTGAGTGGCCCAAGTTTTAAGGAGGATGTTGAGCAGTGGCATTCCTCGAGCATGAGGAAAAATCTGCTGCATCGTGAGTTCGTTGGCGAAGGAGGAGAGTGAGCCGAAAGCCAAAAGAAAAATTAGTCATGGAGAAACCGGGTGTTTGGGAAGTTTTCAAGTCGAAACCTCTTCGCAAACAACTTTTGATTACCGAACCGAGAATCGAACCGATGACCAATGGTCATAATTTTAACCAAAATATAAACGGTTCGATAAACGGGCGGAAGCCAAATGGAGTTTGCGAAGCGAACTAACGTGTTCAATAGGTCCGGCTGAAGACTATAAACTTAGCGCTTCTCGGGAGGCAACCCGAGCTCGTAGTTGTAGAATTTTGCATTTCTTTATTTTTCTTGTTTTTCGTGATTCTTAGTTTTCATCATTTTTGTGCTTCTATCTGCTTCTTCCTCTCGTTTTTAACGTCTTCTTTTCAAAATTCTGTGCAGGAAAGTCCCAGGGGAGAAACTGGAGTATGAGCCGCGGCACAGTTATTGTGAGCCGCGGCACACATCAATAGCAAAGGGAGGCAAAACCGACTGTACCTTGCGCCGCGGCACGGCATAAATGAGCCGCGGCACACTTGAGCAATGAGCCGCGGCACCCGGAATTTGAGCCGCGGCACACGACAAATCGAGACACAGGTGAAAAAGGACTGTACCTTGTGCCGCGGCTCACTGTATCTGTGCCGCGGCACACTATGCGGAATCCTAAGGGCCAGGTAGCTTAACATGCATTCGGCCGGCATTTATCAGGTACGATTTTCCTTCTCCTTGCCTTCCCTCCCGGTCACCGGCGAAGCAATTCCTTCATCTTTTCCCTGCGATTCTTCTTGAAATCTCGAAAAGGTATGTTTCAATCTTGCGATTTTACTTGCTTATGGTTTATATTTGGAAGTGGGGTATGTGTTTGATGATTGGAACATGTTTATTGCTCCTTCAAATAGCTTTGTGATTGTAGAGAATAACAGGGTGGTTTTATCGAATTTTCTTGATTAAATTGGAATATCAATGAGTTGATTGTGTTAAGTTGTTCATGGTTGAATTGTATTTACATTTTTGGGGGCTGAATCGAGCTAGAACTATGTTTATTCTTCAAGTAAACATGCGCCCTCAAGGTGTCGATAAATTGCCCAAATGAAAATTTTCTTTGAAAAAGCAATTGTTTTGAAGTTTCGTACAACGTATACGTTTTCAATTCTGACAAGCCCAACCCGTACATCCAGCTTGAGATATTTAAGTCCAAATTCATCTTTTTCTCTCGTATGCGCTAGTGTCTTAATGTCGGAATTTACGGTTTGATGTCTTTAGCCACGCATATATCATCGTTACTATTGTTGCGTAAATAAACCCTCGTGTGTACTTCTCAGATCGATTATGGCGCGCACGAAGAAGTTGACCAAGCGTGCTAGGACCGAGTCATCCCCTACGCGAGGAGACCTCTCGGGAGTCGGGCCGAGGCGGAGGGCACCAATTTTCGGACCCCGAGATCCACAAGATATTCAATGAAAAGATCCGTCCGCGTCCACCGATTCCCGAGAGAGGTTTTACTCCGGCTCCTCGGGACGGGAGTTGCTCATGATGATTGACGAGATGGGATGGGCTAGATTTACCGCACCTCCGAGCCGGCGGTCATTTCGATCGTCCCAGAGTTTTATGCCGGCGCTCTCTGTGAAGCACATCCGGCGGGGCATACGTTGCCATCTCTAGAGTCTCGGACTCAGTCGACGTCCGAGGGGTCACGATTGATTTCTCCCCTGCTATTCGGAGGCTTTTTGGGTTTCCGGTGGGCGAGACAAACTATGACCGCGTGATGACCGGCCTCACTAAGGAGGCCACTTGAGACGATTGCACGGCCGACCGGGAGCGGCGAGCACAGAGCTCATCTACTTTTCACTTTAGGAGCTCGCGCCTCGGCCGGCTCAGCGAGCAGCTTTACTTTATTTGTGCCCGCATTGATCCCACCTCCCGGTCCGTCTGAGTTTTCTCTCCGCGCCGGATACTTTTTGCTATCACCTCCGGGTTGCGTTTTGATGTGGCCCCCATTCTGGTTCGATCTATCTTCCAGAGTATCCAGGGGGGGCCAAGACGGGGTTGAAGCACCCCTCCCTCATCTGTGCTTTATGCCGGCAGTCGGGGCTGACATGGTCAGTTGACGAGCCGATGCTTGCCCCACAGGCCCCGATCGACCACCGCATCATATCGCACTTTGAGCAGTGGGGCGGAGCGCCGGCACACGCTAGGGGGCGAGGATTTTTGCTCGAGGAGGCTCATGAGGGATTCCCCGAGCCGCTTTTGTTGACGCACGGAGAGGCCGGCCCGCAGCCTGACAGAGCGAGGTTGGAGGAGCTGTTTGATGGGCTGCGGGAGGATTTGAGGAGACAGAGAGAAGAGCATAGGGAGGAGCTGAGGAGAGAGAGAGAGGAGCTGAGAGAGGAGTTGAGGAGAGAGAGAGACGAGATGAGGAGAGAGAGATAAAGCTGGATGGCTGCCATGAGGGAGGAGCAGCGGGCGGCGCGGGAGAGTGTTATTCTTGCCGCGAGCAGAGATGAGAGAGCGAGCCGCCGGGCGGCCCAGCGGAGAGGCGTCTTGCTGCGAGGAGGCTTATCATCGAGAGCACCTCGCCGCATGGGACGGCCCACATCATGCATCCCGACGGGCCATTTATGCGCCCGCCCGGCGGCCACACCACCTTCCTCACCGGACGATGCGGCACCACTTCCGAGCTCTGAGGGGAGTACTTGACCTTTTTACTTTTATTGCATTTCATTTTTTTCCATTGAGGTCAATGTACGTCCTAAGTTTGGGGGAGGGGTTTACTTTCAGTCTACATTCACTGCTGTACTCTATTTTCTTGCTGTACATTATATTTTGTTGCACTTTTCTTTTCTTTGCGAAAATTTTTAATTTTTTAGATAGCCTTGCTTGCCGTAGTTTTTCTTTATCCGTTAATTTTCGGGCTTCTATTATGTGTGATACTGATGTTACGACACTGTCTTTCTCTTTGAAGAAGCGGGCGAGTTTTAGTCGAGTTGTAGTCAGTTATTTCTGTTCTGCTTAGTATTCAATTAGGTCCGAAATTTTTCGTGATTGTAGAGGACTTGGCAGATAAGAGACGAAACATACTTGTTTTTAAATCCCCATCATTACGTTTGGCTACATTTTCCGGATAGTGAGTCGTACTGTTTCTTTAGTCGTGTTGGCACTTAAATTGAGTTTAGAGTCGGTCAGTTTTTTTCCTAAAAGTCGAGATAATGTGTTCTATGAAGGGAAGTCTAGTAACCGGGGGTATTCGCGTGACCCGTTGTTTACTCTCGCGTAAAACGACGACCCCGATTAGACTAGTGATTTCACATGTGCCAATGATAGGAAGCCTAGTAACCGGGGGCATTCGCGTGACCCGCTGTTTACTCTCGCGTCAAACGGCAACCTTGATTCGGACATGTGGAAATTATGTATTCGAGTTGTTTCTCCGCTGTAGACGGGAACTTAGTAACTAGAAGCATCCATGTGCCCCATGAGTGTCTTTTACGTCAAACGGTTTCCGAATACATGAGAATGGAAGTTCCACCCTAGGATTATCCCGATGAAACATCCCGAGATCCTAACCTAGTGGTCGACTCGAATCAAATTCTTGAGCATATTTATATAAGGGGATACTGTCCGAGGTTTATTTGTTATGAGACTCGTGAAAAATTGTGCCTTTAGACCGTGGAACGCGACGAACTAGCTTGTTTATGTTAGCCTTTCATATTGACGGTTGATTTGACTCATGTTTTGTTGATCTTTGAGCTGAGTTTTCTTCATGAACAAATGATTAGGACTGATCTTGATTTCTTTGCGTAATCATTATTCTGTTTTCTGCTCGCTTTTATGACACTCGTATTATTTAGAGAGAATGGCAGGATAGTATTGATTAGGTTGAACACTATGAGTTGCACGATGATTCACGACATTCTTTTAGTGACTTTAATTCTTTTTGCTTGAGGACAAGCAAAGGCTTAAGTTTGGGGGTATTTGTTAGGCGTATTTTTATACGCTTATTTGTCATTATTTTGTAGTATTTTGGAGTGTGAAATCATCTAAATGAGCTTTTAATGCCTTAATTTTGTATGATTGACAGAAATTGAAGTCCGGATGCTTAAACGAGGCAAAACGGTAGCAGCGAATCGACTATGAGCCGCGGCACAAGGAAACCGAGCCGCGGCAAAGGAAGACACCACCGAAGGGCGAGTAGTCAGTACTCTGTGCCGCGGCACGGCCCATGTGAGCCGCGGCACAGAGGGATTTAATTACGCCTGTATTCAGATTTTGGCGTTGTGCCCCGGCACAGGTTCAGTTAGCCGCGGCACACTTATCGGGTTTTGTTCGTCTGCGTGGATTTTTGGCCGTTTCGAATCCAGTTTTCAAACAACAAATAACGACGCCATTTATGGAAGTGCAGAGCTATAAATAGGGCTTAAGACCCTAATTTAATCATCGGGAATCATTAAATCAAAACCTAAGAGAGCTTAAGCTTGGAGACAGAGAAGAGGAGGAAAGCAGAGGAATTCAAGGGCGAAGGCGGAAGTCAAGAACGGAGGAATCCGAGCTTCATCTGCGTTTGAATTTTATGCTTTCGTTTATTTACTTTGTATTTTCGCTTTTAGTATGTCGCTAAAGCCCTAATCTAGGGTTTTGATGAAACCTTTATTTTGACAAATTGATTGAGATTATCCAATTTATTACCTTTTTATTGAGTTTTCCCAATTATGTTTAATGCTTGCAATTATCTGGCCAATAGTTGTATTGATTTAATCATTCACTTCGAATCGGGAGAGGAGATTTGGTGAGGAACTATTGGTGAGGACCGTTTTATTCTGTGAGATAGGAATATACTCATAGGAACTACGTGGCCTTTAGGAGATTTCATGCTTTTTGCCTAGCGACGAGATAATTCACCTAGGAATAGAGTGCGTTAGTCGCCGTTAGATAAATCTATCGACCTCGGGAGAGGCGGTAGAATATTTTAGCAATCTCCGCCTTCAATAAATTGGGAAAATTATTTATTACGGATAATCAAGATTAAATTCGGATAAATTAAGGTGGATTCAGAACTCTAGACTTATCTATCATTTGATTCTTTTTATTCAAGCTATCGTTTTCTGTTTAGTCTTTTATCAATTCTTTTAGATATTAATCCAATAAACCCAACTTCGATTGTTCAAATAAAATTGGAATACGAAAACGTCGGTAGTTAGAGATTCAATCCTCGTGGGAACGATACTCTACTTATCACTTTATTACTTGTAAACGATGACGTGCACTTGCGTGTAGGAATTATCGCAACAGCTACGTTTGGTACGTAACGTACGCTAGGCCATCAGACGAGTCAGTTGACTGATCAGTGAAGTACTGACCATGCATAGTTAGAGTACGCTAGGCTTTGTTGGTTGCGTGCGCTATCGAGCAGACTTAACGCACGCTACACAGAGTACTTAGCGTGCGCTAAGCAGTTCAGGCAGATTACATTTTATGAACTTTTGGCCGTAAATCGAATTGTTAAACATTCGTACGACGTGAGATAAATCTTCTATCATTTCTTTTGTTAAGGTTTGATCTTGTTACGTGATTGATTGAGGAGGACGACCTTCGAGTGTTCGTTTTCGTGGAAGTATTGTTCTTGTCTTCAAATCGAGGCAAGTACCTTAATTGTTTTATGTATTGATGTTATACATATTGTCGTGCATGTATGTCATTGTTGTATGTCCACCTCGTGTTGGTCCGACGGGATCATCGGGGGATCTATGCTAGCGTGCGCTGGATCATTGGATGGGTTTTTCCACCATGGGTTGGTCTGACGGGATCATCGTGGGTTCTAGGCAGTGAACGCTGGATCGACGGAATTACCATGTGTATGTTATGATATCAAGTTGTGATTATCAGTTGTGTATGTCATTTATGAGTTTCTCGTAGGAGAAGACTCGTTGGTATTTTTGTCGTTTACGTTATTATTCTTCGTGAGATGTGAATAATATGTTGTGGTACTTGTACTAGCATCGTTGTGCTAACCCCTTCGGGGGTGAACATTGTGTTTATGTTCAGGATCCACGAGAGCGGTAAAACAACCACTGGAGCTGTATGACGATGAGGGTGCAGAGTGATGTTTCGGCCGGGTTTATTTGTCTGTTGTTTATTGGTTATTTCAATAAGTACTCGAGTACGAAGTCATTTATGATGAATTTGAATTTGGTGATGTATTATTAAGTTCCTGTTGAACAATTGTACTTTCAGTATTTGGTCAGAACTGTTGTATCTTAATCCCGATATTTCCATTCGTTAGTATTTCTTAATGTCTGTTCAATTCTTCAGCCTTGTGAATCCTTATGTAAAGGATTTACGGCGCTGTAATATTCCTGAATATATCGGGGGTATTACAGAATATGGTATCAGAGCTAAGATTATGGATATCTTGGCCGTTGGGTTAAAATAGGGGTCATTTATGTCTTTTGAGGTAACCGGCCGTGAATGACATCACTGCACTGCCTACGTCTTCATGCGAATGGTGGTTGTAAGTTCCTAAATGTAATATCCGGAATTTCCACTACTGTTGTTTAAGATTATTTTATCCGAGTTATGTTGTACAACGTGGAATCTGTACAGTATGGGTAAAATAATTGAAGGACCAAGACATCTGTATTGGTATAATTGTCGTACTTGGTCGACAATTGGATGTAAGAAGTATATGTATTCAGTATGTCGTATGTTCGTATTCTGTATGTTGAGACGATTGGACATGAATAGCTGAAAATGGCTAAGTGTAACATTATTAGCGCACGCTAATAATCAGGAGTAGCGCATGCTATCGTGCAGGTTTAGTGCACGCTACGGATATAAGATAACGCACGCTAATGCAGTCAGATCGGAAGGAATCTGCGTGTGGACCAGGCCACTTTCGGCGCACGTTCTGATAAGTCAACGGATGTTGTAATGTAGTGTTAGCGCACGCTAATGCATGTTGATTAGCGCACGCTAACTGTATATCAGACAAAAAGGAATCTTATCCTCGTCAGCACTTTCGGCGTGTGGACCGATCTTGAGCATACAGACAAACGAGTCAACTATGAGTAGCGCACGCTAAGGTAAGACACTTGCGTACGCTAAATAGAGGCATTTACGTACGCTATTGCATGGGCATTGCGTACGTAAATCACTTCATGCACTAAGACAGCTTGTCTCGGATCGCAATAGCGCACGCTAACAAAGGTCAGTTAGCGCACGCTAAGGCCGTAGCGCACGCTAAACATAAGGTTTAGCGCACGCTAGTAATGTATTCTATATAATGGACAAACGGGTATTATGAAGCATTTCGTCCATTCTTTCACCTTCAGACGATAAAGAGAGGTCTTAGAGAGAAGTTGATGTCCCAAACACTTGAGTTGATCATTCTTAACAACATTTGAAACTTGGAAGTGATTGAAAACGGATTCAACCTTGGGATTCAATCCATTCCTTCAAAGAGGTAATTACTCTTCATCTTTGGATTTCGTTTTGGATTGAATGTTGATGTTCTTGAGTTGATGATTATTACATAAACAAGTTGATAAGCATGATTATGATATAGATTACCGGATTATGATGATGTTATTGTTGACATGAAGATATTGATATGATTCTTGTGGTTTGAATAGTGTTGTTCGTTTTCTTGAGATAAGTGGATTAATCATTCTCCTCAGTTTCGGATGTTGATGTTATTGTCCATGATTACTCCCTGTAATGATAGATTATGAAAGTGTTGTTACGTTCTTAATGTTTCATGATGTTGATATTGAGGAAGATGATATATGGATATAGAACTTGGATTATAAGTTGGATGATTGTTTATATGTTAAAGGATATCGGATTTCGTTGTTTTGATAGCTTTGAACATGATTCAGAATCACTTGGTGTTCTTGAAATCGCCATAAGTTGATCGGTATCTGAAAAACATGCATCTGTACAGCATTAGCGCACGCTACGTTTACTGCCTAGCGCGCGCTAACGGGAGCAACTTAGCGCACGCTACGTTAGGTGATTAACGTGCGCTAAGAAGGCAGAAAGTGCAGTATTTTCGTGTTGTGGTTGTAAATTCGTGCTGGTTTGAGTAGGGTTGATCTGACTAGTGTTTAATCGAGATATTGTCGAGTTGTTGGGTTTGTAAATTGGTTTTATCGATTGTTAATTGTTGTCGAACTTGTTGTCTATCGATTACTGTAATAGGTTGAGAATATTGATCAGTGATTACAACCGTGTGTTGCGGTCAAGCTCGAGAATGTTCGTTGATTGCTTTGGTCGGGACCGAGGAACTTGTAGATGACGACAATGGATTTGGTAACAGCTTCCTCGTCATTGTATCGGTATCGAAGTAAGTTATTACTTACTCAGTTTATAGTATTTAATGAATGGTTTCCGTTTCATTCGTTTATAATTCGTATAACAATGTTTATAATCGTAATCACAAGAGACTTGAGATTATAAATCATATTCGAGTTTTGGGAATCTAAATCATAATGTATATGATTTGCTTTTGTTATTGGTATACTTGTATATCGAGGATATATCGTGATAAAACGGATATATGAATTATCTGCAATCCGTGATACTTTTGACCGTCGAGTATTGAGGATAATGGTTCGTGATGGTTTAGGCATTGAGATCGTTCTTGAAGGACTCGGGGCAAGTACTCTAATCATTTTTATCATTTGAGTCGATCATGTTGTGATACATTCGTGTATCGTTGTTGTCATGCATTTGTGCATTGTTGTTGTCGTGTATTGTGCACTGTTGTTTTGTGCAGTTGTGCATTGTTGTCATATGTCCACCATGCGTTGGTCCGACGGGATCATCATGGGAATCTATAGCTGTGTGCGCTGCATCATTTGGCCGAGTAATGCCACCATGCGTTGGTCCGATGGGATCATCATGAGAATCTATAGCCGTGTGCTTTTGGATCGTTGGATTACCATATGTTGGTGTTATTGTGCATATGTATATTATGGGTGGCCATAAGTATGCATTGTCGTTATTGTTGTGATCATATTGACGTTGTCATATGAGTATGCATTTGTCGGTCTTGTGTTAGGACCATGTCCATATGTTGTGTTGATCGATCTCGGATCGGATCGACGTGATGGTAATGGTATTTCGTATCTTGAGGTATGTTCCGTATTTCCTTGGTACTTGTCTTTGATGGACAATCGATTATAGTATTGGAATTGTCGATGTTATCCGATGGATTGAATTGGCCAGAGTTGATATAATTTCCGTATCGCGAGTTATGATAATGTTTTGAGAACCTTGAGTATTGTTGAGATCGTCTGAGATATTCGGTATTATTTTAATGTGTTGTTAAGGATACGAATCGTGGATTCTCGTAAAGTTCTGACGGTAATATTACATTGGTCGTATTCTTACTTAGTATTTCCATTGATATGTAATTATTGATGAGATGTGATGGTTATCATTGTTGGAGATTATGGCTGACCCCATCGTGGGCTTTCTTTTTAGGTTCTTGGATTATCAAGCTTGTAGCGGTCGTGGAGAGATGAACTTCCGGAGGATACCGCAAGGGCATGTATTTGTGTTTTGAGTTTCGATCGGTTGTTGTATTCATTTGCTAGAGTATTTTAATTGTTTGTCTTTATCCATTGCGTGAGTATTTTTAAATGACCTTTTTGGTATCGGTAACTTAGGTTACTTTGGCAATCATTTTCTAAATCTATTAATGCAGCCGGTACGTGTAGCGATAGCTTAACGTATGTGTTTTTAAAGCTGAGTTTTGGCATTTTGGGCCTTGTGGTTTCAAATGAGTTTTACGACGGTTTGATAAACGAGTTTTATAAATCTTCGAATGTTTTTAATAGATAATACCGTCGTTAGCCTCTTGGCGTTTGTAAATGTTTGCGAAAATTTCCTTCACCTTGTGGGTTCCATCTCGGGGCCACGGCTATGTAATATTCCGTTCGGATGCGGGAGTGTTACGAGAATATGGTATCGGAGCTTAGGTTGAGAAAACCTGGCGATCGGGTTGAGTTAGGTCGTGTTTACGTCGCGTCATTTGAGTTGTCGATTGAAAAATATTGGAGCCGTGAGTTTTGTTGTTCACTCGGGCTTATGCGTTGTGCGATTTGCAGTGTAATCTTGGTCTTGTTATAAACTTTTCCAAATAGTATTAACGTGTTTCATCGAGATAGAGTGTGTTGTTTTCTCGAGTTGAACCGAGTTTGCAAAAGTGTGTTTTGAAAATATACGTGTCGAGTATTTTCTTGAGTCGAGACATGTGCCAAGATATCACGGGAATCGTCGGCTTCACGATCTGTAAGTATTGGATTTCAATTGCATTGAGATTTATTGTCGTTCTAAGTTGATATGTTCGAGGTTCGAAAGATATTATGCGTTACGATAAGATGACGAGTTGGGACAGATTGATGATCTTGAGAAGTTATGATTTTGGAAATCAATATGTCGATTAAGTTTTGGAACGGAGTTTTGCATTTGAGAGAAATATTGTGGATTGTTCAGAGAACATGTAATCATGTTAGTTCATCTTGAGATATATGAATCGTTTTGAGCATTTGAAAATGATACTTTTCAAAATGAATGTTTTATGATGTTTTACCAGAACGATTTTTGGGCCGAGACCCAATAGATTTTTGAAATTGTTTTATAACTCAGACTTGGGGTCCGAAAAGAGTTTCCTACTTTTTAAACTTCTTGTAATGCGGAACGAGATACGGGCTAAGACCCTAATATTTCAAAAGACTTTTCGTTTTCTTAAAAACTCCCGAGACTTGTAAAACACTTTATCAATCGTTTATCTATGTCGTTCTCGCCTTTCGGGTTCGGATTACTTGTTCAAAATAAACTTCTCGGGAAGTCTTTTGCTGTGTTGATTTGTTTCAATGCATTGTCATAGCATAATTGAGGTGATCCAGGATGGAAAATGATTGGCGTTGCGAGTCATATGTGGAAAAGGAGTTTTTGTCGAAGTTTATACATTGAGATTTTGGATTCTATCGTGTAGTTTTCTGATGGAATATCAGTGGGATTTGTGACGAGCCAGATTGGTATATAGGAGTACGAATGTGGTCAATCATTTGCATAGTTTTCATTTTAAAACTTCGAAATCGTGTGGATTCGAAGGAAACTGTTATCAAATACTTGGCACCAGTGAGCCAGTTTATTTTTCGAGAATTGATTTGGTGGTCTTACCAAAATTTATGTTTTGAGTTTTGAAATTTTTGAAAGAACTTTCGAAAATTTGTCTCCTTGACAAGATTATATGATTTCAAACTGGTTTTGAAAATGTGATTGATGTACATACGCATTTAATGCATAATGCATATCGTGGTGAAGTTCTGAATGAGATTCACGAACTGGATGAGACATCACTATGGTACGAGGAAAAGAGATTCGAACTTTAGTATGGCAGTTTGATTATCCGGTGATGATCGGTTGAGTTATCGGATAAGAGAAATATGTTGCGTGTTGTAGATTCATGCACATAAAATTATTTTGGAAACTTAGGATATTGTGAAACCGGAACATATGTGCTATGTGATTCCATTGGTGCGGTAGTAGCGCAATTTTAACATAGTGATCTTTGATTGATTTCTTTGTAAGTATAAATTTGGGGATGGTGACCCCATGCTGGTTGTTTTGGATATTGAGTGGTCGTTCCCACTCCTTGTATGAATTGGTATGTTCGTCGATTTGCGATTTGTTGTTCGTATGCCGAGGGGAATGTTCACCAGTCGGTTGTGTTTCGTTGAGATCCACTGTATGTGATTGGTGTGTCGTTTTGAGAACTCTATATCGGTTTCCATGGTTATGTGTTGACCGTGTTGGAGTTTATCATGGTGATGATATTCTCGATTGCGTTTCGACCTTTGGATTGGTCATATTAGAGTTCATCATGTCAATGATATTCTCGATTAATTTATGAGTTGATCATTGCTGGTGATCATCTGAGCGTTCAGATTTTGTGTTGATATTTCTTGATTCGTTGCCATTGTGTTGGGCTGTTGTTTCACGGATGTATCGTGTATTATTGATTTGTATCAGGATTTGGACTTGATTGTGTAATCAAGCAGACATGATTTGAAACGGATAGATTATTTCTTCCGAAGATGTTATAGTTTTGTTGAGATCCATGGAATTGTGATCGTAAGCGTGTTGAAGCTTTACAGTGAAGTCACTTGCTAGCATCTCAGGAGAGCGTCGACTTGGCGCATATGTAAGTATGATATTTTGGTTATTCGGTAATAATGATGATTGATCGTTGTCGTGATGGTTTCGGGATATTTTGGTTGAACGATTTGTTTGTTTTTATGACGGATTACAAGTTTCGAGGACGAAACTTATTTTAAGTGGTGTAGTATGTAATATCCTAATTTCCACTATCGTTGTTTAAGATTATTTTATCCGAGTTATGTTGTACAACGTGGAATGCATGCAGTATGGGTAAAATAATTGAAGGACCAAGACATCTGTATTGGTATAATTGTCGTACTTGGTCGACAATTGGATGTAAGAAGTATATGTATTCGGTATGCCGTATGTTCGTATTCGTATGTTGAGACGATTGGACAAGAATAGCTGAAAATGGCTAAGTGTAACATTATTAGCGCACGCTAATAATCGGGAGTAGCGCACGCTATCGTGCAGGTTTAGCGCACGCTACGGATATAAGATAACGCACGCTAATGCAGTCAGATCGGAAGGAATCTGCGTGTGGACCAGGCCACTTTCGGCGCACGTTCTGATAAGTCAACGGATGTTGTAATGTAGTGTTAGCGTACGCTAATGCATGTTGATTAGCGCACGCTAACTGTATATCAGACAAAAAGGAATCTTATCCTCGTCAGCACTTTCGGCGTGTGGACCAGTCTTCGGAGCATACAGACAAACGAGTCAACTATGAGTAGCGCACGCTAAGGTAAGACACTTGCGTACGCTAAATAGAGGCATTTACGTACGCTATTGCATGGGCATTGCGTACGTAAATCACTTCATGCACTAAGACAGTTGTCTCTGGATTGCGATAGCGCACGCTAAGGCCGTAGCGCACGATAAACATAAGGTTTAGCACACGCTAGTAATGTATTCTATATAATGGACAAACGGGTATTATGAAGCATTTCGTCCATTCTTTCACCTTCAGACGATAGAGAGAGGTCTTAGAGAGAAGTTGAGGTCCCAAACACTTGAGTTGATCATTCCTAACAACATTTGAAACTTGGAAGTGATTGAAAACGGATTCAACCTTGGGATTCAATCCATTCCTTCAAAGAGGTAATTACTCTTCATCTTTGGATTTCGTTTTGGATTGAATGTTGATGTTCTTGAGTTGATGATTATTACATAAACAAGTTGATAAGCATGATTATGAGATAGATTACCGGATTATGATGATGTTATTGTTGACATGAAGATATTGATATGATTCTTGTGGTTTGAATAGTGTTGTTCGTTTTCTTGAGATAAGTGGATTAATCATTCTCCTCAGTTTCGGATGTTGATGTTATTGTCGATGATTACTCCCTGTAATGATAGATTATGAAAGTGTTGTTACGTTCTTAATGTTTCATGATGTTGATATTGAGGAAGATGATATATGGATATAGAACTTGGATTATAAGTTGGATGATTGTTTATATGTTGAAGGATATCGGATTTCGTTGTTTTGATAGCTTTGAACATGATTCAGAATCACTTGGTGTTCTTGAAATCGCCATAAGTTGATCGGTATCGAAAAACATGCATCATGCGGCATTAGCGCACGCTACGTTTCTTGCCTAGCGCGCTAACGGGAGCAACTTAGCGCACGCTACGTTAGGTGATTAACGTGCGCTAAGAAGGCGAGAAAGTGCGTATTTTCGTGTTGTGGTTGTAAATTCGTCTTTGGTTTGAGTAGGGTTTATCTGACTAGTGTTTAATCGAGATATTGTCGAGCCGTTGGGTTTGTAAATTGGTTTTATCGATTGTTAATTGTTGTCGAACTTGTTGTCTATCGATTACTGTAATAGGTTGAGAATATTGATCAGTGATTACAACCGTATGTTGCGGTCAAGCTCGAGAATGTTCGTTGATTGCTTTGGTCGGGACCGAGGAACTTGTAGATGACGGCAATGGATTTGGTAACAGCTTCCTCGTCATTGTATCGGTATCGAAGTAAGTTATTACTTACTCAGTTTATAGTATTTAATGAATGGTTTCTGTTTCATTCGTTTATAATTCGTATAACAATGTTTATAATCGTAATCACAGGAGACTTGAGATTATAAATCATATTCGAGTTTTGGGAATCTAAATCATAATGTATATGATTTGCTTTTGTTATTGGTATACTTGTATATCGAGGATATATCGTGATAAAACAGAGATATGAATTATCTGCAATCCGTGATACTTTGGACCGTCGAGTATTGAGGATAATGGTTCGTGATGGTTTAGGCATTGAGATCGTTCTTGAAGGACTCGGGGCAAGTACTCTAATCATTTTTATCATTTGAGTCGATCATGTTGTGATACATTCGTGTATCGTTGTTGTCATGCATTTGTGCATTGTTGTTGTCGTGTATTGTGCACTGTTGTTTTGTGCAGTTGTGCATTGTTGTCATATGTCCACCATGCGTTGGTCCGACGGGATCATCATGGGAATCTATAGCTGTGTGCGCTGGATCGCTGGACAGGTAATGCCACCATGCGTTGGTCCGATGGGATCATCATGAGAATCTATAGCTGTGTGCGCTGGATCGTTGGATTACCATATGTTGTTGTTATTGTGCATATGTATATTATGGGTGGCCATAAGTATACATTGTCGTTATTGTTGTGATCATATTGACGTTGTCATATGAGTATGCATTTGTAGGTCTTGTGTTAGGACCATGTCCATATGTTGTGTTGATCTGATCTCGGATCAGACTGATGTGATGGTAATGGTATTTCGTATCTTGAGGTATGTTCCGTATTTCCTTGGTACTTGTCTTTGATGGACAATCGATTATAGTATTGGAATTGTCGATGTTATCCGATGGATTGAATTGGCCAGAGTTGATATAATTTCCGTATCGCGAGTTATGATAATGTTTTGAGAACCTTGAGTATTGTTGAGATACCGTATGCATATTTCGGTATTATTTTAATGTGTTGTTAAGGATACGAATCGTGGATTCTCGTAAATTCTGACGGTAAGATTACATTGGTCGTATTCTTACTTAGTATTTCCATTGATATGTAATTATTGATGAGATGTGATGGTTATCATTGTTGGATATTATGGTGACCCGTCGTGGGCTTTCTTTTAGGTTCTTGGATTATCAAGCTTGTAGCGATCGTGGAGAGATGAACTTCCGGAGGATACTTGCAAGGGCATGTATTTGTGTTTTGAGTTTCGATCGCTTGTTGTATTCATTGCTAGAGTATTTTAATTGTTTGTCTTTATCCATTGCGTGAGTATTTTTAAATGACCTTTTTGGTATCCGTAACTTAGGTTACTTTGGCAATCATTTTCTAAATCTATTACAGCCGATGCGTGTAGCGATAGCTTAACGTATGTGTTTTTAAACTGTTGAGTTTTGGCATTTTGGGCTTGTGGTTTCAAATGAGTTTTTACGACGGTTTGATAAACGAGTTTTATAAATCTTCGAATGTTTTTAATAGATAATACCGTCGTTAGCCTCTTGGGCGTTTGTAAATGTTTGCGAAAATTTCCTTCAGCCTTGTGGGTTCCATCTCAGGGCCCACGGCGCAGTAATATTCCCGTTCGGATCTGGGAGTGTTACACTAAACTCTATCTCATTCTTTACATGTTGTGTCTCTTTATACTCGAATATTAGAACGATGTTGTTTCATGTATATTGAGTATTTATGCTTACAGTATGTTGAGAGGCGGACGTGGACGTGGTCGCGGTCGTGGACGCGGACGAAGAAATGCTTAACGGGAAGCGTCGCCTTCTAATCAGGCCAGTCATAGCTCAGGCGAGCCGCAACAATCTATTAAAAACGAACCGGAACCTGCTGTACCAGAGATCCTTCGTCAAGTGGTGAACCAGATGACTCAGTTCGCCCAAGTCGTGGACCGAATGCAAGTGGCGGTGGGACTACAGCAGGGAGAGAGACAGCAAGGGATCCCAGAAATGGGAAATCGAGGTGACCGGTGGCTGCAAGAGGTGGCGAAGATGCAACCACCCAAATTCGACGGTATTTCTGAGACTCCCACCTAGGACCATTGGTTGAAGGAACTGGAGAAAATATTTGCCGGAATTAACTGCCCAGATGACCGGAGAGCCTCTATCGCGCAATACTTTCTGATAGGGGAAGCGTCCGAATGGTGGGAAGCCATCCGGCCTGTAGACCATGATGCTGATTGGACAGAGTTTAGATTGATGATGTAAGCTCAGTATTGACCTCGTCCTGTGAGGGAAGCCAAAGTTCGGGAGTTTTTCTCCGCTCGGACTTGATGTGCCGGTATCCCGTGCAATTAAGGCGTTTAACCAGCTGGCATTTGTTCGACATCTAGTCAGAACAGATGCTGAAATGATGATCCATTTCGATATGAGGATGAAACCAGAAATCTAGAGGTACATGTCCGGATTTGAATGTACCACACTCCGTCAATACCAGGATAAGGCGTTGGCGTATGAGATCAAGGAAGCAGCTATGGAGAAATTTTCGGAATCGAAAGCAGAAAGTCTCTGGTACTTTTACAGAGCACAAGAACAGCGGGCCCCGTAAGTCCCAGTCATCCTTTCATTCTTTCAAGAAACCTCCGCACCCAGTTAGGAGCGGAAAGAACTTCGGAGCGACATCAACTATTACTGATGTTACCAGGAAATGCTTTAACTGCGCCCAGACGGGGCACTATCGACAGAATTGCCCCCTACCTGCCGTGACTTGTTTTGATTGTGGACGAGAGGGACATCGGGCAGTGTTTTGTGAAGAGGCTGCAAAGTCTTTTAGAGCCCGTACACCACAGCCAGTCCATAAGGAAGCCAGTATCCAACAGGCGCAGCAAAGTGTTCAGATGCCTCAAAATTTTGGCCGCGAACGAGGCAGAGGACTGTAATATCCGGATTCTTATGGAAGTATTTTATCTGTACATTGAACCCTGTATTATTTTGGGAATGCTGATATTAATAATGGAGTATGGTAATTATCATATTTGTATCTTTTTACATGGGTGTAGCAACATGTAAATTTTCCTCCATGCACATACGTGGTAACGTACGTTAAGAATGTAACTTAACGTACGTAACCTGTTAATGTTAACGTACGCTACAGATAAAGTGTAGAGTACGTAATGCGGTCAATTATTGGGTGGGCCTAGCACATGGAGTACATGGTGGTGGGCTCGACCAAGATACCCACCAGATTCGCACGGCATGAACCTGGACACCTTTTTAAGTCAACGGACTTTAACGTACGTTATGGGCATCAGGTAGCGTACGTAAATTATATGGGTTACGTACGTAACACAATTAATGTAGAGTACGTAATGAAGTCGAGAAACAAGATAGTGAACTATTTTGAACGATAACGTACGTTATGAAGAAGTCCTAGCGTACGTAACACTCAGAAAATTATAAAAGGAGCAGCACCCCATTTCATTTCAACTCGTCCTTTTGCCCCTAAAACTTCACCATATTCGTCCCCAGAAGAATTCCAGCCCCTTTTAACACCTTTAGATCATTTGTCACTGGATCATTGAGATCATATGACACTACTTGATCATTGAAGACAACTTATATTGGATTTTGGAGTAGAAACCATCACAAGTCGGCATTGAAGCAACCGGAGTTGGATTTTACTTATAGTCTCAGTATTTTCTTCCTCTTAAGGTATGTTATACTACTTCCAACTTTGATATTATGTTGATTAAAGACGATATGATCACACTACCAAGAATAGTAGATCACTTTGACGATATATGCGACCTAGTATCATATTTAAACTATGATGATCGAATTATTATGGTTTAGAACACCGAAGTTGAACCTTGTTGTGACAAAGATAAGAATAGTGGATTGTAAACCGTATCAATGTTATCGTCATGTTGATTGTAAACTTAGTGTCGATTTCCACTTTTACCAATGGATTTTGCAAAGAATCATCATAGTTGTAATCTTGCTTGCATAGATGGAATAAGTAGTTCGCCATCAGTATAAGCCTGGATTTAATGACGATATTAGATCAATTACATCAACCTTAGACCAACTGAATCTTACATGAGTATTTCGATCAAGATTGAAAATAGTATTACGATGATATCCGTATCCTTGAAATTGAAGATATTGATCCGTAGATCATTCATGAGTATGATATATATATTTGAAGGTATATTAGATTACTCACTAAGGATTTCGTAATACTTCGTCTCTAATCGAGCCAGTCATCTGCCTAGTGAGAAACTGACATGCATGATTAACGTACGTTAAGTTTGGTTACTAACGTACGTTATATGACGTTGTTAACGTACGCTACGTTTGGTACGTAACGTACGTTATACTATCAGACGAGTCAAGTCGACTGATCAGAGAGGAACTGTTGGTATATGTTTAGCGTACGCTATACTTCATAGTTTACGTACGCTAACGAATAAGTTTAACGTACGTTACAGAGGACATGTAACGTACGTTATTTAGGTCAGACAGTTTTTGTTTTATAGACTCTCAACCGTAATTCGTATTGTTAGATGTTCGCTCGACCTAAGATGAATTCCATGTTATTTCTCTTATTTAAGGTTCGAACTTTGCTACGTGATTGATCGAGAGGGGCAACCTTCGAGCGTTTCGTTCTCGTGGGAGTATTGTTCTTGTCTTCGAACTGAGGCAAGTATTCTAATTAGAAATGTTTTATGACAATGTGATTGTATCGTGTAAATATGTTGTGATTATATGTCCACCATGTGTTGATCCGACGGGAATCATCATGGGAATCTATAGCTGTGTGCGCTGGATCGTTGGATAGGTAGTTCCACCATGTGTTGGTCCGACGGGATCATCATGGGAATCTATAGATGTGTGCGCTGGATCGTTGGAATACCACCAGTATGTTGAAACTGTTATGATATGATATGTGCTGTGGATATTCTCGTTGGAGAAACTTGTATGATATAATTGTTGATTATATCACTGTTGTATGATTATTGTACTTGTACTAGCATCGTTGTGCTAACCCCTTCGGGGGTGAACATTTTGTTTGTTCAGGATCCAGGAGAGCGGGGAAACAACCCCTGGAGATGCATGACGACGAGGGTGCAAAGTGATGTTCCGGCCGGGTTTCTTATGCATTATTTGTTGGTTATTTCAATAAGTACTCGAGTACGTCGTCCGTTTATAATGTTTGGATTTTAATGATGTAATAATAACTTTTCATTGGATATTTGTATTTCGGTTTTTGAACCAGACGGTTGTATTTTACTTCAGCAGTTTCATAAAGCGGTATCTGTTATTGTCTTTTCTTTTAATCAGCCTTGTAATTCTTATGTAAAAGATTTACGGCGCTGTAATATTCCTGAATATATCGGGGGTGTTACAAGGACAATGGGACCGAAAGGGGACATCGAGTGCCGGATCTGCTCCCCCACATCTGTACGAGATGAGGAGGACAGATGATCAGGATGCTGCTGTCGCATCAGGTACTGTCCAGATCCTTTCCCATCCAGTTAGCGTTTTATTCGATACAGGAGCCACGCATTCTTTTATATCTTTGTCTTGTGTAAATCGTTTGAATATTTCCGGTTT
Organism: Orobanche coerulescens; assembly: GCA_033398695.1. Lineage (NCBI taxonomy): Eukaryota > Viridiplantae > Streptophyta > Magnoliopsida > Lamiales > Orobanchaceae > Orobanche > Orobanche coerulescens. The sequence goes on from CM065809.1 coordinate 131,336,120, forward strand.
TCATACTTGTGAACCTTATGTTGTTAGTTTACCGAGTGGAGAGAGGATTGTCGGAAACTTAGAAACTAGAAATTTCCCTGTATCATTTGGAGGCAGAGAGTGGCTCTCAAAACTGATCGTGATAGAAATGCAAGGAGACGACCTGATACTCGGAGATGATTGGCTTAATCGGTATGGAGCAATTGTAAACTACCGAAGGAGGAATATCTCGTTGATCGCTGACGATGGTTCCGAAATTCTGTTTGAGGGATGGAAACCGGGCATCTCAGGAAAATTGATCAGAGCGATAAAAGCTGTCAAATTGTTGAAACAGGGCTGTATCGGGTACTGGTGCTATGCAATGAAGAAAGAAGACGAAATTGTGGAACTTTCATCCATTCCTGTTGTGAACGAATTTCCAGATGTATTTCCTGACGAGTTACCTGGACTACCTCCACGAAGGGATGTAGAATTTACCATTGAGCTGGAACCCGGAGCTACATCAATTTCTAAGGCGCCGTATCGTATGGCACCTACTGAGATGTACGAACTGAAGAAGCAGCTGGAGGAGTTACTGGACAAGGGCTATATTCAGCCAAGCGTTTCACCATGGGGAGCACCAGTTCTTTTTGTCCGAAAGAAGGATGGATCGCTTCGACTGTGTATTGACTACCGAGAGCTGAACAAAATGACGATTAAGAACAAGTATCCGTTGCCACGGATTGATGATCTGTTTGACCAGTTGCAAGGGGCAACAGTATTTTCTAAAATCGATCTGAGATCAGGGTATCATCAGCTGAGGATTAAGGAATCTGATGTTCCGAAATCAGCGTTCGGAACTCGCTACGGACATTATGAGTTTGTAGTGATGCCGTTTGGTCTCACTAACACACCCACTGTATTTATGCAATTGATGAACCGAGTGTTTATCGAATTTTTGGATAAATTTATGGTCGTGTTCATTGATGACATTGTGGTGTATTCTAAGAGCCCGGAAGAACATGCACAGCATTTGCGGATTGTATTGGAACTTTTGAGAAGCGAGCAATTGTACGCCAAAATTTCTAAGTGTGAATTCTGGCTAAAGGAAGTAATGTTCCTCGGCCATGTGGTGTCAGCTAAAGGAGTCCAAGTAGATCCTCAGAAGATCGAAGCAATTATGGATTGGAAACCTCCAAAGAACGTGAAAGAAGTCCGAAGCTTCTTAGGACTTGCTGGATATTATCGTCGATTCGTGGAGGGGTTTTCTAAAATCTCCCGCCCACTTACTCGACTCCTGCAGAAAACTCAAAAGTTTGAGTGGAATGAGTTGTGTCAGGTTAGCTTTGATGAATTGAAGAAGAGATTGACGATGGCACCGATTCTATCACTTCCACAGGGAACTGGAGGATTTATAGTTTACAGTGATGCTTCGAACCAAGGACTCGGGTGCGTATTGATGAAGAATGATAAGGTGATCGCTTATGCGTCGCGACAGCTGAAACCTTATGAAGTGAATTACCCAACACATGATTTGGAGCTAGCAGCAGTGGTTTTTGCTTTGAAGATCTGGAGGCATTATCTGTACTGGACTCACTGTCAGATCTTTACGGATCACAAGAGTCTCAAGTACATATTCAGTCAGAGAGAGTTGAACATGCGGCAAAGAAGATGGTTAGAGCTGATTAAGGACTATGACTTGGAGATTTTGTATCATCCAGGCAAAGCGAATATAGTGGCCGATGCACTCAGCCGCAAGCCTGTTTCTATTCAGATGCTGGAGACGTTGACCTCCCAACTTAGCCTTCAAAGAGAGATGATTCAAGAAGGAATTGAAGTGTGGTTACAAAGAGTCCAAGGACAACTGTGCATGATGGAGATAACTTCATCATTAACCGAAGAAATCAAATCTAGACAGGCAGATGATCCTCTGATGATTCGGTTACGTGATGAAGTGATCAAAGGAAAGGCCCCCGGATTCATAATTCATGATGATGGAGTTTTGAGATTTCAGAACCGACTCTGTGTTCCCGATGTTGATGTTCTAAAACAGATGATTATGAAGGAAACTCACAGTTCGCCCTATTTTATCCACCCAGGCACCAGTAAGATGTATAAAGACTTGAAGCAGAATTTCTGGTGGGGCAACATGAAGAAAGATGTAGCGGACTATGTTTCGAAATGCTTGACTTGTCAGCAGGTTAAGATCGAGCATCAACGGCCTGCTGGAATGTTGAAGCCACTCCCGATTCCTGAATGGAAGTGGGAGGACATATCGATGGACTTTATCACTAATATGCCGAAAACCAGGACAGGAATGAACATGATTTGGGTGATAGTTGATCGTTTAACCAAATCAACTCATTTTCTAGGCATTAAGGACACGTGGGGACCAGAGAGGTTGGCACGAGTATTTATATCAGAGATAGTTCGATTGCATGGTACGCCGAAGACCATTATTCTGATCGAGACGGCCGTTTTGTGTCTTATTTTTAGAAAGCAGTTCATAAGGCCTTGGGGACCGAATTGAACTTCAGTACAGCTTATCACCCGTAGACTGACGGACAATCCGAGAGGACCATTCAAATGGTGGAAGATATGTTGAGAGCCTGTGCCTTAGATTGGTCAACTGATTGGGAAGTCCATCTACCGTTGATTGAATTTACCTACAATAATAGTTGGCATGCTTCCATTAAGATGGCACCGTTTGAGGCATTATACGGGAGGAGATGCAGATCGCCCCTATGCTGGGACGATTCATCGGACTTGATCGGAACAGAACCAGAGTTGATCGTGCAGACTCGAGAGAAGATAGCCTTGATTCGTGAAAGGCTGTTGACTGCCCAGAGTCGCCAGAAATCTTACGCAGACGTACGCCGTCGCCCATTGGAGTTCAATTATGGAGACCACGTACTTTTGAAGGTTTCTCCTACTCGGGGAATCTTTCGTTTCGGAAGGAAAGGAAAGCTGAGTCTGAGATATATCGGACCATTTGAGATCCTTGAGAGAGTTGGGGAGTTGGCATACAGGTTGGCATTGCTGCCGTCATTGTGCCATGTTCATAACGTGTTCCACGTATCCCAGCTACGGAAGTATATACCAGATCCCAGTCATATCATTGATTTCGGCGAGATTGAAGTCGCGCAGGATGGGACGTTTGAAGAAAGACCGGTCAAGATACTCGAGAGTCGAGTTAAGCAGTTGAGGAACAAACCAATCGTTTTGGTCAAAGTTCAATGGGCACGTCACGGAAAGGAAGAAGCCACATGGGAAACGGAAGCTGATATGAAGTCCAGATATCCCGAGTTATTTTCGTCTTGAGTTTCGGGACGAAACTCCTTTTTAGTAGGAGAGTATGTAATATCCGGATTTATTACGGTGTATTTCATCTGTATTCAAACCCTGTATTATTCGGATTTGTGGTTTTGATTATTGGATTATGATATTTCTTGCATTGATATCTTTGTACATAAGTATAACAACATGCAAAATTTCTCATGCAAACTCGTGATAGCGCACGCTAAGAATGTAGCTTAACGCGTGCTATCGGGCTACTACTAGCGCACGCTATACATGTAGGAGTTGCGTGCGCTAAGCACTCAATTATTGAGCGGGACGGCTAGCACATGCGCCAGCCGGGACATGGGTCCGGATAAGATTCCCGCGGACGAACTCAGCCGATTTGAAGTCAACTCTTATTAGCGTGCGCTAAGGAAAGCTTAGTAGCGTGCGCTAATTAGTTAAAATGCAGAATATTATAAATGGGACAACAACCTGTTTTGGCTTACATTTCATTCGTCCATTCTTCATTCTTGAGAGGCCAGAGAGCTATAATAATCCTTCTACACACTTAGAACACATCTTGTTGGTCTTTGTATATTGGTTATCACTTGTGAGTGATCATTGAAGTGGAATAGCACCTTGGAGTGGCATACAACCAACCGGAGTCGGATTCTACCTTACGGTTCAGTGATTTTCGTCATATTAAGGTATGTTCAACCTATCTTCAGACTTAGAGTTGGATTCTAAAGAATTAGATGATCATGTTAGCAAGAGATTGATTTTTCATTAATGAATTATTCAACATGCATCATGTTTGGAATATAGAGATGGTTATGCCTCAAGTACCTTGATTCTTGATTATGAACATCATGATTCGAATCTTATTACATGAACAAGTAGAGGAAGCTTCTATCTTTGGTAATCCAAATCTAGTAGATGACTTCATAGCAATCATGGACTTGACGTTAACATCATTATTGTTAGATGAATCTAAGGGATTGATTATGGAAGGATTTATCTAGTATATAAGGAATGTTAAACAACTACAGTATGATAATTTTGATTGATATAAAGGTGTCGATATCAACCGTTAAGCCTTTCGAATTGTCGTATGAAGATTTGTAGTCGAAATGGAATATGGTTTTATAATGGTATACATATCCCTGAATCCGAAGTTGTTGTTATCCGTAAAATCATTCATAATCGTATGAACATGATATTCATGGAGGTAACATGAATTATCACGGAAGATTTCATTGTTTTGATCATGATGAGAAAGCATTTCGCCCAAGATGGCGCCATGCATACGAATAGCGCACGCCAAGCTATGAAGATTAACGTGCGCTATCAAGCACGAGTTAGCGTACGCTACGTTTGGTACATAACGTACGCTAGGCCATCAGACGAGTCAGTCGACTGATCAGTGAAGTACTGACCATGCATAGTTAGCGTACGCTAGGCTTTGTTGGTTGCGTGCGCTATCGAGCAGATTTAACACACGCTACAAAGAGTACTTAGCGTGCGCTAAGCAGTTCAGGCAGATTACATTTTATGAACTTTTGGCCGTAAATCGAATTGTTAAACATTCGTACGACGTGAGATAAATCCTATATCATTTCTTTTGTTAAGGTTTGATCTTGTTACGTGATTGATTGAAGAGGACGACCTTCGAGTGTTCGTTTTCGTGGAAGTATTGTTCTTGTCTTCAAATTGAGGCAAGTACCTTAATTGTTTTATGTATTGATGTTATACATATTGTCGTGCATGTATGTCATTGTTGTATGTCCACCTCGTGTTGGTCCGACGGGATCATCGGGGGATCTATGCTAGCGTGCGCTGGATCATCGGATGGGTTTTTCCACCACGGGTTGGTCTGACGGGATCATCGTGGGTTCTAGGCAGTGAACGCTGGATCGACGGAATTACCATGTGTATGTTATGATATCATGTTGTGATTATCAGTTGTGTATGTCATTTATGAGTTTCTCGTAGGAGAAGACTCGTTGGTATTTTTGTCGTTTATGTTATTATTCTTCGTGAGATGTGAATAATATGTTGTGGTACTTGTACTAGCATCGTTGTGCTAACCCCTTCGGGGGTGAACATTGTGTTTATGTTCAGGATCCAGGAGAGCGGGAAAACAACCACTGGAGCTGCATGACGATGAGGGTGCAGAGTGATGTTTTGGCCGGGTTTATTTGTCTGTTGTTTATTGGTTATTTCAATAAGTACTCGAGTACGAAGTCATTTATGATGAATTTTAATTTGGTGATGTATTATTAAGTTCCTGTTGAACAATTGTACTTTCAGTATTTGGTCAGAACTGTTGTATCTTAATCCCGATATTTCCATTCGTTAGTATTTCTTAATGTCTGTTCAATTCTTCAGCCTTGTGAATCCTTATGTAAAGGATTTACGGCGCTGTAATATTCCTGAATATATCTGGGGTGTTACAACGGAAGGAGTAAAAGTGTTGGGAATCATTCCAAAACCTCTGGCTGAAAATAAAATCACCGGAGCAACCATTGGAGATGAGTTCAGAGCTGTGAATATGCAAGACCGCATAACTCACATGACAAATAATGTTGATGCCTTTATCACCCTTCCCGGTTGTTTTGGCACTCTTGAGGAACTTTTTCATGTGGTTACTAGAGCCCAGCTAAATGTTCATACGAAACCAATAGGTCTGCTAAATGTTAATGGTTTCTTCGATGGTTTACTATCTTTCATCAACTACTCTTCTGAAAAAGGTTTTATTTCTGAACGTGCTAAATGAATCATAGTTGTTGCAACAACACCAGAAGAGCTGATCAAAAAACTTATTGCATTTGTTCCTGAACCAGACCCAGCTCTAGCTAATATTGTTTGGATGGAAGATTTCACTGTGCGGAAATGCAAATTTGATACATTCCTTTCCCTCTGATATCCCATTTTATTCCTCTTGTTGTTTTTACTTTTTAGCGGGTGTAAAAATTGTGAAAATGATGGCAGCTTAAGGAGTTTCTTTTCGACCTCTTGACGCGCATCTATCCACGATTTATATATTGTTATTTCTATTACTGTACTTTTTTTTCATTTGTTTTTAATAAAAGCATTGATGGCAGCGTAAGGTGACTCTTCGGACTCTCTTGAAGTGCATCTAGGTTGTTTGTGTTATACTTCCGGGTATATATTTTCTTTTGTTGTTTTGCCACACTTATTTCTTGCAGGTCCAATAAAGGCTTGAGCGAAGCGTCATCTTTCATAAACATGGAAGTCTTATTTAAACCCTTACTCCATTGTTCTTTTTACACCATAAGGATATTGTTTATCATTAAGTGTGGGGGAAGGTGTATATATATATATGTATATAATAATATATAAAAAAAGAGGTTGAAAATCACGGCACCATTTTCTTGAGAAAACGTTAGTGAAAAAATTATTTTTGGGATGTTTCACTGGTTTTGATAATGGATTTGGATGAAGGTGTATGGGATTCAGTACACAATACCCTTTTGTGAGTTTTGAGCCTTAGAGCAATCCTTATATACACGCTCTATTTTTTTTGGTTGTGTGGTCAAACATATTGTGTTCATTCTAGAACTTGCTCATTTATACATTTCGAGACTACATTCATAAACTCTTGCATTAAGATGATAAAGGCAATTAGGATTAACCCCTTGTTGGTTTATATTTTCCCACCCATTACATTTTATCCTTAGAAGCCCCATTGAGCTCAGCCTATTTCTTTGATCAAGCACATTACTTTAGCCATTATCCATTCTTGTTGAATACTCATCCATTTGCACCCTCTAGTCAAAGATTTAGTTGTGAACTAGATGTGTGACAAATAGGGACCGATGTTCATAAGAGTATTTTGGAGATTAAGAGCTTTTGTTGAAACTGAAAGGGTGTGAAGTACATTGGAATAAAGACCAAAAAAAATTTAAATAAAGGCCAAAAAAAATATATATAAAAAAAACGGCCTTAAAGAAAAATGCAGGAGGTCAAGTGCGAAAATCATCACTATGTATACATAAAATAGCACTTGAACTATCCCTTGAGTGATACATAATTCCTTCCAGAAGATCCATTGCATACTTTTTCTTACACAAGAGTATGACCTTACCAGATGAATATTCAATTACCATGTAAAGTACAGAATCACTTGGGGATGATGGTTTGAGAGTTTTCATTACAGAAGGGGGTGTTAATTGTTATTTGTAGGATTTGTTATGCATCTAAATTCACAATTGATCTTGGCTAGCAAACCTCATAATTTTCCCTTTATCCTACCCATACCCAAAGCCACGTTACAACCAAAAGAAAGACATTTTGATTTATGCATGGGTTTATTTTTAAGTAGTGGAGATTTGATTTTTGACCAAGCATGTGGTAATGACGCATTATGCTTTGATATGAGTGAACTCTTATCGAATATCCCGTATATACACTTGAGTGAAGAGTGATATCCACCGTGAGGGTATTGAATCTTTTTGCATTCGGTTCTCAATGAAGTTGTTAGAATTTGGTGCGGCATCCCATTTTTTCTCTGATCTCACTTGGGTCATGATCACTTGTTCTCTCTTGATATTGGTTTTGTCATGATTTTTTTCAGCATATGAGTATTGTAACTCGGGTATAAGATTTGCCCGAGGACGTGCAAAGATAAGTGTGGGGAAATTTGTTTAGTATATTTTGAGTAATATTTTTATTACTATTTTATATATATAATTGTGTGTTGTGTTATAATTTATTCGTTTGACCATATATTTATATTATTTCATTTTGTTAGAATTTTCTTTAATTTTGTGTCATTTTTGGATAATTAATTGAAATTAAATTATATCTGCAGGTTAACCAACCGGTACAAGACAGATCAATTGGTTCAAGGGCGATATTTTTACAAAATTCAAATACAGTCACGACTGGTCTCATTTTATTCGTCTCGTTGAGACGATCGTTTTAAAAAAAATCATCCGAATCCGAGTTCGTATGGAGAAGTTATGATCGTTCGAAGGACAATTAAATAGACGGGCCATATTGTGCCACGTGTCAACACCCGATTGGACCAAAAATTCAACTCTGTGCCGATGTCATCCATGACATCAGCACCCCTTAGCAGCCGTGAAATAATTGAGGGTGGGATTTTAAAATTTTAAAAATTATTATTTTATTAATTTTCTAGTAGTATAAATAGGGGAGGAAGGTGTAGTGTTTTTGGAAGGAGAAAAAATAGAGAGATATTATTGTAAAGGAGAGAAATAAAAATATTGTGTAATAAAATTATATTTGAGTAATAATATTATGGAATATTTATTTATTTGTGTTGTTATTATGAGTGAATAATTTTCTTTTACTGGGGTTATGATGAAATCATGTCTATATTATTATTAATATTTATATAATAATTCTAAATAAATGTTTTTAACGATTATGATTTTCGCTTCAATATGGGAATATTATTTCATCAATTATATCACGTATTTTTTATAGTTATAAATTCCCCCTTGCTTTGTGATTATTGATATTAGTTAATTTCTTTGATTATTTGTTTTCCATTAAATTGGATAAATATAATGCTTAGAAATTATATTTTTCAAGCGAAGGAAAATATATATTTGAATTATAATTTTGTACTTATTGTCAAATCTATAGGGAAATAGTGAGATTGATTTCAGAATCTATTCCATGAATTTCTTGGAATTAAAATATAAAATAAATAATAAATAGACATTGGTGGACTCTAAACCCTAGTAAATTATTTAAAATCAATTTATCTAAAATCTACTTAAAAATTAATGTTATTTGTTGCAATTATTATAACAAATTAAAAATTAAATTATTTGGGACTAGGTTAGAATTTAATATAATTTGGTTCAAAACGATAGGAATAATTTTACTTCACTATCATAGTCCTCCCTATGGAATCGACCTTGCACCACATATCTACATCGAACAAATCGTGTGCTTGCGAGTATTAGACTAAAGAATCAATGAACAACAGCCGCCTCAAACACCTTCTCCATATCGAACAACCAACTCTCCCAACCAGAAGGGTCGGAAGTACCATCGAACTGCGGAGGACGCATATGGATCACGTCCTGAAGTAGCTTGTCGGTGACGGGACCAGTAGGCGGAACCGGGTTAGCATTGGCTTGGCTAACCAAAACTGCTTGAGTCAGTAGCGTCATCTGATTCGCTACTTGCTGGAGAATGTTCGCTACTCCAACGTTATCTTGAGCATTGCCAAAGCTAGCAGAATGATCCTGCTGGCCCTCGGCGCTAAGCGGGACACTATTCGACAAGGAAGGCGTTTCCGAGCCAGCCCCTGAGCTATCAGAAATGGTCATCCCACCGGCTGCGCCACGGCTGGCTCCTGAGCTATCAGAAATGGCCATCCCACCGGCTGCGCCACGTCCACTACCGTGTCCGCGACCGCATCTGCATCCTCTACCGGCAGGCATTCTGAAGAAGTAACGGGTGAGTATAATCCAAACGCAAAGCACATCACGGCATTAAGAAAGGAACAGAACATGATAACGCAACGAGCCAAGTTAGGAAAACTTACGAGCACCGGCGTACTGAGATGATGGCGTAGTAGTGATACTGTTCAAAAACGACACTCAACTAGACCCAAATAACCGAAAACCTAGGTATCTATAAACCCTATCTCTGATACCATATTCCGTAACACCCCCAAGACGATCGGGGCATATTACAGTTCCGTGGACCACACCTCTTGGAATCCACCAGGCTAACACACAAACTCGACACGACAATAATGATATACATCATCAACATATGGACAATTTCTCAATCCAAAACGTATTAAATTAAGTAGACCGGACTCAACAGTGTAATATAACATCAACCATAACCCAAATCGGGTACACAACATTCACAATATTTCAAAATAAAGAAGTACTCGAGTACTGAAGCAAACAACATGATTAATAAAATTAAAAGATATGACATCAACGAACGACCATTTGAACAGATTCTGTAGAACCCCCTAAATTCGATAGCTCAGTATATATACGGTTAATTATATCGTGATGTACTTTAATAACATTTGTTATGATATAATATAATCTACATCTAGTTTTATTTTATTTTACTTAATTGTTTCATAAATAATAAATTCATTGAAAGTTAAAGTAGAATATTGATTTACCTAATTGGGCTATGTGTACCAACATTTACTAATATAAACTCACTAATGGACTCAAACCCAACCTAATAAAATTCCTAAGTCTTGGAATTATGATTGAAAGCCCAACCCAAACTACTTAATCCATTTACAATTAAATAAATACCCAACTAAATATATTAACATTATACACATTTAAAATACAAAAAAAAAATATATACAGACACACATACATATTGGGGCTGCCAAATGGGGAGAAAAAGAGGGGGAATCAATATGTTTTAAAGCCCTATGTCTCCCCATGCAAGAGACATAGTTACTACCCCATTTCCCATGCCTTGACCATACTTAAAAATACACCCTTTTTAATACTTACACCCAACACACTTTATCCCACACACACCAAAGCAAAATCTGGAAATTGACAGACTAGAGACAGAGGGCTGAACAAAGAAGAAGGGGGAAGGAAGAAGAGGGTTCAACAAGAAATAGGTAATCCTCTTCCCTACTTTTCTTTTTTTTCTTCTATAAGTATAAAAAACCTTCCTAATCTAACTCAAATATCTAAATATGCAAACAAAATATGCATCATGGATGCATGGATACTTGAATCAGCCGAACCATGTAGTTCAAGGAGGGAGATCGTTTTCTCCCACTTCCGAGACCTAGAACCATTTACTTCCGACAAGAAATCGAGGTGGGTAAAATTGTTTCTTTCTTTTCTCTTATTCAAAATTTATACAAGTTAAATATATGGTGCATGCAAGTATTAAAACCTTAGTTATCTGTACTTGATTGACATTCATTATCATACATGTAATGGTCTTGATATTTGTTGGATTTTAGTTTGTCATATTTTGATTATATGTGCAAATTCATTTATTGATGGAAATATTGGTTGGGTATGACAAATCTGACCTTTGGGGATTAAAACTCCAAAAATATATGATTATATATTGGACTGTGGTAAGAGGATAATTGGTCACCGGAAGATTTGATAATTCGAACCTAAATTCGAAGGATAACTAAAATAATTTAAATAAAATAAATTTTGGAGTAAAATTGTTAAAATCCATGATTCTAGTCTTATGTCATGAAAGTAAGTCTATATATAACAAAAATAAGTTCTCCATAAAATTTCACCTAAATCGGAATTTACTAAAATAGAAAATCGGGGCAAACATGTAAATCTCAAGAATTCGGGGCCAAAACTGTAAATTACAGAAGTACTGTTTCGAAAATAAAATTTCCAGAAAAGTTTAGCTCACTGGACTCGTAATAACATAAGGAGCTTACCCCGAAAATTTGAGGTCAATCCGACAAGAAATGAAGAAGATATGTGAAGAATACTAAAATGCCGATTAAGGCAAAATGGAGGGGTAAAATTATAATTTCTAAAAGAATAGAAATTAAAACTGAACGTACTCTAAAAGTACAAGTCATAAGGTTCAAATCGCAACTGGATTCATAATTTTTAGAGTTTAAATGAATCCAAACGAATAATCAAAATTATAAGACAAAATTAAATAAAAAAATAATAATAGTACTTTAATTTCGAAAGTGCAGAAGTGTAATTTATGGAAGAAAAAATCTCCATGCAACTTCTGACCTTCAATCCTCATATCATGACGGACTTTTCGCAATAAGGTTCGTAATTTTCGGACGTCAATCAAACCGTTCCGACTCAATCAAAATTATAATATTTTAGTAAAAATAATGATAGTACTTAAAAGACGGAAGAACATAATTGTAATTTTCAAAAGGTAAAACTTTTATGCAACTTCTGACCTTCAATCCTCATATCATAACGGACTTTTCGCAATAAAGTTCGAAATTTTTGGACGTATAATCAATCCGTACTGAATTATTCAAATTTATAATATTTTAGTAAAAATAATGATAGTACTTAGAAGATGGAAGGGCAGAATTGTGATTTCTGAAAGGTAAAACTTTCAGGCGACTTCTGACCTTCAATCCTCATATCATAACGGACTTTTTGCAATAAAGTTCGTAATTTTCGGATGTATAATCAATCCGTACCGAATTATCCAAATTTATAAAATATAGTAAAAATAATGATAGTACTTAAAAGACGAAAGGGCAAAACTGCAATTTCCGAAAGGTAAAACTTTCATGCAACTTCTGACCTTCAATCCTCATATCATAACGGAATTTTCGCATTAAAGTTCGTAATTTTCGGACTTATAATCAATCTGTACCGAATTATTCAAATTTATAAAATTTAGTAAAAATAATGATAGTACTTAAAAGACGAAAGGGCAGAACTGTAATTTTCGAAAGGTAAAACTTTCATGCAACTTCTGACCTTCAATCCTCACATCATAACGGACTTTTCGCAATAAAGTTCATAATTTTCGGACTTATAATCAATCCGTACCGAATTATCCAAATTTATAAAATTTAGTAAAAATAATGATAGTACTTAAAAGACGAAAGGACAGAACTGTAATTTCCGAAAGGTAAAACTTTCATGCAACTTCTGACCTTCAATCCTCATATCATAACGGACTTTTCGAAATAAAGTTCGTAATTTTCGGACGTATAGTCAATCCATACCGAACTATTCAAATTTATGAATTTATTAGAAGATTATGTTAAGACTCGCACAATAGCAATTTAATCATCAACCGGTTGAACTAATTCCTCTAGCTTATCCAAGTCCATATACTATCAAATAATCATATTGATATCATACAATATGCATAACCACTGTTAATCACGACAGTAATTGTTATTCAATTGAAATCGGGAGTAAGTGCTGTACGGAGCTAAGTGCTAAGACCTTCGGGCGGAAGCCACCGCTAGAGTCCGTACGAGTACCTCTAGAGTCCCTTTTTCTATTTATATGCATGAGGGGTGGTTAGTCTAAGTCATGAATCGAGCAGCGTGGCTGCGGTTCTAGGCAAAGTTACCGTCGTATCCTATTCCTTTGAAGCCGAAGGACGGAGTGATCCTAAGGTGACTGGGTCGTAGAATTCGGGTATAGTCGCGATTATGATATGATCTAGGCATAGACCCAAGCTAAGGACATATCGATTCCAGATAAGAGATAAGGTAGCACGTCACCAAGCGTGAGAGCGATAAAGCTCAAAGGCCAATGTAAAAGTGACGGTCCGATAAACGCCCAAGGTTACGGTTATCAAACCAAAGGTCGTGGCGATAGTCAAAGGCCATACATTGATAACGGTCTAAGACGATATAAGGAGGCTAAGGGATTAGTCATGTATACGACCTCCCAAAGCTAAATACTCATTGGGCGCTCGACGCCGTGCATTCTTCATATTCAACCGCAATCTACGGAGATTAACTATATATTCATGTCATAATTCATAATATTCTTATTTAAACTTGCACCAATTTTTAAACAATACTATTTTTTAAAAGTGGGAGAAACATAATATTTATTAAATAATAAACTTATTAAATACCCAAACCCAAACTCACTGAGAATCCATTATTCTCACCCCATTTTGAATTGTTTTCTAAAACCCCACTAGATGAAGAGAACCAAGAAGAAGAAGGGACAGATGCTGACGACCACTGAAGACCGTCCTCAAAGTATTACCAAAATATAGGAATTAGGATGATGCTTTAACGCTTCTTTTTATTCCTGTATCATAATGTATTTTGGTTTCCGATGTACTCTTTTGCACTTGATGTAATAATTCTACTGTACTCTTGAATATTTCTTTTCTATGAAATAACCGGTCTTAGTTCACCGGGCTGAGATCTGGCATATGTATGCTTTAGTAGAATGTATTATCACAAACAATATTTATTATGTTAACTGTCGCGTTCTCGTCCAACCCCGGTGTGGGGACGTGACAGGAGTGGTATCGGAGCTCAGTTTGTAAGAAGGACACTTACAACGAGCTTTTCCAGGATAAGATTCTTCGGACTTAGATGGGAATTCCACCTAGGATGAAGTGAACCATAGGATTGAGACCCAATGTAGATTTCTCGAGTCACTCATTAAGATCTCTTTCGACTTGTCCCTATTCGCTTGGAATATTCATAGTCAAATTCAAATTTTCTAAGTCATTGACCAAGATAACTGATTAAGTATTCATGGCAATTCCTCGATTAAACCACTTCTCCTATTGATCTCTTGAAACGGACATAGCTTATTTCACTTATCAGATCCTCTGAACTCCACTAAACCTCATTACCTTTCAAAATGGGGTATTATTATTTCTTGGTCGCTGATGTCGTATAAGCATATTTGTTGAGTCATTAAGATCACAACCTTGATGATAATTCATGCTTAATAGAGTTTTATTATTGTATATTTCAATCCATTTGCTATTCATTCAGAGTAAGCGTCGCCAATTGGCATTGTCTAAATAAATTAAGTCGCTATACTATTCATTTGGAATAGTAATGGCTAATTTCAACTTATTAAAGTTCTGTGTTGCTACGTACCTCGTAGTCAACTTAGCTATGTTATTCGTTCGGAAGACATAAAACCATTACTGCAAGGCATTATTTAAAATATTCGACCCATCCGAATGGGGCGAAATCCAAACCTTGCAAAAACTTACACTTTGATTTGAATTATTAAGATATATTTCCTTAATAATTATCTGTGTATCTCCGTCCTATGAGCTGTCTCTTTAAGATGTTACCTACTATTGATAATTGGTAAGGAAAACCTACGTTTTCTTATCCAATGATGTATTTTTTTCATGAAACACCATTGCGAATGTAACAATAAAGTTGAATAATGATAACATTTCTTGATACTCAACAACCGAATGCACGCATCTTAATTAACACTCACTTCAATAATCACTACCCGTAAACTTAGAAGTATCCACACATATGGGTACGAGCCGAGAAACAGATTTAGTATTTAGAGATTGTGAAGTGATCATTAAGGGTCACTGTTTTCCTGACGACCTAATTATTCTCCCCATACTTGAGTATGACCTCATACTTGGGATGTATTGGCTATCTAAACACTTTGCACAACTCGACTGCCATTCTAAAATAGTTCGATTCTGCAGACCCGATCACCCAGTAGTTGAACTGCACGGGGATGCTAGAATTAACTCGGCCCCAATAATATCAGCCACGAAGGCGAGAAAGGTCATCTCGAAGGGAGCAACAGGATATTTAGCTTTTGTCATTAACAAACCCAAGAGTAGAATGGAGATTGAAGCTACACCGGTAGTACCAGAGTACCGTGATGTTTTTCCCACGGAACTCACTTCTGTACCTCCAGATAGGGAAGTTGAATTCAGCATTGACATCTTGCCGGGAAAGGCACCTGTGGCTAGAACGCCATATCGAATGGCCCCACTGGAACTGCAAGAACTGAAGGTTCAGTTGCAGAAATTGCTAGAGGTTGGATTTATCCGACCAAGTATATCTCCTTGGGGAGCACCAGTGCTATTCGTAAAAAAGAAAGATGGCACACTAAGATTGTGCATCGATTATCGAGAACTTAACAATATTACCGTTAAGAACAAGTATCCACTTCCCAGGATCGACGAATTATTCGATCAACTACAAGGAGAAACGGTTTACTCAAAGTTCGATCTTCAACAGGGATATTGCCAATTGAGGATCAAAGAGAATGACATACCGAAGACTGCCTTTCAAACTAGGTATGGTCATTATGAATTCGTGGTAATGCCTTTTGGATTGACCAACGCACCGGCTGCATTTATGGATTTAATGCACTGTATATTCCAACCGTATATAGATCAATTCATAGTGATATTTATCGACGACATACTCGTTTATTCCAAGTCGGATCAAGATCACGAAACTCACCTGAGATTGGTACTAGAGACACTAAGGAAGCACAAATTATACGTCAAATTCAGCAAGTGTGAATTCTGGTTAAGAGAGGTAGCGTTTTTAGGACATGTAATATCTGTAGATGGAGTCGCAGTAGATCCATCAAAGGTGGAGACTATTCTGGACTGGAAGAGGCCAGAAACAGTCACAGAGATACGGAGCTTTCTTGGACTTGCTGGTTACTACCGCAAATTCATTAAAGATTTTTCCAAAATCGCAGGACCACTCACAAGACTGACGCAGAAGCACGTCAAATTTGAGTGGAATGATAAGTGTGAGTTTAGCTTCCAGGAACTCAATAGGAAACTCACTACCGCACCTGTGCTAACACTTCCCGAAGGGAGTGAAGGATTTGTGGTTTACAGCGATGCATCAAAGGAAGGATTAGGAGCTGTGCTAATGCAAAATGGCAAGGTTGTGGCTTATGCATCACGAAAGCTGAAAATTCACGAGATGAATTATCCGACCTATGACCTTGAACTAGTAGCAATAGTGTTTGCTTTGAAGAAATGGAGACACTACCTGTGTGGAGCTACATTCACCATCTTTATTGACCACAAGAGTCTCAAATATTTGTTCTCTCAAAAGGAGTTGAATCTAAGACAGAGACGGTGGATAGAACTTCTTGAGGATTATAACCTCACCATTCAGCATCATCCGAGCAAGGCCAATGTCGTAGCAAACGCCTTAAGTAGGAAAGCAAGTGTGGCTAAACTCATGATAAGGGAATGGAATGCCCTCAGAGAAATAATCCAATGGAACCCAAGGCAGGCAAAGACACACGTCTTATGCGCTAATTTGTCAATAAAGCCGGATTTACTTGAGGAAATATGAGAAGCACAAACGCAAGATGATAAGTTGTGTAAACTTAAGGAAAAGGTCGCACAAGGTGAGAAATCTGAGTTTAGCATGTCAGCTAATGGAACACTAAAATTCAAAAACTCGAATATGTGTTCCCAACAATGACGAACTCAAAAGGAAATTTTAGCAGAAGCTCACTGCTCTCGGTATACAATACATCCAGGCGGTAATAAGATTTATAAGGATCTGAAGAAACACTACTGGTGGGTGAATATGAAGAAGCAAGTAGCAGAATTCGTAGCAAGGTGTTTAAATTGTCAAAGGGTGAAGGCTGAACACCAAAGACCATCAGGGTTACTACAGCCGCTCGAGATTCCCGAATGGAAATGGCAACTAATCACGATGGACTTCGTGACGGATCTACCAAAAACCAGTGGAGGATACAACACAATCTGGGTAATCGTGGATAGACTTAGTCAGCTCACTTCTTACCCATAAGGAAGAATGACAGTCTACAGAAACTAGCAAGGACGTATATCCGAGAAATCGTTAGATAGATGGAGTACCTGTAGACATTGTGTCAGACCGTGACCCCAGATTTGTCTCTAGATTTTGGAAGAGTCTTCATCAAGAACTTGGGACGACATTAAGTTTCAGCACTGCAGCACACCCTCAGACGGACGGACAATCCGAGAGAACGATACAAATCCTTGAGGACATGTTACGGGCATGTGCACTGGATTTTCAAAAGAGTTGGAGTCACCACCTACCCTTAGCTGAGTTTGCCTATAACAACAGCTACCAGGCAACGATTGGGATGGCTCCATATGAAGCATTATACAGAAGAAAGTGCCGATCACCAATACATTGGGAGATTGATGACCGGTGGACACCAAGGACTAAGAAGAACCGAAGCCGGATACCAAAAGTTGATCTAGTAGAAGATGTCATGGATAAGGTTCGAATCATTCGGGATCGAATTCGCACCGCTCAGAGCCGATAGAAGAGTTATGCAGACCGGAGAAGGAAGGATTTGGAATTCGACACCGGAGACAAAGTATTCCTTCGTTTATCATCACGTAAGGGATTGATCAACCTGAAGAAAGGAGGGAAGCTTAGCCTCAGATATGTCGGACCTTTCACAATCCTAGAATGAATTGGAAAATTGGCATATCGTCTCGAGCTACCAACCGATCTTGCCGGAATGCACGACGTATTTCATGTCTCAAGATTGAAGAAATATCATCCAAATCCTGAACATGTCATCACGCATGACATACCACCAATCAAAGAAGATTTAACTTATATCGAGAAGCCGATTAGGATCGTGGATCACCGAGTACGCGAACTAAGAGACAAGAATATACCATTAGTCAAGGTCGTCTGGACAAATCACAACAGAGAGGAAGACGCTACATGGGAAGCTAAAGAAGAAATGAAGAAATCATATCCCGAGTTGTTCGAGAAGGAATTTGGGGACCAAATTCTTCTAAGGAGGGGAGGATGTAGAACCCCCTAAATTCGATAGCTCAGTATATGTACGGTTTATTATATCGTGATGTACTTTAATAACATTTGTTATGATATAATATAATCTACATCTAGTTTTATTTTATTATACTTAATTATTTCATAAATAATAAATTAAATGAAAGTTAAAGTAGAATATTGATTCACCTAATTGGGCTATGTGTACCAACATTTACTAATATAAACTCACTAATAGACTCAAACCCAACTTAATAAAATTCCTAAGTCTTGGAATTATGATTGAAAGTCCAACCCAAACTACTTAATCCATTTACAATTAAATAAATACCCAACTAAATATATTAACATTCTACACATTTAAAATACAAAAAAAATAATATATATACACACACACACACATATTGGGGCTACCAAATGGGAAGAAAAAGAGGGGGAATCAACATTTTTTAAAGCCCTATGTCTCCCCATGCAAGAGACATAGTTACTACCCCATTTCTCATGCCTTGACCATACTTAAAAATACACCCTTTTTAATACTTACACCCAACACACTTTCTCCCACACACACCAAAGCAAAATCTGAAAATTGACAGACTAAAGAGACAGGGCTGAACCAAAAAAGAAGAGAGAAGAAAGAAGAGGGTTCAACAAGAAATAGGTAATCCTCTTCCCTACTTTTCTTTTTTTTCTTCTATAAGTACAAAAAACCTTCCTAATCTAACTCAAATATCTAAACATGCAAATAAAATATGCATCATGGATGCATGGATACTTGAATCGGACGAACCATATAGTTCAAGGAGGGAGATCGTTTTCTCCCACTTCCGAGACCTAGAACCATTTACTTCCGACAAGAAATCGAGGTGGGTAAAATTGTTTCTTTCTTTTCTCTTATTTAAAATTTATACAAGTTAAATATATGGTGCATGCAAGTATTAAAACCTTGGTTATCTATACTTGATTGACATTCATTATCATGCATGTAATGGTCTTGATATTTGTTGAATTTTAGTTTGTCATATTTTGATTATATGTGCAAATTAATTTATTGACGGAAATATTGGTTGAATATGACAAATCTGACCTTTGGGGATTAAAACTCCAAAAATATATGATTATATATTGGACTATGATAAGAGAATAACTGGTCACCGGAAGATTTGATAATTCGAACCTAAATTCGAAGGATAACTAAAATAATTTAAATAAAATAAATTTTGGAGTAAAATTGTTAAAATCCATGATTCTGGTCTTATGTCATAAAAGTAAGTCTATATATAACAAAAATAAGTTCCCCATAAAATTTCACCTAAATCGGAATTTACTAAAATAGAAAATCGGAGCAAAAATGTAAATCTCAAGAATTCGGGGCCAAAACTGTAAATTACAGAAGTACTGTTTCAAAAATAAAATTTCCAGAAAAGTTGAGCTCGCTGGACTCGTAATAACATAAGGAGCTTACCCCGAAAATTTGAGGTCAATCCGACAAGAAATGAAGAAGATATGTCAAGAATACTAAAATGTCGATTAAGACAAAATGGAGGGGTAAAATTATAATTTCTAAAAGAATAGAAATTAAAACTGAACGTACTCTAAAAGTACAAGTCATAAGGTTCAAATCGCAACTGGATTCATAATTTTTAGAGTTTAAATGAATCCAAACGAATAATCAAAATTATAAGACAAAATTAAATAAAAAAATAATAATAGTACTTTAATTTCGAAAGGGCAGAAGTGTAATTTATGGAAGGAAAAATCTCCATGCAACTTCTGACCTTTAATCCTCATATCATGACGGACTTTTCGCAATAAGATTCGTAATTTTCGGACGTACAATCAAACCGTTCCGACTCAATCAAAATTATAATATTTTAGTAAAAATAATGATAGTACTTAAAAGACGGAAGGGCATAATTGTAATTTCCGAAAGATAAAACTTTCATGCAACTTCTGACCTTCAATACTCATATCATAACGGACTTTTTGCAATAAAGTTCGAAATTTTTGGACGTATAATCAATCCGTACTGAATTATTCAAATTTATAATATTTTAGTAAAAATAATGATAGTACATAAAAGATGGAAGGGCAGAATTGTGATTTCTGAAAGGTAAAACTTTCATGCGACTTCTGACCTTCAATCCTCATATCATAACGGACTTTTTGCAATAAAGTTCGTAATTTTTGGATGTATAATCAATCCGTACCGAATTATCCAAATTTATAAAATATAGTAAAAATAATGATAGTACTTAAAAAGCGAAAGGGCAAAACTGTAATTTCCGAAAGGTAAAACTTTCATGCAACTTCTGACCTTCAATCCTCACATCATAACGGAATTTTCGCAATAAAGTTCGTAATTTTTGGACTTATAATCAATCCGTACCGAATTATCCAAATTTATAAAATTTAGTAAAAATAATGATAGTACTTAAAAGACGAAAGGACATAACTGTAATTTTTGAAAGGTAAAACTTTCATGCAACTTCTGATATTCAATCCTCACATCATAACGGACTTTTCGCAATAAAGTTCATAATTTTCGTACTTCTAATCAATCCGTACCGAATTATCCAAATTTGTAAAATTTAGTAAAAATAATGATAGTACTTAAAAGACGAAAGGACAGAACTATAATTTCCGAAAGGTAAAACTTTCATTCAACTTCTGACCTTCAATCCTCATATTATAACGGACTTTTCGCAATAAAGTTCGTAATTTTCGGACGTAAAATCAATCCATACCGAACTATTCAAATTTATGAATATATTATAAGATTATACTAAGACTCACACAATAGCAATTTAATCATCAACCGGTTGAACTAATTCCTCTAGCTTATCCAAGTCCATATACTATCAAATAATCATATTGATATCATACAATATGCATAACCACTATTAATCACGACAATAATTGTTTTTCAATTGAAATCGGGAGTAAGTGTTGTACGGGGCTAAGTGCTAAGACCTTCGGGCGGAAGCCACCACTAGAGTCCGTACGAGTACCTTTAGAGTCCCTTTTTCTATTTATATACATGAGGGGCGGTTAGTCTAAGTCATGAATCGAGCAGCATGGCTGCGGTTCTAGGCAAAGCTACCGTCGTATCCTATTCCCTTGAAGCCGAAGGACGGAGTGATCCTAAGGTGATTGGGTCGTAGAATTCGGGTATAGTCGCGATTATGATATGATCCAGGCATAGACCCAAGCTAAGGACATATCGAGCCCAGATAAAAGATAAGGCAGCCCGTCACCAAGCGTGAGAGCGATAAAGCTCAAAGGCTAATGTTAAAGTGACGGTCCGACAAACGCCCAAGGCTACGGTTATCAAACCAAAGGTCGTGGCGATAGTCAAAGGCCATACACTGATAACGGTCTAAGACGATATAAGGAGGCTAAGGGATTAGTCATCTAGACGACCTCCCAAAGCTAAATACTCATTGGGCGCTCGACGCCGTGCATTCTTCATACTCAACCGCAATCTACGGAGATTGACTATATATTCATGTCATAATTCATAATATTCTTCTTTAAACTTGCACCAATTTTTAAACAATACTATTTTTCAAAAGTGGGAGAAACATAATATTTATTAAATAATAAACTTATTAAATACCCAAACTCAAACTCATTGAGAATCCATTATTCTCACCCCATTTTGAATTGTTTTCTAAAACCCCACTAGATGAAGAGAACCAAGAAGAAGAAGGGACAGATGCTGACGACCACTGAAGACCGTCCTCAAAGTATTACCAAGACGTAGGAATTAGGATGCTGCTTTAACGCTTCTTTTTATTCCTGTGTCATAATGTATTTTGGTTTCCGATGTACTCTTTTGCACTTGATGTAATAATTCTGATGTACTCTTGAATATTTCTTTTCTATGAAATAACCAGTCTTAGTTCACCGGGCTGAGATCTGGTATATGTATGCTTTACTAGAATGTATTATCACAAATGTTATTTATTACGTTAACTGTCGCGTTCTCGTCCAACCCCGGTGTGGGGGCGTGACAGATTCACTCTTGCCCATCATCCTCGTACTGCCCGCATGCTCGTTCGCCTCCGAGACTTGTCCCTGAAATACAAAAGTATTTCCCCCATTTAAGGGGTTCACGATAACTGCTAGTGCAAGTACAATCCATTTGAACTACCATTCTAATCAGATGAAATATGCGCCACAAATCATTTTAGAAAACATTTATATTCCGGAATATTATGGTGTACGAACACAAAACACATTTCTCCAACAAAACATTTCAAAGGTTAACCGTTGGTACGAGACTCAAGACCGCCGCACCCCGCAGAGGCCCCGTCGGACCATCCCTGGGTGGTTAACCCCAGTTCGTGATATGCATACGCACGGCACTACGTATCTCTAGAGGCCCCGTCAGATCGTCCCTGGGTGAACATACACATACACATCCCCAACATATACGGAGAGCCATAATCCAAATACTAGAATATGCAAAACATCTTCGATGAAACGGGAACGAAAAATGACTAGGAATGACCCGGAGGGAACACGACCGTTCCTAAATGAAAGATTAACACAACTCAGTCCTACACGATAACAATAATCGAATGGAATACGCCCACAACCCCTACTAATAATCATAAACATACACGGATGATGAATACGGGCGAGGGTTTCACAAAACCTCCCTAATTCAACGATCCACGGATTAAACACGATGGAAACGGGTTGGGAATCACCCAACAACAATAATCAATAAGAAATATTACAACTTAAACGAACAATTCGAGTTCAATCTAGACAAATTCCGAAAAACCCCCAAAATGGATAAAGCTAGGGTTCTAAGCTAAATACCTTGGATTCGTACGGAGAAGGAGGATTAAGATGATGATAAACTTCACTTGGAACACGACAATCGATATCTAAATGAACTCCACGGACAAAACTCGAAAAATCACTTGAAATCACCCTGGGAACTCAGCTCTCGGACGAATGAAGAAGAATGAAGGAAATGATGAAGTGAAGGTCAACTCAGGTTTATAAAACTTGCTCACTCGTTACGTACGTTAACATGCTGATGTGAACATACGCTATGCTCATTACGTAGGTAACACTCAAGTGTTAGCGTACATAATGGCTCGGGAGAACAATCTACCCAATTCGCTGAGGCCGATAGCGTACGCTACATCAGACAGTTAGCGTACGCTATAAGGGGACTTACGTACATAACACCAGCGAGTTAAGGTACGTAAGGGCTTGGCAAGACTGGGCAGAACCCACTGTCCAAACTTCTGAGGGCCATAACGTACGTTAACACTAAGGTATAATGTACGTTATGCAGGTATCGATAGCGCACGCAATGGAGCATGCATAACATACATTATACATGCAGCTGTTCAACACTGCTGAATACTGTTTGTTGCACAGGACGGTACGAAGTTGAGACGCAACACAAGGAAAGAACCCAAAACGTAGATACAAAATATACATGTTGACGAAGCTAAATGCTGAAAGAAAATACAATTTCGACTATCGGGGAATCCGAAATACGACAAAGAAGGTGAAATTCCCTAAACTTATAGGAAATTACAAAACGGCCCAAACATCCGAAAGTCGTGATACAACGTTGGATTAACAAACCGAAACTCACAACATGAACAACTCAACCATACGAACTCGTGTAAACAAAAAAACAACGAAATCGAATGAGTTTTACGAGAATCGAACATACATGCGACAAAACATAACATAAAGTGAGATTACGTAAAAATGCCTCCGAAACTCATCCAAATGGAAAAACTCCAAATATAAAATAGATTCAAAACGTAGAAACGGTTATAAGTGAGTCGATAAAAATAGTCATGCGCCAAAAATGGAAACTGCTAAAAATGGAAAAGTAACGGATATTACATTCTCCCGCTCTAAAAAGAAGTTTCGTCCCGAAACTTAAGAATCAAAAAGCTCGGGGTGTCTCACACGCATTGTAACACCCCAAACTAGGCGGATATTACAGTGTTGTGGACCCCCGACTGGGACCCACCCGGCGAATAGAAACTGATGAATTGAATAATATAATTTTAGTACCGAACCACATTGTATTACCAAATACTCCGATGAGGAGCTTAAGTACATTACACCAGGACAAAACAGAATACTAGTATATTTTATAGGAAGATAAAATACACCACCCTGAATAAATAAACATCTCATACGGAATTTGCAGCGGAAATACAACTGAATAGAAATAAGAATCTCTGAAATGACTGAAATGACTGAAATAAACGGAATGACTGGGGCCCCCTACTAGTATCACTGGGACTCCTCGCCGTCAACATGCTCTTCCCGTGCCTTTGCCTTGTCGTGACCTGAAAAACAATATCCCCTAACGGGGTCAGTTACACAGAACAACAATCCTCAAGGGTTGAAAATACACAATCATGATATAACTGAAGTTATGAAATATCCTTAGTTAAGATTACGCTGAAGAAGAGTACCATAGTACACCCGTAGTGTTCTGTGCAAGTGTACAAGATGGATGACCGGACACACCCGTCCTTGTACCTAATTAGTCTCACGGAGGTAAACGTTACTGTGTGCACAGTCCAATGTATCACTCCCAATACATGGCCATCGCGTGCCCGATTAAAAATTCCACACATCCGCACCCAGCCACGCAATATGAACCTAGAAGGTCATATGAACGAGAATGACCGCAATGAATATCAATGAATAATATTTCAACAAGGCCAAGAAAGACTCACCGGGATGAAGATAATAATGACATGATTGATAACTCAATGAAATGATTGGAACCGCCGTTCCTCATTAATGAAGTGATTCTTCGACATTTACAAGTCTCAATATGATTAATACAATGATGAATGAGTTATGATTATGAATGATCAACAACAAAAGGAATGAAATCCTTTTAACCGAGTAAGAATTAACTTACTCAACACCGGTGACAATTATCCTTCCACAAACAACGTCCTAATTGAGATATCGGTCGCTCGAACAACCTTGAATAAATACAATTACCAACAATCCGTTCAATATATGAATCAAACACGAATATAACGAACTCAAAACGTCGATACGATTAAACCAAGTTCATTGGGGCATTATATCGAACACTTTGTGGCCAAACTTCGATTGATTATAACCAACCCTCAATAATACCAACACCAAATCCCCAAAAAGTGTTTCAAACCAGCAAAACATCTTCAATACGATCAATAATCCGTTATGAATATCCAAAATCGTGATTACAACGACAATTAATCGAAAACCCCCAACTTTAACTCAAAATTCAAAGTGTTCTTGAATAATCCTTCAATAATCCAATGAATAATCAAACATATCCATAATCATGCGTATATCACTTCATACAACATGATCTTAACATCCAAAACATCATATCTCAACACAAATCGAAAATCCAAGAGGTTCGATGAATATTACCTTTGAAGATCCAAGTACTTTAATCCAATGAAATCGCGTTAGATCGACAATCCGAGCTTCACAACCGAATGAAAATGATGAAGAATGAATACCCAAGTGATTGATGAAGAATATTTCTCCCCTCAAGCTCTCTCTCTCGTATGAAGGTGAAGAAGTGGAGAAAAATGAGCTGAACTCGCTCAACAAATGCAATTATAGAGTTGACTGCCCTGTGTGCCGCGGCTCAGCCGAAGTGTGCCGCGGCACAGGGCCAAAAATATGCGCCCAGTGATCAGCAGTGTGCCGCGGCCCTGCCGGCATGTGCTACGGCACAAGGTACAGAAAGTTTGGCCGATAAGTGCCGCGACAGTTGACTCGGCAGTGTGCCGCGGCCCTGCCGGCATGTGCCGCGGCACAAAGTACAGAATGATCGGCCAAAAACTGGAAAATGTGTGCGTCGCGGCGCACACTCCTTGTGCCGCGTTGAGTCCTAAAATGATGAAAAATGACCCGGGAAGGGAATAAAAGCAATAGGAATCGATATTAGGGAACCAATAACACGAAATGAAAGTACGGAAACCCCAAAACGGTGGTTCCAAGTAATGATTACAACGGTTCATCCAACAAGAACATGATTCGAACAATGAAGAGATTTGAAATGACATGAATTCCAACGTCAACATCGACTAATGAATCAATTACAACAATCAAGATAAAACTCTTGTCTCGATTCTCGAATAAGGTTGAAACAATGAACAATATCGATACACAACTCGAAGTTATTCCGAACGGTGAACACGGATGAATGATTATTAACAAGTGAGAAAGTACATAGCAATAATTACCGAATGAAATTATTGAAGGATAATGACTGAATTACGACCGGGTATTACACGCATATCCTCCTCCAATTGCCACATTTCTTCCTCCACTCCATGCCTCGACCATTGCACTTTAACCAAGGCAATGGTTTTGTGCCTTAACTGTTTATTTCGACATTCCAAAATTCTAACGGGCCTCTACTCAAACGTAATGTCCTTCTCAATCTCCACCTCCCTGAAGTCAATAACGTGAGTCGGGTATGGAACATACTTCCTCAACTGAGAAACGTGAAATACACTATGCACATGGCTCAACGACAGAGGTAACACCAATCGGTAAACTAACTCGCCGACTCTCTCCAATATCTCGAAAGGTCCAATATACCTTAGACTAAGCTTCCCTTTTTTTCCCAAAATGGAAAACTCCCTTCGACAGGGACACTCTAAACAAAACATGATCCCCTACCTCAAACTCCAAGGGCCGATGCCTAACATCCGTATAAGACTTTTGTTGACTCTGAGCCGCCAACAACCTCTCTCGAATCAACTCGACTTTCTTCCTCATCTCCAACACAAGATCCGGCGCGGTCCCAACTAAATCGGACGGCCCATCCCAACATATCGGTGATCGACACCGTCGTCCATAAAGCACCTCATACGGTGCTATCTTAATTGATGCATGCCAGCTATTATTATAATTAAACTCGATCAGGGCCAGATGTTCCTCCCAATTACTACTCCAGTCTAGCGCACACGCGCGCAGCATATCCTCGAACATCTAAATGGTATGCTCGGACTGTCCATCGGTCTGAGGATGGAAAGATGTACTCAAATGCAAATGTGTCCCCAATGCTTTATGTATCGCCTGCCAGAAATGCGATACAAACCGACCATCTCTATCCGAAATAATAGTCTTCAGCATACCATGAAGTCTCACAATCTGTGCGATAAAAATATGAGCCAATTTTTCTGGACCCCAAGTGTCCTTGATGCCCAGAAAATGTGCCGACTTAGTTAGTCGATCCACGATCACCCACACCATACTCATTCCAGTCTTCGTCCTCGGCAAATTCGTGACAAAATCCATAGAGAAGGAGGATTAAGATGATGATAAACTTCACTTGGAACACAATCTCTCAATGAACTCCACGGAGAAAACTCGAAAAATCGCTTGAAATCGCCCTGGGAACTCAGCTCTCGGACGAAAGAAGAAGAATGAAGGAAATGACGAAGTGAAGGTCAACTCAGGTTTATAAAACCTGCTCATTCGTTACGTACATTAACATGCTGATGTTAACGTACGGTATGCTCATTACGTACGTAACACTCAAGTGTTAGCGTACGTAATGGCTCGGCAGAACAATCTGCCTAATTCGCTGAGGCCGATAGCGTACGCTACATCAGACAGTTAGCATACGTTATAAAGGGACTTACGTACGTAACACCAGCGAGTTAATCTACGTAAGGGCTTGGCAAAACTGGGCAGAACCCACTGTCCAAACCACTGAGGGCCGTAACATACGTTAACACTAAGGTATAACGTATGTTATGAAGGTATCGATAGCGCACGCAAGGGAGCATGCATAACGTACGTTATGCATGCAGCAGTTCAACACTGCTGAATACCTTTTGCTGCATAAGACGAAGTCGAGACGCAATACAAGGATAGAACCCAAAACGTAGATACAAAATATACACGTCGACGAAGCTAAGTGCTGAAAGAAAATACAATTCCGACAATCGGGGAATCCGAATACGACAAAGAAGATGAAATTCGCTAAACTTATAGGAAATTACAAAATGGCCCAAACGTCTGAAAGTCGCGATACAACGTCGGATTAACAAATCAAAACTCACAACATGAACAACTCAACCATACGAACTCATGTAAACAAAGAAACAACGAAATTGAACGAGTTTTACGAGAATCGAACATACATGCGATAAAACATAACATAAAGTGAGATTACGTAAAAACACCTCCGAAACTCGTCCAAATGGAAAAACTCAAAAAACAAAATAGATTCAAAACGTCGAAATGGTTACAAGTGAGTCAGTAAAAATAGTCATGCGCTAAAAATGGAAATTGCTAAAAATGGAAAGGTACGGATATTACAGCATTAAATGCAAGTAGGAGATTTTCAGGAATATGCCCTCGAATGCCACTCAGAGGATGAGATCGAGAGCATTGTATTATAATTATAAATAATAAATTAAGTAAGGCATTTATTATTTATATATTATTATATATTACTGGTATTGTCATTTGATATATAGATCAACAGTCTATGCATTTGAGAGCAAACATCCTTATGAAGATACGGAGATGGACATCGGAAGTGTTCAGGGCTTGAACGCTTAACTGGTTCATAAGTCGATAAAATTTCACTGGGCAGTAAGCTTAGAAGACTTGTATAATGTGTGCTTTGACATATAGAGTACCTGTCTTTACAGGGTTATTGAGAGCACATATTATAGGTATGCTAAGGGGATTAGTATACTCGGACTCGACTCATATCAATTCGGTCACATGGGTTTCACTCTGAGATTGTCAATGACTGAATCGAAAGGTTATGATAGGTATACGTGAACCTTTGGCTTGAGGTTTCAGTAGGAGCTGTGCTTGTAACATTAAGTTAGTCATCAGAGTAGTTCGATCCAATCAACGGTTGGTGGAGTCAACCTCGAAGTGCAACTTAGTGGGCAAGTAGTAGTCTCTACTGAGTATCAAGATAAGATTCTTTCTCCTGTAAGTGAACAGGTAAATGTCCTATGCGGTTAATGACAAACGAGATCATAAGTCTTTGGCCAAAGCATTTAGATCTAGTTGTATTTGATACACAAAAGTTCGGTGATCTCCATACTGTCAAGTTCCGCCAGGGTTTGATATTACTGTGACACCTAATACTTGATCGGGACATTTGAATAAAGGTTTTATACGTATAAGGTATTCACGACACATAGTTTTAGGATGATTCTATTATTCGTTCTCAGTTGGGTTGCGGTGCGGGCCACTAGGCTGGATAAGTGTTACCTGCACTCCTTGGTTCCTCCCATTGCCAACTGAAATGGACCTATGGAGTCGCGCACAAGGATATTTGATGTAAAAATGTGTGTTTAGTATCTCTTCATTAATATTGGATATTATATATCTAATTTACTTATTAGATAAATCGATGTGATCTTATGTATTAAATTAATCACACACGAATGACTGGTACATGAACTGAGTGGCTCGACTCATTTCTTCTCATGAATTTCAGGTGGGCCACCCCCTCTCCCCCCACATTACCTTACATGATCCTTGATAAAGGAAGCATATACTTTTGAACTATATAGACATAACTATAATGTGTAATCTTAATAGATGATTGATAATGAAATATTTCGACAAGTTATATCGGTACAGGGAAATAAAAAAACTGAAATGTTCAAACACAATTCAAAAGAATATTACTATGAATGATATGAGGATATCCATAAAATGAGGATACTAATGGATGAAATGGAGATATCAATGAATGAAATGAAGATATGCATGAATGAAATACGGAATCCATAAATGAAATGAAGATACTGAAATCCATGATTATGAAATATAGATATTAAAAATGAAGATATTAAAATCCATGATTTGTGAATATGAGGATATTGGAATCCATCAAAATTTAAATGTATGTCCTTATAATAAAAGTATAATATATGTACTTACTAAAAGTGAAATGATACTCATAGGAAGATTTCAAATATATTATCAGTGTGTGCAATGACTCAAAATAAGGTATTCTGAAGGAAAATTATATGTTGTATTCTTTTCCTTAACTGATATTTTATCTCACTTTGTTTTCGTAACAAGATTTTTAACGAGAAAGCTTAATCACAACTAATATGGAATCTCAAAAAGAGATTGACATGTATTGCAATATGAGTTGGAGATTACAAATTGCACTGAATATGATATTCACGCTAATCCATGGTGGATCTTTGAAATGCCTTGGGCATATCTATATAAAATACGTGTTGCAATTTTTTCTCTTGACTGGGGTTTGGTACCGTTGGGTTGCCTAGCAAGAGTTTAATGAGGCATTAGGAATTATGTATTAGCATGAATAATGTCATCTTTTCCCTTTATTACGATTTTTCTCACTGAGTTTTTCCTAATAAGGTTTTAACGAGCATATTCGTGGCATAATGAGAAATACTATAAAGATCAAAATTATTCCTCAAAGATTTGAAAACAGAAGGAGTGATTGTACTCATTTTCCTTCAGTCAAGTTTTTCCCGAAGGGTTTTCTTGACAAGATTTTAATGAGGCAATACATGGATACTCAAAATAATTAATGATATATATGGCAAAGATAGATATTATTCACTCAGTTTTTATCATGAAAGATTTTATTGAGATAATTGATAAATACTCTTACAATCAATGTAACATGTGGAAGAGAATAATATTATTCACTCAGTTTGTCTCAAGAGGTTTTACTGAGGCAACACATTTATACTCTATAAAAATGGTCTAGATACGTAGACTTATATAATTACTCAATTTTTGTCCTACGAGGTTTTAATGAGACGGCACATGAATACTCATACAAGGATGATCGAGATAAGTGGGAGCAAGTTTACAAGATTACAGATTGCTAAGATTTGGTGCCACAGAGTTTCCTAGCCACATTATAATGCTCCAAGAAAAAATCATCAGTGGCTGAACTACAAACACTTTGAAAGTTTTTCTCCATATGAGTTTTCTTCATCCCCATGTAGTTATTAGGGGGTGGGGTTCACTTCGGTTTGTAAATTTGGATTTGGAAATCCAACCAAAGACTTAAAAAGCAAAAAAAGAAAAATAAAATTCTAAGAGAAAGAACATGTGCTAAACACGCCCCTATGGGTTTTCTGTCGGACACATGCGTCTTGAGCGCCGAAAAATACATTAAAAGAGAGGTGCAAACGACATGCAGATTGTAAAATGAGTAATGCTTCACTGACATCACTGACAGGTACACGATCAGATTAGCGCGTCGCATGAAGTGAGATAAAAGTGAAATGTCACAATCACATTTATCTCACTTCACAGACGCGCCATACACAAATCACAACCTCGGCCATGCCGAATTGAAAGTAGCATTACTCTTGTAAAATATGAGCACCTGGCATGTGCCGCCAGCTGCAGCGTTTTTATTTTATTTTCTTTGTGTGTGTGTATAATAATTTTCATTTTTTTCTATTTTTATTTTTTTGTCTTGTTTTTGTTTACTTATTTTTTTGTTTTTACTTTATGTTTTGTTTTCTTGTTTATGTTTTCAGTTTTTGCTGTTCTTGTTTTTATTTATGTAAATCATTAAATATTTATATGTAGTGTTATAAAATATATTTTTTTTGGTAATAGTGTTATAAAACATATGTTCTCTTAGATTAGTAAATTATTTTACTTATTTTTCTTTCTCGCTACTAATAAAATTATTATTGATATATAAATAAAATCTAAATATTAATATATAGAAGTATTTGTTGAAATATAAATATCAAATTTTAATTTAATGAGAAATATGTGGAACTTAATAATATTTTTTTAGAGATTTATGGTCAAAGTAAACTTGAATTTGTAGATTTGAGATTTTCACTGCGATATGTACCACATTAAAAAAAAGGTTTGTATATGGTGATTGTTGGCTAATTCACCACTATGGTGGGAAATTATTTTCTCAAATGTCATTTTTTTCAAATTTAATATAAAAATGCCACTTTTCACATTCTCTCTTCTCTATTAGGAAAGTCTTTCATTTTTTTTTATTTTTTTTATACTAATTCTCTTATCTCTTTAATCAATTAATTTTAAAATTAATTAACTAACTAATTTGTTATATTAAATAACTAATTAACTAATTCATTTTTTAACTTATTAATTTATTTGTTAGTTAACTAACTAATTCATTATGTAATTTCTTATTTGGAAAATAGATAATTAATTAAATAACTAATAAATTAGGCTTTTATATATTTAATTTTAATAAAATATTTAATTAATTATTTAGATTACTAACTATTTAATTGGTTAAATACCATAGAATAAGTAATAATAACATAATAGAAGAAAAATAATTGAGGTTGATTACGATATTACAAATACAGATAGATAAGGGTACAAATACAAATATTCAACAGTCACACCACAACCCGACCTCTGTTGATTTCGGATAGACACGAATCAATAAAAAGTGTCGTTAGGCCCCTAAATGGTGATTGGCATCATGTCTTCTGTATTCGACAAAAAACCAAACCAAACCAAACATACCCAGTATATCCCGCTCAGAGCAGGGTCTGGGGAGGGTAAGATGTACACAGACTATGCCCCTACTTATTATAGTAGGGAGGCTGTTTTCGTGAAGACCTCCAGCTTAGTGCACAGCAGAATATTGAGTGATAAAATGATTCTAAAAAGCTCGATACCATACCTGAGCCCATGGCTTAATCCACATGGGACTTACCTAAGCGGATTTTGGCTACTTTACTCCCGATGAACGCTGCTATAACAGAAGAGAGGTTGGCTCAACGCACAGCTCCCTGTCAAAAATACACCACACGCAAAGATAATAGGGTAAAATATACCATAAAAGTAAAAAAAATACAATGCTCTAGGTCAAAGCTAACCGAGACAACCCAACCCTGAGGCTCTCAACTACAGCATCGCTCACTACAAAAGAATCCACAACTCTGATCTGGCGCCTCCAAGCGCACCTATCAACAGTCATGGTCTCGGAAAGGTTTAATGCCGTCAAATCTAATCTCAGCTGCTCCTCCCACGTCCTCCTCGGCCTGCCTCTCCTCCTCTCCCCGACAACCAATAAACTCTCGACCCTCCTCACCGGAGCAGATGCCTGCCTCCTGCGGACGTGGCCAAACCATCTCAATCTCCCTTCCCTAACTTTCGCTGAAATGGGCGCCACTTCCAGCCGCTGCCTCGAAAACCCCGTTCGCGATTCTATCTAACATTGTGCGACCACAAGACCAACGTAACATTCTCATTTCAGCCACTTCCAACTTGATCTCAAGCGACTTCTTCATCGCCCAACATTCGGAGCCATACAACATTGCAGGTCGGATAGCCGCTCTATAGAATTTACCTTTCAACTTTAGAGGGACTTTCTTGTCGCACAGGACCCCTGTCGCTGCTCTCCACCTTAGCCACCCCGCCTTGATGCGATGAGTGACATCATCTTCACACTCACCTTCCTTCTGAATGATCGAACCCAAATACTTGAACTTATCCGTACGGGGTACGATCTGATCCGCAATCATAACCTCTACATCTTCCTCGTTGGCCTCTACATCTGTATTCGACACATATCACAAAACTTTATGAGGATTTTCAAGAATATAGAAATGAAAAAAACTGTCACTAATATGGGTTAGTATACCTTTCATATATATTAACAGGTATACATTTTTTATGTCTATTGCCCTAACCGTTTTGGAGCTCCTCAGCAAGAGTAAAAAATTTGAGTAATTTCTATGTGTACCCTTATCTATCTGTATTTGTAATATCGTAATCAACCTCAGTTATTTTCCTTCTATTATGTTATTATTACTTATTTTACGATATTGAAGTAATTAAATAGTTAATAATCTTAATAATTAATTAAACATTTTATTAATCTAAATATATTAAAAACCTAATTTATGAGTTATTTAATTAATTATCTATTTTCCAAATAAGAAATTTCATAATGAATTAATTATTTAACTAACAAATAAATTAGTAAGTTAAAAAAGAATTAGTTAATTAGTTATTTAATATAACAAATTAGTTAGCTAATTAATTTTAAAAATCAATTGATTAAAGAGATAAGAGAAGTAGTATAAAAAAGATAAAAATATGAGGGATTTTTTTAATAGAGAAGAGAGATTGTGAAAAAGTGACATTTTAATATTAAATTTAAAAACAATGACATTTGAGAAAATAATTTTCCAAATAATGACACAATGGTGAATTAGGGTTCCGTCCATGGAGCATCCTCACATAGTGAATCCCCGATTGGATTCATGTCATGTGGTATGTATGTGGGGTGCAGATTGATGCATGCGCTCGTTTTTGGACTAAATGAATCGAATCAATCGAATCAATCGAATGGAATCGAATCAATCGAATCGAATCGAATGGACTCGAATCAATCGAATCAAATATATATTAAGGGTAAATAATAATAATAATAGTAATTAACAACAACAACAATAATAGTAATATTATTAGTAATAATAACAATAATTATAATTAAGATTAATAATAATAATAATAAGAAATGAACAATCGAATCGAATCAAAATCAAAATAAGTTCAAAAATAAGTACTTAGGTGGAGCATGAATCTACACTCCAAATACACATGTAACATGAATCCGGCAAAAAATACATTACGTAGAAATGTTTCATGGATGATACTGTCAATTAATTGGTGATTGTTAGAGATGCTCTTACACTGCGTGCATCTAATTATTATTTGCAGCTTCACGTGAAACTGACTGACTGGCCCATTCGTGCAATGAGTCAACTCCCCCACGCCCTGCCTGTGGTCTCCACCTACCATCTAAAAATTGAATAACCCCCTCTCGTCTCTCCGCATCCCCCCAGCGAACACTAGTCTTCATACCCAATTACAAACTCGCCCACAACCAGTAATTGTTTATACTTCCCTCCGTCTACCAATCATGCATATTTTTTTGATGATTTTAATATTTCACGTAGGTTGTGAATGGACGAAAAAGGAAATTATTGCGGTATATATTTACCTTTTTTTTTTCTTTTCCGTTCATAAATACCCCTCCATTCTGAGACCACTGGCCACACAGCTAATGCAGCAAAAGGGGAAATCCTCCAACCGAAGATCCCGGACATTTTCAAGATCCCGCATTGCTGTTGAGGGTTGTTAAGTTTATACTTAGCCTCCCCAATTTTTCTCAATTTCCTGATCTGTCTTTGCTGACCACATAGCATAAACAACCCATCTCCACACTCCTATTCTCACACCATGGCTGGCGTTCAAGGTTCACCGAAATTAAGATTCTTCGTTTTTTTTAAGGATTTCAACTTATTCTTTTTTTTTTTTGTTGAAATGAGATCAATTTGAATCGACTCTGAGTAAGAAAAGTAATGGCATTTTGTTTTTGTATGCGATTTAAATGTACAGATCAAGAACGTGAGGTTCAAAAGAGTTACTGGATTGAGCATTCTGTTGACTTGACTTTGGAAGCAATGATGCTTGATTCCAAAGCTTCCGATCTTGACAAAGAAGAGAGACCTGAGGTATATTTCTAATCAAATCCGTTTTCCTTTTACCTTTTGCTTAAATGTACATGGTAAGTGTGTAATACTGTATATGATTAAACTCTGTTTATTTTTTCCAGTTTTGATTCCCTTTTGCCTTTTGTTTTGGAGGTTTTGAGGTTGGTTGATCTGAATGAATCAGATGTTTTGATTTTTTTTTCTTTAAGAATTTGATTATTATAGTTTTGTATTGAGTAGATTTAAGTCTAAGGATATGGGTTTTCATATCATTGGTTTAGTTTTGGGTTCCGTTGTTTTTAAGCATTAAAAAATGTCATTTTCATTGCATCTTGTCAACGTGTGTAAATTTGCGTAATGGTTGTTAGAATCTTAATTTGGAACATTTTTTTTTCTTTTTCTCTTGAATCAAGCTGATTTTTCTTTATACTCGTCATCAACTGCACCTTAAACCCAATTATATTTGAGTCGGTGGCATGGAATTATAGTGCCAATTTATTGTTCAGAGTTAACACTACAATATTTCCTTAATACAAAGTATTTTGCTATTAACGGACATTCTTGGTCATTCATGTTAGCGAATTCCGAATTATTTTGAGATTAACGCTCACAAACTCACGTGTTGTTGGTTGTTACTTGTTAGAATCTTATAGCAAGTCCTATGATGCAATGACTAGCTATGTTATACTCATCGCGTGGAATGTTGTTCAAGGAAAAACATGAAATAAACATAAATAAAAAACCAAAGAACCTAATTGTTTAAATATAAACCCTAAAATAATAATTAAGATAATAAATACATGAAACATATATTTACCTATACATAATTATATATTACACAGTTTAAATAAATAAATAATAAAATAATAATTAAGATAATAAATACATGTAACATATATTTGCCTATACATAATTGATAAAAATATTACCCCGTCTGTCCCGCTTAGGGTGTTATCGGTCCGGTCCGGGTATTTGCTTAACCAGCCAGATCCGATAACTTTAACGAGTATACCCGAGACCCGAACTGATAAGCTAACAAGTCCAATGCTGGAACCGGAACCGGTCCGATAAGATTTCGGGTATAATCGAGACCGATCCGTTAAGAACCGACCTATTAAGGACCCGGAAAAACTCGGCCCGTTACCCGGACCGATCCGTAAGCAAAACCAGGCCAATTAACCCAAAACCGACCCAAAATATTAAAAAAAATTTGACAATAATAAAGAATAACCAAAATAGAAAAAGAATTAAGAACATAGTTGTCATATCGTGTATCGTATCGCGTATCGGAGACCCTAAATATCGTATCGCGTATCGTATTGTGTATCATATCGGAGATATGGAACATAATGAGAAAAAAATTCAAAAACTCTATAAAATATCAAAAATAAAGTAAACAATGGAAATAATTACTTGAAAAACCAAAGTAGTAGTTATGTTAACATTTTTCAAGGACCTACATATTAAAAAACAGCAAATACAGTATATTAAAAAAAATGATATTATGCTACTATTACAGAACAAAACACATTAACAAAAATGATAACCTGATTTTGAGGAAAATCACATATAATTATCCAATTTAGAAAAAATTTACATATAATAATTAATAATCAAATTGAAAGCATGAAAAGAGAGGAAGGTAACGGACCTGTGCGGCAGCGGTTGAAGAAGATGAAGAAGAAGCCGCGACAGAGGGAAGAAGCGGCGGTTGAAGAAGAAGAAGAAGCGGCGGAGGCGGGCG
The DNA here is from genome assembly GCA_033398695.1 of Orobanche coerulescens. NCBI lineage: Eukaryota > Viridiplantae > Streptophyta > Magnoliopsida > Lamiales > Orobanchaceae > Orobanche > Orobanche coerulescens. The sequence continues at coordinate 131,373,873 of CM065809.1, forward strand.
GCTCAGACGGTTGAAGAAGAAGAAGAAGCGGTGGTTGAAGAAGGAGAAGAAGAAGCGGCGGTTGAAGAAGAAGAATATGAAACGGATCGATGCTGCCTATTTACTTATGATATATCAATTGAACCCTAACCAGATCCTAACCCGACCCAAAACCGACCCAAACCCGACCCAAATATGATTTAAACCCTGAATTTGTGTATCGTACGTATCGGCTGTATCGGCGATATTTATGATATGATACGCGATACGTACGATATGCCCGATACGGAGGAGGAAATCGATATTCCCATGCGATACGTATCGACACTATACATATCGCGTATCGTATCGCCGATACGTATCGCGTATCGCGATATTTAACAACTATGAATAAGAATAGTAAAGAATAACAAGACTCAAATCAGAATTGATAAAATAACGTTAATAAATTAAAATTGCTGGGAAATTAAAATATAGATCATCACAACCTTGAATTGTGCCTTAGATTGAGGTAGAAATTATCTTAGAATTGAGAGAAATCACTTAGAAAGACTCCGAGATGAATGATTTCGAATCGAAAACACTTTGAATCTATTGAAACTTGTACGTAATCACTAATCACTTCGACTTAGTTGCAACTTGCAAGAAATGAAGGATATATAAGAGAACAAGGGGATTACAAGAAATGAAATGGATGAGTGAAAGAGTTGAGGTTGGCTCATTGGACTTGAGGATGAATTTGAGGTAGGGTTTCTTATATCAATTGTCTTTTATACTCAATTATTAAGGCTCTGTTTGGTAATGTAATTAGTGGAAATTTACCGTTTTTTATTGGGTTAACGATTCCGGTCCTTATCGGTTTCGGTTCCAACTTCAGTACCAGTATCCGGATCGTTAACATTTCGGGTGAGTGTCGGTTTCGGTTATTATCGGGCGGTTATCGGACGGATCTCTGATATATTTGGAATGCTAACAGTCCTAGTCCCGCTTAAAGCTTGACACGTGTCATGATTTTGGTGTTTTTAGGTAAAGGTAAAGTTTCGAGTGAGACTGAGGCTTAAAGCTTGACGGTTGTGATCAGGGGCGGAGGGAGGGGGTCCAAGGGGGTCTCGGGACCTATCCGTTCGGCGGATTCCCTCTGAAATAGGGGAAGGTATATATATGATTCTCCGACCTCTGCAATCTCCATAGCTCCAGACCCTCCAGAGTAAATGTTCCACTTATGCCACTGGGTGTGATTTTAGTGTTTTTAGGTAAACGTAAAAGCTTTGAGAGAGCGAGTGAGGCTTAAAGCTTGACAGAGAGTGTGATTTTCGTGTTATTAGGTAAATGTGAACCTTTGAGCCGGCGGAGGAGTAATTTTTGTAGAATATTTGTACTCTAAATAAGAAATTATCCTTATATCACCCACATAGCCAGACAATCACTTCTCTGCAGCATTCACAAGTCGCCTGCTGCTCACTTCTGTGCAGGTCTCACAAGTCACATCTACTTTTTTATTTTTTAAAAAACACCTCACGTATTCGCCTCAGAGAAGAGCGCCTCAAACGCGCCTTACACGAGCAAGGCGTAAGCCTCAGCGACAGGGGAAGAGGCGTGTGCTCGAAACTATTTTTTTTACACACTGGATTCGCTGCTCACGAAGCCGAGCAACTAGCTTAGAGGCCAAAATAATGTTCTTTCAAACCACAAGTTGAAGAGTAAAGAACTATTATATTAATCATAAATATTTGACTATTTCATACTCGACAAGAGAGATATCATTATCTTCCTTCTTAGTGAAGCATGCCGGTTGAGTCACTTCTACACGATCTCATCTGTCCATAGCCAGCCTTATGTATCATTTGAACAATTGAATTTTTCCATTTTGGAAAATCACAGTGGTGTCAAATTTCATCAATTCCACTTGTTCATTTCAGTAAACACGATAATCCAAGTGTAATCTCCTCCAAGACACTCAACAGTTTTCTTTTGGTGAACTTGAGGCCCAATAGGGCCTATCCTCTTGCAACACCTTATTTGAACGTATAACCTTCACTATCAGAATGCGTCCATTTGTTTCAGACTTCAGCTGATTAACCTTGGTTTCCTTCTGAACAATCTCCTCAACATTTTCCATTATTTCAGAAGTGTAGTTTATCGTATTTTGTTCTCATTATAACCATCGGTTGGATTAATTGGCTCTGTATTTATTTCAATCTATACATTATATTCTTTCCCAATGGCGCCGCATTACAATCTTACCGGACGATATTTTCTGGCATAATATCACACAGCCTCGAATCGTGGCTTGAGGATACAATACCCTCGAAGTGATAGAAGACTCGCGGCCAAACCGAGAACTCAAAACTTCATCATCCGATAGTGTAATATGATCTGCTGAGAAGGGTATTTAGACCAACTCAGCGCATTGCTTGTTAGAATTGGAAGTTGTGTTCAGTGGATCATGCGTGAGTTCTGTGGAGCCACTTTCAGATCCACATTACCAACTTCATTATCCACGCACGTAAGATCAGATAATGCATCAAACGGATTCGAAAAAAAAAGTGGAACTATTTTCATATTGGAGGCCTTAGTATGCGTACCCATAGGAATTTTAGTTCGTCATTTGCATTGGTATTCGGCTTGTGCCCGAGAACATGAGGTGCCACGTCCTAATGAAGTCGAACTTGTTTCAGTAGGCTCCGTCTGTTCCCATCTTCGAACTTTCGGCTCTCCTTGAGGTTTGTCCTTCTCCGTTGAATATTGTTTATGTGATAACAGAGATTGAATGGACTATAATATGGTAGTGGTTACAGAATGAAGGCAAACTCTCATAGCATAACAAAGCGAAGGTGCAAGTTCCCGATCTCTCGAACCATCACATATTCTTGAAGGAATTATTGAAGTCGATCCTCCACTAGAACCCAAATGTAATGACCAGTCGTACCCCAGGGCGATCTCTCATCATTAAGAATGGGCGTAGCAACCACTCGGGCAATGTTCATAATAAGTGTCGGATTACAATACACGATTGGTAGTTCATATATGCGCACCTAGACTTGGGATTTGGAAGTGTTTTTATCTTACACGGATTGAATCCGGTACCCAATTCAATAGCCGGAAAGTACCCTGGTTGATATTCCAAATCGATTTTGTAGAGCTTGTTTACGATCATCCACACTAGAGAATTGCAAACTGAAATAACCCTTACCCAAAGGGACTAATTTTTAATTAGTGTTGAAAACTCCATTGCTGTTGCATTTATTGAGTACGTGCCTTGGTGCCTCTTGATTGGATTAAACAGCTGATGCGAGAGTCACGAAAACTCCGCCGCACGATGGGAATATAGCTCATCATCCATAACAGCCCCTTTTTGATGCAAATCTTTTAGATTTTAGGTTAATGTTAAGAATCTTGACGGTTCTAATTTTTTTGCTTGGGGCTTTCTTATGCTTACCTCAAACTCAAAGTAGAAAGAGATAGATCGAAAAGAAAGTATAAACACTCCTTGTTTTTTGTTCATAATTTTGCCGCAAGTAAACCAAAATTCGACATAAATGGGATGTTTTTTAGTCATTTATTTTCCCCTTCCCCCCCCCCCCCCCCTATTTTTTCTTATTTTAGCTAGCAATTTTAGTAAGTAGCAATCTCCACCGTGTCTGTTTTTTGATCCAACATTGTTTTGCCAATCTCGCTCGTGCTTCACCCCGGAAGCATTAGTTTCATCCTTCTAGGAGAACCTAGACAAATATGGGTAATAAATATTGTTGTAGTTAGGCCTGGGACTTTTCGGTTCCTGGGAGAAAAATACAGGAACCGGAACCAAACCGCATAGTTTTTTCGCGGTTAGGCTTTTCCAGTTTTTTTGTCCGAACCGCACAGGAACCGAACCGAACCGGAACCGATTTTGTATGGTTTGGAAGAAATATATTATATTATATTTTATTTGATTAAGAATATATTATATTATTTTATATTATATTAATTATGTTTAATAAGAATATATTATATTATATTATATTCAGAGGGTCGGTTTTCCGGTTCGGTGCGGTTCGGACGGTTCCTTGCGGTTCATATCGGTTCCTCTTTAAAATAGATAGGAACCGCGAACCGAACCGAACCGAAAAAAAAAATTTGTTGCTAGGAACCGAACCGAACCGTCGGTTCCGATGCGGTTCGGATTGGTTCTGTGGTTCCCGGTTCCAAAAGTCCCAGCCCTAGCTGTAGTACAAAGAACCGTCTACCTGATGCATCATGGGCAATCAACTGGATAACTTTTGATGTAATACAAAGAACTGCTTCATCTGTGCGGTTTATCTTGCTCATATCTGCACTTTTTATTATATTTGGACTTCAAGTACCTGTCTTTGGTCACATTTTTTTTCCTAATTATATACCAGGACATATTTGTGATTATGCAAGTTATGTTTTACATTATGCATCTTAGTGGTTTTTGGAGATCTGAATTATACTTCTCTTCATTTATAGGTGCCAAAGTTTCTAAGATATTACCTCTTATTGGATACAATGCATATCTTTTCTCTTTTATCTTTTCTTTTGTAATTGGAAATTATCATTCATGGTCAATAAGTTGATTTTCGCCATTTTTAATGATCAAGGACATCACCCTAATATCATTTACTGATTTTCTTTTTTCTAAAATGTATGAAGGTGTTGGCGCTGCTCCCGCCATATGAAGGCAAGTCGGTTCTGGAACTGGGAGCTGGTATTGGCCGTTTCACGGGTGAATTAGCTAAAAAGGCTAAAGAAGTTATAGCTTTAGACTTCATTGAAAGTGTTATAAAGAAGGTTCATAATCTGAACATTTATTTCTGGAGTTTAGTTAAGTAACCTGCCTGTTCTATGAATCTAATGCTTTTAGGATTTTCATTATTTTCTACCCTCAGAATGAAGCCCTCAATGCACATCATAAAAATGTCAAGTTTATGTGCGCTGATGTAACATCCCCAGACCTGAACTTTTCTGAAGGATCACTAGACGTGATATTTTCAAACTGGTTGTTGATGTATCTCTCAGACAAAGAGGTGAGATTCCTAATCTCCATTCCGTTGTCCGATCGTTTTTTAGTTGTTATATTGAATTATTATGTTGGCTATTTTTATTATGTGCTTCTGTGTTTCCTTCTAGTTTTCTTTTGAAGCTACCTGTTTTTATTGGTCTAATATGTGGCAGGTCGAAGATCTTGCAGAGAGAATGGTCAAGTGGTTAAAAGTTGGTGGTTACATGTATTTCAGGGAATCATGTTTCCATCAATCGGGCGACCACAAGCGAAAGAACAATCCTACCCATTATCGCGAGCCAAGATTTTATACCAAGGTTTAGTGTGTGAAACGAATGAATTTTTTCAGTAAACTGAAAATGTGGGAGAGGGGAAATTTGATCTTTAAGCAATCGTACGTATCATTTTTGCTGATAAATGCAACAGCTAGTTGGACTAAATAGTTCACTGGGAAATGCAGCTATAATAGTATACATACTATTATATTCAGGGTGCAGGGAATATTTTTATAACCGTAACATGGAACTAATATTTGCTCAATTCTGATTAATCACCTTTGTAACTTTGGGAGAGTCTTTACAAGGCTACCTTTAAATTTAACCTGGACCGAGAAGTACTCAATTTTGATCTTAGTTGTGGACTTTTAATAAAATATGTAGATTATTATTTCTGATTTGAATTTGCAGGTGTTCAAAGAATGTCATATGCATGATAATTCTGGAAATTCGTTTGAACTTGATCTTATTGGTTGCAAGTGCATTGGAGCTTATGTGAGAAACAAAAAGAACCAGAATCAGGTACTACCCTGGTAATCTTATTCAGTACTCCCTCGGTTCTGATTATAAGACCCATTTTAAAAGGTTGAGGGGTCTAAAATATAAGTTCATTTGCTTTGTTTTCTGAATTTTTTCAAGAACATTAACAAAAATATCCTTCATATTAGCTCCCAAAGAAAAATGATTGTTCAAATTCCTACACATACATTTCTCTCTCTCTCTCTCTCTCTCTCTCCATGAATACTCTCTCTATATATTTATATTCGGGGGTAATATTTATTTAAAACACCTTTTTCATTCTTAACTAACTTACCTTGATACTGATGAGTTAATAGGGACTTACAATAAGGATCGGAGGTGGTATGTTTTCTGGTACTTTTTCCTGTCAGCAATTATCACCGAGTTCACTAGTTCAAAAAATGTGAAACAAATCAGATTTTAAAGCAGTTAGTAGGCTAAGAAAAATAATGAAATTAATCATGTATAATTTATAAATCATTGGTGTTGGTGCAGGTTTGCTGGATTTGGCAAAAAGTTAGCTCTGATGATGACAGGGGCTTTCAGAAGTTTTTGGATACTGTCCAATATAAATCTAGTGGAATATTGCGTTATGAGCGTGTTTTTGGACATGGATTTGTGAGCACTGGAGGACTAGGTATTTTTCCGTGACTGCAATATATCATCCATGATTTTAGCATTTACTGAACAATTTAGTAAAGCTATTCTCTTGTTATTCCAATAGAATAGTATCCCCGATCAGTATAACTTTGTGAAATGCTATTAGTCCATGTAACATTGATGAAATGTGGTCAATGGACTTGAACCGAATTGTACGCTAGACTTGGATATTGGATTATATACCCTGAGCAAATTGGAACATTCTCTGGTCAAACTATATTCAAATGATGGCTATCGTCATTCATGGATTTGAGTTTTTTTTTTCCCTTGACTTCATCTTCTGACTTCGAGCAGATACAACTAGAGAATTTGTAGCTAAACTGGAGCTAAAGCCTGGCCAGAAGGTGCTAGATGTGGGGTGTGGCATTGGAGGAGGCGATTTCTACATGGCCGACAAGTATGATGTTCATGTTGTTGGTATTGACCTCTCGGTCAATATGATCTCTTTTGCTCTTGAGCGTGCAATTGGTCTCAAGTGTTCGGTTGAATTTGAGGTTGCTGACTGTACCAAGAAAGAATACCCTGATGACACATTTGATGTGATTTATAGTCGCGACACAATTCTTCACATTCAAGTAAATATTCTCATCTAAAAGCAATCCTAAATGCTAGTTTATACTGTGTAAATATAAATATTTTGGTAGTGATGTTTATAAATATCGAGACGCAACCTTTCACATGGACAACGAAAATATCAGCTTCCTTTACTAAGCTGAAATTTGCGGTATTTTCGTAGCTTTTTTTTTTCCAGTTGAATTGATGGAGTTCTTTTATTTTTTAATACTGTATTACCACTATACTAAGAGAAGCGTCGTCTCACTTTCCTTGTTCTTTACATTTTGTAATATTCACATTATTTGTCTAATTTTTTCAGGACAAACCTGCACTATTCAGATCGTTCTACAAGTGGCTAAAGCCTGGAGGCAAAGTCCTAATTAGTGATTACTGTAGAAATGCTGGATCTCCTTCTGCTGAATTTTCGGAGTATATTAAGCAAAGGGGATATGATCTACACAGCGTAGAGGCTTACGGCCAGGTTTGTTTTACTTTTGAACGTAAAGATGCTCAATTTTTGCATACGCCCAGTATTATATTGTACCCACTTGTCAGGTAATATTTTCATGTTATATCTGTCCACAGATGCTTCGTGATGCTGGCTTTGATGAGGTTGTTGCTGAAGATCGAACTGATCAAGTATGTATTGTATGGGGATAATTACGAAAAATATCCAGCTACTACAAGTATTTTATGTTTTACATAATGTGGCTTGTCGATTTGCAGTTCATGAAAGTTCTTGAGAAAGAATTGGATGCAGTAGAGAAGGATAAGGAAACATTTATGGAGGACTTCTCTGAGGTACGGCTTTTGTTCTTTCTTTCTGCAATTGCCATTCCCCGCCATTCCCTTTTATCTTCTACTCAGTACTTGAATGTCTATATTGGCTGTTTCCTTCAAGCAGGAAGACTTTAACGAAATAGTCGGAGGTTGGAAATCGAAGCTTGTAAGGAGTTCATCCGGCGAGCAGAGGTGGGGTTTGTTTATCGCCAAGAAAAAGTGAAATCATTTTGCTGGGTATTACTATTTCCCCCGCCTAGTAAAAGCTCTTCTATGTGTTTTTATTGTTTCGAGTTAATAATAGGAGGCTTCTATTTACCAAAAAAAATATTAGGAGGCTTCTTAATGCAATTTTTTTTCGGTTATGCTATGGTTGGCCAAGGAAAATTGTATTTCTGTAACACAATGTAGAGGTAATCCATCCATGAGGACTGAGTTAACAATGTTTTAACGCTTGTATTTTTTGGCAATAAATGAACTTTCTTTTATGTGGATTAGTTTTGTGATGGATTTAGGACCATGTTTACTTGGATTAAGGTAACAATGCGTGAATCAATGGACTTGGTCCATTAATCACCACCATGACTGTAAAGTTATCTGGAGATTACGAGTTAGAAATCATGTTTTCATCTAAAATGCGGAGGCATATTTGTCCTAATTTGGATATCATCCATGTGAGGGGATGATTATTGTTTTCTTTATTTTGGAGGATCTGATTGTATGTCAGCGAACCCAACAACACTTACCAGTTCGTGCAAATCTTACTATTTATCATGGTAGCAGTGATGAGTAGACGGAGCTATCGTCCCTAGGATAGTTAGATGCAAATCTAGAAATTGAGTTATCAAAATACTACCTTCATCTCTATTTAGTTGTCCTATTTTGATGGTCAAATTGACCATTTTTTAACCAAAGATTATGAATAATTCTTTTATTATTTTTAGAAAGTACAATAATGCATTTTAAAATAGATTATATGTACTTTACAATGATATTTTTTTTTATTTTATCAATTATATAAAATCTGTAAATTTCAGTCAAATTTTAGTCAGTTTGATCGGTCAAAAGTCAAACTGGACAACTAATAAGGGACGGAACGAGTATAAGGTAACAATTAATGAATGAGCTATCTGCAAAAGTCTGATCTAAAACCCCCATTCACCCCACTTGAATAGGGGTGTTACATTGTTTGATGAAGTAGAACAGGTTTTTAACTCTTAGTTATTTAATGAAAGTAGAACCCATTTTTAACCATATATTTCTATTTCTCTAGTATTAATATTGTAATTTATATAATGAAAAATTTGAATTTTAAAGAAATAAACTGGTTAGATATATAAAATAATATTTTGAAAGCGAGACGGACAAAGTATTAATTAATAATATATATTTGAGTAAGAATATCATGTCTCATAGTATTAGAATTTGGTACCTGTCATGATAGTGATCTTTCATGTTTATATAAATATGAATCACTATTATGTCCCTGATGTAACTATAAAATTAAGATTGTGCCATATGAATTTTTCCATAAACAAGATTTTAGTTATTAATAGAATATACACGATGATTCATTCTTTCTAAACTCTTCTTATTCTATATGCAGTTTTACAACAAGTTATCAACACGACGTAATATAAATAGAGTATGCTCTACGGTTGCATTTATAGATGATTCTCTATATCAGAAATCTAATTATTACTAAAGAATCTCACAATCTCTCTGCAGAGAAAAATCAGAAAGCTATTCTCGATCTAGCTTCTATCTCACTACCAAAATTCGGGGTTTAGCCGACGACGAAAAATGGTCGGCTAAAGTCAAAAACCGTTGGCTAAACCCCTAGGCCGTCGGCTAAAAATCCGTCGCCCGTTCTCGGTCGGCTAAGGTTTAGCCGACAGCTTGAAGAGATGGTCGGCGGCTAAACGTGTACACTTTAGCCGACAATTATTTCTGATGAAGATCTCTATTGAGACTATCATTTGATCAGATCACTTTGAATCTACATGCATTTCTGGAAAGAAAATACATACATGAAGAGACCTCTCTGGCAAAAGATTTTTTGCTTATAATCAAATGCTTATTATCTGTATCTCCCTCAGAAGTGAAATTTCATGATGTTACTGTTGGAAAAAATCAATTATAATTGATTTTCTAATGGCTAAATTATTTAATTTATGTGAAATTAAATAGTCCAGGATTAATCTACGCCTGTGTTGCGAAATTCGGTGAACGCAAGTGCACGTTGTCGTAAACAAGTAATAAAGAGATGAGTAAGATATCATTCCCACGAGGACTGACTTACTAACTACCAATTTATGAGTATTCTAATTTTATCTGAACGATTGAAATTGGAGGTGCAAGAATAATTAAAGAAAATTAATAAAAGAATAAATAATGAAAACGATTGTTCGAAAAAAGCAAATCAAATAAGGAATAAATCTAGGATTGTGAATCCACCTCGGTTTATCCGTATTACTCTTGATTATATGAATTTAATGAATTCCCAATTTATTGAAGGCGAAGATTGCTAAAATACTCTACCGCCTCTCCCGAGGTCAATAGAATTTTCTAAGGCGAATAACACACTCTATTCCTAGGTGAATTAATTCGACAATAGGCAAAAAGTACGAAATCTCCAGAAAGGCCACGTAATTCCTATGAGTATATTCCTATCTCACAAGATAAAACGGTTCTCACCAATTTTTCCTACCAACTCTCCTCTCCCGATTCGAGTTGCGTAATCAAAACAATTCAATTATAGGCCACACAATTGAAAGAATTAAGAATAATTGGGGAAAACTCAATAGAAAAGGGAATTAAATTGATAATGCAAAATCCAAAGTTAATTAATCAAAACCTCGGTTTCCTCAAAATCCTAGAATAGGGTTCTAGCCTGACATGCTAGAAAATAAAAATATACAAAGAATTAAAAAAAGCAAAAATCAAACGCAGACAAAGAACTTGGATTCCTCCGTTCTCTAGCTTCCGCTCTCTGCTCCTTGGTGTTTTCTGCTTCTTCTCAATGATCCGCGATGATTCTCAATTCCTCGATGATTCTCAATTCCTCGATGATTCCCAATTCCTCGATGATTCGACTCTTTTTCAGACTTTAAATCCCTATTTATAACTATCATTAGCCTCCAAAACGCGTCCGTGGATTGGGTCGAAAACGGGCTTCAGAAACGGCTCAGAAACGCGGCAAAATTAACATAACCGCCCCGTGGGCCGCGGCTCAGTAAGTATGTGCCGCGGCCCTGGACTAAAAATCGCCGTTTTCGCCCATTTTTCGTCGTTTAGGCTTCCGGACTCCAATTTCCTGCAAAACATATAAGAATAGTGCATTAAAAGCTCATTTATGCAGATTTAGACTTCAAATAGATAAAAATAATGATAAATAATCGCATAAAAATACGCCTAACAAATACCCCCAAACTTGAGCATTTGCTTGTCCTCAAGCAAAAATCAATTTTCAAATAAAAAGTATCGTGAATGATCGTGCAAATCCATAGTGCTCAACTTAATCAATACTACCCTGAAAATCTCAAAGAATAATACGAGTATCGTAATAGTGAGTCACATCAAGGACACTGATTCCACAAAGTACCCATTTTTAGTGCTAATCAATCGTTTATGAAGAAAATCAAGCTCAAAGATTAACAAGCGTGAATTTAACCGACCGCCAATACGAAGGGTTAGAGTAAACAAGCTAACTCGCTCAATCCCACCGTCTAGTGGCAAAATTCAAGAGTTTCATCGTCAAAAATAATCCTCGGACAGCATTCCCTTATGTATGATCATATTAAAGATTCGAGTTAACCACTAGGTTCGGATCTCGGGATGTTTCATCGGGATGATCCTAAGGTGGATTTTCATTCTCATGTATTGGGGAACCGTTTGATGTAAAAGACACTCATGGGGCACATGGATGCTTCTAGTTACTAAGTCCCCTTCTACAGCGGAGAAAAAACTCGAATAACAATTCTCGCATGTCAAGGTTGCTGTTTTACGCGAGAGTAAACAACGGGTCACGTGAATACCCCCGGTTACTAGGCTTCCCATCATCGGTAATGCGATATTTGTAAATCATTAGTCTATTCAGGGTTGTCGTTTTACACGAGAGTAAACAACGGGTCACGTGAATACCCCCGGTTACTAGACTTCCCATCATAGAACATGTATAAATTCTCGACTTTTTGGGAAAAACTGTCCGACTCTAAACTCAATTTAAGTGCCAACAAGACTCATGTTACTGGACGACTAGCTACGCGAAAAGTATAACCAAACATATAGACAGCGATTTGAAAACACGTATGTCTCCTTTCTTATACGCTAAAATTTCTACAATAACGAAAAATATAGACTTAAATGAATACTCAGAGGAAACAAATATCGCTGACTGCAAACTCGACCAAAACTCAACCATTTCTTCAAAGAGAAATCAGTGTCATAACATCAGTTTTACACAAGGAAGCACAAAAAATTCACGAATGCAAATAAAAACAAGACAAGCAAGGCTAGCGTCAAAAATAACGAAAAAAAAAATGCCAACGAATAAGTAAAAAGCAACTGAAAGTAAACCCCCCAAACTTAGGACGTACATTGACCTCAATGGACACAGATAATAATAAGCAATAAGAGAAAAGGTCAAGTACTCCCCTAATGTCCGCTCATGGACTGGTGCCGGCCTCGTCCGGCGAGGAGGGTGGTGTGTCTGGCCTAACTGGTGGAATGAATGGCCCGTACGGGTGCAGTACATGGCTCGTCCACGGAGCAAGGTAATCCTGGTGGTAAGCATCCCTCGCCGCCAAGCGCCTCTCCTCACGTCGGTTGGCCCGGCGGGCCTGCTCTCTCATCTCCTCCCGGACGGCTGCGAGGACGCTCTCTCTCTCCGTCCGCATCTCTTCTCTCAGGGCAGCTAGGTGGCTCTCTCTCTCTCTCTCCTCATCTCCTCTCTCAGGCCGTCGAACATCGCCTGAAGGTGCTCTCTATCGGGCGGCGGACTGGACTCTGCCTGCCCATATGTCAGAAGAAGAGGCTCGGGGGACTGCTCATGTGCCTCGCCAAGAAGAAATCCTCGTCCCCGAGCGTGTGCCGGCGCTCCACCCCACTGGTCAAAGTGAGAAATGATGCGATGATCTATCGAACCCTGGGGTGCTACCGTCGGCTCATCATCCGACCAAGTCATGCCCGACTGGCGGCATAGAGCACAAATGAGAGAGGGGTGCTTCAACCCCGTCTTGGCCCCTCCTTGAATGCACAGAAGAATAGATCGGACCAGATGAGGGGCCACATCGAATCCGAGCCCGGAAGTGATGGCATATAGCAGTCGGGCACGAAAGAGTAAGACTGAGCGAATCTGCAAGGTAGGATCGACCCGTGCGCAGAGGAAGTATAACCAGGCTCGCCCGAGCCGACTGAGGCGTGAGCTCTTAAAATAGAAGGCGGAAGAACCCGGGGCGCGAGTCTCCCAGACGGAACCGGGCTGTGTGAGTGTCTCAAGCAGAGCCTCTCTCGTGAGGCTACTCATACTCTGCGTAAATGCCGTCTCGTCCACCACTGGCAGCTCGTATAGTCTCCGAATTGCCGCCACCGAAAAATCCACAATATGGCCTCGGACGACGACCTGAGTCCGAGTATCTGATTGCGGTATCATCTGCCCTGCCCGAATATGTCGCAGTAGAGCGCTAGCGTAAAACTCCTGGACGATAGAGATCACATACGACTCAGGAGGCGCAGTGAAACGAGCCCACCCCATCTCGTCTATCATAGTCAGAAGCTCACCGTCCTGGGGGGCGGGAGTGAATCCCCGCTCTGGGATTATGGGTCGAGTTCGGATTTTTTCATTGAATGTTCTGTGAATTTCTGGATCGGAGAATTGGTGAGACTCCAATTCAGCTCGGCTCTATGAAGTCTCCCCTCTTGTGGGGGACGATTGTGTCCTAACCCTCGTGCTTATCTTCCTTTTTCTAGCCATGATGAGTTCCTGAAAAATAAATACCGGAGATTAAGCAACCTTTAAGGAACATTACACCACTTTCGACTTAAAATACACGAAACGTGAATATAGAGTCTTGCATCATCGAAGAGGAAATTAAGGCTGAGCTTCCAAGTTTAAGCATGACGTAAAGGTTGGGGTATAATGTAATCCGATAAAATAATTCGTTGCATATAGTTTTAAAAACGTTTGGCTCAAAGTTTTTCATTGACGCATTTCATCAAACACTTAACATGCATGGGTTTAAATGAAGAACAAACATGACAATGGCTTAATCCAATCCCCAAAAATAACAACCTCAATCGATAGTCATGAGAAAGACGACAAATAACATCAACAATTATACATAATCACAAATACCATCACAATCAATCACCATATTCCAACTCAATTTTTGATAGAACTTTGAAGAAATACTAACAACATATTCAACATCGAATGAATAATAATACCTTACTTTTCAAATCATATATCAATTAGGATTAAGAGATTGAGAATTACCTGACTTGGATTGAAGTATGCAAGAAGAAGAAGAGTTGAGAAGAGGTTCGGCCGAGCGCTGTGCGAAGAAAGGGAAAGAACTTACCTGGTGTGCCGGCCGATCGAGTATATGAAGGATACCTGGGCTTTTGAACTTCCGAACAAGGGCCGCAGCACAACTTAAGTGAGCCGCGACCCAGAGTACAGCCTGCCCGGGCTTCTTTGTTCTATTGCCGTGTGCCGCGGCTCAGCGTACGGGTGTTGCAGCTCATAGTGTAAGTGTGCCGCGGCTCATCTGGTCCGTGCCGCGGCACGGAGTACAGCTTCCTGGGCGTATTTTTGGCATTTGGCGTGCCGCGGCTCAGTGCATATATGCCGCGGCTCAGGGACCGGGTGTGCCGCGGCTCAGTAAGGTCGTGCCGCGGCACAGAGTACAGTTCGTTTGGCCCTTTTTGTGTCAACTTATGTGTGCCGCGGCTCACTATCCTTGTGCCGCGGCCCATTGCTGAATTTTCTCCTGGGGGTTTTTCTGCACAGAATTTTCAAAGGAACACATCAAGAACGTGAGAGATAAGCATATCCAAGCAAAAATGATGAAAAACAAAGACTCTAAAATGCATGAAAACAATGAAAAATAAAAATCTACAACTAATACTCGGGTTGCCTCCCGAGAAGCGCTAAGTTTATAGTCTTCAGCTGGACTTTTTGAAAATCAATTCGCATTTCGCAAAGACCATTTGGACTCCGCACATTCCATCGAACCGTTATTACGTGATTTAAATTGTTGACCATTAAATTTCAACCGTTCGACTTTTGGTTTGAATATCCAACGTTCTTTGCGAAACGGTTTTAACAATAGTAGCCTCCCAAAACACCCATTTTGCAGTTGACTTGGTACTCGTTTGACATCCGGCTTAATTTTCAACTCCACGGGCGAACTTATGACAGCATGAGAATTTTTCGATGGTGGATGAATGGATGTTGAAGACGGCATATTCAAATGCTTATGATACACGATTCGTTCTTCATTAATCTTAGATGTTGGAGCAGCTAAAGCGGATTCTGAACATTTCAACCGGCAACTCTCCTGGTGTGTGTCTTTCTCAAAGATATCAATTTGTGAACACTTCTCGACCTTGCTTGGACACGGGAGAGATCGAAACACTTTGAATGTGACTTGCTCATATTCAACCCGAAGTATTAATTCACCCTCCTGAACATCAATAAAGGTCCTTCCGGTAGCTAAGAACAGTCTACCCAATATAATCGGAATCTCATGGTCTTCTTCCATATCAAGCACAATGAAATCAGCAGGGAAAATGAATTTATCGACCTTGACCAAGACATCTTCGATTACCCCTCTCGGGTACTTGATGGATCTATCGACTAGTTGTAAAGAGACCGTCGTCGGCTTGGCTTCCCCAATATCCAGCTTCTTAAAAATAGAAAGGGGCATAAGGTTTATGCTGGCTCCGAGATCACATAAAGCTCTTTCAAAGGACGAATTCCCAATGGTGCATGGAATAGTAAAGCTTTCGGGATCCCTCAATTTAGGTGGGAGCTTCTTCTGTAGAATAGCTCTGCACTCCTCCGTCAATGCTACTGTCTCATACTCCTCGAGCTTTATTTTGTTTGATAAGATTTCTTTCATGAACTTCACATAACTCGGCATTTGTTCCAAGGCGTCGGCAAATGGAATGTTGATAATAGACATTGCTTTTGCCGACGTCAAGAAACTTGGAGAATTGCTTGTCCAATTTTTGCTTTTGCAGACGTTGTGGGAATGAAATTTGAGGAGTGGGATGAGTAGTCGACACTGCCTTTGGCTTGGGCGCCTCGTCCTTTTCTTTCTCACTGTGGTCGATCTTTTCCTTGTTGTTGGTAGGCTGCACTTTCAGCTCCTTTCCACTTCGTAGCTCGATTGCTTGCACGTTTTCCTTGGGGTTCATTTCGGTGGCGCTGGGTAATACACCTTGAGGTCGAGAGGACAATAGACTTGCAATCTGCGCCATTTGCACTTCCAAGTTTCGGATGGAGGCGGAATGATTTTGTAAGGTAGTCTCAGTGCGGGTCATGAATTGGCTCGTATTAGGCGCCATTTGAGCAAGAGCATCTTCCAAGGATACCTTTGGTGGTTGAGAGGGCTGCTGTGGGGGCTGCGCGAATTGAGCTTGTGGAGGTTTTAAAGCTTGCCCGTTCCTCCACGAAAAATTTGGGTGATTTCGCCACCCTTGATTGTATGTGTTGGAATACGGATTGTTCTGTCGATTCTCGTTCCCCACAGACTGAGCTTGTTCCATCGGATGTTGCTCGAAAGGATTTCCAACTTGGCATTCTGCACTAGGATGAGATCCATTACACCAATTACATGATTCTGTAGTGACGGTAGAAGGAGCATGTGAAAATGCTTGAAGTTGCTGAGTCAAGGCGGCAATTTGTGCTGATAGTGTAGAGATCGGATCGTTGTCGGAAACTCCCATAACTCGCTTCGGGATCACTCGTTCGGAAGGCTACTGATAAGCATTTGCAGCCATTGCCTCCAATAGATAATGAGCTTCCGCCATAGTCTTTCCCATTAACGCTCCTCCAGCGGCTGCATCAACAAGAGTGCGTGTAGAAGCACTCAATCCGTTATAAAAGGTTTGGATTTGTAGCCAATCCAGTAAGCCATGGTGTGGGCATCTCCGTAATAAATCCTTGTATCGCTACCAAGCTTCGTGAAGCGACTCCATATCAAATTGCCCGAAAGTAGTTATCTCGTTCCTAAGTCTCCCCGTCTTTGATGGTGGAAAGAACTTAGCCAGGAAGGCTTGTGCTAATTCTGCCCAAGTCGTGATAGAGCCCGACGGTAATGAATTCAACCAAAATTTGGATTTGTCCCTTAGAGAGAAAGGGAAAATCCGCAGACGGATAGCATCATCGGTAACACCGTTATTCTTGAAAGTGTCACAAATCTCGAGAAATGAAGCGATGTGCGTGTTGGGGTCATTGTTTGCTAGTCCACAAAACTGGCTTGCTTGCACCATCTGAATAATAGCCAGCTTGATTTCGAAGTTGTTCGCTTGGATGGTTGGACGCTGAATCCCCAACAAGTTTGCATTGATTTGTGGCATAGCATAATCACGGAGTGCTAATGCCGGTTGAGCTTGCTGAATGGGGTTGTCTACTCCGTGATTTTTCGTGTTATCGGCCATGGTGTCTTTTGCTGGTAGCTCACGCTTTTCCTTCTTATTTTTTGAAGAGTGCGCTCGAGTTCGGTATCCAAAGGTAGTAGGCCTTCGTTACCGAATTTTCTCATGCACTAACCAGAAATTCCTGAAAGGAAAACAAATAATAAAAATCACACAAAAATAAAATAATGTCCAAATTAAGACTAGAAATACTGAAATCGATATTAGTAAAATAATCAGTCCCCGGCAACGGCGCCAAAAACTTGTTGCAAAATTCGGTGAACGCAAGTGCACGTTGTCGTAAACAAGTAATAAAGAGATGAGTAAGATATCGTTCCCACGAGGACTGACTTACTAACTACCAATTTATGAGTATTCTAATTTTATCTGAACGATTGAAATTGGAGATGCAAGAATAATTAAAGAAAATTAATAAAAGAATAAATAATGAAAACAATTGTTCGAAGAAAGAAAATCAAATAAGGAATAAATCTAGGATTGTGAATCCACCTCGGTTTATCCGAATTACTCTTGATTATATGAATTTAATGAATTCCCAATTTATTGAAGGCGAAGATTGCTAAAATACTCTACCGCTTCTCCCGAGGTCAATAAAATTTTCTAAGGCGAATAATACACTCTATTCCTGGGTGAATTAATTCGACAATAGGCAAAAAGTACGAAATCTCCAGAAAGGCCACGCAATTCCTATGAGTATATTTCTATCTCACAAGATAAAACGGTTCTCACCAATTTTTCCTACCAACTCTCCTCTCCCGATTCGAGTCGAGTAATCAAAACAATTCAATTATAGGCCACACAATTGAAAGCATTAAGAACAATTGGGGAAAACTCAATATAAAAGGGAATTAAATTGATAATGCAAAATCAAAAGTTAATTCATCAAAACCTCGGTTTCATCAAAATCCTAGAATAGGGTTCTAGCCTGACATGCTAGAAAATAAAAATATACAAAGAATTAAAGAAAGCATAAAAATCAAACGCAGACGAAGAACTTGGATTCCTCCGTTCTCTAGCTTTCGCTCTCTGCTCCTTGGTGTTTTCTGCTTCTTCTCATTGATCCGCAATGATTCTCAATTCCTCGATGATTCTCAATTCCTCGATGATTCCCAATTCCTCGATGATTCGACTCTTTTTCAGACCTTAAATCCCTATTTATAACTATCATTAGCCTCCAAAACGCGTCCGTGGATTTGGTCGAAAATGGGCTTCAGAAACGGCTCAGAAACGCGGCAAAATTAACATAACCGCCCCGTGGGCCGCGGCTCAGTATGTGCCGTGGCCCCGGACTAAAACTCGCCGTTTTCACCCATTTTTCGTCATTTAGGCTTCCGGACTCCAATTTCCTGCAAAACATATAAGAATAGTGCATTAAAAGCTCATTTATGCAGATTTAGACTTCAAATAGATAAAAATAATGATAAATAAGTGCATAAAAATACGCCTAACAGCCCGAAGTGCATAATCGTATTATATCTAATTTCTCAAAACTGATTTCTAGTGAGTGAGAAATTAATGAATGAAGTTAGCCATCTGAAAGGGCATTTTGAAATGAATGAGAATATGAAGAATCCCATCCCACATTGAAAATGTGACGAAAATTAATACACTTAATAAAGTGAAGGGAGTTGGATAGTGTGCAATATGACCAAGATTATGCACCTAGACTTGGAGTTGACTAGACCACACGCGCGCAAATGCGCGCCGTCCGACCAGCTCGGCTCGGCTCGGGACCGTGGACCGTGGACCTTGGTTCTTGGTTCTTGGTCTTTGAGTGGTGTTTGGGGTCTTGGGCTTGCAGACCTGTATTTTGAATGTTTGAACACTCCTCCTCTTGTGACTGTTGGAATGAAACGGTCAATTACATTTGTATTAGTGCAACTATTTTTAGTCATAGAACCTGTATTAAGGCAGCAATTTTATGGACATTAAACATGTCTTACTGCTGCAGTTTCATATGTCCTAAATGCCCTGATTTATTACCACATGATATACATAAAAGTAGGTGGGTCAACTAAAGGATTTAAAATAATATGAGGTGCTTAGAAATGGTTGAAGTAGTTGAATAAGAGGATCGCTATGACTATAACTATTATTGTGTGTATATATATATATATGACTTCATAGTAGAGGCTGGACTACATATCATATCATCTATCATCGAATACACATACATACATACATACATACACACATACATACATACATACAGTTTGCTCAGTTCTCTCATATCTCCAGTTCGCTGGAGCTTCTTTTCTGGTGTGCTACAGAACCGAAGACGTTAACTGTTGTATAAATCAAACCAAACCAAACCAAACATACCCAGTATATCCCGCTCAGAGCAGGGTCTGGGGAGGGTAAGATGTACGCAGACCATGCCCCTACTTATTACGGTAGGGAGGTCAAGTAGTGAAGACCCTGACTTAGTGCACAAATGTGAATCTTGTGTGATAAATACAAAGGAAAACATATGATTCGAAAAAGCTCGGGACCATACCTGAGCCCATGGCTTGATCCACATGGGACTTACCTAAGTGGAATTTGGCTACTTCACTCCCGATGAACGCTGCTCTAACAAAAGAGAGGTTGGCTCTGCGCACAGCTCCCTGTCAAAAATACACCACACGCAAAGACAATAGGATAAAATATACAATAAAAGTAAAAATGCAATGCTCTAGGTCAAAGCTAACCGAGACAACCCAACCCTGAGGCTCTCAACTACAGCACCGCTCCCTACAAAAGAATCCACAACTCTGATCTGGCGCCTCCAAGCGCACCTATCAACAGTCATGGTCTCGGAAAGGTTTAAGGCCTTCAAATCTAATCTCAGTTGCTCCTCCCACATCCTCCTCGGTCTGCCTCTCCTCCTCTCCCCGACAACCATTAAACTCTGGACCCTCCTCACTGGAGCAGATGCCTGCCTCCTGTGGACGTGGCCAAACCATCTCAATCTCCCTTCCCTAACTTTCGCTGAAATGGGCGCCACTTCCAGCGCGTTCCTGAAAACCCCGTTCGCAATTCTATCTAACATTGTGCGACCACACGACCAACGTAACATTCTCATTTCAGCCACTTCCAACTTGCTCTCAAGCGACTTCTTCATCGCCCAACGTTAACCGTTGTATCTTTGGGGATAATATGTCTGAAAACCGTCAGTACTATATGGGACGCAATTATCTTGTGGAAAGATATCAATCGCATCGGCTTCAAGAATATTATTCGTGTAATTTGATACTTCGTTTTCAGTTTATGATTTGTCATCGAATTGTAAGAACACTAGTACTGTTCAGTAGATTTCCATTATCCTGTTTTATTGTAATTTTCGGAATCACCGAACTAACAATCACAAGAAAATTATTCTGAAGATGTCTACTGCTTTCGATGCTAACTCTTCTGGTCCGAAGATGATCACTCCTGCTGCTATTCCGACCCTTCCTGTTCCGGCGAAATTTTTTGAAAAATTCAATATACTCGATTTCAAGCATTGGCAATAGAAAATGTTTTCTACCAGACCACCCTCGGTTTGGCAAAGTTTCTGAAGGATGACCCTCCTGTCATGACTGAGAAGGAAACAAATGCTGAAAAACGTGCTGCGTTTGATGCATGGGGGCAAGGTGATTACCTTTGCCAAAACTATGTCCTTAACGGGCTTAGTATTCAACTGTAAATATGTACAGTGCCGTGAAAACTTCCAAAGACCTTTGGGATTATTTAGAAAAGAAATACAAGATGGAGGATGCCAAAGCGAAGAAATTCGTGGCCGGTAAGTTTCTGAACTACAAGATGGTTGATTCGAAAACTATCTTATCTCAGGTCCAAGAGTTGCTGTGGCGCTTTGGGCCCGTCGCTGGCCCGCGCACCGACCTACGACGCAACCTAAACCGCTAGACACAAATTACCACAATTTGAATTACCTGAAACAGAAAAATTCGCACATTCTATTACGAAATATCACTTCAAAATAAAAATATCAGAGTCTCACTCAGAGTGGAAACATATAAAATTGACACAACACGCCTCAATAATAAAATAGATATTTCCAAAAATTCGCAACAACCGCGCTCACTATTTATTTCACGACATTCGCGATAATATATTACATTTTTTGAATATATTATAATATTTGAGACATCCCACGAACCGCTAATCGACATCACGAGATAGGCCGTGGCAGTAGCGACGAACCGCAACACCTACGAAACTGTGTGGGGGTGAGCCAACACTGCTCACGACTAGAAATCCAAATAGATGTAATTTATACGACTTTAGCATAACAATACAAATATTTACCACATTTGCATATCACAATTCACATATTCACAATCGTCAATATTGTATGTGCAATGCAATGCAATTCCCATACATGCAATGACTCACGCGCACGAGCCCATTTCGCTCGGCTCTTTTGGCCAACCCAAGTCGCTTACTTGGATTTTTTGCTTTTCGCTTCGCAATGCATGTTTATGACATATTATTTCATGTCAATGCGCAATGATACTGAGTATTCGCAAATTCACTTTTTAGGTAATCACACATGTCACAAACAGGGGTGGACACGAACCGAACGAAATGAGCTTTTGGTGTTATTGACCGTTCGTTCGTTCGGTTCGTGTAGTGTTTGGTTCGTGTTCGTGTTCGACGAATATTACAAATTAGTGTTCGAGTTCGGTTCGACATATTTTTTATTGTTCTTGTTCGGTTCGTTTGTGTTCAATTGTTCTGTTCGTACGCTTTGTTCGTTTGTGTTCAAATGTTCTGTTCGTTCGTTCGATTCGTTTGTGTTCAATTGTTTCTGTTCCTGCCATATTATATATATACATAAGGGCGATTTACATCTGACTACCTTTTTAGATGGTCTAATCACAGTTTGGTCCCTATTATTTCAGATATTACAATGAAAGACAAACTTTGCACTTTCCAGAAACTATATTTATAAAGAAGGACAAAAGTCAAGTTTTCAGATGATGTCACTGGAGAGAAATCGATATTCCGAATTTGCCCTTTTATTTTTCCTTTTTTGTTTACCCATTTATTTTTCGCCTCACGGGTGGCGCATACTGACCTCATTGTAATATATAACACTTTTGACTTGATGTAATAAATTTTCAAGCTTTCTAGAAAAAATATTTTTTCCAAAAAGAAAGTATTTTCTGGGAAAAAATATTATTTTTCGAAAAAATAAAAAAATTATTTTCTGGGAAAAAATTATCTTTTCGAAAGAAATATTATTTTATGGAATTTTTATTTTTTCGAAAAATTAAAAAATGTTTTCTGGAGAAAAAATTATTTTTGGAAAAAATAATATTTTTTCGAAATAAAATTATTTTCTGGAGAAAATATTATTTTTTCAAAAAAATAAAACTATTTTTCTGGAAAAAAAATATTTTTTTCGAAAAAATAAAAAAAATATTTTCTGGAGAAAAAGGTATTTTTTGGCAAAATAATATTTTTTCGAAATTAAATTATTTTCTGGAAAAAAATATTATTTTTTCGAAAAAATAAAATTACTTTCTGGAAAAAAAATAAAAAAAATATTTTTTCGAAAAAATTAAAAAAATATTTTCTGGAGGAAAAAATATATTTTGGCAAAATAATATTTTTGCGAAATAAAATTATTTTCTTGAAAATATATTATTTTTTCAAAAAAATAATTATTGTCTGGAAAAAAAAATATTTTTTCGAAAAAATTAAAAAAAAAGGTTTTTGGAGGAAAAAATATTTTTTGGCAAAATAATATTTTTTCGAAATAAAATTTTTTTCTTGAAAAAATATTATTTTTTCGAAAAAATAAAATTATTTTCTGGAAAAAAGTAAAATAAAATATTTTTGTGAAAAAAAAATTTATTTTCTGGAAAAAAAATTATATTTCGGAAAAAAAATTATTTTCTGAAAAAAGAATATTTTTTAAAAGAAATGTATTAGCCAAACACTTTAATAACTTATAAGCTATTTGTTTAATATGAAATGTATTTTAAAAGAAATGTTTTATTTAAGTAAATAGAGGGGCATTTTCGTCTTTTTAATAGAAGTCAACACCAATTCAGATTTTTGTCATTCGTGTAATTTATGAAACAATAGGGACTAAAGTGTAAAGAGACCATCTAATAGGGTAGTTGACTGTAATTTCCCCATATACATAATATATATTATTATTATTATTATTATTATTATATATATATATATATTAATGTTCGCGAACAGTTCACGAACACCCGATCAAAATATAAAATCTTCGATGTTCGGTTCGAAAATACTCGAACATGTTCGCGAACATGTTCGGTTCGGTCAAACCGAACTCGAACTGACCGTTGACCGAGTTTTTTCATGAACAGTTCGCGAACGTTCTGTTCATGGGCCACCTCTAGTCACAAATATCGCACTAATACACTTTAAAGTGTAAAAATTACGCAATTTGAATTTCTAGTAAATTCCCCACCTGAATTTTGTATGAAAATAAATATTTTCCGCTAATTTTGATCGCCCGACGGTTTCGATCCACTTGTATTTTTCTTGTAACTTGATATTCGAAACAATTCACACTTCAATATACAAATATATCAATATATAAGTATTTAAACATACACAAGGAACACACAAACATGCTATGCAAATAAAGCACACACACGGCACACAAGCACCACACACACTGGCGCGCACACACAATCACACACACCCCAGGGCACACAGCACACACACCCGCACATACAGTAACACACACGCACACACTGTAACACACACCAGCACCTATATGACGCCCAGAAACGCCCTGAAACTCAAAATAAAAATTAAAAACATATTCTTTATAACAATGGCTTCACAATGGTATAAAGTTTGTAAAATTCCGATAGCCGAAGAACCGGTACGAGCGACCCGAAGACAAATCGTGTTTTTGCCCCGTTCCGACGATTCCGACATCGGTTTGAAAAACTGAGCATGGATTCATGACCTACTCAGCGAGACGAACAAATTGATATATAGATTGTAAAATCATACCGAAGAATTCCTCGTCAAGGATTTAATCCTTTTTTTTTTACCTGCTTCTCAAAAGAATGATATAAGATGACGATGATGGTGAAATGAAAGCTACGTGGTTTTATTTCCTAAAACCTGACTCTTTCTCCTTTTTTTTATAAATTACATTTTCACCCCCAAACTTTGTGAATTTTGCAATTTAGCCCCAACTATCACCAAAATATACAACTGGCCTACAAAGTCACAATTAATAATTTTTAATACAAAAAAATAATAATTTAATTGCAATAAATATTCTAACATTTTTGTTTGTTTATTTATTTTGCTCATTTAATTATTCGGGCTTCACAACTCTCTCCCCGTTAAAATAAATTTTGCCGACGAAATTACTTACCATTTTTAAACAGATACGGGTACTTCTTTCGCATACTCTCTTCTGTTTCCCATGTCATTTCCTCGATCGCTTGACTTCTCCATAATACGCCATCGGAATCATTTTATTTCTCAACAGTCGCACTTGTCGATCTAAAATCGCAACTGGTTTCTCATCATACGTTAATTTCTCGTCAAGTTCCACCGGTACTGTTTCTAACACATGTGATGGATCCTTTATATATTTTTGCAACATAGAAACGTGAAACACGTCATGTAATCGCGATAATTCATTCGGTAATTTAAGTCGGTATGCCGCGGTTCCAATTCTTTCTATAATCTCATACGGCCCAATATATCTCGGTGCTAATTTCCCCTTCTTTTCAAATCGCATCATGCCTTTACATGGTGAAACTTTCAAGAATACATACTCACCAGTCTCGAACTCTAACTCTCGTCGATGGATGTCCGCATAACTCTTTTGACGGCTCTGTGAAGCTTTCAGTTTTTCAAGGATAATGTCGATTTTGCTCGAAGTCTCATGAATAATTTCAGGTCCGAACACCCTGCTCTCCCTCTTACTTTCACCAACTTCTCCCCAACATATCGGAGTTCTGCACTTTCTGCCATACAAATGCATCGAATGGTGCCATACCAATGCTGCTGTGGTAACTGTTGTTCTATGCAAACTCAATTAGCGACAGATACTTCTCCCAGTTCCCCGTAAACTCCATCACACAAGCCTGCAACATGTCCTCTAAAGTCTGGATCATCCTTTCTGATTGTCCATTTGTTTGTAGATGAAACGTAGTACTAAATTTCAGTTTCGTCCCTAACGCCTCTTGCAGGTGTTGCCAAAAATAAGAAGTAAAATTTGGATCCCGATCGGACACAATAGATACTGGAGCCCCATGTAACCTGACAATCTCTGACATATACATCTTTCCATATTGATCAAGAGTGAATGTCACTTTTACTGGCAAGAAATGTGCTGACTTAGTTAATCGGTCCATAATAACCCAAATAGACTCGTTACCCCTCTGTGTCGGCGGTAATCCTCGTACAAAATCCATCGTAATGTGCTCCCACTTCCACTCGGGAATCAGTAAAGGTTGTAACAACCCTCCTGGTTGTTGATGTTCTGCTTTTACTTGTTGACAAATAAGGCATCTAGCTACAAACTCTGCTATCTCTCTCTTCATAGATGGCCACCAGTATTACTCTTTAATCGTCTTATATATTTTGGTACTACCTGGATGCATAGCATAAGCTGAACTATGCGCTTCCTCTAAAATTTCTCTTCTCAATTCCAAATTTCTAGGTACACACATTCGGTTCCCATAACACAAAACTCCATTGGCTCGAATAGCAAAGTCTTTTGTCTTTTTATTGGTCACATCTTCTCGAAATTTCATTAATCTTGAATACTTACTTTGCAATTCACGGATTTTATCAATTAAGATCGGTCTCACCTGAAATAGTACGATAACAACTTCGGTATCGGATATCGTCAATTCAGCATTTAAAAATTTCATTTCTCGTATGAAGTCAACTCCCTTGCACTGGATACATGATAATAAGCCGTGTAATTTCCGACTTAACGCATCAGCCACTACATTCCCTTTTCCAGGATGATAATGAATCGTACAGTCGTAGTCTTTGATCAACTCAATCCATCTCCTCTGTCGCAAATTCAATTCTTTCTGAGTAAACAAGTATTTCAAGATTTTATGATCGGTGAAGGTTTCGCAACTCTCACCATAAAGGTAATGTAATAACCGTACTTTTTATTGATTGTTTGACCTTGCCGTTCTTCCTCTTTTGTCGCTTTGTAAACACTTTAAGGTGTTGTCGATGTTAATTTAGGTTTCGTGCCTTTCGGATCATGATCATGTTGATTGGACCTTTCAACAGTGTTATGGGACAGGCTGATAGTGCACTCTAGGCCTAGACTAACGCACGCTAATTCTACTTGAGTAGCGCACGCGAGCTTTGAGCCTTAGCGCACGCTAACGGTCTAGGCTTGGCAGAGGCAGTAGCCAATTCTACCCTCTGGACTAGCACTTAACGCACGCTAGGAGTTTACTAGCGCATGCTATTCGTGTTCAGTAGCGTGCACTAACATCATCCGTAGCGCACGCTAACGAGCTGAGTCGGAGGAGGCATTGAGGTATTTATATTTTATGGACTAGCAGGTAACGCACGCTAGGCAGTGGCTAGCGCACGCTATAGGCATTGTGTAGCGCACGCTAATGCCCAGTTGTAGCGCACGCTATCGGAGTTGGGCAGTGAACTAGAATTTTGGCAGGACACCAGTTAGAGCACGCTAAGGCTTGGTAGTGCGTGCTAACGTCGCAGGTCAGTAGCCACTGGACTACCGGGTGACCCCATTAGCACATGCTAATCTTGAAACTTAGCGCACGCTAGGCGACCGCAGTATTTAAGGTGCAGTCAACCCCTGCACTTGTCATTTCACTTTTTTTTCACATATTCTGATCGGAAGAGCTCGGGAGAGGGCGATTTGGGGCGATATGAGGCGGTCCTTCTTCAACAATCATCATCTTTAGTTGGATAACAAAGATTATACAACATCTAATCCATTTCCATCTTCCAAATCAAGGTAAATTCCTTAGACCCCTAGTTTTTGGGAATTTTGGGGATTTTCTTAGATTCGTCCGATTTATCTATTTTGGAGCTTGAGATCTTTGAGATTATGATGTATCTACTCCGTACCTATATTTCCCCTACGATTATATGGATTGTTTTGTACCTTGTTCAGACTTGAGAGGGTTTGGGTGATTTTCAAACCTCTAGATGATTATCCTTGTAGTTTCGTGAATCATAGGTGGGTTTGGGGAGTTTCTTCGTGTAACTTGAGTACGTATTATTGATTATCATATTCCTTACGAATCTTTTAGGTTCTGGAAGTGCGTTTTTGGACCTACCAAACTTATACTCTTTTCCTTCGGATTCTTGATGTCTCAAAGGCAAGTATATGTTTATGATTGTGTGTTCTCAACTTTGAAAGTAAGATATATGAATTGTATGATGATATATATCCACTCTGGGATGGACCGACGGGTACTCTTAGGGTTCCGTAGCCTCTGGTGCAGTTCCGCGGATATTTTGGGTTAGCCACTCTAGGACGGACCGACGGGTCCTCTGAGGGTTACGTAGCCTCTGGTGCGGTTCCGCGGTTAATCATGTATGTATTGATTATGAGGCTATGAGATTTAGTTATTCTGGAATACTAATCTTGGATTGATGAGATGATGATTATATTTACTTTATTATCGAGGAGCATTGTGTTTCATATTTGATATACTTGTACTAGCTATTCGACGGCTAACCCCTTTATGAGGGAAATAACTTTCATGTATTTCAGGATCCAGGAGAGCGGATAGGCATGAAGATGATGGGCAAGTGTGATGCTGTGTCTTGTCTCTGGTTATGTTTTGTATTTCCTCCATTCAGTGTTGTTGTACTTGAATGGTTTTTGAATACTCGAGTATTATTTTCGGGTTCCTCGATGTTCCGGCCTGTGTTGCAGTGGTATTTCATTGTGATGTGTTATATTCGGATGTATTGGTTATGGTCTTGAATACCATTTTTATTGTCTTCCATTTTATTGTACTTGGATCTTCTCGGTCAAAGTTCATAGTTCCGCATATAAATAGCCTTGTGGGTCCTATGGCGGGGCTCACGATGCTGTAATATACCCTGAATAACTTGGGGGGGTTACATAATATGGTATCAGAGCTTAGGTTTATGGATACCTAGGCTGTCGGTCTTTTGGGTCGATTGAGTCATCGTTTGTCTACAGTATCACTACTTTGCCATCATCACAGTGCGACCGGTACTTGTAAGACCTCTTACTCTCCTAACGTTCCTTAATCGTTTTACCTTTGAATTGGTATTTTGGGAATAGATCACTTCGATGACGTGCGATGTAAATTGTACTTACGTGGTTTGTGTATCCTTCAGAATGTCTGCTGATAGGGGACAGAGATGAGGTTGTGGTCATGGACGCAGACGAGGACGTGGCGCGACTGCTTCCCTAAGTTTTGTTACGGGGTAGACCACCCCTAGTTTATCTAACTCAGTGCATCCTGATACCGAGAGTCATCACGACCAGTCGACCGGCCAAGGAAATGACGCAGATTTTGGAGTTACCAATGTCCTCCAACATTTGGCTAACCAGATGACTATCCTGGCCCAAGCCGTTCAACTGAACAATCCGAACCCGAGCTCGGATGCCTTGCTTCATATTGTGATCCATATGCGCCCTCCGCAGTTCAGCGGTGCTACAGACCCAATGAGTTGGGAGTATTGGTTGGCAGAGTTAGAGAAAATGTTTGAATGGTTGATTGTCCGGAAGCGAGGAAGGTACCGATTGCTCAATACTTCCTTACCAAGGAAGCCGCGACTTGGTGGAAAATTATCAAGCCACAGGATCATGTTGCTACATGGGGAGAGTTTAAAGAACTACTGGAGACCGAGTTTTGTCCTTGGCCAGTGCAAGAAGGCAGAATTCGAGCCTTTTTTGAGGCTAAACCGCAGAATGTTCCAGTCTCGCAGGTGATAGTGGAATACAATCAACAGCTGATCCACGCGAAGAATCAAGTGCGGGATGAGCGTGACAAAATCCGTTATTTTGACATACGGATGAATATGGATTTACGGAGTTACATGGCTGGGTTTGCTTGTACTACCTTGAAAGATTACCAAGACAGGGCCTTAGCATATGACATGTTGAGTCCCAACAATGTTACCGAGAAGAACCGAAGAAGCAGAAGATCGTTGGTAACTTTTCTAGTTCTAAAGGTGGCAATTCCCAGAGACCTCAAACGACTAACCGTTCTGTCGGGCAGTCATCACATTCTGCTAGAGGGAAGAGAAATTTTCGTTCTGCTCCGGGCACCTCAACGTTCCTGGTAACTTCTTCTAATTGTGGTCGTCCAGGCCACGTTAATCTGGAGTGAAATATCCCACCCCTGAAGTGTCACACTTGTGTACAGATCGGACATAAGGCAGCTTATTGCCCCGAACAAGATCAGACTGTGGACACTCGGGCTTCTGCCCCAGCGCCTTTAGCTCAGAGTATGAATCAAAGGCAACCGGTTGGACAATCACAGCAGAGTTACGGATGAGGCCGGGGACGGAGTCAGGACGCTAGAGGGGGAGATTCTGGCATCGGTTCGGCACACCCATGAATCTATGAGATGCATCGAGCAGACGAACCCGATGCGGCGGTGGCCTCAGGTACCATTCATATCTTATCTCATCCAGTTTGTGTACTTTTTGATTCGGGTGCTACATATTCTTTCATCTCTTTGGAGTGTGTACGCCGTTTGAATATAACTTGTATGACTGCTTTTCGATCCTTTCGTTGTGAAACTACCTAGCAGGGATAGAATCGTGGGGGAACCGGGAGATTAGAGATTTTTCGGTGAATATAGCCGGTATGGATTGGTTATCGAATTTGATTGTGGTTGATATGGAAGGCGAGGATGTGATCCTCGGCGAGGATTGGCTTGACAGTCACCATGCAATTATGAATTACCGTACTAAGGTTATCACCATGATGACTAAAGATGGTTCCGAGTACTCATTTATGGGACGTAAGTCGGGCCAGCCTAAGTTGCTTATCAGCGCCATGAAGAACGTAAAACTTTTGAATAAAGGTTGCATGGGCTATTGGTGTTATACTTTGAAGACATAAGGGAACGGAGTCAATTTCTCTTTGATTCTAGTTGTTAATGAGTATCCAGACGTTTTTCAGGACGACCTCCCGGGATTACCGCCGGATCGTGAGATAGAATTTTTTGTGGACATAGAGCCTGATGCGGCTCAAATTTCTAAGGCACCTTATCGTATGGCACCTTCCGAGATGCAAGAACTAAAGAGTCAGCTGGGAGAACGTTTGGATAAAGGGTACATCAGATCGAGCGCTTCGCCTTGGGGCGCACCTGTTCTTTTTGTGAGGAAGAAGGATGGTTCACTATGTTTATGCATTGGTTATCGTGAACTGAACAAAGTGACCATCAAGAACAAGTATCCTTTGCCTCGTATAGATGATTTATTTGATCAGTTGCAAGGAGCCGAAGTATTCTCGAAAATTGATTTGAGGTCAGGGTACTATCAGCTCCGGGTGAAAGAGTCCGACGTTCCAAAGACTGCATTTCGGACGAGGTACGGACATTATGAATTTGTGGTCATGCCTTTTGGATTGATTAATGCACCAGAAGTATTCATGCAACTAATGAACAAGATATTTATATAATACATGGATAGATGTGTGGTCGTCTTTATTGACGACATCTTGATTTATTTTCGGGATAAGGAGGAACATGCCCGACACTTGCATTTGATACTAGATGTTTTGAGAGCCGAGCACCTCTATGCAAAGTTCTGGAAATGTGAGTTCTGATTGGAAGAAGTTGTAACACCCCCAAGATATTCAAGGTATATTACAGCGCCGTGGACCCCTACATGGGACCCACCAGGCTAAACACGAAAATACCACTCATCTAACCATTTCGGTTAGTGAGGAAACACACATCACTAAGATGAAAATAGAATAGAACGCCCGGTATGACCGACAAAACAATCATCACTGACAACCATAAATAACAATTACCGATGTAAATCACAATTCGAGTAAAATACCTAAGCACTCGCGAGTACTATCTATGAGTTTGCAAATTTAGAAAAAATCAAATCGAAAAGGACAACGGAAACAAGGAAATACAAAAGCACACATCAACAACCCTGGCCAGCATCCTCGTACTGTCCCAGCGCCCGCTCGTCCTGCTAAACATAACCTGAAATTTATAACAAGAATTTCCCCCAAAACGGGTCCCCAAAGGGGCTAGCAATTACGCTAGTACAAGTAACCAAATGAACAAATTACACCTTACACATATAGTAAAAGCATGCAAATGGTAAAGCCTTAGTTGAAACACAATTCCGGAAATGCTATAATCCAAAACACATTTTTAAAATGCACCACAATTAACCACGAACCCACGCCTCTGTGGACCCTACCGAGACCCTGTCGGATCTAACCCATAGTGGTTAAAAGCAAGCACATGGATCCACGCCTCTATGGACCCCTACTGAGACCCCATCGGATCTAACCCGTAGTGAGCATACACACACACACACGTTACTCATGCAATACTACCATGTTAAGCATATAAGTTTATTAAGGGTACTTGCCTCGATTATCACGATGAAAGGACGGAATGAAACAATCGCGGTTGCGAGAAATTGGACACATCAAACTTAGACGATTCGTCAAACACCATCACAACCAATTCGACAAGAATAACAACGGAAGACACCCGAAACCCCACCTATGATTCATGTAAGTTCGTACAAAACAACGACGAGGACGGATCACAACCGAACCCTCTCGATTTTATAATTACCACGAAACTTACCATGAACTCGTAGGGAAAATGTGAATACCAACAAGATTAATCATATACACCATGAATTAATCAACAATACGGAACGAATCGGACAAAAACTCAAAACCCCCCAAATGTCCCAAAAAATAGGGTTCTAGGAGATTACCTTGGATTAAGGATGAAGAACAAGTGTTTGTGTTGTTAATCTACACCAAGAACTCAAGAAAGATGATCTCTGAAGTGATTGGAAGAAGAAATCACCCCAAATCACCCTAAGAGTCACTCGACCGCGGAGAGGAGATGAAATGAGAAAGAAAATGATGAATCCGACCAACTCTCTGGTTTACATAGCCAGAGAGTTTTAGCATACGCTAACGATTAGAGTTAGCGTGCGCTACCCGGCTAAAATCAGCCCAGAATCTACGGTTCTGGCACATTAGTGTGCGCTACCCGAGGATAGCGTGCGCTAATAGCCCCTCGATAGCGCGCGCTATCGGGCCATAGTGTGCGCTACCTGGGCACCAGGCCGAGTCTAAAAATAATCTGCCCAGTACTGGACTCCCGGATTAGCCCGCGCTATCGGTCACCCAGCGTGCGCTAAGTCGAAGCCGTATCGTGCGCTAATATATAAATGTAGCGTGCGCTAAGCTATTTGTCCAGAGAGCAGAGAGCAGAAACAACTCACTGTCACTGCTGTGTTCGAGCCGTTAGCGCGTGCTATTAAACGGTCGTAGTGTGAGCTACAAAACAACGATAGCGTGCGCTACACAACAAAATTAGCGTGCGCTATCGAGTGCAGACATCAGCACAGACAGTACTCAGGAATGGAAAACAACGAATTCCATCTCGGATGAAAACAACGCGCATCCGACACCAAACAACGAACCGAAGGAGACACACAAACAGCAAGATTGAGTTAGAACCAGAGTGTTAAAGAAAACACGATTCCGATTACCCGAGGGTACAAAAAACTACAATATTAGTAATCACCCCAAAACTTTAAAAAATTACAAAATGGTCCACAACATCCGAAACACACGATACATGATCGAAACAACATGAGACGGACATGCGGCCCGAAATGGCAGTTCCGAACAACGGTTACGAGAATCGAACGAAACAGCGACGGAAATGACATTAAACACGGAATTGAGTAAAACAAGTCCGAAACAAACTCGGAGGACAAAAAGTCCAATATTAAATATTCTCGAAATATCAGTACGTTTATAAGCGAGTCGCTAAAAATGAAAAATACACCAAAAATGAAAATACCAGGAACAGAAAAATGCGGGGATTACATTCCGCCCCTCTAAAAATAGGTTTCGTCCCGAACTTAAGAAACAAACAACTCGGGGTACCTAGCACGCATGCTATCCTCGGTTTCCCAAGTTGCCTCCCCAACACCATGCCTCGACCACAACACCTTGATTAAAGGGATGGTCTTATGCCTCAGTCGCTTCTCACGGTTCTCCACAATCTTCAAGGGGCACTCCTAGAAGGTAATATCCTCGGCGACATCAATCTTACCATAGTCGATGACGTGACCAGGATCCGGAACATATTTCCTCAGCTGGGAAACATGGAAAACGCTATGAACGTGACTCAAGGCCGGAGGCAATGCCAAACGATATGCCGACTCGCCGACTCTCTCGAGAATCTCAAAGGGCCCAATATATCTCGAACTCAACTTTCCCTTTTCCCGAAGCGGATCCCCTCGTCGGCGCACCTTTAGCAAAATGTGATCTCCCACCTCGAATTCCAAAGGTCGACAATGGACATCAGCATATGACTTCTATCAACTCTGAGCAGTCAACATCCTCTCCCGAATCAATTCCACCTTTCGCCTCATCTCCATAGCAATATCCAATTCGGTCCCAACCAAGTAGGACGCCTCGTTCCAGCAAATCAGCGATCGGCATCGCCGCCCATAAAGCGCCTCAAACAGTGCCATTCGAATCGACGCGTGCCAACTATTGTTGTACGTGAATTCAATCAATGGAAAATGCTCCTACCAATCACTGCTCCAATCGAGAGCACAAGCACGCAACATATCCTCGAATGTCTGGATAGTTCATTCCGACTGTCCATCTGACTGAGGATGAAAAGAAGTACTTAGACGCAACCGAGTACCCAACGCCTTATGTACCCTACCAAAAATGCGATACAAAATGGCCATCACAATCCGAAACAATAGACTTTGGAGTACCGTGAAGCCTCACAATCTGCGCAATAAACACATGAGCCAACCTCTCCGGACCTTAAGTATCCTTGATGCCCAAAAAATGTGCCGACTTGGTCAGACGATCAACAATCACCCAAACCATATTCATACCAGACTTGGATCTCGGCAAGCTCGTGATGAAGTCCATCGAATTATCTTCCCACTTCCACTCCGGAACGGGAAGCGACTGTAATAACCCAGCCGGTCGCTGATGCTCAATTTTTACTTGCTGACAAGTCAAACATCTCGCTACAAACCGTGCGACCTCCTCCTTCATGTCGTTCCACCAAAATTTCCTCCTTAGGTCCTTGTACATCTTGCTCGAACCAGGATGAACTGAGGCCTCACGCAAAATACTCTGCCTCAATTCTAAGTCGTTCGGTACACAAAGCCGACTCTGGAATCTCAACACACCATCCTCGTGAATCACAAACCAAGGAGACTTTCCTTTAAGAACATTCTCTCGGATTTAAGTAATCATCGGATCCTCCAACTGCTTAAGTTTAATTTCATCGATCAATGACGACGAAATCTCCAAAGCGCAAAGTTGGACGACAGATCCCGGCAACAAAATCTCAACACTCAACTCGATCAAAACCCACTGTAGCTTAGATTGATACGTAAGTATCTCAATCATCCGCAACGCAACCGGTCTCCGACTCAAGGCATCCGCCACGACGTTTGCCTTGCCCGGATGATAAAAGATCTCGAGGTCATAATCCTTAATTAACTCTAACCACCTCCTATGCCTCATATTCAACTCTCACTGGGTAAATATGTGCTTCAGACTTTTATGATCGGTAAAAATATGACACGCAGAGCCAAAACGCCAAATCTTGAGCGCAAAAACAACTGCCGCTAACTCCAAATCATGAGTCGGGTAGTTAAACTCGTACGACCTCAACTGTCTCGACGCATACGCAATAGTCTTGCTGTGCTGCATCAATAAGCACCCAAGACCCTGACCCGAAGCATCACTATAAACAGCAAAACCCTCGTTGCCACACGACAACGCTAAAATCGGGGCTGAAGTCAAACGCCTCTTCAGCTCCTGAAAACTTGACTGTCTATTGTCATTCCAGAAGAACTTCTCAGATTTCTGAAGCAACTGTGTAAGTGGCCGAGTCAGTTTCGAGAACCCCTCGATGAACCTACGATAGTAGCCAGCCAAACCCAAGAAACTACGGACCTCCTTCACATTCTTAGGCGATGCCCAATCCAACACTGCCTCAATCTTATGTGGATCCACACGGACCCCCTCGGCTGAAATCACGTGACCCAGAAACATCAACTCCTTCAGCTAGAACTCACATTTCGAGAACTTCGCATAGATTCGCTTGGTCCTCAAAATATCTAACACCACACGCAGATGATGCGCATGCTCCTCCTCATTCCTCGAATAGATAATGATATTATCAATGAAGACAACGGCACACTTATCCAAATACTATATGAAAACTTTGTTCATCAACTGCATGAACACTGCTGGCCCGTTGGTTAGCCCAAAGGGCATAACCACAAACTCATAATGTCCGTATCTCGTCCAAAAAGCTGTTTTTGAAACGTCGGACTCTTTAACTCGAAGCTGATAGTACCCCGATCTCAAGTCGATCTTCGAGAACACCGCAACTCCCTGCATCTGGTCAAACAAGTCATCAATCCTCGCCAAGGGATACTTGTTCTTGATGGTCTCCTTGTTTAGCTCGCGGTAGTCGATACATAAACGCAGTGAACCATCCTTCTTCCACACAAACAGGACCGGTGCGCCCCAAGGCGAAGTGCTCGGTCGAATATACCCCGACTCGAGAAGCTCATTCAACTGCTTCTTCAACTCAGCCATCTCTGAGAGTGCCATGCGGTACGGCATCTTCGCGGATCCGTACCTGGTCGATAGCAAAATCTACCTCATGGTCCGGTGGAAACCCTAGCAACTCATCAGGAAAGACATCAGGAAACTCGACTAATGAATGGAATCGATGAAAACTCGACTCTATCATCCTCCACCTTCAAGGCGTAACACCAGTAAGCAGTAGACCCCTTCCACAGGAGTCTCATCGCCTTCAAAGCGTTAATTACAAACTTCTGGTTTCCCCTCTTTCGCCCCGCGAAAGAGTGCTCGGTGCCATCCTCGGCTAATATGGTGATGATTCTCGTGCGGTAGTTCATGATTGCACCATGCCGCTCAAGCCAATCATCCCCGAGAATCAAATCCTCACCCACAATACTCACAATAATAAGATTAGAGAGCCAATCCCTCTCACAAATAAACACAGAACAGTCTCGTACCTCCTGATCACCAACAATCCTATCACCGCTAGGAAGCTTAACGATGAAAGGCTCACAAGGCGTCAAATAGTGGAGACTAAAACGGCGCACACACTCCAGAGAGATGAATGAATGCGTAGCACCCGAATCAAAAAGCAAACCGATAGGATGGGACTGAATATGAACGGTACCTATGGCCACGGTGGTGGCTAGATCATCGGCCCTCCTCCTGGATTCTTGATGTCTCAAAGGCAAGTATATGTTTATGATTGTGCGTTCTCGACTTTGAAAGTAAGATATATAAATTGTATGATGATATATATCCACTCTGGGATGGACCGACGGGTACTCTTAGGGTTCCATAGCCTCTGGTGCGGTTCCGCGGATATTTTGGGTTAGCCACTCTAGGACGGACCGACGAGTCCTCTGAGGGTTACGTAGCCTCTGGTGCGGTTCCGCGGTTAATCATGTATGTATTGATTATGAGGCTATGAGATTTAGTTATTCTGGAATACTAGTCTTGAATTGATGAGATGATGATTATATTTACTTTATTATCGAGGAGCATTGTGTTTCATATTCGATATACTTGTACTAGCTATTCGACGGCTAACCCCTTTATGGGGGAAATAACTTTCATGTATTTCAGGATCCAGGAGAGCGGATAGGCATGAAGATGATGGGCAAGTGTGATATTGTGTCTTGTCTCTAGTTATGTTTTGTATTTCCTCCATTCAGTGTTGGTGTACTTGAATGGTTTTTGAATACTCGAGTACTGTTTTCGGGTTCCTTGATGTTTCGGCCTGTGTTTCCGTGGTATTTCATTATGATGTGTTGTATTTGGATGTATTGGTTATGGTCTTGAATACCATTTTTATTGTACTTGGACCTTCTCGGTCAAAGTTCATAGTTCCGCATAATAAATAGCCTTGTGGGTCCCATGACGGGGCTCACGGCGCTGTAATATATACCCTGAATAACTCTGGGGTGTTACAGGTAATGTCGCCATAACTTCAGAGCAAGCACAATCGCTGCTAATTCTAAATCGTGAATCGGATAATTAAGCTCATGAGGTTTAAGTTGTCTTGAGGCATATGCTACCACCTTTCCACTCTGCATCAACATCCTAGTCCCTGATGTGACGCATCACTATAGATCATAAATCCTTCGGAGCTCGTTCGTATGGTGAACACTGGCGCTTGCATCAAATGATCTTTTAACTCTTGAAAACTATTTTCACATTCTCTACTTCAGTCATATTTTACACCTTTCCTAGTCAGCTTTGTCAACGGTAATGCAATTGACGAATTTTTTTTGATAAATCGGCGATAGTATCCCGCTAACCTAAGGAAACTTCGAATCTCAGTCGCACTCACAGGTGTCGTCCAGTTCAACACAGCTTCTACCTTTTTCGGATCGACTTTGATGCCTTCACTAGAAATCATGTGACCTAAGATTCTATTTCTTTGAGCCAAAACTCACATTTTCTGAATTTATCATACAGTCATTCGTCTCTCAGTTTCTGTAACACCAATCTCAAATGTTGTTGATGTTCTTCAATACTCCTTGAATAGACCAAAATATCATCGATAAAAACTATCACAAAATTATCCAAAAACGGTTTGAATACACGATTCATCAAATCCATAAATACCGCATGCGCATTTGTTACCCAAACGGCATCACGAGAAACTCGAAGTGTCCGTATCGTACTCGAAATGCAGTCTTCTCTACATCACTTTCAGTATCTCTCAACTGATAATAACCAGATCACAGATCCATTTTTGAAAACACTTTGGCTCCCTGAAGTTGATCGAACAAATCATCAATTCGAGGTATCGGATATTTATTTCTGATTGGCACTTTGTTCAACTGGCGGTAATCAATACACAGTCACCACGTCCCATCCTTCTTTTTAACAAATAAAACTGGTGCTCCCCATGGCGATACACTCGACTGGATGAATCCTTTCTCAAGTAAATCGTCTAACTGAACTTTAAGCTCTTTCAATTCGGCAAGTGCCATTCTATAAGGCGGAATCGATATCGGAGTCGTCACTGGCACTAAATCAATAGTAAATTCTACTTCTATCTCTAGCACGATACGTGGTAGTTCATCTGGAAATACTATTGGAAATAAAATGCAGCGAAACCGAAGTTTGGGAAAGTTGATAATTGAGTTTTACGCGTCCACGAGTATAAGATCTATTTAGGCATGCTAATTAATTACTTACTAAGACTAATAAGCAATTTAAATATTATTTATTATTTATTAATAAATATGTTGGTTATAGAAATATCATAATCTAGATCTAAATGATCATAGGATATTACCTTTAAAGCGAATTGGTTGCTTTCGTCTTGATCACCTTGTATTTCTACATTTAGACCTTCTAGAGTATGATCCGCCTTAACCCGGACGTTGAGTGGGCAACGAGCTACCGGATCTTGCTTGGACATCTATGGTGATCGGCCAAAATTCCTTCTTGAGAGTCACTCGATTTTATTCTTCTTTTCTATAATTGTTTAATCACTCTTAGAAAATTAATGTTTTAACTAAATTGTAGAATAAAAGACACAAGTCAAGATCCATAATTAAACACAAGACAAAAATCGATCTCACAAGCCTTGGACGGGATAAAAATGGGCCAACCCCAAGTGTCCTATATATAGGCTCTTGGACTACTACTAGGGATCTTAAGGAGGATTATGGAAGGACTCCCAATAGATTTCATCTTACCTTATTAGGACTCTTCCTAATATAATGAATCTATTAATATCAACTTAGTCCACTAAAAGGTTGATATTGCACTTCCTACCAAAATCCCAAATTACGAAATTGGGCTCCTTATTAAATATATTATTTCTCGTGTTTAAGATATCGAATGTCCATTAATTAATTATAAGCTACTGACAACTTTAATTAATTAATATCTTATCCAAGAGTAGTACCACTCGCACCTTATTATTATATCAGAATTAAATCCACCCGCAGGGTTTAATATAATAATCATTATCGAGCTCCTCAAGGGGACATCATCAACCCGCACGAGTTGGGACATGATTTCTAGTAATAATAATAACTGCCATATAAATAATATAATTGCCCAAGATACGAGGCTTATTGAGTTGATCATTTTGACTCTCACCCATGGTAAATCAAAGCAATTTAGTATTATAAATACACAACTAAATATTATATACTTAGAATTAAGAATTAATAATTATCCGAGATTTATGCTCTTCTTACAGTCAGTACAGAAGGCACTATCTCACCTCGATCCAATTCAACGCATGCAAATACGCTAATGTATGCTAATAGTCAAGACCAACTAATCTCAAGCATACACTACAACCTTTTATATAATTTGTCTAATAACAATATAGGTTGTGAACTATTATATTATTTTATAAAGTATCGATAATGTGATCTTCCGTGTGACACCAACACACCACATTATTTATAATATAAAATAATTAGATATATTATTTGCATAACTATAATGTGAATAAATATGCAAAACATGTGATTAAATGTAATTAACATTCTCATAGGTAGTTACAGGAAATAAAGTAATACAAGCATAAAATATGCTTTACAGTATACAACCATAACAAGATTCCACTTATACTCAAAGCATGCTTTTAAGTATACTACTCTATTATACAGTCTCTCATTTCTCCCACTTATACTCAAAGCAATGCTGCCATACACCGTAATCCCATTCCTTCCACATGCCTTTGAAAAACTTTTGAGGGTAGGCCTTTCGTGAAAGGGTCAGCAAGATTATCTTCCGATGCAACCCTGGCTACAACTACGTCTCCTTCCTTTACGAAGTGTCGTATGATGTGGTACTTGCAGTTGATATGTTTACTTGCCCTGTGGGCTCGTGGTTCCCTTGAATTTGCGACCGCAACCAGTATTATCACAGTAAAGTGTAATACCCTTTGGCAAATCGGGAATGACATCCAAGTCCTGCAGGAAGTACTTGAGCCACACCGTCTCCTTGGCTGCCTCAAAGGCTGCCACATACTCAGCTTCCATGGTAGAGTCCGAGATGCATTTCTGCTTCACACTCCTCCAACTAATGGCTCCACCACCCAGGCTAAACACATAACCCGAAGTAGACTTGGACTTTTCTTTGTCCGATGAAAAATCTGAGTCAGTGTAACCCACTGAACACAGGTCGGCTGATTGATATACAAGCATATACTCCCTAGTCCTTCTCAAGTACTTGAGTATGTGCTTGACAGCAATCCAGTGTCCTGGTCCTAGGTTTGACTGATATCTAACAGCCATGCCTACGGCATGACAGATATCTGGTCTAGTGCAAAACATAGCATATATGAGGCTTCCCACAGCAGATGCATAAGGGACCATCTTCATGTCATCTATCTCCTTTTTTGTTTTGGGACACATATCCTTAGATAGTTGAATTCCATTTCTGTAATGTAGAAAACCTTTCTTGGAATTCTCCATGCTAAACCGCTTTAGCACTGTATCGATATAGGATGCCTGGGATAAGCACAACATCCTTTTCTTCTGATCATGAAAGATCCTGATTCCAAGGATGTGTCATGCTTCTACCAGATCCTTGATATCGAACTGCTCAGATATCCATACCCGTACATCCGACAATTTCTTCACGTTGTTTCCAATCAATAGGATATTGTCTACATACAATATAAGAAACACCAACACGTTTCCATCGCATTTCTTATACACATAACTCTCACTCGGACATTGGACGAATCCATATGACTGGACAACTTCGTCAGAACGAGTGTTCCAAGATCTAGATGCTTGCTTAAGTCCATAAATGGATCTCTTAAGCTTGCACACCAAGTGCTATTCTCCTTCAGCAATGAATCCCTCTGGTTGGCGCATATAGATTTCCTTGTCTACACTCCCATTCAAGAATGTAGTCTTGACATCCATTTGCCAAATCTCCAGATCTAAATGCACAGCTATAACTAAAAGAATCCGAATTGACTTAAGCATGGATACTGGCGAAAAGGTTTCATCATAATCGATACCCTCTTTCTGGGTGTAACCTTTTGCAACAAGCCTCGCTTTGAAGGATTCAACCTTCCCATTGTTGGGTTTTTATCGAACTAATAAGATTTATGATCTCATAATATATCGAAATAGAGCATCAGAAGTATAATATAATATGTAAAAACCATCCAAAGATCCAAGTATATTATCAAAGTACGAAGAACAAGATTGTTACCTCTTGTAGCGTGTTTTCGATTGAGCCTTATAGAGATGTTGCAAGAAGCGAGTGCCTCTGCAGTATCCACACAACGAACAAGTCCCGATCGTCTAAAAGATTTCTAGCTCCAATTCAATAAATATTTTACTTAAATCAATTTGAATATAGGTATGTTCTTGATTATGGTAAGAACAAGAACACCAAGAATATTATTCAAATGTTCTTGAACTTTGATCTAAAATAAAAACTATGAATATTATTCAATATGATATTAATGGTAAAACTCACAAGATTAGATGAAGATTAGAAGAGTATTCTAAATACTTTGTTGGTCAAAGAATCAACCTTCAAAGACATGAAGATATATTCTTGATGCTTTTGATTATTCAACTTTTGAATATATCTTCAAGACTTTTGAGAGAGAGAAATATCAAAAATCAGATTTTTGATTCTCTACCCACAAATATGTCTTCACTTGTAATTAAGTCTTATGTGAGGGCTATCACAAGATACTCTTTTATAGTCCTCAAAATGGCTAAGGGTTCACCAACCTTTTCACCAACCATAATAAACCAGAACAAAATAGCTGCTCTGCTCGTTTAAGTGTGTGACCCTGTAGGTTCTAATTAATACGCAATGAGTATAAAATGATTTTTATGACTCATAAATTATAAGCGGCCTCTAGCTAGACATTATGACTACCCGTATTAAAAGAATTAATTCGACGGCACGAACGAAATCCCGTTACTGTATAATATTTAATCCTCTCGTCACGCGATATCCTAATTAAGCA
Organism: Orobanche coerulescens; assembly: GCA_033398695.1. Lineage (NCBI taxonomy): Eukaryota > Viridiplantae > Streptophyta > Magnoliopsida > Lamiales > Orobanchaceae > Orobanche > Orobanche coerulescens. Next base: position 131,416,562 of record CM065809.1, read on the forward strand.
TAAGGCATGGCTAAGTCGACCTTATATAACTTAATTAATATTATTTATCTCAAGTTACAATTGTCTAATTCAAATATTTATCAATAACTCTTTATTGATCAATTTGAGCATGGCCATGCATTTAAACAATTTAACTTATTAAGGGCCCGTGGATATCTTATCCGTTTTATAGGAGGGACAACTCCCCTCTGGACAAACTAATTCACTCTGCATAAATCGTACCATATACAATCACAAACTGTGTGGTCCCTTGTTACAGAAGACGTTGGTATTGTGTTAAAATACGATACTCATTATGTAGGAAACTGTAGTGTCTTTAGGTAATAAGGAATTAAATAATATATAACAATCATAGGAATTATAATGACTTAATCCATATATAATTCTCTTTGTTAGGTCATATCCAATACGATGTCTCTACATGTATCTATGACGTGATATAACATCTCATGTTCATGACCAGTAAAACATAGTCATCGTATCATCATCATACTAGTAATCATATTACTAGGGATATCTAGAATAAATATTCTTTCATGCTTTAACGAGCTTTACTATCAAGTCACATACTTAATGATCGTAAGCATAATATTAATTCAATGATATAATCAATATTATATAATAATAAATGTCTTCACATTATTATTAAACAGTAGACTTAGAGCATTATACTAACAATCTCCCACTTGCTCTTAGTCCTACACAGACATAAGACCCATAGCCTTTATATGACCATCATTCTTCGCTTGAGAAAGCAACTTGGTTAAAGGATCCACTATGTTATTATCCGTGTGAACTTTGCATATCCTCACATCGCCACGAGTGACAATCTCTCGAATGAGGTGAAACTTCCTAAAGACGTGTTTGTATGCTTGTTGTGATCTCAGTTCTTTAGCTTGTGCAATAGCTCCATTGTTATCACAGTGTAAATTTACTGGATCAACAATGCTAGGAACCACATCCAGTTCGCCAATGAACTTCCTCATCCAAACAACTTTTTTAGATGCTTCCGAAGTGGCTATGTACTCAGCTTCCGTTATAGAATCAGATGTGGTTGGTTGTTTGGAACTCTTCCAGCTAACAACACCACCATTCAAGCAAAATATATATCCCGACTGCGATTTTGAATCATCTTGGTCTGTCTCAAAACTGGCATCGACATAGCCATTAAGGACCATGTCACTATCTTGACCACCATATATCAAGAACATATCTTTAGTTCTTCTCAAGTACTTAAGTATGCTTTTGACTACGGTCCAGTGAGCCTCACCAGGGTCAGATTGGTATCTACTGGTTGCACTCAATGCAAATGATACATCCGGTCTAGTACATATCATGGCATACATGATAGATCCTATAGCCGAAGCATAAGGTATCTGTAACACCCCCAATCCACTCAGGGATATTACACGCCGTAGACCCTCTCCTCGAAGATCTACCAGGCTGGTAACAACATTTAACATCTCGACAATGCCTTCAAGGCTAAATGACTCAGTAGACCGATTTGGTCTTTCAATAAAAATATACAACTCAATTACAACATATACCCACGCATGGGTCAAAATACAATAAACTCCGTGCATAACGGGAAAAGATCTTGCGGCGGAAAAGAAAATACAACTAGACCAATACGACATCAACGGATCCTCGTGTGATTAGTATCGTTCATCTTTCATCATCCTTCGTGCCGACCCCGTGTTATGCTCCAAAACCCGAATGCAAAAATAGACATCCACCCCCCGAATACTCGGGGGTTAGCAAAACTCCACTGTTTTGCTAGTGCAAGTACAAAGTGCAAATACGAACCATACAATTCACATTCCACGAATAACAATAACCAGGAATCCTCAAAGATCCAAACGAAACGAAAAGTACTTCCCGAGGCAAGAGTTTGAGAAAACCTTTCAAAATCGAAATATCATAAATCAATGGAAATAATTTATAAAACGGTTTAGAATGCCATCGAGAGTTTTAATAGAAAACAATTTAGGATTATCAAGTCCTACTTTTCAAAAATCCAAAAGACAAAAGGGGTCACCGCCCCAAAGGTTTACTTTCTGAAAAATGACATTTACCAAACCGTTGGGATTTTAGCCCCAAATCCATAAAATGACTTTTACAAAACCATTGGGATTTTAGCCCCAAATCATCAACTCACAGTACACAAGAACGACCACAAGGTTCGTCTCCCAACATCAAAATCCACAAATAAAGGATTTAACACAAACAACAAAATACTCTAATGCCATCCTAGCCAAGTAAGCCAAACGAACAACTTACCTCTTATACACTTAGTCGATGCATGCAATCATGAAAACCATTCAAAAGCATTCATTTCCGGAAATGCCAATATCAAATCACATTTGTAAAATACACCACAATTAACCGTCGATCCACGTCTCTGTGGACCCCTACCGAGACCCCGTCGGATCTAACCCGTAGTGGTTAAAAGCAAGCTCGTCGATCCACGTCTCTGTGGACCCCTACTGAGACCCCGTCGGATCTAACCCGTAGTGAGCATACACACACACACGTTACTCATGCAATACTAATATGCTAAGAATGTAAGTTCATTAAGAATACTCACTAGAGATGGCTTCTAACTCGACACCATTATCAAACTCTTCAAAACACATTAACAAGATTAAATACGAAATACACGATTCCATAACTTTAAACAACAGGAGGTATCATCAAAGCCTTCAACGTTCAAAATGATTAAATCATAATCAATTCCCAAACACACCGTTCACAAAACACGCACGTATTTTGAAAGAGGGCCTTTAACGAGGCCAAAACAAATCTTTTGAAACCTCATTCCAAACAACCAACAAACACACCAAGACGATCACCGATCATCATATCCATAAAATAAGAAAAGTATGGGCAAGGTACTTGCCTCGAAATTGGCACGCAAGTATTCCGACGAACACGGCTGTTGTGTCGGAATTTACATTTTCCGACCGGCGATCGCCTCGGAGATCGGGCGACCTAGCCACTGCCGAGCAGCCGAGGCGGAACTGCCGACCGGCGACCAGGCGGCCTAGCCTTAGCCCCGCAGACAACATGAATCGGCCAACCGAAGGACCCAGGACAAGTCCCGGTGCCGAGCGATCGACATACAATACGATCATCTCTCGGCGCCTGGCGACAGACTTCTGGCGACCGACTTATGGACGATCTTCTCTCGGCGCTTTGCCGACCGACCCTTGGTGACCGACCAGTGCCGACCCTCAGTGACTGGCCAATGACGACCCTCAGTGACCAGCTAGAGACGACCGCCTCATGCCGATCAGAGCCGATGGCCATTTAGTCAGCAAAGGCCGAGCCTCAGGACAGCACCCACGTGCAGATCCACAAAAGGCGCTGACAGACAGGACCTGTGACCACAGCCTGTCACCTACCTCACCTACCAACAGGGCCGCAGACTTGCAAAAGGAGCTGACAGACAAGACCTGTGACCACAGCCTGTCACCTACCTCGCCTACTGATGAGTCTGCCGAAAGTAACGAAGTGGGACCACCTGTGACAGTACTTCCAGACGCGTGCTGGCTCCTCATTGGACCGCACAGCTGACTGCCGGCTGTAGCCTTGGACTTTTGGCAGACTGCCCATGTGACCTTTAGGACGATCGCCCCATTATATTAATGGCCGAAAGACGATCGCCCGCTAGAAGACAAGGCACCTCATCCCCTATATATAGAAGGCAACCTGCACTTGGACTTCCTCTCTGGCATTCTCGCATTTCACACACCATACAGAAGCAAAATACTCAGCACTTGGCTTTCTCCAACTCTTGGCAACAGCTATCTTTCGGTACTTCTTCTACCGGCCTCTCTCATCAAGCAGGCGATCGGCAGGGACGAAGAACACTGAGCTTCGCCCAAGAGCCGGATTAACAGAGTCTTTTTACACTCATTGTATCTAGATTTCTCACATTAATACTTGTATCCACGAATATTTGTATTAATAACATCTCGCGAGAGCATTCAAGCCCGGGCCTAACAAACCCGGAAAATCTTGTATTATTTATCTTCTCTCGGAAGTGCTCCCGCAATTGTTGTTTGTTGTCCGTCTTCCAGCAGTATTAATCTTCGGATAAATATTTTGGGCAACAACAATTGGCGCTAGAGGAAGGGGCCGCTTGAACCCTCAATTTTTATTCCTACCGTCTCGAAGAACACTCACTGTTCTCGGGGCAGATACTTGAAGTGACACTTACTGCACTTCAAAGAAATCTTTCAGAAATCATGTCTTCCGCCTCCGCGTCGAGGAAAGCTGCCGGCCAGCCGGCCAGACGCCACGTTCCATCCCAGTCCGAGCCGCAGCCGATGGTGGAGGGTAGCCGCCGCGGTCAGAGACGCTCGATCCCGTCCCTGGACGGCGGCCCAAGCCTCTCGTTCGATCGGTTCCGAACCAAGGAACAGATCAAGGGGCCCTGGCCGTCCTACAGGAGCGACGGAGTGCTCTCGACGCGCCTCCTGCTATCACCCCCTCGGCCGTCCGCCGGAAGTCCAAACGGAATCTCAAGGCGTTACTGGCCGAGCGATCGCCAGGAGGCTCCCGTCCGCAAGAAGAGGCGCTCGCCAGCCGGGGCACCTCTGTCTTCGATCGCCTGGGCAGTGACCCGACCTGGCAACCGGGGCAGTCCGGCCCCAGCTACGAGATGACGGAGTTTGAGTCCGTCACCAGGAGCTCGGCCTACCCGACTCCCAGAAGGCAGCCCAGCCGTCTGGCTCCCCCTCGCCAAGTTGCCGAGTCCGGCAGCAGCGGAGTCCGGAGATCGGTACACGATCGCCTCGGCTCCCGCTCCCAAAGCCGATCTGCAAGCGACCAAGCCACGGCGATGGCTGCGATGCAACATCAACTCGACGACATGAAGGCGCTCCTGGAATCCAGGGCAGGCGCAAGAAGACGATCGCCAGGCCAAGCGAGCCGCTCATCGACATCGAGCTCTCCCCCGTGCAGCACAAGATTGCTCCCCCGCAAACACCCGTGTACGAGGGGCGATCGGACCCCCAGATGCACCTGAGGAAGTTCAACATCTACATGACCGGCTGTAGGGCATCAGACGCGACCAGGTGCCGAATGTTCCCTCTGACGCTGGACGACCTCACCCACAGGTGGTACGCCTCGTTGCCGCCTCGGTCCATTGGCTCTTTTAACCAGCTGGCGCACGTCTTCACGGAGTACTTCTCCACCAGGGTCGTCCGGCCAGAAGGTCCTCTTTGCATGATGCAAATCAAGCAGGGAGAAGAAGAGTCCGACTCGGACTACATCGACCGGGTAGACGTGATCATCCTCAACGGCGAGCCCGTAAGCGATGAGACCGCCCTCTACGCGGTCCTAGGAGGATTTCAGGGCTTTTCGCCTATGTTCAGGCATCTTACGATGTAACACCCCAAAAGGCGGCTATTACAGTGCCGTGGACCCCACACTGGGACCCACTAGGCGATATCCAAAACAGATTAAATAAATATTATTTGTGATACCGAACCACAATGAATAGTCATTACTCCGACCTAAAATACAATACAAGTATTTCGCCCATAACACAGGGTCAGATATACATGATAATCAATTCTTCCAACATTATACAATTCACGTATATAGATTTCAAGGATAACATTCTGACTATTAATCATACCCCTCGGGCGTATGAAACAATCAGTCACAAATCGTCGAACACATCCAATCACACATGGACTATGATCGATTAACAATATAGCTCAAGATGGACATCACAGTACGCCCGATCCGGAAATGTGTCCGTGTACATGTCCACCCCGTATACGGAATCCAGAATATACGTGTGACAATGTACCTAATTAGCCTCACGAACTACGTCTCGTGTGCACAGTCCAATACGGAAACATCCACGTATGACTATACAAGTGCCCGGCTAAAAATCCTACACAATATCCAATCGGCACGCAGATATGATTCCGGAAATGTCACGATACAACATGACAACGAGGTTCAATGAAATACTCATCCAATTAAGGATCAAGAAAACTCACCAACGTGAAAATAAAGACCAACGAGATCAACGATTCAAAACGACGTACTTGGGAATGCAACCCCATGAAGAAAACGGAATATCGTCAAGGACAATGTCAAATCGCGACAAACATTACATGAACAATTCATACATATGAAATATATAATTATCACAAGAATCTAATCATCATTATAACCAAGCAAGATAACTTGCCTCAATACGGAGACGGGAATAGTCCTCTTCTTGTTAGAACGAACGAACGGTCCTCGACTAATATTGTGTACTCGAACAATCAACCTTGAATAAAGTATATTTTGCTCATTAATACGTTTATATGATCATCTACACCGAATTTTCACGAGATAACATCTTAATTCCCGATTGAGTAGTTTAACTTCTGAAGTGTTACTTCAAGAACCTTATTCATACCATTCGATTCTCACAATTGATTACAAGATGATACCAAATGTTTGTTGGATTAAGAATCATTCCATAATGTGATAAATAATAATCTCCTATCCTTTAATCTTATCAAGAACATCTCAAATGATTAAAAGTAAAATCTGCACTACATGCAATTACTTATGTTGAGTTAATTAGTTGTAAATCCATATCATGGTTATGAAGATTATCTCAAGTTTAGCATCACTCTTATACTCTTCCAACCGACTTGGGGATTCAAACAACACACCTCTGAATTCACTTGGCCTAGGTTCAAGAAGATCATTTCATTCTTCTAATGATCAACAAGGTTTCTTAAAACATTTATGGTAATTATTCCAATAAGTCATTTACATTACAATGGAACAAGGATTATTATTATACCAATGGTGTTATAAGTCTAGCAAGGAGAGTGTGGTTAAACTAAACATGATCATTACCATATTAAAACACCAAGAACACACCATTACAAACCCTCTAATCAACATGTTCATCATTAAGTTGTTGAAAGCTCAACTACAACATGTTTATTTTGATTAATTCATCACTAGGTGAAATATACTTAATCACTATCATAATAAATTCGAGATTATAGGGTTAAATTGTAGAACATACCTTCAGAAATGAAGAACAATGCACCAAACCACAAGAACACAATATAAGCTTCAAGAATGTCTCCAAGTTCCAATCAACAAGCTCCAAAATCAAAATATAAAGCTCCAACACAAGTTGGAAGAAGGTAAACTTGCTCTAGGGATGAAGGGGGATGATTATATGGGTGAAAATCGGAGTTTGGACGTGCAAAATGAAAGACACAAGTTGTCTTTTTATAACAGCACAGTTCGTTACGTACGCTACGCAACAAGTGTTACGTACGTAAGCTAAGTCCAGAGGTTATTGGACTGAAATACGAACTTCATTATGTACGTTACCGCTAGAAGCATTACGTACGTAATGTGGGTCAACTAGGTTGGCTCCAAAAGATCAGATATTCGAATCCCATCCTGTCCCACACGCCGAAAGTTGAGATCGGATACGATTGCACTGGTTACGTACGTAACAGGTACCCCTTTACGTACGTAAAGGCCTCAAAATAGCATACACTATGACTAACTATTAACGTACGTTAGGCTCAGGTTTTAATAGTTCAATATGCACTTATCTCTACAACACTGAAAATTCAAACATAGTGCGAGTGATCATTTAATTTAAGTCTATTATGATATATTCTAACATCAATATTCATTTCACAAATGCAACAAGATTACAACAGTATTAAATTATCCGAATAGTACAACAACAAGTAAGAATTTCAGTCGGATATTACATACTCCCCCCCTTAAAAGGGGTTTCGTCCTCGAAACTAAGGGGTAAGCAATTCGGGATACCTCTCTTGAATGCTGTGCTCCGTCTCCCATGTGGCTTCCTCGACCCCGTGTCGTGACCACTGAACCTTCAGTAGAGGGGATCGTCTTATTCCGTAATTATTTGATCCTTCTCTCAAGTATCCGTATGGGGCGCTCCTCATACGAATGATCCTCCGCTAAATCGATCTCATCGAACTGAAGTACATGACTCGGATCAGCAACGTATTTCCTTAGCTGGGAGACATGGAATACGTTATGGATCCGGCTCAAGGCTGGTGGTAAAGCCAAACGATAAGCCAAATCGCCTACTCGTTCCAAAACCTCAAACGGCCCGATATACCTCGGACTCAGCTTGCCTCGTTTCCCAAAACGAAAGACTCCTCGGGTAGGAGACACCTTCATTAACACATGGTCACCAACCTCGAACTCAAGTGGTCGTCGACGGTGGTCAGCATAAGACTTCTGTCGACTTTGAGCCGTTAACAACCGGCTCCTAATCAAAGTGATCTTCTCCCGAGCTGCTAATAACATGTTGAGTTCCGTACCCAGAGATTCTGATAGTTCGTCCCAACACAAAGGGGACCTACAGCGACGGCTATATAATGCCTCATACGGTGCCATCTGAATCGAAGCGTGCCAACTATTATTATAAGTGAATTCCACCAAAGGCAGCTGGGCTTCCCAATCGTCCTTCCAATCAAGAGCGCATGCTCTCAACATGTCCTCTAGAGTCTGGATGGTTCTCTCGGCCCGACCATCGGTTTGTGGATGAAAAGACGTATCAAATTCAACTGCGTGCCCATCGCACGATGAACGCCTTCCGTAAGTGTGACACGAATCGCCCGTCACGGTGCGATACAATACTCTTGGGGGTACCGTGCAATCTCACAATTTCCTTAATAAACAATTTGGGCGATCTCGGGACCCCACGTGTCCTTAATCTCCAAGAAGTGGGCTGATTTGGTCAGACGGTCCACAATCACCCAAATCGTATTCATTCCTCGACGACTCGTCGGCAAGCTAGTAATAAAATCCATTGATATGTCCTCCCATTTCCACTCGGGAATCGGGAGCGGTTTCAGCATTCCTGCGGGTCGCTGGTGCTCAATCTTAACCTGCTGACAGGTTAAACATCTCGAAACAAATTCGGCAACCTCACGTTTCATATTTCCCCACCAATAATTTTGCTTCAAATCCTTATACATCTTGCTAGATCCCGGGTGAATAGAGTACGGGGTAGCATGGGCTTCTCTCATGATAGAGTTCCTTAACTCTTCGTCAGCGGGTACACAAACCCGATTTCTAAATCATATCAATCCATCCTCGTGGATCATGAATCCAGGGGCTTTCCCTTGGGTTACCTCATCCCGGACTCGAGATAAGAATGGGTCCGTAACTTGCCTCGATCTGATCATATCATCAAGAGATGAAGAAATCTCAAGGGTGCAAAGCTGTCCCTGAATACGCTGTAACCAAACTTCAATTTCTGGCCTCATAAGGTCCAATTGCAACTCTCTCTGTGCTGTCAAATGGCTCAGCATCTGCTCCTGCACTGTCTTACGGCTCAAAGCGTCGGCAACCACATTAGCTTTACCCGGATGATAAAGGATCTCGATATCATAGTCCTTGATTAATTCTAGCCACCTTCTCTGCCTCATGTTCAACTCCTTCTGAGTAAAAATGTACTTTAGGCTCTTGTGGTCTGTAAAGATCTGGCAGGTAACCCCATAAAGATAGTGACGCCATATTTTCAAAGCAAACACCACGGCTGCTAACTCCAAGTCATGGGTCAGATAGTTAACTTCATAGGGTCGCAATTGTCTTGATGCATAGGCAATCACTTTCCCTTCCTGCATTAGTACACATCCCAGACCCTGTCTCGACGCGTCACTATACACCACAAATCCTTCCGTTCCTTTTGGTAAGACCAAAACAGGTGCCGAAATCAATCGACTCTTGAGATTTTCAAAACTTTGCTGGCATGCTTCTGTCCACAAATACTTCTTGTCCTTTCGCAGTAAGCTAGTCATCGGTTGCGCAATTCTAGAAAATCCTTCTACGAACCGTCGGTAGTAACCTGCTAGGCCGAGGAAACTACGAATTTCCTTCACGTTCTTCGGTGGTAACCAATATCGAATGGCTTCCGTCTTTTGTGGGTCCACTCTCACCCCTTCGGATGATATCACATGCCCAAGAAAGACAACCTCAGGTATCCAGAATTCACACTTAGAAAATTTCCCATAGAGCTGTTCTCGCCTCAATGTATCGAGAACTTGGTGGAGGTGACGCTCGTGCTCTTCGTGGTCACGAGAGTAAATCAGAATGTCGTCAATAAAAACGACTACAAAGCGATCCAAATAGTTAATAAAAACTCGATTCATCAACTCCATGAATACCGCCGGTGCATTAGTCAGTCCAAATGGCATCACCACAAACTCATAATGCCCATAGCGAGTACGGAATACTGTTTTCGAAATGTCAGACTCTCTAATCCTCAACTGATGATAACCAGATCTCAAGTCGATCTTAGAAAACACGGCAGCTCCCTGAAGTTGGTCCAATAAATCATCAATACGAGGCAAGGGATACTTGTTCTTGATGGTTATCCTGTTCAGCTCACGGTAATCAATACATAAGCGTAGAGATCCATCTTTCTTCCGCACAAATAACACTGGTGCTCCCCAAGGGGACGCACTAGGTCGAATATAGCCCTTGTCAGTCAACTCCTCAAGCTGGTTCTTCAATTCCTGCATCTCAGTCGGAGCCATACGGTACGGTGCTTTTGAGAGCCGGGATGTACCTGGTTCTAACTCAATAATAAACTCCACGTCACGATGAGGAGGTAAGCCTGGCAACTCGTCTGGAAATACATCGGGGTAGTCTCGGACTACCGGAATGTCGGCCAATTCAACTGGTCGATCTGCTGTTTTGGTCATGTAGCACCAATAACCAATACACCCTTGATTAAGCAGTTTATTGCTTTCATAGATCGATGACTCTCCCGAGCAGTGGGATTATCACCTCAAAAATACACTCGAAACCATCATCGGAAGTGATGGTTACCATTCGCTTGCGGACCGAGTATTGCATCATGACGATCCATCCAATCGATACCCAAGATTATATCATCCTTAGGTAAATCGACTACAATCAGTTGACAACCACTCACGGCCGCTCAAACGAATCGGACGATCACGGACTTCACGATTTCCAATAATTCTTCTACCATCAGGTAGACCAATCACGTAGGGCTCACAATTGATAACATGGTCTAGAGGCAAACGACTTAAACAAGAAGAAGATATAAAGGAGTGTGAAGCACCAGTATCAAAAAGAACACACACAGGCTGGGAGTGGATCTCGAGTATACCTGAAATCATGCTGGCCTCGGGATCATCAGCTTTCTTCATCTCGTAAATCCTGGGTTTCGCAGTTCCGGCACCAGGTGTACCACTTTGATTCCCACGGCCCATTCCCCTATTCGCCCCGGTGGTCTGATAGGAAGCGGACGAAGGCATCCGGTTCTGGACAGAGGATGAACTGGGGCATGAGACGCTACTGGTTCAGGTCCGGGCCCACCCCTGCAAAAACGAGCACGGTGACCAATCTTGCCACAAGTATGACATGTGACGGCAGGCTTCGAGCATTTGGAGCTGATATGCCCCTGGTCTCCGCAGTTATAGCACACAACAGAGGAGGGGACCGCTCGAGAGTGCAATCCAGCTGGCTTCGACGCCATGGGTGGTCGATCAGAAGGGTTTGGCAATGACTGGGGCTTCTTGAATGTCTCCCGATTACTCTCGATGCAGTTCTGTTCTGGATCTTTTGTTGTTGGACTGTGGTTGTTTCTTGAAAATCTCCTTCGCGGTGAGTTCGTACTCCAGAGCCTCTCGATGAACTCTGGTAAAGTAGTACAGTGGTGATTCAACATCTGCATTCTCATTCGGGGTTTAAGCCTCTTGAGAAAGTATTTGATCTTATCGGCCTCTGTTCGGATAATTGTCGTGGCGAAAGGAAGGAGTGCCTGAAATTTTTCAGCAACAGATAATACATCATCGTCCTCAGACGGGTCGGGGTTCAATAGTTCCGACAGCTTGGCCTCACGGAGTGGCCCTGGATAGTAACGGTCTAGCATGAGGTTTTTAAATTACTCCCAAGTGTAAACACCATCAGCTGGCCTTACTGAAAGCCACCAGGTATGAGCGCCTTTGCTAAGATAATACGCGGCTACCGAAACGCGATTCTCTTCCGGGCAGTCCACCATCTGGACAAGTTTCTCAAAATGCTCGATCCAATGCACGATGTCAGCAGGCTCAGAGGAGCCTTCAAAAGTCAGTGGTCGCTGGCGAGAGATGTCGCTGATAATCCGACTCACGGGTCCGCCAATCACAGGAGGAGGATGAGCCCCCTGCTGCTGGCCAGTAGCGGCCCTCTGCATAGCTTCCATTAGTTGACCCATCTAGGTCATCTGTGTCATCATGCCCTGCATTACGACGTAAGGATCGACATGCGCATCCCCGCGCCAACTGTGGTGCGATTGTTCCCTAGAAGGTGAACCACTGTCTGCGGAACTCTGATCCGCATTCGCGCGTCTGTTGGCTCGAGGTATCGGGATTCGGCCCCTTCCGCGGCCTCGTCCCCCTCTGCCACGACCTCTCAGGTTTCTTTCCATACTGAAAGAATCAATCATAATGATAACCATAAGTATAGTTCAAGATACTAAAATTCATGCTAAGTTAATAGCAACAAGGAATCACATATTTCAAGGAAACGGTTATCGATACCACGAATGTCGCACCGAATATTATATCGGTGTCAAGTCGAACAATTCAATCATATAATCAATTCAGCATTTACCTCGGATTATCAACCAGAAAAATCTTGTCACAATTCCTCGAAATAACATGATCAACAAGGAGACCCATACTGATATCAATATTATGCCAGTAATTAAATCATGGCTTATAAAGTACATACCGTATTTGGCTCGTAGGGTCAGGCGCTTGCACAGGTCACACGTGACACGAAGGTCTCTTGATACTAGTTCATTTCACAATGACTCATAAAAAGAAAACAACTCTCTGATACCATCTTCTGTAACACCCCAAAAGGCGGCTATTACAGTGCCGTGGACCCCACACTGGGACCCACCAGGCGATATCCAAAACAGATTAAATAAACATTATTTGTGATACCGAACCACAATGAATAGTCATTACTCCGATTAGGAATTTATCAAAATTCTGGCCAACGGCCTTATAATACACAGGATCCGAAAAAAAACAAGTATAAACCATATGGAGATGGAAAATACTTCAAATGTCAATACAACCAAATAGTAATTTAAATGGAACAGAAAATAAAATAACATAACACGGTTTAACATAACCGGACAATAAATGATGTGGGGCCCCTGAACTAGTATCCTTCGAACCCTTCACCGTCAACATGCTCTTCCCGTGCCTTGCCTTTGCCTCGACCTAAAATACAATACAAGTATTTCGCCCATAACACAGGGTCAGATATACATGATAATCAATTCTTCCAACATTATACAATTCACGTATATAGATTTCAAGGATAACATTCGACTATTAATCATACCCTCGGGCGTATGAAACAATCAGTCACAAATCGTCGAACACATCCAATCACACATGGACTATGATCGATTAACAATATAGCTCAAGATGGACATCACAGTACGCCCGATCCGGAAATGTGTCCGTGTACATGTCCACCCCGTATACGGAATCCAGAATATACGTGTGACAATGTACCTAATTAGCCTTACGAACTACGTCTCGTGTGCACAGTCCAATACGGAAACATCCACGTATGACTATACAAGTGCCCGGCTAAAAATCCTACACAATATCCAATCGGCACGCAGATATGATTTCGGAAATGTCACGATACAACATGACAACGAGGTTCAATGAAATACTCATCCAATTAAGGATCAAGAAAACTCACCAACGTGAAAATAAAGACCAACGAGATCAACGATTCAAAGCAGCGTACTGGGAATGCAACCCCATGAAGAAAACGGAATATCGTCAAGGACAATGTCAAATCGCGACAAACATTACATGAACAATTCATACATATGAAATATATAATTATCACAAGAATCTAATCATCATTATAACCAAGCAAGATAACTTGCCTCAATACGGAGACGGGAATAGTCCTCTTCTTGTTAGAACGAACGAACGGTCCTCGACTAATATTGTGTACTCGAACAATCAACCTTGAATAAAGTATATTTTGCTCATTAATACGTTTATATGATCATCTACACCGAATTTTCACGAGATAACATCTTAATTCCCGATTGAGTAGTTTAACTTCTGAAGTGTTACTTCAAGAACCTTATTCATACCATTCGATTCTCACAATTGATTACAAGATGATACCAAATGTTTGTTGGATTAAGAATCATTCCATAATGTGATAAATAATAATCTCCTATCCTTTAATCTTATCAAGAACATCTCAAATGATTAAAAGTAAAATCTGCACTACATGCAATTACTTATGTTGAGTTAATTAGTTGTAAATCCATATCATGGTTATGAAGATTATCTCAAGTTTAGCATCACTCTTATACTCTTCCAACTGACTTGGGGATTCAAACAACACACCTCTGAATTCACTTGGCCTAGGTTCAAGAAGATCATTTCATTCTTCTAATGATCAACAAGGTTTCTTAAAACATTTATGGTAATTATTCCAATAAGTCATTTACATTACAATGGAACAAGGATTATTATTATACCAATGGTGTTATAAGTCTAGCAAGGAGAGTGTGGTTAAACTAAACATGATCATTACCATATTAAAACACCAAGAACACACCATTACAAACCCTCTAATCAACATGTTCATCATTAAGTTGTTGAAAGCTCAACTACAACATGTTTATTTTGATTAATTCATCACTAGGTGAAATATACTTAATCACTATCATAATAAATTCGAGATTATAGGGTTAAATTGTAGAACATACCTTCAGAAATGAAGAACAATGCACCAAACCACAAGAACACAATATAAGCTTCAAGAATGTCTCCAAGTTCCAATCAACAAGCTCCAAAATCAAAATATAAAGCTCCAACACAAGTTGGAAGAAGGTAAACTTGCTCTAGGGATGAAGGGGGATGATTATATGGGTGAAAATCGGAGTTTGGACGTGCAAAATGAAAGACACAAGTTGTCTTTTTATAACAGACATTCGTTACGTACGCTTACGCAACAAGTGTTACGTACGTAAGCTAAGTCCAGAGGTTATTGGACTGAAATACGAACTTCATTATGTACGTTACCGCTAGAAGCATTACGTACGTAATGTGGGTCAACTAGGTTGGCTCCAAAAGATCAGATATTCGAATCCCATCCTGTCCCACACGCCGAAAGTTGAGATCGGATACGATTGCACTGGTTACGTACGTAACAGGTACCCCTTTACGTACGTAAAGGCCTCAAAATAGCATACACTATGACTAACTATTAACGTACGTTAGGCTCAGGTTTTAATAGTTCAATATGCACTTATCTCTACAACACTGAAAATTCAAACATAGTGCGAGTGATCATTTAATTTAAGTCTATTATGATATATTCTAACATCAATATTCATTTCACAAATGCAACAAGATTACAACAGTATTAAATTATCCGAATAGTACAACAGCAAGTAAGAATTTCAGTCGGATATTACATACTCCCCCCCTTAAAAGGGGTTTCGTCCTCGAAACTAAGGGGTAAGCAATTCGGGATACCTCTCTTGAATGCTGTGCTCCGTCTCCCATGTGGCTTCCTCGACCCCGTGTCGTGACCACTGAACCTTCAGTAGAGGGGATCGTCTTATTCCGTAATTGTTTGATCCTTCTCTCAAGTATCCGTATGGGGCGCTCCTCATACGAATGATCCTCCGCTAAATCGATCTCATCGAACTGAAGTACATGACTCGGATCAGCAACATATTTCCTTAGCTGGGAGACATGGAATACGTTATGGATCCGGCTCAAGGCTGGTGGTAAAGCCAAACGATAAGCCAAATCGCCTACTCGTTCCAAAACCTCAAACGGCCCGATATACCTCGGACTCAGCTTGCCTCGTTTCCCAAAACGAAAGACTCCTCGGGTAGGAGACACCTTCATTAACACATGGTCACCAACCTCGAACTCAAGTGGTCGTCGACGGTGGTCAGCATAAGACTTCTGTCGACTTTGAGCCGTTAACAACCGGCTCCTAATCAAAGTGATCTTCTCCCGAGCTGCTAATAACATGTTGGGTTCCGTACCCAGAGATTCTGATAGTTCGTCCCAACACAAAGGGGACCTACAGCGACGGCTATATAATGCCTCATACGGTGCCATCTGAATCGAAGCGTGCCAACTATTATTATAAGTGAATTCCACCAAAGGCAGCTGGGCTTCCCAATCGTCCTTCCAATCAAGAGCGCATGCTCTCAACATGTCCTCTAGAGTCTGGATGGTTCTCTCAGACTGACCATCGGTTTGTGGATGAAAAGACGTACTGAAATTCAACTGCGTGCCCATCGCACGATGAACTGCCTTCCAGAAGTGTGACACGAATCGCCCGTCACGGTCTGATACAATACTCTTGGGGGTACCGTGCAATCTCACAATTTCCTTAATAAACAGCTGGGCCAATCTCTCGGGACCCCACGTGTCCTTAATCTCCAAGAAGTGGGCTGATTTGGTCAGACGGTCCACAATCACCCAAATCGTATTCATTCCTCGACGACTCGTCGGCAAGCTAGTAATAAAATCCATTGATATGTCCTCCCATTTCCACTCGGGAATCGGGAGCGGTTTCAGAATTCCTGCGGGTCGCTGGTGCTCAATCTTAACCTGCTGACAGGTTAAACATCTCGAAACAAATTCGGCAACCTCACGTTTCATATTTCCCCACCAATAATTTTGCTTCAAATCCTTATACATCTTGCTAGATCCCGGGTGAATAGAGTACGGGGTAGCATGGGCTTCTCTCATGATAGAGTTCCTTAACTCTTCGTCAGCGGGTACACAAACCCGATTTCTAAATCATGTCAATCCATCCTCGTGGATCATGAATCCAGGGGCTTTCCCTTGGGTTACCTCATCCCGGACTCGAGATAAGAATGGGTCCGTAACTTGCCTCGATCTGATCATATCATCAAGAGATGAAGAAATCTCAAGGGTGCAAAGCTGTCCCTGAATACGCTGTAACCAAACTTCAATTTCTGGCCTCATAAGGTCCAATTGCAACTCTCTCTGTGCTGTCAAATGGCTCAGCATCTGCTCCTGCACTGTCTTACGGCTCAAAGCGTCGGCAACCACATTAGCTTTACCCGGATGATAAAGGATCTCGATATCATAGTCCTTGATTAATTCTAGCCACCTTCTCTGCCTCATGTTCAACTCCTTCTGAGTAAAAATGTACTTTAGGCTCTTGTGGTCTGTAAAGATCTGGCAGGTAACCCCATAAAGATAGTGACACCATATTTTCAAAGCAAACACCACGGCTGCTAACTCCAAGTCATGGGTCAGATAGTTAACTTCATAGGGTCGCAATTGTCTTGATGCATAGGCAATCACTTTCCCTTCCTGCATTAGTACACATCCTGCACTCTGTCTCGACGCGTCACTATACACCACAAATCCTTCCGTTCCTTTTGGTAAGACCAAAACAGGTGCCGAAATCAATCGACTCTTGAGATTTTCAAAACTTTGCTGGCATGCTTCTGTCCACAAATACTTCTTGTCCTTTCGCAGTAAGCTAGTCATCGGTTGCGCAATTCTAGAAAATCCTTCTACGAACCGTCGGTAGTAACCTGCTAGGCCGAGGAAACTACGAATTTCCTTCACGTTCTTCGGTGGTAACCAATATCGAATGGCTTCCGTCTTTTGTGGGTCCACTCTCACCCCTTCGGATGATATCACATGCCCAAGAAAGACAACCTCAGGTATCCAGAATTCACACTTAGAAAATTTCCCATAGAGCTGTTCTCGCCTCAATGTATCGAGAACTTGGTGGAGGTGACGCTCGTGCTCTTCGTGGTCACGAGAGTAAATCAGAATGTCGTCAATAAAAACGACTACAAAGCGATCCAAATAGTTAATAAAAACTCGATTCATCAACTCCATGAATACCGCCGGTGCATTAGTCAGTCCAAATGGCATCACCACAAACTCATAATGCCCATAGCGAGTACGGAATACTGTTTTCGAAATGTCAGACTCTCTAATCCTCAACTGATGATAACCAGATCTCAAGTCGATCTTAGAAAACACGGCAGCTCCCTGAAGTTGGTCCAATAAATCATCAATACGAGGCAAGGGATACTTGTTCTTGATGGTTATCCTGTTCAGCTCACGGTAATCAATACATAAGCGTAGAGATCCATCTTTCTTCCGCACAAATAACACCGGTGCTCCCCAAGGGACGACTAGGTCGAATATAGCCCTTGTCACCAACTCCTCAAGTGGTTCTTCAATTCCCGCATCTCGGTCGGAGCCATACGGTGCACGGTGCTTTTGAGAGCCGGACGTACACAGTTCTAACTCAATAATAAACTCCATGTCACGATGAGGAGGTAAGCCCGGCAACTCGTCTGAAATACATCGGGGTAGTCTCGGACTACCTAATGTCGGCCAATTCAATCGTCGATCTCTGCTTTGGTCATGTAGCACCAATAACTAATACACCCTTGATTAAGCGGTTTATTGCTTTCATAGCACTGATGACTCTCCCAGAACGACTGGGATTATCACCTCAAAAAATACACTCGAAACCATCATCGGAAGTGATGGTTACCATTCGCTTCAGGACACTGAGTATTGCATCATGACGATCCATCCAATCGATACCCAAGATTATATCATCCTTAGGTAAATCGACTACAATCAGATTTGACAACCACTCACGGTCGTTCAAACGAATCGGACAAATTCTGGACTTCACGATTTCCAATAATTCTTCTACCATCAGGTAGACCAATCACGTAGGGCTCACAATTGATAACATGGTCTAGAGGCAAACGACTTAAACAAGAAGAAGATATAAAGGAGTGTGAAGCACCAGTATCAAAAAGAACACACACAGGCTGGGAGTGGATCTCGAGTATACCTGAAATCATGCTGGCCTCGGGATCACGGCTTTCTTCATCTCGTAAATCCTGGTTTCAGCTTTCGGCACAGTGTACCACTTTGATTCCCACGGCCCATTCCCCTATTCGCCGGTGGTCCGATAGAAGCGACGAAGGCATCCGGTTACGGACAGAGGATGAACCGGGGCATGAGGCATCTTGGTTCAGTCCGGCCCACCTCGCAAAACGAGCACGGTGACCAATCTTGCCACAAGTATGACATGTGACGGCAGGCTTCGAGCATTTGGAGCTGATATGCCCCTGGTCTCCGCAGTTATAGCACACAACAGAGGAGGGGACCGCTCGAGAGTGCAATCCAGCTGGCTTCGACGCCATGGGTGGTCGATCAGAAGGGTTTGGCAATGACTGGGGCTTCTTGAATGTCTCCCGATTACTCTCAGTCTGGTTCTGGTTCCTGGATCTTTTGTTGTTGGACTGTGGTTGTTTCTTGAAAATCTCCTTCGCGGTGAGTTCGTACTCCAGAGCCTCTCGATGAACTCTGGTAAAGTAGTACAGTGGTGATTCAACATCTGCATTCTCATTCGGGGTTTAAGCCTCTTGAGAAAGTATTTGATCTTATCGGCCTCTGTTCGGATAATTGTCGTGGCGAAAGGAAGGAGTGCCTGAAATTTTTCAGCAACAGATAATACATCATCGTCCTCAGACGGGTCGGGGTTCAATAGTTCCGACAGCTTGGCCTCACGGAGTGGCCCTGGATAGTAACGGTCTAGCATGAGGTTTTTAAATTACTCCCAAGTGTAAACACCATCAGCTGGCCTTCCGAAAGCCACTGTATGAGCGCCTTTGCTAAGATAATACGCGGCTACCAAACGCGATTCTCTTCCGGCACCCACCATCTGGACAAGTTTCTCAAAATGCTCGATCCAATGAACGATGTCGGCAGGCTCGCAGGAGCCTTCAAAAGTCGGTGGTCGCGGCGAGAGATGTCTCTGATAATCCGACTCACGGGTCCGACAAACAAAGGAGGAGGATGAGCCCCCTGCCGCCGGCCGCAGCGGCCCTCTGCATAGCTTCCATTAGTTGACCCATCTAGGTCATCTGTGTCATCATGCCCCGCATTACGACGTAAGGATCGACATGCGCATCCCCGCGCCAATCGTGGTGCGATTGTTCCCTAGAAGGTGAACCACCGTCTGCGGAACTCGATCCGCATTCGCGCGTCTGTTGGCTCGAGGTATCGGGATTCGGCCCCTTCCGCGGCCTCGTCCCCCTCGCCACGACCTCTCGTGTTTCTTTCCATACCGAAAGAATCAATCATAATGATAACCATAAGTATAGTTCAAGATACTAAAATTCATGCTAAGTTAATAGCAACAAGGAATCACATATTTCAAGGAAACGGTTATCGATACCATTTAATGTCGCACCGAATATTATATCGGTGTCAAGTCGAACAATTCAATCATATAATCAATTCAGCATTTACCTCGGATTATCAACCAGAAAAATCTTGTCACAATTCCTCGAAATAACATGATCAACAAGGAGACCCATACTGATATCAATATTATGCCAGTAATTAAATCATGGCTTATAAATTACATACCGTATTTTGCTCGTAGGGTCGCGCTTGCACTGAGTCACACGTGACACGAAGGTCTCTTTATACTAGTTAATTTCACAATGACTCATAAAAAGAATACAACTCTCTGATACCATCTTCTGTAACACCCCAAAAGGCGGCTATTACAGTGCCGTGGACCCCACACTGGGACCCACCAGGCGATATCCAAAACAGATTAAATAAACATTATTTGTGATACCGAACCACAATGAATAGTCATTACTCCGATTAGGAATTTATCAAAATTCTGGCCAACGGCCTTATAATACACAGGATCCGAAAAAAAACAAGTATAAACCATATGGAGATGGAAAATACTTCAAATGTCAATACAACCAAATAGTAATTTAAATGGAACAGAAAATAAAATAACATAACACGGTTTAACATAACCGGACAATAAATGATGTGGGGCCCCTGAACTAGTATCCTTCGAACCCTTCACCGTCAACATGCTCTTCCCGTGCCTTGCCTTTGCCTCGACCTAAAATACAATACAAGTATTTCGCCCATAACACAGGGTCAGATATACATGATAATCAATTCTTCCAACATTATACAATTCACGTATATAGATTTCAAGGATAACATTCTGACTATTAATCATACCCCTCGGGCGTATGAAACAATCAGTCACAAATCGTCGAACACATCCAATCACACATGGACTATGATCGATTAACAATATAGCTCAAGATGGACATCACAGTACGCCCGATCCGAAAATGTGTCCGTGTACATGTCCACCCCGTATACGGAATCCAGAATATACGTGTGACAATGTACCTAATTAGCCTCACGAACTACGTCTCGTGTGCACAGTCCAATACGGAAACATCCACGTATGACTATACAAGTGCCCGGCTAAAAATCCTACACAATATCCAATCGGCACGCAGATATGATTCCGGAAATGTCACGATACAACATGACAACGAGGTTCAATGAAATACTCATCCAATTAAGGATCAAGAAAACTCACCAACGTGAAAATAAAGACCAACGAGATCAACGATTCAAAACGACGTACTTGGGAATGCAACCCCATGAAGAAAACGGAATATCGTCAAGGACAATGTCAAATCGCGACAAACATTACATGAACAATTCATACATATGAAATATATAATTATCACAAGAATCTAATCATCATTATAACCAAGCAAGATAACTTGCCTCAATACGGAGACGGGAATAGTCCTCTTCTTGTCGGAACGAACGGTCCTCGACTAATATTGTGTACTCGAACAATCAACCTTGAATAAAGTATATTTTGCTCATTAATACGTTTATATGATCATCTACACCGAATTTTCACGAGATAACATCTTAATTCCCGATTGAGTAGTTTAACTTCTGAAGTGTTACTTCAAGAACCTTATTCATACCATTCGATTCTCACAATTGATTACAAGATGATACCAAATGTTTGTTGGATTAAGAATCATTCCATAATGTGATAAATAATAATCTCCTATCCTTTAATCTTATCAAGAACATCTCAAATGATTAAAAGTAAAATCTGCACTACATACAATTACTTATGTTGAGTTAATTAGTTGTAAATCCATATCATGGTTATGAAGATTATCTCAAGTTTAGCACCACTCTTATACTCTTCCAACTGACTTGGGGATTCAAACAACACACCTCTGAATTCACTTGGCCTAGGTTCAAGAAGATCATTTCATTCTTCTAATGATCAACAAGGTTTCTTAAAACATTTATGGTAATTATTCTAATAAGTCATTTACATTACAATGGAACAAGGATTATTATTATACCAATGGTGTTATAAGTCTAGCAAGGAGAGTGTGGTTAAACTAAACATGATCATTACCATATTAAAACACCAAGAACACACCATTACAAACCCTCTAATCAACATGTTCATCATTAAGTTGTTGAAAGCTCAACTACAACATGTTTATTTTGATTAATTCATCACTAGGTGAAATATACTTAATCACTATCATAATAAATTCGAGATTATAGGGTTAAATTGTAGAACATACCTTCAGAAATGAAGAACAATACACCAAACCACAAGAACACAATATAAGCTTCAAGAATGTCTCCAAGTTCCAATCAACAAGCTCCAAAATCAAAATGTAAAGCTCCAACACAAGTTGGAAGAAGGTAAACTTGCTCTAGGGATGAAGGGGATGATTATATGGGTGAAAATCGGAGTTTGGAGGTGCAAAATGAAAGACACAAGTTGTCTTTTTATAACAGCACAGTTCGTTACGTACGCTACACAACAAGTGTTACGTACGTAAGCTAAGTCCAGAGGTTACTGGACTGAAATACGAACTTCATTACGTACGTTACCGCTAGAAGCATTACGTACGTAATGTGGGTCAACTAGGTTGGCTCCAAAAGATCAGATATTCGAATCCCATCCGGTCCCACACGCCGAAAGTTCAGATCGGATACGATTGCACTGGTTACGTACGTAACAGGTACCCCTTTACGTACGTAAAGGCCTCAAAATAGCGTACGCTATGACTAACTATTAACGTACGTTAGGCTCAGGTTTTAATAGTTCAATATGCACTTATCTCTACAACACTGAAAATTCAAAAATAGTGTGAGTGATCATTTAATTTAAGTCTATTATGATATATTCTAACATCAATATTCATTTCACAAATGCAACAAGATTACAACAGTATTAAATTATCCGAATAGTACAACAGCAAGTAAGAATTTCCGTCGGATATTACACACGAAGACCCAACCTACAACCTACGCAGCCTTCCAGGCTAGAGCCACAGATTTTCTGGCCAGGCAGAGGTTTCTTCTTAGCCTATGAGCAGCGCGATCGGCGCCTGGACGACGATCTCCCGCCCGATCGCCGATATCGACCTACGAATAAAGCGATCGGCAGCCGAGCGACGATCGCCAGTCTTCCAGCCGGATCGCCGTTCATCACGCTACATCATCAGCAACCCGGAGGAAACGATCGCCCTCTATAGTCCAGCATCTAACATGACGGACTAAGGCATATGATTGCCTCCACCGCACATCATAAAGCCATGGTCCTGGTAGTCGATGGAACCGGCTGCTTCGGCCATGCAAGGTCCCTTTCGGTCGAGACCGCTCACCCTTCGTTTAAATACGAGGCCGGCATAGTCTGAGGGCTCTCCAAAATTAATCAGTGGACACGATCGCCCGCCCGCAAGGATCATCATCTAACTTGGTGAACCCGGACAAAGCGACACGTGCCACTACCCCCGTCTCAACGTACACCGTCGAGGTTCGTCATCTCCATGGCGGGCCGAGGTGGAAGCAGAGTTAAACAAGCCGCGGGCGTGGAGTTGATTCATCCGACGCTGCCCCGCGCAAGGACTCCTCTAGACTGAGACCGCACGCCTTTCATTTAAATACGAGGCGAGGCGCAGCCTAACAGAGGACCCTCATAATAAAGTGAGTCACGAGACACTCAATGTCTTCGCTGTTGGGATTCGGCGCCTAAAATCGAAGGCCGCAGCGGAAGCGGTAAAACGAAAATTAATTCGATCCGAATCCCTACGAGGATCGATCGAGCTACATATATACGAATATTGAATGAACAAAGAAGATACGAGAAAACACATACCCTCGAAGTCCGTTGATTGAATGGTAATCTTCTCTCGAGCTATTCCCCAAGCTTTAGGCGATCTCCTTTCAATTCAATCCGCTCCAAGCTCTTGAATGATCCAACGCCGAAAACACCGCGTCTCTACTTGCCACGCGCCGGAGAAACGACCGGAACGACGATCACCTTGCTATCCTCCGAGGATACGGCTAGAGCTAAGTGATGAAGCTTCTAATATGAGATTATCACACTCTAAGTGTATAACTCACAACTCTCATTTATTTCTTGATTTTTCTCCAAGAATCACCAAGAACAAGTTGAAGAAGAAGATGAAGATAAGTGTTTGAACTCAAAGTCTCACTTTCTCTCTCTCTCAATGTATCTCACGGATGGCTCATTCATTTTAAGAGAGTGACAAGTCTTCTCTTCTTGAAAAAGATATCAAATATCTATTCATTAAACACCTAATCAAGATTCCAATTGATTTAAAAATCAAAGTCTTATCAAGGTGTGGGGAAGGGGGGCGGCCATGATGAAGAAATAGGACGAGTTCGGTTCGTTTCGGACTCTCGTGAGTCCAAACAGATAAACTCCGATTCCGTTCCGATGTATTTATATCGATCAATTAATCCAATTAATTAATCATATCAAATACATAATAACATAATTAATTTCTCCAAGAAATAGTTATATCTATGAATTAAATTAATCACCCAGTAATTTATTTAATTTATTAGGCCGTAAATTAATTTATCCAATAAATCAATTTAAACATCCAATGTCCCGAATTAGATATCTAATATCTAATATTCATAATGAGAGAATTAAGCTTGATTCATTCCGTCGTCAATCCTAATGCGCGACTCGGTAGGTCCGTCTCAGTCAGCAATGGGAGGAACCAAAGAGTAGTAGCACCACCTAGCCAGCCTGGTGGCCTACATCGTACCCCAACTGAGAACGAATGATTGGGATCATTCAAGAACCATTCTGTCGTGAATACCAGTATACGTATAAACCCTTCTTTCAAATGTCCCGATCAAGTTATAGGGTCACGGTCAGTCAAACCCTATTTGTACTTGACGCTATGCATGCGTTAATGCAAATCGAGATCATCGAGCTCTCGTGTATCCAATACAACTAGTTCCAATGCTTTGGCCAAAGACTTATGATCTCATCTGCCAGTAACCGCATAGGACATATAACCCGCTCACTAACGGGAGAAAGAATTCTATCTTGGTATTAGATGGGACTGCTACTTGCCCGTCAAGATGCACGTCGAGGTTGACCCCCGCCTTAGGTTTACGGTCGAACTACTCTAATGAAAATCTTGACGTCACAAGCACATCCCTACTAAATCCTCAAGTCGAAGGTTCACGAATACCTATCACAACCTTTCGATTCCGTCATTGTCTGTCCCGGAGTGAAATCCGTGTGACGAATCGAGGGTGAGTCGGTTCGAGTATACTAATCCAATTAGCATACCTATAACGTGTGCTCCCACTAACCATTAGTGTTTGACAGGCACTCTCCATGTCAAAGAACACGTCATACAAGTCTTCACATAAACTTAACGCCTACCATGTTTCATCGACTTGCGAGCGATTAAGTATTTGAGCTATAACCTTTCCGGTGCCGACCCCTTATCCAATAAGGAGTGGAACGTTTTGCTCTCAAATACATGGACTAGTTTCTATATATTTATTTACGAGTTAGGAATGCCAGTAACTCCAGTAAATAAAGAAACATCCATTGCCTTATATTAGTGATATACATAATTACAAGTACAATGCCCTCACTCAACAACCTCTGAGTGGCATTCGAGGGCATACTCCTAACAATCTCCCACTTGCACTCAATGCCACACATTATGGTATCTAATACCCATGTTCTCCAGATTATGCTCCAGGCTAATCTGAGAATGTGGCTTGGTTAGTGGATCAGCGACGTAGTCGCCTGACTCTACTCTATGCAGCACAATGTATCTCTTTGCGATCAAATACTCTTACGAGATGATACTCTCTCAATATGTTTGGTACTGTTGTGAAAACTCGGCTCTTAGGCCTGTGCTACCGCTCTGGCAGCACAACACAAGGTGTCACGAGAAGTTTACCTAGTAAGTTCTTAACCCTTCTTTTGGAGGCCTCCATGGCCGCTTTATACTCAGCCTAACTGGTGGAATCAGCAGTCGCGCTATACTAGGCACTATGCCAAGATACTGCTCTTTCATTAAGAGTAAATGTAGCCAGAAGTAGACATATAATCGTCTTTCTGTCCTTGGAAGTCCAATACAATGAATCCCACCACATTCTGTTCTCGACCACCATATATAAGAATCAGATCTCTTAGTACTTCTAAAGTACTTGAGAACATTCTTTACGGCGGTCTAATGTTCCCTGACTGGGTTAGCCCGAAACCTACTTACCACGCTTCCAGCATGCGCAATGTCAGGTCTTGTACACAATAAAGCATATGTAAGGCTACCCACTTCCGAAGCATATGGTGTATAACTCATTTCCTTTCATTGTTCCTCACTATGAGGACACATCTTCAAGGTGAGTTTTATTCCATGTCGCATCGGAAGGAACCCTCTTTAAGATCTAATCTATATAGAGGGCTTGGGAAAAACTGTTGGGTTTTCTATGTATCGAATACAAAATAATCGGAGTAAAAACGCAGCGGAACAATAAAAGTGAAAACCCAATTTAGGATCGCATGCAGTAATTTAATTGTTTAATTAAAGAGTTAATCGAATTACCTTAATCCGATTGAACAAATCTAGATCCGGACTAGAAGCAGATGAATATCTCCTTCCTCTTCTGGTGATCCACACACGAACAATTCCACAAGCCGGATTGCTAGATCCTTACGAATAATATTGATAAATAGTACAACACAAATTCCTTACTAGAAGGATTGTACTATTGATCAAGATCAACTAAGGGAAGAGGAACGACCGACTCCGTTCTCCTACAGTATAATGTAGATGGCCGATTTTTCTTCTTCTTGAAGGGCCGATTTTAGGTCTTATTTTAAGTTACAACTCCTTGTCCAAGACCTTATATTTATACTAAGTAAACCTAGATTCAATAATCTAGTATTTGCTTAGTTGCCCCTCAACTTATTAAATAATACAATATATATAATATCCAATATTATATATATTACTTTATTATTTAATCTCCTTATAAATATAATATCCAATATTATATTTATTATTCCCAGTTGATATTTATTCCTACTTGTCTATAATTGTCGTATGTGCGACCCAAAGGCTTATATTATGTTGGCAATTATTTAATACCTTATTAAATAATAAATCATAAGCGGCCTCTAGCAAGACATTATGATTACCCAAATAATATAAGTTAATAGTCCATTAAACCTTTTAACGTGTCAAATCCCTTTGTCACGCGATATCATATTTGAACTAAGTCATGGAGTCTGTCATACTTATTTATGTTCAAATGCTTTCTCGATCTTAAGTAGACTGATTGAATCAAATGACTCTTCATTTGAGCATGGCCATGCATTTCCTTGATCCTACTTATCGAGGGGCCCAATGAGATATCTCTCTCACTTAAGAGAGGGACAAATCCCCATCTTGATTATTCATTGCCCTCTACATGACTCCCACTAATCCCGATCGCTAACCTTTATGATCACCATGTTTCGATGACGTTGGATTACGTCAAGGCATAGCAGTTATCATGTTGGACTCTATGATAATCTCGTGTTCAAGGATTTATTGACATCGTATTGAGATTCACTTATGACATTTCCATGCGGTGATCTCAATGCGGGTCGGTCCAAGATTAGTTCTCCAACCAATACCCATAAGATTGATCCGTACCATACGCATAATCATCCGATGATTATCAATCAAACTTATACTAGTATATTAATCACTTGAGTCTCTACTCAACGCGATTTTACTGGGACATTTGAATAATCTTATTATTCGTGAATAACTATTATTCGATTATTATAATATTAAAACATGCACACATTATAATAATCAACGAGAAATAAATGATATCAAATAACTTTATTTAAATGTGACAATTACAAATCTAGGCACATCGAATGTCCTGAGGCACTATTCCCAACAATCTCCCACTTGCACTAGGACCATTCATTCATGACCTTTAGTCCTATCGCTCTAGCATGCTCAACATGCTTTCCTTGTGAGAGAGGCTTGGTAAGTGGATCTGCAACATTCTCTTCCGTTGCTACTTTGCATATTGTAATATCTCCTCGTCGGACGATCTCTCTGTCTAGGTGATATTTTCTGAGTATATGTTTGGAATTATGATGGGACCTAGGCTCTTTAGCTTGTGCAATAGCACCATTATTGTCACAATAAAGGCTTATGGGACCCTGGATGGTTGGCACCACTCCTAGTTCGGTAACGAACTTCTTGATCCATACGGCTTCCTTAGCTGCATCCGATGCCGCCAGTACTCACTTCAGAATAGAATCAGCAACCGTGCTTTGCTTGGAACTCTTCCAACTCACAAGACCTCCATTCAATACAAACACATAACCAGTTTGCGATTTGAAATCGTCTCTGTCGGTTTCGAAACTTGCATCGGCGTAACCTCTTACATCCACTCGTTTCCCACCCCTCCATAAACTAGGAAATCATCCTTGGTTCTTCTCAAGTACTTTAGGATGGTTTTCACCGTCATCGATGACTTTCACTGGATTCGATTGGTATCGACTTGTCATACTAAGAGCAAACGATACATCCGTCGAGTACAAATCATGGCATACATGATCGATCCAATAGCCGATGCGTATGGTATCTTGCTCATACGTGCTCGCTCATCGGGAGTCTTAGGACTCGAGTCTCACTCGGATGAATGCCATGTGACATTGGCAAGAGTCCTCTCTTGGAGTCTTGCATATTGAACCTCTTCAATATTTTATTAATGTATGTACTTTGACTCGGACCAATCAATCTCTTTGATCTATCTCTATAGATCTTTATCCCAAGAATATAAAGCTTCTCCTAAGTCTTTCATTGAGAAACAACTTCCCAACCAAGTCTTGGTATGCGCAAGGTGGGAATGTCATTTCCAATGAGTAATATGTCATCTACATATAAGACTAAGAAAACAACTATTCTCCCACTAACCTTCTTGTACACACAAGGTTCATCTTCATTTTGAATGAACCCAAACTCTTTGTGATTTCATCAAAGCGAAGATTCCAAACTCAGAAGCTTTGCTTCAACCCATAAATGGATCTTTGAAGCTTGCAAACCTTTTTAGAATTTTCTCGGATGAACAAAACCTTCAGTTGTGTCATATACACATCCTCGAGTAAGTTTCCATTAAGGAATCTTTGTTTTGACATCCATTTGCCATATTTCATAATCATAGTATGCGGCAATGGCAAATAAAATTCTAATTGATTTAAGCATGACTCTTTGCGAAAAGGTCTCATCATAGTCAACACCATGAATCTGTCTATAACCTTTTGCCACTAGTCTAGCTTTATAGGCTTGCATTATCATCCATGTCTTTCTTCTTTTTATAGACCCATTTGCACCCAATGGTTTTAACACCCTCGGTGGATCTATCAAGTTCCAAACTTGATTGTCATACATGGATTGCATCTCGGACTTCATGGCTTCTAGCCATTCCTCGGACTACGGTCTGAGCGGCTCAGATAGGTACTAGGCTCATCATCTATGAGCGATGCATCATCATCCTCCGTTACGAGATAACCATATCTCTCGGGTTCATGTCGCATCCTATCGGATCTGCGTGGGACTTGTGTACTTTGAATGGGCTCTTCAACCGTTTGTTGAGCTTGTTCGGTTTCCATCGGTGAAGCGATGTCTTCTTGTGGTTCTCGATTTTCCTCGAGAATTACTCTTCTCCCACTGTCTCTTTTGGAAATAAATTCCCTTTCTAAGAATACTGAGATTTCGAGCAACAAACACTTTGTTCTCTGCGGGCTTGTAAAAGTAATATCCTTTAGTTTCCTTAGGATATCCCACAAATAAACATCTTTCGAATCTTGCCGGTTTGTCAAACACTTGGCGCCTTACGAGCAACTTCGCAACCCCGCATCTTTAGAAAAGACAAGTTTGGTCTTTTACCAGTCCATTTCTCAAATGGTGTCTTTTCAATCGCTTTAGATGGAACACGGTTAAGGGTGAATCATTGCTGTTTCTAAGGCGTGGCCCCAAAATGATAATGGAAGCTCATTCGACTCATCATGGATCGAACCATATCTAATAAAGTTCGATTCCTCCTCTCGGACACTCCGTTATCTTGAGGTGTGCGGGAGGAGTAAGTTGCGAAACAATTCCACAACTCCTAAGATGATCATCGAATTCTTGGCTCAAGTATTCCCCACCTCGATCTCGATCGAAGGGCTTTAATTGTCTTGCCAAGTTGATTACGTACTTCATTCGGAATATTTTGAACATTTCAAAAGATTCATGTTTATACTTCATAAGATAAACATATCCATATCGGCTAAAATCATCGGTGAATGTAATGAAGTATTGGTATCCGCCTCGGCATGAGTGCTAAGAGGTCCGCACACACGCATGTATTAGGCCTAATAGATCACTAGCCCTTTCTCCATGACCGGTGAAAGGATTCTTCGTCATCTTGCCCAATAAACAAGATTCGCATGTCCCATATGATTCATAGTCAAAAGAGTCTAAAAGTCCATCATTATGGAGTTTAGAAATGCGTTCGTTTATGTGACCAAGTCGACAATGCCATAAGTAAGTCGGATTAGAATCATTGAGCTTAGGTTTCTTGGATGCAATGTTATAGACTTCCAAAGTGTCGGACTCATCTAGATCAATATTGTAAAGGCGTATATAACTTTGCGGTACCATAAAGCAAGTCATCAAAGAAAATACGAATGATCTTATTCTTAATAAGAAAAGCGTAACCTTCACAATCTAATGTAGAAATCGAAATAATATTCCTATTCATAGCAAGAACATAATAGCAATTATTCAAAACTAACAAAAGCCCATTGGGTAAAACTAGATCATAAGTTCCTACGGCTAGTGCAGCAACTCTTGCTCCATTGCCGACTCTTAGATCCACTTCCCCTTTCTTCAGTTATCTACTGCTTCTCAACCCTGCACATTTGTACAAATGTGAGATCCACATCCAGTATCTAATACCCAGGAGTTAGAGGTAGATAAGTTAACTTCTATAACAAATATACCTGTGGCAGTCTCACTGCCCTTGGTACGCTTTAGCTCTTCCAAGTAAATCTTGCAATTTCTTTTCCAGTGTCCTGGTTTATTGCAATGATGGCAATTTCCATCTTTGGGAGCTTTAGCCTTGAAACCCGGCCTAGTAGGGTCTTTAGATTTGGCAACTTTTGCCTTACCCTTGCCCTTGCCTTTGTTCTTAAAGGATTTCCCTTTGCTGACCATCAACACATGGTTTGGTTTCTTCTTAATATTCTTTCACCGTTTTAAGCATCCCATGCACTCAAAGAATGGACTTCTCCATCTCATTCATATTATAGTTCATAATGAACTGACCGAAACTTTCGGGCAATGAGTTTAGGATCATATCCGTGGAGTGCTCCTTAGAAAGTGGAAAACCAAGCCTTTCAAGATGATCAATATATCCTTTCATCTTGAGCACGTGAGCGCCGATGATGTCCCTCAACCATCTTGCAAGCATACAAGGCTTGAAAGGTCTCATACCTCTCTTGCCTAGCATGCTTGAGAAAGTTTCCTTGAGGTGAGCATTTAGCTCATAAGCTTCCATTTCCTCCAGATTCTTACAAGTTCGACAAATGGTGGCCAACATAAGACAACCGACATCAATGGAATCATCACAATGTTTCTTACATTTGTCTTTTGTTGCTTTATTTGCATTGTCACCGGCTCATCGGGAATTTCTTCCTCAAGAACATACACTTTCTTTCTTGCTTGAGAACTATTCTCGTGCTCCGGATCCAATCCGAGATAGTTCTTTGCCATTTTCTTTCAGCTTGTCCTTCTCAGGACGGATCGCGATGAAATGGTGGATGTGTTGTTTGATGCCATTCTACAAAATTCAATATGCAAAATATTTAGTCACATTATTTTATTTCTCGAAAAATACTCCCACTAAAACAAAGTACCCTCAATTTACAACATTTGTAATTTTAGTGGGCTAAGATCCCATTTCGCACAATCCTAAACTCAGCTTTGGCATGACGCCTAGAATTGAACTACTTTAGGTGGATAACTCTTTATCGATTACATCATATGTAACTCTTAGATTATGTCATGGGATTTGGCATCGTATGCCCAAGCATGTTATAATCCCATCTTATGCCTTAAGGTTCAAAACTATTTTGATTTCCAAATTCATTAAACGTATAGGTATCACCATTACCTATCCTACCTTACTAAGATAATCCGAGTGCCCTACTTTGGCATGACCCACTCATGATGATCGAAGTCTTGATAGGTGTTTTTCAAATGAACGGCAATAAAATTTTAACGAGGGATTTTTATCCTATGTTAATGTCTATGTTTGCTAACATACATCTAAACATACATAGCATCACATACATGCATAAATTTAAACATACATCGCATCACATGACAATAAAGCATAGGACCGTGTATAGCATGACCATAATCTAACGTGATTTTCATGAGCCAACATGAAAATCACAAAGGTCATCTAAAGGGTTAAATATGGTCTTCATTGATCTTCCAACTCCTTGGAACGTCATACGCGATCAATTTGCTCCTCGAGTCCATCTATCTCGTCCTTCTTGTCTTCATTACATTAATGAAATTTAATACTACCCTAATAAATTAAATTACAAGAAGTACAAACGACACGCAGCCGTAAAATAATAAACAATTTAAATAGACGACTCGCAGCCGTAAAACCAATTATAATTAAACGACACGCAGCCGTAAAACCAACCCATAAGAAATTAAATTATCCAATCACATTGGTCAATTTATGGTCATGCCATACACCACACACATACCATAAATAATTATCAAATAATTAATAAAGCATGTAATATACTAAATAATCAATTTATCGACAATTAGACAATAATTAAAATTTGAGTCATCACATGAACAAAACTCGACTCGCCGAGATGGTGCCCGCGATCTGGGCACAGGTTTGCCGGGTTCGAAACTCCGGTTGCGGTGCAACATTTTGCAACTATTATTTCCAAATTTACTTTTATGTTAAAAGGGCTTATAAGAAAAGGATTACTTTGAAACTACCAAAACAGTTTCACCGAGATGGTAAAGCGCCGGATTTCATGGCAAAAGACTCGGGTTCGAATCCCTTGTCTTGCGGAATAAATTTTTGCAATATTAAAACAGATTTCGCCTTTAATAAAAACATCCGTGACAAAGTTACCAAATTAAAGTGCTAGACCACTTGGTAAGAAAAACTCCAACTCGTTAGATTAGCAAAGGATCGAATCCCTTCCCAAAAAAACATTTTTGCTAATTAACACAACTCATGGGTCCAGCCCGACCGGACCCGGACCCGAATCGCCCGACTCACTGTTCCGATCGTTTCCAGCAGCTTTTGCGAAAAACAGTCCAGAAAATTATTTTTGACGATCCGATTTAATCAAATTAAACCGAGAAAAATATTTTATAAAATCTATATTTTATAAACATAATCGGGAACATAATTTACACATAAATATGTTCTACATAAACAATTAAATTACATGCAAGTTGGCTCCGATACCCTTTGTTGGGTTTTCTATGTATCGAATACAAAATAATCGGAGTAAAAACGCAGCGGAACAATAAAAGTGAAAACCCAATTTAGGATCGCATGCAGTAATTTAATTGTTTAATTAAAGAGTTAATCGAATTACCTTAATCCGATTGAACAAATCTAGATCCGACTAGAAGCGGATGAATATCTCCTTCCTCTTCAGTGATCCACACACGAACAATTCCACAAGCCGGATTGCTAGATCTCATTTACGAATAATATTGATAAATAGTACAACACAAATTCCTTACTAGAAGGATTGTACTATTGATCAAGATCAACTAAGGGAAGAGGAACGACCGACTCCGTTCTCCTACAGTATAATGTAGATGGCCGATTTTTCTTCTTCTTGAAGGGCCGATTTTAGGTCTTATTTTCTGGTTACAACTCCTTGTCCAAGACCTTATATTTATACTAAGTAAACCCTAGATTCAATAATCTAGTATTTGCTTAGTTGCCCCTCAACTTATTAAATAATACAATATATATAATATCCAATATTATATATATTACTTTATTATTTAATCTCCTTATAAATATAATATCCAATATTATATTTATTATTCCCTTTTGATATTTATTCCTACTTGTCTATAATTGTCGTATGTGCGACCCAAAAGGCTTATATTATGTTGGCAATTATTTAATACCTTATTAAATAATAAATCATAAGCGGCCTCTAGCAAGACATTATGATTACCCAAATAATATAAGTTAATAGTCCATTAAACCTTTTAACGTGTCAAATCCCTTTGTCACGCGATATCATATTTGAACTAAGTCATGGAGTCTGTCATACTTATTTATGTTCAAATGCTTTTCGATCTTAAGTAGATGATTGAATCAAATGACTCTTCATTTGAGCATGGCCATGCATTTCCTTCAGTCCTACTTATCGAGGGGCCCAGCAGATATCTCTCTCACTTAAGAGAGGGACAAATCCCCATCTTGATTATTCATTGCCCTCTACATGACTCCCACTAATCCCGATCGCTAACCTTTATGATCACCATGTTTCATATGACGTTGGATTACGTCAAGGCATAGCAGTTATCATGTTGGACTCTATGATAATCTCAGGTTCAAGGATTTATTGACATACTGTATTGAGATTCACTTATGACATTTCCATGCAGTGATCTCAATGCGGGTCGGTCCAGTATTAGTTCTCCAACCAATACCCATAAGATTGATCCGTACCATACGCATAATCATCCGATGATTATCAATCAAACTTATACTAGTATATTAATCACTTGAGTCTCTACTCAACGCGATTTTACCAGGGACATTTGAATAATCTTATTATTCGTGAATAACTATTATTCGATTATTATAATATTAAAACATGCACACATTATAATAATCAACGAGAAATAAATGATATCAAATAACTTTATTTAAATGTGACAATTACAAATCTAGGCACATCGAATGTCCTAGGGCACTATTCCCAACAAAAACTTATCATTCTCTTCGATCTATCCCAGTAGAGTCGAATCCCAAGAATATAGGTTTCTTCTCCCAAGTCTTTCATGGAGGAATTACTCGAAAGCCAAGCTTTCCCAGAACTGAGCATTCCCACATCATTTCCTGTTAGTAGAATGTCATTTACATATAGTACTTAGAATGTGATCTTGCTCCCACTAACCCTCTTGCATACACAAGATTCCTCTTCATTTTGCACGAAGTCAAACTCTTTGACCGTCTCATCAAAATGAAGGTCCCAACTACATGAAGATCTGCCATACCATTTCATGGAGTCTACATCCACCATTGCTAGGTCATTGGTCGTGGGTCGGTCTCTTGTTTATCACTTGGAACCTCGAGGAAACCCAGTTCCTCCAAGTGCATAAAACTATACCTCTCAAGTAATTGAGACACCCTACTAGACCTACTAGGTGGTTGTACTTGTGTTTCAGAAGGTTCGGTTCCAATTTCTTGCACAGGTGTCTACTTAGGAGTTTCATTGTATTCTTCCAAAGAAATACTTCTACCTGCTCCGCCTTCCTGAATGAACTCATCTTCCAGGAAGTGTGCTTGTAAAGCAACAACGATCTTTCGATCTTAGGGCATGTAGAATAGATATCCCATCGTCCCAGACGGGAATCCAATGAAACGTCCCTTCGCAGACCTAGCTTCCAACTTTTCCACCTTAGTCTTCTTGACATAGGCGGGACATCCCCAAATCCTAATAAGATTAAGACTTGGTTTCCTTCCTTCCCACATCTCATGTGGAGTTTTAGGAATGGATTTGGAAGGACATCTGTTCAAGATATACGCGGCAGTCAGGAGTGCTACCCCCACAGGTAAATCGGCAAGTCAGTATAGCCTAGCATGGAATGGACCATGTTCAACAGGGTCCGGTTCCTTCTTTCTGACACACCATTTAACTGAGGAGTACCTGGAGGTGTTAGTTGTGAAACTATTCCATGTTCCTTCAAGGAACTCGTCAAACTCCATACTCATATACTTGCCACCTCGGTCCAACCGAAGTACTTAGATATGATTTCCAGTTTGTTTCTCGACTAGGGCCTTAAATTCCTAGAATTTCTCAAAGGCCTCAGATTTATGTTTCATCAAGTATACATAACCATACCTAGTATGATTTTCTGTAAACGTAATGAAATACTGAATCCATCACGTGCTGCTTCCAAAACACTATGTACATCGGTATGGATTAATCCTAGTTTATCAGTGGCTCTTTCATAAGTCCCTATGAAGGGGAACTCAGTCATTTTGCCTTAAAGGCAAGATTCACAAGTAGGAAAGGGATCCGATCCCAATGGACCCATAAGTCCATCCTTTTGTAAACCTTGGTCTGACCAACATGACCAAGTCTAAGATGTCATTTCAAAACTTGATTAGTTTCATCCTTACCGCGTTTCCTAGTCTTAGTATTCACAACGACTTTGTTACTTAGGTTGAGATGATACAGTCCATTTGACAATGTAGCAGCGCCCACAAGTTTATTTCTAAAATAAATTTACAGGAACCATTACCAATGAAAAATGAAAAGCCTTTTTCGATCCATGACCGGAAAAGTTAAATGTTATTATTTCCCTTGGGCAAAACAAGTACATCATCTAAAATTAAAACAAAGCCGGATTCTAAATCCATAAGAAGTGATCCTATGTCAGTTGCCTTGACACTATGCCCGCTTCCGAAAGTAATTATCACTTCCCATCTCCAAGCTTCCTACTTTGTTCCAGATCCTGATTCACGGTACAAATATGAGAACTAGCACCAGAATCCAGTATCCAGGAAGTAGAAAATACAGTAGCAGAACATTTTGTTTCCAAAACTAAAAGTTCTGTACATGAAGTACCATGAAGAATCGGACAGTCTCTAGACCAGTGGCCCAGCTCACCGCACTTGAGACAAGTATCTTTCTTCTTCTTGCCTTTTGGAACCATCGGGGCCTTGCCCTTTCCTTTAAGGTCCTTAACTTGTGGTCCAGTATTTTTCTTGGTCTTTTTCTTCTTGTTCTTAGACTTCCGAAGTCCAGAAGAAATCACAAGGGCAGACTCCTTCATCCGCGGAGTCTTCATCTGAGACTGAGCGGTCACCAGTTTGTTCATTAGCCCAGCTAAGTTACATGCAATCTCATTGCAGTTGAAGTTTATAACAAACTGTGAGAAGGAATCAGGGAGAGACTGAAGGATAAGGTCGGTTTGGAGAGAAGTATCTATTTTAAAATCAAGAGCCTCCAATCTCTCGGTCATGGATATCATTTTGAGGACGTGTTCCCCAAGCTTCTCACCTTCCTTCATCCTTGCTCCGAACAGTTGCTTGGATATCTCATATCTAGCAGTTCTGCTGTGCTCACCATAAAGCTTGGTTAAGTGAGATAAAATCTGCCTAGCAGAAGTCATTTTCTCATGAGCTCTCTGAAGATCATTAGACATGGAAGCCATCATATAAGCACGGACTTTCACGTCATCCTTAACCCACTTTTCGTGGTTTTCAATCTCTTCCTGATTGGCTCGGGTCCGCACAGGAGGCGCCGGAATGTCCGTCTCCAAGACGTATCCCAGTGCCTCTATACTGAGGACAATCATCAGATTGCGGAGCCAATCCACAAAGTTAGGTCCCATTAAGGTGTTCTTTTCGAGTAGAATTGCGAGTGGATTCATTGTCATATTGAGTTATGTCTGCAATAAGTATAACAAATTAATTAGTGACTTGTTATATTATGTTTTGAGTATAGAATTAAGGTCTTTTCTATTCTTGTTACCCAGCTCCCACTATTTTTATCGGAATAACACACTCCCATGTGAAAACCGGAAGTATCGTCGCTCTACTTCATAGTGGTGATCGAGTTCTTTATAAATCTTAATAGAGGGCAACCGAACAGGTTTCTAGTCTATTAATTTTCATAAAGTGGTGTCCAACACCAACCCATCTAATGGATGATTCGATCTTCTTTTTCCCCTTGATCATTCCCCTCAACCTATACGGTTTCTATGGTTCGTGAACAAGTTAAGTTTATACCATCGACGCAAATCAGTTTCACAATTGAATCTTATCCGCAACCTATCGGGTTTCTAGGGATAAAATTTGCTCCAACCGAAGGCATCAATCTGCTCCCTTAATTTATCCGTCCTCCCGACGACTACCCCGATAACTCGGAAGCATAGCACATCCGGTTTGGATTTCAATTTCCCGAAAACTCGATGGAGGGAAGGAAAACCTTGAAACCTTATAAACTTAATAATTTATTGTGGGAGAATTTTCGCGATTTACGTTGCACTTTGCACATTAATCGTTTAAGCGCGTTTGTGGCATTCATACAATATGAAACAACCATTCACAACCTAGTTGCTACCAACATGTGGTTCATGGACCGTTCCTAGAAAACAAAAACTCCGTAATCTAATTACAAGTCTTCGTCTTGAATCTTCGTCTTCTCGAAATGGATCTTCCTCCGGTCTTCGTCATTACATATAAATTATACATTGAAAATTGCATCCTAGATACAAATTTTCTAGTAAAATAAATAGGCTCAAAACGGCCTTTACAACCCAATCGAATAAAACGAACGATTCAAAACTAAGTCCACGAACCACATCCCCATTCAAAAAACATTCATCCATTAAATACTATATAAATGGAAAGCGTAGAGATACATTGATCCAATCAACAATACGAACCGATCAAATCGATTCACACAATCGGTAATATGAAAACGTTTAAAATAATTCGGTCGACCAAAAATATTCCAATTAATCAAATTTCCCTTATAAAATGAAATACCATAAATCATTTTAATCATATTAAATCCAATTTAACATTCCAGAGATTAATTTTCAAGAATACACGGAAAAATCGAGCCGGGACGAAATTGGCCTGCCATGGCCGAGTCACTGCCGGCATCTTTCCGGCAGACTGGCCTGGCATGGCCGAGTCATGCTCGGCAGCTACCGGCCAGGCACGGCCCGTGTCTCCTGACACGGTCGGTGCACTGGCGGTGGCACTGGGATCGCTGACATGGCCCGTGTCACCAGACACGGCCGAGTCACCCTGGCAGCTTCCTGCCCTTTGTCCGAAAAGTCGTCCGACGATGATTCGGAGCTCGATTTTCGACCGGATATCCAATACCAATATTTTTCAACATTCATATCTTCAATATAAATCATATTTCCAAGAAATTAAGATTTATATTTAGACATAAACTTACGAAAAATATAACTACAACGAACGTAAAAATATATACCACGATTATGACTAAAATGATTCCAAATCATTCACCCTCTAATCAAGCATTCCAAATGCCAATATCGTATATACGATCGCAAGACCTACTCTCTGATACCCCTGTTGGGATTCGGCGCCTAAAATCGAAGGCCGCAGCGGAAGCGGTAAAACGAAAATTAATTCGATCCGAATCCCTACGAGGATCGATCGAGCTACATATATACGAATATTGAATGAACAAAGAAGATACGAGAAAACACA
The DNA here is from genome assembly GCA_033398695.1 of Orobanche coerulescens. NCBI lineage: Eukaryota > Viridiplantae > Streptophyta > Magnoliopsida > Lamiales > Orobanchaceae > Orobanche > Orobanche coerulescens. Next base: position 131,456,407 of record CM065809.1, read on the forward strand.
TACCCTCGAAGTCCGTTGATTGAATGGTAATCTTCTCTCGAGCTATTCCCCAAGCTTTAGGCGATCTCCTTTCAATTCAATCCGCTCCAAGCTCTTGAATGATCCAACGCCGAAAGCACCGCATCTCTACTTGCCACGCGCCGGAGAAACGACCGGAACGACGATCACCTTGCTATCCTCCGAGGATACGGCTAGAGCTAAGTGATGAAGCTTCCAATATGAGATTATCACACTCTAAGTGTATAACTCACAACTCTCATTTATTTCTTGATTTTTCTCCAAGAATCACCAAGAACAAGTTGAAGAAGAAGATGAAGATAAGTGTTTGAACTCAAAGTCTCACTTTCTCTCTCTCTCAATGTATCTCACGGATGGCTCATTCATTTCAAGAGAGTGACAAGTCTTCTCTTCTTATTCAATTCCTTTCCACATGAGAACAACTCATGTTACCCCACCTTGAAAAAGATATCAAATATCTATTCATTAAACACCTAATCAAGATTCCAATTGATTTAAAAATAAAAGTCTTGTCAAGTTGTGGGGAATGGGGGGCGGCCATGATGAAGAAATAGGACGAGTTCGGTTCGTTTCGGACTCCCGTGAGTCCAAACAGATAAACTCCAATTCCGTTCCGATGTATTTATATCGATCAATTAATCCAATTAATTAATCATATCAAATACATAATAACATAATTAATTTCTCCAAGAAATAGTTATATCTATGAATTAAATTAATCACCCAGTAATTTATTTAATTTATTAGGCCGTAAATTAATTTATCCAATAAATCAATTTAAACATCCAATGTCCCGAATTAGATATCTAATATCTAATATTCATAATGAGAGAATTAAGCTTGATTCATTCCGTCGTCAATCCTAATGCGCGACTCGGTAGGTCCGTCTCGATCAAGAATGGGAGGAACTAAAGAGTAGTAGCACCACCTAGCCACTGTGGCCTACACTGCACTTAATCGAGAACGAATGATTGGGATCATTCAAGAACCATTCTGTCGTGAATACCAGTATACGTATAAACCCTTCTTTCAAATGTCCCGATCAAGTTATAGGGTCACAGTCAGTCAAACCCTATTTGTACTTGACGCTATGCATGCGTTAATGCAAATCGAGATCATCGAGCTCTCGTGTATCCAATACAACTAGTTCCAATGCTTTGGACAAAGACTTATGATCTCATCTGCCAGTAACCGCATAGGACATATAACCCGCTCACTAACGGGAGAAAGAATTCTATCTTGGTATTCAGTAGGACCTGCTACTTGCCCGTCAAGATGCACGTCGAGGTTGACCCCCGCCTTCCGGTTTACAGGGTCGAACTACTCTAATGAAAATCTTGACGTCACAAGCACATCCCTACTAAATCCTCAAGTCGAAGGTTCACGAATACCTATCACAACCTTTCGATTCCGTCATTGACTGTCTCGGAGTGAAATCCGTGTGACGAATCGAGGGTGAGTCAGTTCGAGTATACTAATCCAATTAGCATACCTATAACGTGTGCTCCCACTAACCATTAGTGTTTGACAGGCACTCTCCATGTCAAAGAACACGTCATACAAGTCTTCACATAAACTTAACGCCCAGTCAAGTTTCATCGACTTGCGAACGATTAAGTATTTGAGCTATAACCTTTCAAGTGCCGACCCCCTTATCCAATAAGGAGTGGAACGTTTTGCTCTCAAATACATGGACTAGTTTCTATATATTTATTTACGAGTTAGGAATGCCAGTAACTCCAGTAAATAAAGAAACATCCATTGCCTTATATTAGTGATATACATAATTACAAGTACAATGCCCTCACTCAACAACCTCTGAGTGGCATTCGAGGGCATACTCCTAACATTCGCGCATCAAGACACGGTCATGGAGTCGGTCCATCGAATTCCGCGACTGTGCACGATTCCTCAAACAAGCGAAACCATCAAGTTTCCGAGGGGGATCGGCCAATGTTGTATTTGCAGGTACAAGACCGAAAGATAGCTAGCCAATCGACCATGATAGCCCAAGTCCGAATCATAAGTCAGCTCAGCAAGATCGCCCGTCCTCATCCTTACACGATCGCCAGCAAGAACCACCTCGCCCCATGTCTTCAACATAGGAGCAAGCTGGGGGGCAATTGTTGTGTCGGGATTTACATTTTCCGACCGGCGATCGCCTCGGAGATCGGGCGACCTAGCCACTGCCGAGCAGCCGAGGCGGAATTGCCGACCGGCGACCAGGCGGCCTAGCCTTAGCCCCGCAGACAACATGAATCGGCCAACCGAAGGACCCAGGACAAGTCCCGGTGCCGAGCGATCGACATCCAATACGATCATCTCTCGGCGCCTGGCGACAGACTTCTGGCGACCGACTTATGGACGATCTTCTCTCGGCGCTTTGCCGACCGACCCTTGGTGACCGACCAGTGCCGACCCTCAGTGACTGGCCAATGACGACCCTCGGTGACCAGCTAGAGACGACCGCCTCATGCCGATCAGAGCCGATGGCCATTCAGTCGGCAAAGGCCGAGCCTCAGGACAGCACCCACGTGCAGATCCACAAAAGGCGCTGACAGACAGGACCTGTGACCACAGCCTGTCACCTACCTCACCTACCAACAGGGCCGCAGACCTGCAAAAGGAGCTGACAGACAAGACCTGTGACCACAGCCTGTCACCTACCTCGCCTACTGATGAGTCCGCCGAAAGTAACGAAGTGGGACCACCTGTGACAGTACTTCCGGACGCGTGCTGGCTCCTCATTGGACCGCACAGCTGACTGCCGGCTGTAGCCTTGGACTTTTGGCAGACTGCCCATGTGACCTTTAGGACGATCGCCCCATTATATTAATGGCCGAAAGACGATCGCCCGCTAGGAGACAAGGCACCTCAGCCCCTATATATAGAAGGCAGCCTGCACTTGGACTTCCTCTCTGGCATTCTCGCATTTCACACACCATACAGAAGCAAAATACTCAGCACTTCGCTTTCTCCAACTCTTGGCAACAGCTATCTTTCGGTACTTCTTCTCCCGGCCTCTCTCATCAAGCAGACGATCGGCAGGGACGAAGAACACCGAGCCTCTCTCAAGAGCCGGATTAACAGAGTCTTTTTACACTCATTGTATCTAGATTTCTCACATTAATACTTGTATCCACGAATATTTGTATTAATAACATATCGCGAGAGCATTCAAGCCCGGGCCTAACAAACTCGGAAAATCTTGTATTATTTATCTTCTCTCGGAAGTGCTCCCACAATTGTTGTTTGTTGTCCGCCTCTAGCAGTATTTAATCTTCGGATAGATATTTTGGGCAATAACAACGGCTCAACCGGAAAGCTTCGAAACGCCCGATGCTATCGAAAAGGAAGACGACGACGAACGGAAGGGTTCAACACGGTTTCTTCGCAAGAAACACGACCCTAACATCATACAATTAATAAATCAACGATCATACGATGAAGAATAATCGTAGAACGCTCGAAAACCCCTCTATGACATTCTACCGGACACCTTCAAGGCGTCGATCAAGAACTCGACCAAAACAACGAATCGATACGATCCAACCATGGAATAACAAGGGAAATGATATAATTCATCTAAATAATCATCAATCCATCATAATCCTAAGTTAAAACGGATTAATCGGACGAAAACAACCAAAACACCCAAATTCCCCAAAACTAGATTTCTAGGAAATGTGACCTGATTCGGTACATCGGAGGGTGTTAAAGGATGGATGATTGATGATATTGTTGTTGCCCAAAATATTTATCCGAAGATTAATACTGCTGGATGACGGACAACAAACAAATGCGAGAACACTTCCGAGAGAAGATAAATAAAACAAGATTTGCCGGGTTTGTTAGGCCCGGGCTTGAATGCTCTCGCGAGATGTTATTAATACGAATATTCGTGGATACAAGTATTAATGAGAGAAATCTAAATACAATGAGTGTAAAAAGATTCTGTTGATCCGGCTCTTGAGCGAAGCTCGGTGTTCTTCGTCCCGTGTAATGCGCTCGAGGAGAAAAGGCCGAGAAGTAAGACCGAAAGAAAGTCATTGCCAAGAGTTGGATGTTAGCCAAGTCTTTGTATATTTGCTTCGTATGGTGTGCTCAAATCGTGAGGTTGCGTAAGGAAGTCAAGCCTTTTTGTGGTCAAGGTTTCGATCCTTTTACAGTCTTTGGGAGCCATGCTTATATAGGAGACAGTAGGGTCTGTCCTTTAGGCCGATCGTCTGGCCAATACTTTAATGGGGCGATCTCACTGGGCATCAAAGCTAAAGTCCAAGGAAGATCTTGTTTGTCGAATAAAGTCAATGCAATGGTGGCGCCCGGTGGCGGTCCAATAAGGAGCCATCACGTGTCCGGAGTCAGTCAACATGTGGCCCTATTGACAAGCTTTCGGCGGCCTGTCGGCTGGTGGAGGGAATCTGTCAGATTGTGGTCAATGGCCCGGGATTCGCGGATCTTGTCCCGGCCTTTGCACATGATGCCAGTCCTGGTGCTCGGCCTTTGCCGACTGGATGTCCATCGGTGGTGATCGACATGAGGCGGTCGTCCCTGGATGGTCTTCGGAGGCCGCCATCGGCCAGTGGATGGAGGTCGCCAAGGGTCGGTCGCCAAGGGTAGGTCGCCAGGTGCCGAGAGACGGTCGATCGCCAAGGGTCGGTCGCCGAGTACTGAGAGGCGATCGTCTTGATGTCGATCGCTCGGCACCGGATTAAATCTGGGCCCTTCGGTTGCTTGATCTAGCATGTCCACTGGGTTAAGGCTCGGTCGCCTGGTCGCCGATCGGCAGGCTTGCCTTGGTCGCTCGGCAGTGACTCGGTCGCCCGTCCTCCTAGTCGATCGCCGGTCGGAAGGTGTTAATTCTTGACACAACAATTGCCCCCCAGCTTGCTCCTATGTTGAAGACATGGGGCGAGGTGGTTCTTGCTGGTGATCGTGTACGGATGAGGACGGGCGATCTGAGCTGACTTAGGACTCGGACTTGGGCTATCATGGTCGATTGGCTTAGCTATCTTTCGGTCTTGTACCTGCAAAAAACAACATTGGCCGATCCCCCATGGAAACTTGGTGGTTTCGCTTGCTTGAGGAATCGTGCACAGTCGCGGAGATCGATGGACCGATCCCATGACCGTGTCTTGGTGCACAAAGACAATGAGTGCCTCGTGACTCACTTTATTATGAGGGTCCTCTGTTAGGCTGCGCCTCGCCTTGTTTTTAAACGAAAGGCGTGCGGTCTCGGTCTAGAGGAGTCCTTGCGCGGTGTTGTGTCAAGATTTAACACCTTCCGACCGGCGATCGCCTCCGAGGCCGAGCGACCGACTTACAGGCCGAGCGACCGAGTCACTGCCGAGCGACCAAGGCAAGCTGCGATCGCGACGACGGCCGAGCCTTAGCCAGTGGACATGCTAGGCGCGGCCAAGAGGGCCAGGCGAATCCGGTGCCGAGCGATCGATGTCAAGGCGATCGCCTCTCGGTTTCGGCCAGACCCTTGGCGATCGACCGTCTCTCGGCACTGGCGACCTACACTTGGCGACCGACCCTTGGCGATCTCCATCCACCGGCCGATGGCGACCTCGAAGACCACCCGGGGGCCGCCTCATGTCGATCACCACCGATGGCCACCCGGTCGGCGAAGGCCGAGCACCAGATCGCACCATGTGCAAAGGCCGACAAGATCCGCGAATCCGGGCCATTGACCACAATCGACAGATTCCCTCCACCGGCCGACAGCCGAAAGCTTGTCGGTAGGGCCACATGTTGGCCCGACTCGGACACGTGATGGCTCCTTATTGGACCGCCCAGCCGTGCCGGCCTCTTCCTTGGACTTTAGCCCGACAAACAAGATCTTCCTTGGACTTTAGCTTTGTGACCCGAGATCGCCCCATTAAAGTATTGCCGTGAGCGATCGCGAGAATATTAAAATGGCCGGCAGCGATCGCGACAAAGGACGGGACCATTGTCCCTATATAAGCATGGCTCCCAGCACTTGTAAAAGGGATCGAACCTTTACCACAAAAAAAGGCTTCAGCTTCCTTGAGTTTTCCTTCTGCAACCTCACGATTCAAGCAATCAATACAGAAGCAAATTACTTACACTTGGCAAACATCCAACTCTTGGCAACAGCTTTCTTTCGGTCTTTCTTCTCCCGGCCTTTTCTCCTCGAGCAGATTATCGGCGGGACGAAGAACACCAAGCTTCGCTCAAGAGCCGGATCAACAGAGTCTTTTTACACTCATTGTATTTAGATTTCTCTCATTAATACTTGTATCCACGAATATTTGTATTAATAACATCTCGCGAGAGCATTCAAGCCCGGGCCTAACAAACCCGGCAAATCTTGTTTTATTTATCTTCTCTCGGAAGTGCTCCCGCATTTGTTTGTTGTCCGTCTTCCAGCAGTATTAATCTTCGGATAGATATTTTGGGCAACAACAATTGGCGCTAGAGGAAGGGGGGCATATCCAACCCTCGATTTTTTATACCTACCGTCCCGAAGAACACTCACTGTTCTCGGGGCAGATATTTGAAGTGACACTCACTGCACTTCAAAAGAAATCCTTCAGAAAACATGTCTTCCGCCTCCGCGTCGAAGAAAGCCGCCGACTGCCCGGCCAGACTCTGCCTGCCCTGTCCCGAGCCGCAGCCGATGGTGGAAGGCACGCCGCGGCCGGAGACGCTTCGATCCGCCCCGGACGGCGGCCCGAGCCTCTCGCCGATCGGTTCCAACCAATGAACAGATCGAAGAGGCCATAGCCGCCCTTCAGAACGACGGAGTGCTCTCGACGCGCCTCGCCGCGCCCCGGCCTCTCGCCGGAAGTTCAAGCGGAAGCTTAAGGCACTACCGGCCGAACAAGTGCCGGAGGCTCTCGCCGCAAGAAGAGGCGCTCGGGCAATGGGCACATCTCGTCTTCGATCGCACAGGCGCGACCCGACTCGGCGATCGGGCGGCCGGCCCCAGCTACGAGACGACGGAGTTGGTGTCCGTCACCAGGAGCTCGGCCTACCCGGCTCCCACAAGGCGATCCAGCCGCCTGGCTCCCGCTCGCCAGATTCCCGAGGTCGGCAGCAGTGGGGTCCGGAGGTCGGTACACGATCGCCTCGGCCCCCGCTCCCAAAGCCGATCCGCAAGCAGCCGAGCCGCGGCGATCGCCGCAATGCAACGTCAGATTGACGACATGAAGGTGCTCCTGCAATCCGGGGCAAGCGCCACCAGAACGATCGCCCCGCCGAGCGAGCCGCCGCGATCGACATCGAGCTCGCCGGCAAAGACACGATCGCCTCCTAAGACACCCGTACCAAGGGCGATCGGACCCTGTGCACACCTTCACAAGTTCAACATCTACATGACCGGGTGTGGGGCATCGGACGCGACCGTTGCCGAATGTTCCTCTCGACACTAGACGACCTCGCCACCGGTGGTACACCTCATTGCCACCTCGGTCCATAGGCTCCTTTAACGAGCCGGGCGCACGTCTTCACGGAATACTTCGCCACCGTGGCCGCTCGCCAAGGTCCCCATCGCATGTGGCGGATCGTGCAAGGAGAACAGAGTCCGACTCGGACTACATCGACCGGGTTGACATGATCATCCTCAACCCGGCGAGCCCGTAGCGATGAGACCGCCTCTACGCGGTCCTAAGAGGTTTTCGTGGCTTCGCCTATGTTCAGCATCTCACGAAGACCCTACCGACGACCTACGCAGCCTTCCGGGCCGAGCCGCAGATTTCTGTCCAGGCAAAGGCTTCTCCTTGGCCTAGAGTAGAACGATCGGCACCCGCGCGACGACCTCCAGTCTCCCACTCGATCGCTACTACCTGCCAGAGCCGAGGACTCGATCCCGCCTACACCCATTCTAACATGAGTGACTAGCCGCCGCCCGATCGCCAAGTTCGACCTACGAATAAAGCGATCGGCCGCCGAGCGGTGATCGCTATCATCCGGCCAGATCGCAACATCATCAAGAAACCGGCGGACACGATCGCCAACTACATCCAAAGATATAACATGACGGACTAAGGCATAAGATCGCCTCCACCGCACATCATAAAGCCATGGCCCCTGGCAATGATGGAACCGGCCGCTTCGCCATGCAAGGTCCTTTCGCCGAGATCGCCCGCCCTTCGTTTAAATACGAGGCCGGCATAGTCGGAGGGCCCTCCAACATTAATCAGTCGACTCACTCCACAACCCCGTCTCAACGCACACCGCCGAGGTCGGCCATCACCATCGCTGGCCGAGGTGGAAGCAGCGCTAACAAGCCGCGGGCGTGGAGTTGATTCATCCGACGCTGCCCCGCGCAAGGACTCCTCTACACCGAGACCGCACGCCTTTCGTTGAAAAACAAGGCGAGGCGCACCTAACAGAGGACCCTCATAATAACGTGAGCCACGAGGCACTCATTGTCTTTGTGCACTAAGACACGGTCATGGGGTCGGTCCATCGATCTCCGCGACCGTGCACGATTCCTCAAGCAAGCGAAACCACCAAGTTTCCGTGGGGATCGGCCAATGTTGTTTTTTGCAGTACAAGACCGAAAGATAGCTAAGCCAATCGACTATGATAGCCCAAGTCCAAGTCCTCGGTCGGCTCGGATCGCCCGTCCTCATCCATACACGATCACCAAGAAGAACCACCTCGCCCCATGTCTTCAACATAGGAGCGAGCGGGGCAATTGTTGTGTCAAGATTTAACACCTTCCGACCGGCGATCGCCTCCGAGGCCGAGCGACCGACTTACAGCCGAGCGACCGAGTCACCGCGAGCGACCAAGGCAAGCTCGCGATCGCGACAGCGACCGAGCCTTAGCCCAGTGGACATGCTAGACTGGCCAACCGAAGGGCCCAGGGCGAATCCCGGTGCCGAGCGATCGATGTCAAGGCGATCGCCTCTCAGTACTCGGCGACCGACCCTTGGCGATCGACCGTCTCTCGGCACCTGGCGACCTACACTTGGCGACCGACCCTTGGCGATCTCCATCCACTGGCCGATGGCGACCTCCGAAGACCACCCAGGGACGACCGCCTCATGTCGATCACCACCGATGGCCACCCAGTCGGCGAAGGCCGAGCACCAGGACTGGCACCATGTGCAAAGGCCGGGACAAGATCCGCGAATCCCGGGCCATTAACCACAATCTGACAGATTCCCTCCACCAGCCGACAGGCCGCCGAAAGCTTGTCAGTAGGGCCACATGTTGACTGACTCCGGACACGTGATGGCTCCTTATTGGACCGCCCAAGCTGTGCCAGCCTCTTCCTTGGACTTTAGCCCGACAGCCAGCATCTTCCTTGGACTTTAGCCTGACAGCCCAGGGGATCGCCCCATTAAAGTATTGCCCGGCAGGCGATCGGCAGAATATTAAAATGGCCGGCAGGCGATCGGCAGCAAAAGGACAGGACCCGGCTGTCCCTATATAAGCATGGCTCCCAGCACTTGTAAAAGGGATCGAACCTTTACCACAAAAAAGGCTTCAGCTTCCTTGAGTTTTCCTTCCGCAACCTCACGATTCAAGCAATCAATACAGAAGCAAATTACTTACACTTGGCAAACATCCAACTCTTGGCAACAGCTTTCTTTCGGTCTTTCTTCTCCCGGCCTTTTCTCCTCGAGCAGATTATCGGCGGGACGAAGAACACCAAGCTTCGCTCAAGAGCCGGATCAACAGAGTCTTTTTACACTCATTGTATTTAGATTTCTCTCATTAATACTTGTATCCACGAATATTTGTATTAATAACATCTCGCGAGAGCATTCAAGCCCGGGCCTAACAAACCCGGCAAATCTTGTTTTATTTATCTTCTCTCGGAAGTGCTCCCGCATTTGTTTGTTGTCCGTCTTCCAGCAGTATTAATCTTCGGATAGATATTTTGGGCAACAACACGCGGGGCAGCGTCGGATGAATCAACTCCACGCCCGCGGCTTGTTAGCTCTGCTTCCACCTCGGCCAGCCATGGAGATGGCCGACCTCGACGGTGTACGTTGAGACGGGGTTGTGGAATGAGTCCACTGATTAATGTTGGAGGGCCCTCCGACTACGCCGGCCTCGTATTTAAACGAAGGCGGGCGATCTCGGCCGAAAGGGACCTTGCATGACCGAAGCAGCCGGTTCCATCGACTGCCAGGGCCATGGCTTTATGATGTGCGGTGGAGGCGATCTTATGCCTTAGTCCGTCATGTTATATGCTGGACTGTAGATGGCGATCGTGTCCACGGGTTCTTGATGATGTTGCGATCTGGCCGATGATCGCGATCGCTGCCGCGGCAGCGTCGCTTTATTCGTAGGTCGGATATCGGCGATCGGCGGGAGCCGCCCCTTATTTAGAATGTTGGATCAGTAGGCGGTGAGCGAGTCCTCCGGCTCTTCTGGATAGTAGCGATCGGGCGGAAGACTGAGGTCGTCGTACGGGCGCCGACCGATCTACTCCTAGCCGAGAAGAAGCCTTTGCACGGACAGAAATCTGCGGCTCTAGCCGGAAGGTCGCGTAGGTCGTCGGCGGTGGTCTTCGTGAGATGCCCGAACATAGGCGAAACCCCGAAAACCTCCTAGACGGCGTAGAGGGCGGTCTCATCGCTTACGGGCTCGCCTGAGGATGATCATGTCAACCCGGCCGATGTAGTCCGAGTCGGACTGTTCTCCTTGCTCGATTTGCATCATGCGATGGCGACCTTCGTGCCGGGCGACCACAGTGGCGAAGTGTTCCGTGAAGACGTGCGCCACCGTTAAAGGAGCCAATGGACCGAGGTGGCAATGAAGTGTACCACCGGTGGGCGAGGTCGTCCAAAGGTCGAGGGAACATTCGGCAACGGGTCGCGTCCGATGCCCCACACCCGGTCATGTAGATGTTGAACTTGTGCGGTGTGTGCTTGGGGGTCCGATCGCCCGGTACACGGTGTCTTAGAGGGGCGATCGTGTGCCGCACCGGGCGAGCTCGATGTCGATCGCGAGCGGCTCGCTCGGGCGGGCGATCGTCCTCACGGCGCCGCCCGGATTGCAGGAGCGCCTTCATGTCGTCGATCCGACGCCAGACAGGCGATCGCCGCAGCTCGGCCGCTATGGATCGGCTTTGGGAGCGGGGGCCGAGGCGATCGTGTACCGACCTCCGACCCCACCGCCGCCGACCTCGGGAATCGCGAGCGGAGCCAGCGGCTGGATCGTCTTGTGGGAGCCGGTAGGCCGAGCTCTCGTGACGGACACCAACTCCGCTGCCTCGTAGCCGGGCCGGACCGCCTTGCCGCTGTGTCGGGTCGCCGCCTGTGCGATCAGCAGACGTGCCCTGGCCGCCGAGCGCCTCTTGTTGCGGGCGAGAGCCTCTCGGCGCTTGCTCGCCAAGAGTGCCTTAAGCTTCCGCTTGATCTTCCGCGAGAGACCGGGGGCGCAGCAGAGGCGCGCCGAGAGCACTCCGTCATTCCTGAAGGGCGGCTATGGCCTCTTCGATCTGTTCATTGTTCGAATCGATCGAGCGAGAGGCTCGGGCGCCGCCCCGGACGGATCGAGCGTCTCGATCATGGCGATCGCTTCCACCATCGGGCCGCGCTCGGATCGACGGAATAGGGGTCTGCCGGCCGTCAGCGGCTTTCTTCGACGCGGAGGCGGAAGACATGTTTTCTGAAGGATTTCTTTTGAAGTGCAGTGAGTGTCACTTCAAATATCTGCCCCGAGAACAGTGAGTGTTCTTCGGGACGGTAGGTGTAAAAAATCGAGGGATGCACCCTCCTTCTAGCGCCAATTGTTGTTGCCCAAAATATTTATCCGAAGATTAATACTGCTGGATGACGGACAACAAACAAATGCGAGAACACTTCCGAGAGAAGATAAATAAAACAAGATTTGCCGGGTTTGTTAGACCGGGCTTGAATGCTCTCGCGAGATGTTATTAATACGAATATTCGTGGATACAAGTATTAATGAGAGAAATCTAAATACAATGAGTGTAAAAAGATTCTGTTGATCCGGCTCTTGAGCGAAGCTCGGTGTTCTTCGTCCCGCCGGTAATCTGCTCGAGGAGAAAAGGCCGGGAGAAGTAAGACCGAAAGAAAGCTGTTGCCAAGAGTTGGATGTTAGCCAAGTGCTGTATATTTGCTTCTGTATGGTGTGCTCAAATCGTGAGGTTGCAGAAGGAAGCTGAAGCCTTTTTTGTGGTCAAGGTTTCGATCCTTTTTACAGGTGCTGGGAGCCATGCTTATATAGGGACAGCCGGGTCCTGTCCTTTAGCTGCCGATCGTCTGCCGGCCAATACTTTAATGGGGCGATCTCCTGGGCTGTCAGGCTAAAGTCCAAGGAAGATGCTGGCTGTCCGAATAAAGTCCAATGCAGTGGCTGGCGCCAGCTGGGCGGTCCAATAAGGAGCCATCACGTGTCCGGAGTCAGTCAACATGTGGCCCTACTGACAAGCTTTCGGCGGCCTGTCGGCTGGTGGAGGGAATCTGTCAGATTGTGGTCAATGGCCCGGGATTCGCGGATCTTGTCCCGGCCTTTGCACATGATGCCAGTCCTGGTGCTCGGACTTTGCCGACTGGATGTCCATCGGTGGTGATCGACATGAGGCGGTCGTCCCTGGATGGTCTTCGGAGGCCGCCATCGGCCAGTGGATGGAGGTCGCCAAGGGTCGGTCGCCAAGGGTAGGTCGCCAGGTGCCGAGAGACGGTCGATCGCCAAGGGTCGGTCGCCGAGTACTGAGAGGCGATCGTCTTGATGTCGATCGCTCGGCACCGGGATTCGCCCCTGGCCCTTCGGCCGATCTAGCATGTCCACCGGTTAAGGCTCGGTCGCTGTCGCCGATCGGCTGGCTTGCCTTGGTCGCTCGGCAGTGACTCGGTCGCCCGTCCTCCTAGTCAATCGCCGGTCGGAAGGTGTTAATTCTTGACACAACAATTGCCCCCCAGCTTGCTCCTATGTTGAAGACATGGGGCGAGGTGGTTCTTGCTGGTGATCGTGTACGGATGAGGACGGGCGATCTGAGCTGACTTAGGACTCGGACTTGGGCTATCATGGTCGATTGGCTTAGCTATCTTTCGGTCTTGTACCGCAAAACTACCTTGGCCGATCCCCCATGGAAACTTGGTGGTTTCGCTTGCTTGAGGAATCGTGCAGAGTCGCGGAGATCGATGGACCGATCCCATGACCGTGTCTTGGTGCACAAAGACAATGAGTGCCTCGTGACTCACTTTATTATGAGGGTCCTCTCATAGTCGCGCCGCCTTGTTTTTAAACGAAAGGCGTGCGGTCTCGGTCTAGAGGAGTCCTTGCGCGGGCGGCGTCGGATGAATCAACTCCACGCCCGCGGCTTGTTAGCTCTGCTTCCACCTCGGCCACCATGGAGATGGCCGACCTCGGCGGTGTACGTTGAGACGGGGTTGTGGAATGAGTCCACCGATTAATGTTGGAGGGCCCTCGACTACGCCCGGCCTCGTATTTAAACGAAGGCGGGCGATCTCGGCCGAAAGGGACCTTGCATGACCGGCGGCCGGTTCCATCGATCGCTGTGGCCATGGCTTTATGATGTGCGGTGGAGGCGATCTTATGCCTTAGTCCGTCATGTTATATCTTTGGATCAGATGGCGATCGTGTCCACCGGGTTGCTGATGATGTTGCGATCTGCCGATGATCGCGATCGCTGCCGACCCGATCGCTTTATTCGTAGGTCGGATATCGGCGATCGGCGGAGCTATCCCTTATTTAGAATGTTGGATCAGTAGGCGGTGAGCGAGTCCTCCGCTCTTCTGGATAGTAGCGATCGGGCCGAAGACCGGAGGTCGTCGTACGGCGCCGACCGATCTACTCCTAGCCGAGAAGAAGCCTTTGCACAGACAGAAATCTGCGGCTCTAGCCGGAAGGCTGCGTAGGTCGTCGGCGTGGTCTTCGTGAGATGCCCGAACATAGGCGAAACCCCGAAAACCTCCTAGACGGCGTAGAGGGCGGTCTCATCGCTACGGGCTCGCCGTTGAGGATGATCATGTCAACCCGGTCGATGTAGTCCGAGTCGGACTGTTCTCCTTGCACGATTTGCATCATGCGATGGCGACCTTCGTGCCGGCGACCACAGTGGCGAAGTGTTCCGTGAAGACGTGCGCCAGCTCGTTAAAGGAGCCAATGGACCGAGGTGGCAATGAAGTGTACCACCGGTGGGCGAGGTCGTCCAGTGTCAGAGGGAACATTCGGCAACGGGTCGCGTCCGATGCCAAGGGTAGGTCGCCAGGTGCCGAGAGACGGTCGATCGCCAAGGGTCGGTCGCCAAGGGTAGGTCGCCAGGTGCCGAGAGACGGTCGATCGCCAAGGGTCGGTCGCCGAGTACTGAGAGGCGATCGTCTTGATGTCGATCGCTCGGCACCGGGATTCGCCCCGGCCCTTCTGGCTGGCCTAGCATGTCCACTGGGTTAAGGCTCGGTCGCCTGGTCGCCGATCGGCAGGCTTGCCTTGGTCGCTCGGCAGTGACTCGGTCGCCCGTCCTCCTAGTCGATCGCCGGTCGGAAGGTGTTAATTCTTGACACAACAGATATGAACTCCAAAACTTCATGGATTGATTGTCCAACAACATCTCTCCATGATTAACCAATCTACAGCCGCGGAAGGGAAGAAAACGAGTGAGAAAAATGGCCAAAAACCCGTCTGCAGGGCCATAAATAGGCTGCACAGTGTGCCGCGGCCCAGCGGGAGTGTGCCGCGGCACGAGCCCAAAATGGCTCCTGGTGGTCGGCGGTGTGCCGGCCCAGCGTGTGCCGCGGCACCGTGCAGATCAGTTTGGCCGAAAAATGCCACAGAGTGTGCCGCGCCTGCCAAAGATGTGCCGCGGCCCACGATGCGGCTGCTCGGCCAATGCCGAGCACCGCCGACCGTGACTCGGCGAAGCTGCCGAGCACTACCGGCCGTGACTCGCCGCCGGGCCTGGGCCTGTGTTGCCGGCCATGACTCGGCCGGGGCCAACTCCGACGGCCCGAACGGCCCTGAAACCCGAACCTGAATACGAATCGATGATACGGTTACGACGTACTCCCAAAGACGAATCTAAGAGTTAAGAGAACACACAATTCCGACCACCCGAAGGCTCGGAATTCAACAACGGAAGTAATTACCCAAAACTTTGGGAAATTACGAAAATTGCCCAAAACGTCCGAAAATCACGATACGCGATCGAAACACCAAACCAAAGCTCGAAACATGAATAATAACATTAAATGAACTTACGAGAAACTCGAAACAACAGTTTCGGACGAGATTCGCAAGAATCGAACTCACGTGCGGAAAAGTCGCTAAAAAGCTCGGAACTCAACAAAACGATACCGAAACGAACTCGGATGGCAAAAAGTGCAGAATTAATCATTCTCGAAATGACGAAACGGTCATGAGCGAGTCGTCAAAACGGACTCCGGCCAGAAAAAGAAATTTACCGAAAATCGAAAATTGCGGATATTACATTCTACCCTCCTTAAAAGAAGTTTCGTCCCGAAACTTAAAACAAGTAGGGAGAAGCAATATCCCGCCAGGAAAACTCAACGAGATACGCAAGGAAACGGGTAACTTATGCCCATCGGCGAAACGTTACAAGCAACGCAAAGGAATATACGGCGTGAAAACACGCTCCACGACGACCAACACAACGTCGCCGTTAGGGATATAATAAAACCAACAAGTGACAAGCGTCATCCAATGTATAATACAATCAAGTCAATTATCCGAACAATCACAAAACACAACGAACGAAAATCAATACGAGTGACCAACCCAACGGTACATCAATCAAAACGCGAGCCAATCGCTGAACAAATACGGAATTCCACCGCCCAAGGGTTGGAAGATCGAAAACGAGACTAATTTCCTGAACTTAAGGGAATTAGGAAGGAGCCTGAATGCTCAACGATCACGAAACAAGGACAAAAACCGAACAAACAAATGACCGAGACAACAAAAATCAAACAATTATGTCCGAAACACGAAGGATAATAAAATTCAAACAACAACTCCCAGGATGATCTGGTGAGAACAACAAGACATGCATTCCCATAAGATCCACAGGAAAGGGAATAGCGATTGAAAAGTTACAACGACAAACGAGTTATTCCGAAACAATACCACACTCGTTCGATCAACAAAAGCAAGGGGCAGGACAAGCTCAGAAATGCCAACAAACATAATGAGTCGACAAAGTCGAAAACACAAGAGTTCCAAATCCGATCCACTTCGAATAAAAGAACTAATAGAACTAGATGATGTCACTTCCGAACAAGGTTCACAAGAATCGAACCGAACTCGAAAAAGTCACAACGATAACCAGATCGTCCCACAACTAGATCACTGCTCGTTCGTAAGATGAAACCAAATACGTAACAATTTCATAAAGTTTCAACGAACATGAGCGAATCGATAGATCGGAGAAGGAGAAAATACATAAGTCAAAATAGTACGGTATTACCTCCGACCTCGTCCACGAAATTCACAAAACAGAGCAAGGTAACAAGACATTAAACAACCGACACATAACGGAACGATCACCGATGCACACGGTCATACCAAACCAAGCTCTAACAGCTCGCACATGCGCGATAACGCAGAAATCACCACGAGATGGCAACATTCAATACCAACATCCCGCCTCTCACAAGGGGCTAACACAACAAATGTGTGGAAAACGACTCAACGCTCACACCGCCAATTCGGTCATACTCGGGAGCAAACATCAAAATGACAACGCGAACATCATACATACATACCCAGCCCTCAAACGGGAATGGATAGGTTTTAAAAACGAAAACCTCATTTTGAAAATAATTTAGAAGGACATCGGTTGATCTTGAGTATCACCTTTCAAAAAAAAAAAAGGTACAAACGTGAAACATCGTTATCGAGACTTTGGAGAACCATTTCGCATTTTATAAAAATGAGGACACTTTCTCTTAGTGAAAACTTTCTGAATATTCGACCCTCGGGTCTAAATAAAAGTGTTTCTAAAACATTGAAAATATCTCAGTATTTTGGTCCTCAATTGGAATAATTTTGAAATATATTGCGGCACTAGAAGACACCTTGAAAGTACCGCGAGAAAATAATTCATTTTAAAAGTACGTCTCGAAATTTATTTTCTAAGATACTCAAGTTTTCAAAATCCAATAGGCCAGAATGCCCAAAACTCACACATATCGACGTTCACTAAAACAACTCCTAGTACACGTATCAAAACGTTTAAAATCAAGACAATACATGTCTTTTAATGGAAAATAAACGGTAAAATACCACAGTTCCAAAACATCACGGTTTGAATAACCAGAAATCCATATCACAACATCACGCTACCACCACACCGGTAGAGCCACATAACACACATGCCCGGTTTTCACAAAACCTAGGATTCGGAACAAAACCACTGACCCCATTCAAGGCCTCTAAGGACCCTCTCGTACTGGGTAGTGAACAAGTCGAATGCGTATAAGCACAAAGCTTCCACAAGAGAACTTGTAAAACGAGCAAATCGATTCGAAAATCATCAGCAACGGACAAAAACAACAATAAAAATACATCACAAGCGACGACACTCCTCGTATAAATTAAATACGAGAGTCGATTAAATACATATCTTGACATCAAAATCCACATAAAGATTCCATCACTTAACAAATAATCATAAAAATAGCTCGTGTCACACGAGGCACAACACAAAGAAGGGAGACTTACTTCCACAGGTCGCACGAAGATGATGATCGCCCCAAGATACTAATCACGACCAACAAACTCAAACAACGCGTCACGACACGACTCAGTCAGATAAAATCCGACGAAACAAGACTCAAACAACACGACTTGACCCGACAGCCTAGGTTTCCTCAACCTAAGCTCCGATACCATTTATGTAACACCCCTAATCCACTCAGGGATATTACACGCCGTAGACCCTCTCCTCGAAGATCTACCAGGCTGGTAACAACATTTAACATCTCGACAATGCCTTCAAGGCTAAATGACTCAGTAGACCGTGTTATTGCCCAAAATATTTATCCGAAGATTAATACTGCTGGAAGACGGACAACAAACAACAATTTGCGGGAGCACTTCCGAGAGAAGATAAATAATACAAGATTTGCCGGGTTTGTTAGGCCCGGGCTTGAATGCTCTCACGAGATGTTATTAATACAAATATTCGTGGATACAAGTATTAATGTGAGAAATCTAAGTACAATGAGTGTAAAAAGACTCTGTTAATCCGGCTCTTGAGCGAAGCTCGGCGTTCTTCGTCCCTGCCGATCGTCTGCCTGATGAGAGAGGCCGGGAGAAGAAGGACCGAATGATAGCTGTTGCCAAGAGTTGGAGATAGCCAAGTGCTGGGTGTTGAATCTCGTGGGAATGCAGAGAGTGTTTTGTGAGCCAAAATCTCGGTCCCTTGGACAAGTGTAGGGAGCCGTGTATTTATAGTGGCAGCCGAGTCTTGTCCTTTGGTGGGCGATCGCCTTCCGGCCATTATAATAATGGGGCGATCGTCCGCCGACCAATATTATAATGGGGCGATCACCCAGGCTGTCGGGCTAAAGTCCAAGGTAGGTGCCAGCGCCAGCTGGGCGGTCCAATGAGGAGCCAGCACGCGTCCGGACTTACTGTCACATGCGGCCCTACTGACAGCTTTCGGCGGCTTGTCGGCTGGTGGAAAGGTTCTGCTAGGCTGTGGTCAATAATCCGAGATTCGCGGATCTTGTCTCGTCTCTTGTACGTGGTGCCAGTCTTGAGGCTCAGCCTTCGCCGACTGGATGGCCATCGGCCCTGATCGACATGAGGCGGTCGTCTCTAGCTGGTCATCAGAGGTCGCCATCGGCCAGCTGCTGAGGGTCGGCATTGGTCGGTCACCAAGGGTCGGTCGGCAGGTGCCGAGGGATGGTCGTCCGCTTGTTGGTCGCCAGGAGTCGGTCGCCGAGTACCGAGAGACGATCGTATTTGATGTCGATCGCTCGGCACCGGGACTTGTCCAGGACCTTGGTTGGCGATTTAGCTTGTCCATTGGGTAAAGGCTTGGCCTTTGCTCGGGTCGGCGATTACGCCTTAGGCTGCTCAGCGGTGGACTCGGTCGCCCGATCTCCGAGGCGATCGCCGGTCGGAGAGTGTAATTCTTGACACAACAATTGCCCCCCAGCTTGCTCCTATGTTGAAGACATGGGGCGAGGTGGTTCTTGCTGACGATCGTGTAAGGATGAGGACGGGCGATCTTTGCTGAGCTGATGTAATACCACCAGTATTACATGCTTTTTCACTTTGGCGCTCACGTCTATTTCTCCTGTTTGATAAATAAATGTACCCCATTGCAATAAAACATATTTTGTATAATTTGGTTGTACGGTATCGCACCTATTATTCGTGTATTGTGATGGTATGATGATTGACGAACTTTCAGTGACATACCTCGATGTCGTTAGGAAATTATCGGTGCGAATATGACGGTGGCCAACGTCTTGTTCCCCGAGAGATTTCCAGACGACATGGAGAGGGAGTCGTGTCATAATAAATTAATGTGATGATAATTTGGCAAACAAAACTGTCCTTTACGTACGTTATACTCCGACTCATTACGCACGCTATATCTGAGCCATTACGTACGTTAAATATCGGCCCTTACGTACGTAACATCGGTCTTCGGTCTTCGGACAGGAATCTTCGTCCGTGAATGCAGCGTCTTGACCAACTTTCGGCGTGATTGCGACAGGCAAGTCAACGAGGTGTTACGTACGTTAACCCGCTTTCGTTACGTACGTAACGATATGGGTGAATCGTTCCAGCGAGTTCTTTACGTACGTTAAGTATTTTTCCATAACGTACGTAAAGCCTCTTACGTACGTAAAGCGTGAGGCATAACGTACGTAAGGGCAATCTGAGTTTATAAAAGAACACTTTGCCTTTCATTTCTTCCGTCCCAAAAATCATTCCTCTTCCTTGTACACTACTCTCCACCATCATTGAACCAATTCTAGCCTCCCAATTCAAGTGCTATCTTATTAGAGTATGTTAATCAAGCTTCGGGGAAGGTCTTGAAGGTGTTATCCTCTCGTTCTCCTTCGTCCACCGTCGTTCTTCATCATCTTTTGTCAGTAAAGGTAAGTTTATTCAATCTTGAACTCATTTCAGTATTTTTAGTAAGTTTTAGTAAACCTCGGATGCCTTGGGTAGCTTAGAACCCTCCGTAATAATCGAACCGGTATATAGCTATCGCAATTGTTAATCGATATCCATCAGAACTTGAAATTGGAATGAATAATGGTAGAACTCATAATCATATTGCTAATCACCAACTTCTCGGAATCATCTTGAAGGATTTCATGTATAACCGTACTATCATGTTGAATAAAACCGTTAATGAATCCATGATGAAGTTACCAACAATTTCTAGCCAAATAGATACCGAAACATGTTAAGATGATGGATTAATCGTTCTAGACTTGCATATTAAGACAACGATGAAATCTTGGTGATTGTTGGTTATAATTAACTAGGAATGTTGTGTTAGAACACTATTGTTTAGCGGAAGTATAACTTATAAAGAATGTTGCCGAACCTAAGAAATTAATGGCACATATTATGGATAAATGGAGAAATTCGATTCCGACATCATAAGCAACTAGGATAGGGTTCTAACAGACGGGAGGGGGAGGAACGTCATTGATCATTATTAATATCATAAGATGTTAATCGACAAACATGTAATAGGTCGGATTTCCAAGTGCGATCGTTCAAGCCGTTGCCTTGTCAAGAAATAACTCGCGTCGGAATAGAGGCAAGTGAATCTTGCTCAGACTTTACGTCTTATAATTTTATACATAGTAAATGTTACTATTGTGGAATGGTGCTCTTACGATTATCTTCTCCGGAGTATTCCCGAGTAGATACTACCGTGACCCTTGGCCGCGGCCTTGAGAGTTTTCTTGTTGGACCGTGTTGCGGGATAAAACCTGAATGATACCCACGTCCGGAGTATTCCTATGTAGATACTTCCGTGACCCTTGGTTGCGACCTTGGGAGTTTATGTGCTGATAGAGAGGAATAACATGGAACATTCGGTGATAACTTTATTCCTGGAAATTATTAGATTTTACTTTTGAGTTTGGTTGGGATTGTTCTGACCTAGGTTACTGGCACGACATGTCGTGCAGTAAATTTGTTGAATTTGTGCAGACACCCCGAAGGTTGCGGCCGGGCGTGAGTGTGTTGGAAGAAGGCACATTAATTTCTTAAATAAATTTGAACATTCCACGTTGTGTAATAACCGTATGTACGGACACTATTTGCATTTGTACTTTGGGATGTACGAATACTTTCTTAATTACTTCCGTATATTACCGCTTTTAATAAAATATCTTAGAAAATATTTTCAAAAACTTTCCTTGTGGGTCCCTCATGGTATCTACGGCACTGTGGCATCCCGGTTCATTTTGGGGGTGTTACAGAAAATGGTATCGGAGCCTAAACACTCACGTGGAAAGTTTTACCGAAAATATTTTGAAAACGTTTTGCCTTCAAAATCCAACACTTCTGACGACCGTAACTCCTCGAGGGATGTCGAGGTAAAATACATGTAAATTCTTAAGGATCAAGTATGATGTTTGGATTCAGTAAGAACTTAGAGAATGTTTGCATTAAACTAACCTGTTAGATTGAACGAACATCACCAATGGCACGTCGAGGAGCTAGAAGAAACGTAAATGACGCACAAGGTTCCGCTATGAACCAGCAGGAAGACAGAAACACCGGAGAAACTAATCCAGCCGGAAATCAACCACCGCCTATTAATCAGAACGAACAGGAAGCGGAAAACCAGAACAACGGGGGATTTGATCCAGCCTTTGTTCAGACTCTCGCCCAGGCCATTGCTATGGGAATCGCTCAGGTCAACCGGGCAGAACAAGTGCCAGTTATTAACATAGAAGAGAACACCGGGAAGGACCTTTGGCTGGGAGAAATGCTGAAGGCCAGACCGCCATTATTCGACGGGTCAGGGGATAAGCACGTGGACGATTGGATCTCGGAAATGGAGACTGCCTTCGAGGTGATCGGCTGCCCAGGAAACCATAAAGTGCCACTCGGAATCAACCAGCTCTGTGACACCGCAGCCCGATGGTGGAGGACCTATAAGCCAGAGGACAGAATAGTCGGATGGCCCGAGTTTTCCAAACTATTGAGAGGCAATCATCCCCGTCGATTCAAACCGCACGAGCGGAGTTTCTTCGGCGTAGGACCTCGAATTTGCGATTTGAAATCATTCGGGCATACAGACCGAGCTAAGCTATGTCGCATGAGATGGTTCCATCCGAAGACCGGTAATTTGTCACCTTGCTCAACGGTTGCGGAGGATGTTGGCCTTCTGGCGGCGGGGTTTCATTGCACCACGTTGAGGGCATATGAGGACGTGGTCACGGCATACGCCGGATGCGGTTGTCGATTCGGATGCGGGACAACCAAAAGAAGCGAGAAGGCAAGAAATCGGTCAGGAGCACCCAGAGTGAATTTGGGAATGGGTTCCCCTCCAAATCGTGACTTCGTCCCAACGAAAGGAACATCGACGGGCCTTCTCGCCGTAGTCGTTTCAATTGAGGCATAGCAGGCATACCATGAGTCGGTGTCGTAAAGCATCGACAAAGTGCTTTTCATGCGGAAGGGGTGGGCACATGTCTCGCTCTCGTTCTCGGATCAAACCTACTCCAAACCCGGCTCCTCGAGTCAACAAGGCTCGTACGGACATCCGGGCGTCTGCCATGTCCGACTACCGATCTCCACCTCACCGATCTCCTCTACACGGTGCCGGAAGAGGACGTGGTCGTGGGGAGGTACCGCACCCTCCTCGGGGACACTGCCGTCCGCGTGTTCGAACTAAGGGCTCACGACGACTGACCACTCCTGTGTCTCGGGTACACTCCTTATTAAATCTCGGCTGTTCATGTCTTGTTTGATCTTTGGAGCAACCCACTCGTTTATATCCGTAGAATGTGTTAACCGTTTTCATCTCCCTTGTGTACCCTGTGAGTCCTTTACTGTTAAACTACCCGAGGGCAGCAGGGTGGAGGGTAACTTGGAAGTTCGAAACTGTCCGATTCGTATCAATAATCTGGGCTGGACAACCAATCTCATGGTCTTTCCACTCCAGAACGAAGATGTGATCTTAGGTATGGACTGGATGACGATGCACAAGATGGTATTGGATACCTATCGCCTGACCGTTTCTATTACGACCCATGACGATGCCACTCACACAATTAGAGGTCGAGAGCACTTTAGCACAAAAGGGTCCCTCAGTCTCCTTTCAGCAGTAGCACCTCGTGATGATCGAGGAGCGTATTACTGGTGCTATATTCTTTAGGAGGGCACGTCACAATTGTCGGTTGCTAATATTCCTGTAGTGAACGAATTTCCGGACATATTCCCTGATGAACTACCTGGATTGCCACCACAAAGGGAGGTCGATCTCTCAATCGAACTCGAGCCCGGAACGACGCCTATCTCCAAGGCACCATACAGGATGGCACCGGCCGAAATGAAGGAACTGAAGTCACAACTCGAAGAATTGCTAAGGAAGGGGCTCATTCGTCCAAGTACTTCGCCATGGGGTGCGCCAGTTCTTTTTGTGAAGAAAAAGGACCGCTCTCTGCGCCTGTGTATCGATTACAGGGAACTTAATAAGGTCACTATTAAGAACCGTTACCCACTTCCAAGGATTGATGATTTACTGGACCAACTGCAAGGGGCGACTGTGTTTTCAAAGATCGACTTACGTTCGGGATATCACCAATTGAGAATTCGAGAGGAGGATATTCCTAAGACCGCATTTCGATCAAGATATGGGCACTACGAGTACATGGTGGTGTCGTTTGGCCTGACTAATGCTCCAGCTGTTTTTATGGAATTGATGAACAGGGTTCTGACAGAGTTTCTCGATAAGTGTGTGGTGGTTTTCATTGACGATATTTTAATTTATTCCCGAAGCCGATGGGAACATGAGGAACACTTGAGGCAGGTGTTGAGCGTTTTAAGGCAACATCAACTGTATGCTAAACTTTCTAAATGCGAGTTCTGGATGCCAGAGGTAACCTTTTTGGGGCATGTGATTTCAGCAGGAGGCGTTAAAGTAGACCCCCAGAAGATCGAGACAGTTATGAATTGGGAACCACCTAGAAATGTCAAAGAGGTGAGAAGTTTCCTGGGATTGGCGGGATATTATCGACGGTTTGTCGATGCCTTCTCCTGTGTCGCTCAGCCATTAACAAATCTGCTTAGGAAGAACACCAAGTTTGTCTGGACAACGGATTGTCAGGAGAGCTTCGACAAGCTAAAAAGGAAGCTTACTACTGCCCCAGTGTTGGTACTACCGCAGGGTACGGAGGGATTCGTAATATGCACCGATGCGTCTAAGCACGGGCTAGGATGTGTGTTCATGCAAAATGACAGGGTTATCGCTTACGCCTCTCGTCAACTTAAACCTTATGAGGTGAACTACCCGACACATGACTTGGAACTAGCTGCAGTGGTCCACGCTCTTAAGATCTGGAGACATTACCTATATGGGGTTACCTGTAAGATCTTTACAGACCACAAGAGTTTAAAGTATATTTTTCAGGCAGAAAGAGTTAAATATGAGACAGAGGCGTTGGCTGGAGTTGATCAAGGATTACGATGTAGAGATTCTATATCACCCTGGAAAGGCCAACGTCGTAGCAGACGCACTGAGTCGGAAAACTGCGCAGGAGGTGACACTATCTGGTTTGACAGTGCAGCTGGAGTTACAGCAAGATCTCCGGAGAAATGACATTGAAGTGTGGATACAACACCGCCAGGGACAGTTGTGCTCGATTGATATTCGCTCGTCCCTGCTGGACGAGATACGCCTAGCACAGATGGAGGATCCAAAACTTCGTGCGATCGGCGCAAAGGCCGAAGGAGGAGTTATTTCAGACTACAGGATCCAAGGGGGCTTAGTTAGATTCAAGAACAGGATTTGCATTCCACCTAATGACGAGCTTAAGCAAACTATACTCAAGGAAGCTCATTCTACTCCCTATTCGATACATCCCGGGGCGAGCAAAATGTACAAAGACCTGCGAAAGAGTTTCTGGTGGAAGAATATGAAGCAAGAGGTAGCAAGGTTAGTCGCTCGATGTATGATATGTCAACAGGTTAAGATTGAACACCGTAGACCGGCCGGAATCATGCAGCCCTTACCCATTCTGGAATGGAAATGGGAGAGCATATCAATGGACTTTGTCACCAAGTTACCAGTGACGATGGGGGGAAAGGACACGATATGGGTTATTATAGACCGACTGACAAAGTCGGCACACTTCATTCCAATTCAGGAGGCCATCGGAACAGAACAACTGGCTACCATCTTTGTTCGGGAAATCGTGAGATTACATGGCGTTCCCTCGGGGATTATTTCGGATAGAGACACTAGATATGTGTCCGTTTACGGAAAGGCATCCACTGTGCCATGGGTACTCAATCGCATTTCAGCATCGCCTATCATCCTCAAACGGATGGACAAACAGAACGCATCATACGGACCACGGAAGATATGTTGAGAGCATGTGTACTCGATTGGGGCAAGGATCAAGCTAAACACCTCTGCTTAGCGGAATTTTCGTACAACAACAGCTGGCATGCAAGCATAGGCATGGCCCCCTTTGAGGCCTTGTATGGTAGAAAGTGCAAGTCTCCCCTATGTTGGGACGATGCATCCGATGTCATCGCCACCGAGTTGGATCTAATCCAGGAATCTATTAAGAAGATATCCATTGTTCGAAAACACATGTTGGCAGCGCAGAGTCGCCAAAAGTCTTATGCTATGGACCGGCAGCGACCGTTGGAATTTATGGTTGTGGATCATGTTTGGGTTAAAGTATCGCCAATGCGGGGCATTCGACGCTTCGGCCAGAAGGGCAAGCTAAGTCCGAGATTTATTGGCCCGTTCGAAATACTGGACCGAGTCGGTAGACTCGCTTATCGGCTAGCATTACCACCATCGTTAGACGGAGTGCATAATGTCTTCCACGTCTCCCAGCTGAGAAAGTACGTGTACGATCCTAGGCACAAGATCAACTTCGAGGAAGTAGAGATTTCCAATGATGCTACCTTTAGGGAAGTTCCAACAACGATTTTGGATCGACGCGTAAAGACACTAAGGAACAAGAACATACCCCTTGTTAAAGTTCAGTGGTCGCACCACGGTACGGAAGAAGCAACTTGGGAGACCGAGGCGAGCATGAGAGAGAACCATCCCGAGTTATTTTCTTAGTTTCGGGACGAAACTATTTTTAAGGGGGGTGGTATGTAATACCACCAGTATTACATGCTTTTTCACTTTGGGCGCTCACGTCTATTTCTCCTGTTTGATAAATAAATGTACCCCATTGCAATAAAATATATTTTGTATAATTTGGTTGTACGGTATCGCACCTATTATTCGTGTATTGTGATGGTATGATGATTGACGAACTTTCAGTGACATACCTCGATGTCGTTAGGAAATTATCGGTGCGAATATGACGGTGGCCAACGTCTTGTTCCCCGAGAGATTTCCAGACGACATGGAGAGGGAGTCGTGTCATAATAAATTAATGTGATGATAATTTGGCAAACAAAACTGTCCTTTACGTACGTTATACTCCGACTCATTACGCACGCTATATCTGAGCCATTACGTACGTTAAATATGGGCCCTTACGTACGTAACATCGGTCTTCGGTCTTCGGACAGGAATCTTCGTCCGGTAGTACGCGTGCCGACCAACTTTCGGCGTGATTGCGACAGGCAAGTCAACGAGGTGTTACGTACGTTAACCCGCTTTTGTTACGTACATAACGATATGGGTGAATCGTTCCAGCGAGTTCTTTACGTACGTTAAGTATTTTGCCATAACGTACGTAAAGCCTCTTACGTACGTAAAGCGTGAGGCATAACGTACGTAAGGGCAATCTGAGTTTATAAAAGAACACTTTGCCTTTCATTTCTTCCGTCCCAAAAATCATTCCTCTTCCTTGTACACTACTCTCCACCATCATTGAACCAATTCTAGCCTCCCAATTCAAGTGCTATCCTATTAGAGTACGTTAATCAAGCTTCGGGTAAGGTCTTGAAGGTGTTATCCTCTCGTTCTCCTTCGTCCACCGTCGTTCTTCATCATCTTTTGTCAGTAAAGGTAAGTTTATTCAATCTTGAACTCATTTCAGTATTTTTAGGAAGTTTTAGTAAACCTCAGATGCCTTGGGTAGCTTAGAACCCTCCGTAATAATCGAACCGGTATATAGCTATCGCAATTGTTAATCGATATCCATCAGAACTTGAAATTGGAATGAATAATGGTAGAACTCATAATCATATTGCTAATCACCAACTTCTCGGAATCATCTTGAAGGATTTCATGTATAACCGTACTATCATGTTGAATAAAACCGTTAATGAATCCTTGATGAAGTTACCAACAATTTCTAGCCAAATAGATACCGAAACATGTTAAGATGATGGATTAATCGTTCTAGACTTGCATATTAAGACAACGATGAAATCTTGGTGATTGTTGGTTATAATTAACTAGGAATGTTGTGTTAGAACACTATTGTTTAGCGGAAGTATAACTTATAAAGAATGTTGCCGAACCTAAGAAATTAATGGCACGTATTATGGATAAATGGAGAAATTCGATTCCGACATCATAAGCAACTAGGATAGGGTTCTAACAGACGGGAGGGGGAGGAACGTCGTTGATCATTATTAATATCATAAGATGTTAATTGACAAACATGTTATAGGTCGGATTTCCAAGTGCGATCGTTCAAGTCGTTGTCTTGTCAAGAAATAACTCGCGTCGGAATAGAGGCAAGTGAATCTTGCTCAGAATTTACGTCTTATA
Organism: Orobanche coerulescens; assembly: GCA_033398695.1. Lineage (NCBI taxonomy): Eukaryota > Viridiplantae > Streptophyta > Magnoliopsida > Lamiales > Orobanchaceae > Orobanche > Orobanche coerulescens. The sequence goes on from CM065809.1 coordinate 131,484,281, forward strand.
ATTTTAGACATAGTAAATGGTACTATTGTGGAATGGTGCTCTTACGATTATCTTGTCCGGAGTATTCCCGAGTAGATACTACCGTGACCCTTAGCCGCGGCCTTGGGAGTTTTCTTGTTGGACCGTGTTGGGGGATAAAACCTGAATGGTACCCACGTCTGGAGTATTCCTGTGTAGATACTTCCGTGACCCTTGGTTGCGACCTTGGGAGTTTATGTGCTGATAGAGAGGAATAACATGGAACATTCGGTGATAACTTTATTCCTGGAAATTATTAGATTTTACTTTTGAGTTTGGTTGGGATTGTTCTGACCTAGGTTACTGGCACGACATGTCGTGCCAGGTAAATTTGTTGAATTTGTGCAGGACACCCCCGAAGGTTACGACCAGGCGTGAGCTGTGTTGGAAGAAGGCCTGTTAATTTCTTAAATAAATTTGAACATTCCACGTTGTGTAATAACCGTATGTACGGACACTATTTGCATTTGTACTTTGGGATGTACGAATACTTTCTTAATTACTTCCGTATATTACCGCTTTTAATAAAATATCTTAGAAAATATTTTCAAAAACTTGCCTTGTGGGTCCCTCATGGGATCTACGGCACTGTGGCGTCCCGGTTCATTTTGGGGGCGTTACAGCTGACTTAGGATTCGGACTTGGGCTATCATGGTCGATTGGCTAGCTATCTTTCGGTCTTGTTCCTACAAAAACAACATTGGCCGATCCCCCTCGGAAACTTGATGGTTTCACTAGTTTGAGGAATCGTGCACAGTCGCGGAATTCGATGGACCGACTCCATGACCGTGTTTTGATGCGCGAAGACATTGAGTGTCCCGTGACTCACTTTATTATGAGGGTCCTATGTTAGGCTGCACCTCGCCTCGTATTTAAACGAAGGGCGTGCGGTCTCGATCTAGAGGAGTCCTTGCGCGGGGCAGCGTCGGATGAATCAACTCCACGCCCGCGGCTTGTTTAGCTCTGCTTCCACCTTGGCCCGCCATGGAGATGACGAACCTCGACGGTGTACGTTGAGACGGGGGTAATGGCACGTGTCCACTGATTATTTTGGAGAGCCCTCAGACTACGCCGGCCTCGTATTTAAACGAAGGGCGGGCGATCTCGGCCGAAAGGGACCTTGCATGGCCGAAGCAGCCGATTCCATCGACTACCAGGACCATGGCTTTATGATGCGTGGTGGAGGCGATCGCGAGCCTTAGTCCCTCATGTTAAATGATGGACTGTAGGCGGTGAGCGAGTCCTCCGGCTCTACTGGATAGTAGCGACCGGGCTGGGAGACTGGAGGTCGTCGCTCGGGCGCCAATCGCTCTACTCCTAGGCTAAGAAGAAGCCTTTGCCTGGCCAGGAAATCTGCGGCTCTAGCCCGGAAGGCTCCGTAGGTCGTAGGTTGGGTCTTCGTGAGAAGCCTGAACATAGGCGAAAAGCCCTGAAATCCTCCTAGGACCGCGTAGAGGGCGGTCTCATCGCTTACGGGCTCGCCGTTGAGGATGATCACATCTACCCGGTCGATGTAGTCCGAGTCGGACTCTTCTTCTCCCTGCTTGATTTGCATCATGCGAAGGCGACCTTCTGGCCGGACGACCCTGGTGGCGAAGTACTCCGTGAAGACGTGCGCCAGCTCGTTAAAAGAGCCAATGGACCGAGGTGGCAATAAGGTGTACCACCGGTGGGCGAGGTCGTCCAGCGTCAGAGGGAACATTCGACACCGGGTCGCGTCTGATGCCCCACACCCGGTCATGTAGATGTTGAACATGCTCAGGTGTGTTCGGGGGTCCGATTGCCCCTCGTACATAGGAGTTTGCGGGGGAGCGATCTTGTGCTGCACGGGGGCGAGCTCGATGTTGATCGTGAGCGGCTCGCTTGGCTCGGCGATCGTCTTCATGGCGCCTGCCCTGGTTTCCAGGAGAGCTTTCACGTCGTCGAGCTGACGTTGTAATGCGGCAATCGCCGTGGCTCGGCCGCTCGCTGATCGGCTCTGGGAGCGGGAGCCGAGGCGATCGTGTACCAATCTCCGGACTCCGCTGCTGCCGACCTCGGCTATTTGGTGAGGGGGAGCTAGACGGTTGGGCTGCCTTCTGGGAGCCGGGTAGGCCGAGATCTTGGTGACGGACTCAAACTCCATCGTCTCGTAGCTGGGGCCGGACTGCCCCGGTCGCCAGGTCGGGTCACTGCCCAAGCGATCGAAGACAGAGGTGCCCCGGCTCGCGAGTGCCTCTTCTTGCGGACGAGAGCCTCCTGGCGATCGCTCGGCCAGTAACGCCTTGAGCTTCCGCTTGGACTTCCGGAGGGCGGCCGAGGGGGTGATAGCGGGAGGCGCGTTGAGAGCACTCCGTCACCCCTGAAGGGCGGCTATGGCCTCTTCGATCTGTTCATTGGTTCGGAACTGATCGAGCGAGAGGCTTGGGCCGCCGTCCAGGGATGGGATCGAGCGTCTCTGACCGCGGCGGCTACCTTCCACCGTCGGCTGCGGCTCGGACTGGGACGGAACGGGGGTTCTGGCCGGCTGGTCAGCAGCTTTCTTCGACGCGGAGGCGGAAGACATGATTTCTGAAAGATTTCTTTGAAGTGCAGTGAGTGTCACTTCAAGTATCTGCCCCAAGAACAGTGAGTGTTCTTCGGGACGGTAGGTATAAAAATTTGAGGGTTGGATCCCCTCCTTCTAGCGCCAATTGTTGTTGCCCAAAATATTTATCCGAAGATTAATACTGCTGGAAGACGGACAACAAACAACAATTTGCGGGAGCACTTCCGAGAGAAGATAAATAATACAAGATTTGCCGGGTTTGTTAGGCCCGGGCTTGAATGCTCTCATGAGATATTATTAATACAAATATTCGTGGATACAATTATTAATGTGAGAAATCTAAGTACAATGAGTGTAAAAAGACTCTGTTAATCCGGCTCTTGAGCGAAGCTCGGCGTTCTTCGTCCCTGCCGATTGTCTGCCTGATGAGAGAGGCCGGGAGAAGAAGGACCGAATGATAGCTGTTGCCAAGAGTTGGAGATAGCCAAGTGCTGGGTGTTGAATCTCGTGGGAATGCAGAGAGTGTTTTGTGAGCCAAAATCTCGGTCCCTTGGACAAGTGTAGGGAGCCGTGTATTTATAGTGGCAGCCGAGTCTTGTCCTTTGGTGGGCGATCGCCTTCCGGCCATTATAATAATGGGGCGATCGTCCGCCGGCCAATATTATAATGGGGCGATCACCCGGGCTGTCGGGCTAAAGTCCAAGGTAGGTGCCGGCGCCAGCTGGGCGGTCCAATGAGGAGCCAGCACGCGTCCGGACTTACTGTCACATGCGGCCCTACTGACAGCTTTCGGCGGCTTGTCGGCTGGTGGAAAGATTCTGCCAGGCTGTGGTCAATGATCCGAGATTCACAGATCTTGTCTCGGCTCTTGCACGTGGTGCCAGTCTTGAGGCTCGGCCTACGCCGACTGGATGGCCATCGGCCCTGATCGACATGAGGCGGTCGTCTCTAGTTGGTCATCAGAGGTCGCCATCGGCCAGCTGCTGAGGGTCGGCATTGGTCGGTCACCAAGGGTCGGTCGGCAGGTGCCGAGGGATGGTCGTCCGCTTGTTGGTCGCCAGGAGTCGGTCGCCGAGTACCGAGAGACGATCGTATTTGATGTCGATCGCTCGGCACCGGGACTTGTCCTGGGACCTTCGGTTGGCCGATTTAGCTTGCCCGCTGGGTAAAGGCTTGGCCGCTTTGCTCATTGGTCGGCAGATTACGCCTTGGCTGCTTTCAGCGATGACTCGGTCGCCCGATCTCCGAGGCGATCGCCGGTCGGAGAGTGTAATTCTTGACACAACAGACCGATTTGGTCTTTCAATAAAAATATACAACTCAATTACAACATATACCCACGCATGGGTCAAAATACAATAAACTCCCGTACAACGGGGAAAAGATACTGCAGCGGAAAAGAAAATACAACTAGACCAATACGACATCAACGGATCCTCGTGTGATTAGTATCGTTCATCTTTCATCATCCTTCGTGCCGACCCTGTGTTATGCTCCAAAACCTGAATGCAAAAATAGACATCCACCCCGAATACTGGGGGTTAGCAAACTCCACTGTTTTGCTAGTGCAAGTATAAAGTGCAAATACGAACCATACAATTCACATTCCACGAATAACAATAACCAGGAATCCTCAAAGATCCAAACAAAACGAAAAGTACTTCCCGAGGCAAGAGTTTGAGAAAACCTTTCAAAATCGAAATATCATAAATCAATGGAAATAATTTATAAAACGGTTTAGAATGCCATCGAGAGTTTTAATAGAAAACAATTTAGGATTATCAAATCCTACTTTTCAAAAATCCAAAAGACAAAAGGGGTCACCGCCCCAAAGGTTTACTTTCTGAAAAATGACATTTACCAACCCGTTGGGATTTTAGCCCCAAATCCATAAAATGACTTTTACAAAACCATTGGGATTTTAGCCCCAAATCTCATCAACTCACAGTACACAAGAACGACCACAAGGTTCGTCTCCCAACATCAAAATCCACAAATAAAGGATTAACACAAACAACAAAATACTCTAATGCCATCCTAGCCAAGTAAGCCAAACGAAGAACTTACCTCTTATACACTTAGTCGATGCATGCAATCATGAAAACCATTCAAAAGCATTCATTTCCGGAAATGCCAATATCAAATCACATTTGTAAAATACACCACAATTAACCGTCGATCCACGTCTCTGTGGACCCCTACCGAGACCCCGTCGGATCTAACCCGTAGTGGTTAAAAGCAAGCTCGTCGATCCACGTCTCTGTGGACCCCTACCGAGACCCCGTCGGATCTAACCCGTAGTGAGTATACACACACACACGTTACTCATGCAATACTAATATGCTAAGAATGTAAGTTCATTAAGAATACTCACTAGAGATGGCCTCTAACTCGACACCATTATCAAACTCTTCAAAACACATTAACAAGATTAAATACGAAATACACGATTCCATAACTTTAAACAACAGGAGGTATCATCAAAGCCTTCAACATTCAAAATGATTAAATCATAATCAATTCCCAAACACACCGTTCACAAAACACGCACGCATTTTGAAAGAGGGCCTTTAACGAGGCCAAAACAAATCTTTTGAAACTTCATTCCAAACAACCAACAAACACACCAAGACGATCACCGATCATCATATCCATAAAACAAGAAAAGTATGGGCAAGGTACTTGCCTCGAAATTGGCACGCAAGTATTCCGACGAACACGGCTCAACCGGAAAGCTTCGAAACGCCCGATGCTATCGAAAAGGAAGATGACGACGAACGGAAGGGTTCAACACGGTTTCTTCGCAAGAAACACGACCCTAACATCATATAATTAATAAATAAACGATCATACGATGAAGAATAATCGTAGAACGCTCGAAAACCCCTCTATGACATTCTACCGGACACCTTCAAGGCGTCGATCAAGAACTCAACCAAAACAACGAATCGATACGATCCAACCATATAATAACAAGGGAAATGATATAATTCATCTAAATAATCATCAATCCATCATAATCCTAAGTTAAAACGGATTAATCGGACGAAAACAACCAAAACACCCAAATTCCCCAAAACTAGATTTCTAGGAAATCTGACCTGATTCGGTAGATCGGAGGGTGTTATAGGATGGATGATTGATGATATGAACTCCAAAACTTCATGGATTGATTGTCCAACAACATCTCTCCATGATTAACCAATCTCCAGCCGCGGAAGGGAAGAAAACGAGTGAGAAAAATGGCCAAAAACCCGTCTGCAAGGCCATAAATAGGCTGCACAGTGTGCCGTGGCCCAGCGGGAGTGTGCCGCGGCACAGGCCCAAAAATGGCTCCCAGTGGTCGGCAGTGTGCCGCGGCCCGGCCGGCGTGTGCCGCGGCACCCGGTACAGTCGGTTTGGCCGAAAAATGCCACAGAGTGTGCCGCGGCCCTGCCAGCATGTGCCGCGGCCCACGATGCGGCCTGCTCGGCCAGCAGCTGCCGAGCACTGCCGACCGTGACTCGGCCAGAAGCTGCCGAGCACTACCGGCCGTGACTCAGCCAGTGCCGGCCTGGGCCCAGGTTTCCCGGCCATGACTCGTATGGGGCCAACTCCGACGGCCCGAACGACCCCGAAACCCGAACCTGAATACGAATCGATGATACGGTTACGACGTGTTGTGCGGCGATTAATACGCCTCGATAGGCGATCGGCATCACGATCAGAGAAGCCAACCATGGAAGACATACTCAGGACAAACGCCTGGAGTTCGGCACTATACGACGATCGTCTTTTGGTACCCATCGATCGTCTTCTGATGTCTGACGATCGTCTTTAATGAGCGAACCAGAGGCGATCATCTCGTGCCACGTGTGGATCCAGCATCCGTCAAAGTCGTCGAAGACCGAATCTTGAACGATGGCCCACGTGCGGATCTTCAAAGGATACCGACAGATAGGACCATTGACCCCAGCCTGTCACCTACCACACCTACCGACAAGGCCGCCGAAAGGTACAAAGTGGGTCCTCCCCGGACAGCGACTCGAGACGGGTGCTGGATCCCCATTGGTTCGCCCAGCTGGCCTCCAGCTGCAACCTCGGACCTCAAGGGAACAGGCCCACGTGACGGGACGATCAGCCGTCTTATTTTAATATAGAAAATGGCGATCGCCCGCGATCGCCTGAGGGATCCCAACTACCTTGTCCCCTATAAATAGAGGACTCACTGCTGTGGCCAAGGGACGCGAATTCTACTACGAATTTAGTGCAAAATACACACCAAAGAGAGAATCAAAGGCTCTTTTGGCAACCACTAATACATTCATAGTGATATTCATACACATTCATCATATATCCCAAGTAAGAACTCACAGATTTATCTATCTGGTTCTTCCGGCAATCTATGTGCTCTAAAGCCTAGATAACTAGAAGTCTTTACACTCCTTATAATAGATTCTAACATTAATATTTGTACTCGACATTATATTTATTAATAACATCTCGCGAGAGCATTCAAGCCCGGGATTAACAACCCCGGCAAATCTTGTGTTATCTATTTTCTCACGGAAGTGTTCTCGCATTTGTTTGTTACTCGATCATTCCAGCAATACTATCTCCGGATAATATTTTGGGTAACAACAATTGGCGCTAGAAGGAGGGCATCTAAACCTTCATTTTTATTCCTACCGTCTCGAAGAACACTCACTGTTCTCCGGACATATACTTGAAAAAACACTCACTGTTCTTCAATAGAAAAACCTTCAGAAAATGACATCTGCGACGACCTCCAAGAGAGCCACCCTGAGATCTGCCGGAAATCTCATTCCGGCGAGGACCGAATCCCAGCCCACGGCGGAAGGCGACCGTGGCGACGCTAGGCTCTCAGTCCCGCCCCCGAGGGACGGTTCTAGCCTCTCACTCGATCAGTTCCAGACCGCGGAACAGATTGAGGAGGCTATAGCCATCCTCAGGGAGCGACGGAAGGCCTACGACTCGCCCACCATCACTCCATCTGTAATATCCGTAATTTTTCCATTTTTAGCAGTTTCCATTTTTGGTGTATGTCTATTTTTATCGACTCGCTTGTAACCGTTTCGACATTTTGAATCTATTTTGTTCTTGGAGTTTTTCCATTTGGACGAGTTTTGATGATGTTTTTACGTAATTTCATTTTATGACATGTTTTGCCGTATGAACATTCGATTCTCGTAAAACTCGTTCGTTTTCATTGTTTCTTGGGTTGTACAAGTCCGTATGGTTGAATTGGTCATGTTGAGACTTCCGGTTTACAAATCCGATGTCGTATCGTGATTTTCGGATGCTTGGGTCATTTTCGTAATTTCCTATAAATTTGGGAAAATTCATCTCCTTGTCGTATTTTGGAGTCCTCGGTAGTTGGTAATGCACTTACTTTCGAGCACTCAGCTTCGTTGCTATGAATACCTCGTATTTACACTTTTGCTTCTATCCTCGTGTTGTAGTTCGTCGTCGAATCGACTGTGCAGAATTGGTGTTCAGAACTAGGACCTGTTATGTGCATAACGTACGTTATGCATGACCCATAACGTACGTTATGACCCTTCGCATTCAGTACAGACATTTGGTTACGTACGTTAACCAGCATTGGGTTACGTACGTAACCATCATAACGTACGTTAACAGCTGGTGTTAACGTACGTAACGCGATGTCAGCGTTTTTAAACCTGACTTAACCTCAGTCAGTTTCTTTTCGTTTTTCTTCAACCCTTCTCGCGACGTGAGTGTTCTTGAGTGCCTTTGGAGCGATTTGTCCAGAACAACCCGTGGATTTCCTTTAGAGATTGATTATTGTGCACCAAGGGAGATTAATCTACAACATTCACATCTTCCATCAGTCGAATCCAAGGTATTTCCTCAGGAACCCTAACTTTAACAAAATTGGGGGTTTTTTTTTCGGGATTTTCGTGATTGACTCCGAATTGTTCTTGTATGTTGCGAAACTTCTTATCGATTGTTGTTATTGGGTGATTCCCAATCCATTTTTCCTCGAATTAATCCATGTATTGTTGATACGGGGAGATTTTGCATAAACCCTCGCCCGTATCGATTGAACGTCTATTGTCGTGATTTGTAGTCGGGGTTTTGGGAGTATTCCTTTCGATTATTGATGTCCGTCGGGACTGAGTTATGCTAATTCTTCGTTTAGGAACCGTCGTTTTCCACTCGGATCATCCGTAGTCGTTTTTCACTTCCGATTCTTTGAAGATGTCACAAAGGCAAGTACTTTACATTTGTTTACATGTTCTAGTATTTGAATTATGGCTGTATTGCGGTTGTTGTGGATGGATATGTGTATGTTCACCTAGGGACGGTCCGACGGGGCCTCTAGGGATACGTTGCCGTGAGTTTCGTATCGCGAACTGTGGTTAACCACCCAGGGATGTCCGACGGGGCTCTGCGGGGTACGGTGGCCGTGAGTCACGTACCAAGGTTAACTTTGAATTGTTTTGGTTGGAGAAAATGTGTTTTGTGCTTGTGCATCGTAAATATTGCGGAATATAAAATGTTTTCTAAAATGATTTTGGCGCATATATTCATCTGATTAGAATGTAGTTCAAATGGATTGTACTTGCACTAGCAGTTGTCGCTAACCCCTTAAATGGGGGAAATACTTTTTGTATTTCAGGTACTGATCGTGGGGACAAGCGAGCACCAGAGCCGTATGAGGATGATGGGCGAGCATGATACTGTCCGAAAGTTGATTATTGGTGTTCTATCTGTCGAATATTTTGATATCTTGTTTTGGGGATTTTGTTTTATAAAACTGGTTTAAGTACTCGAGTACTTCTTTTGCAAAATTGTTAACGTTGTGTTCCCGTTTTGGGAAATGGATTGATGTTGGATTCTATTGGTCGGGTTGTAGTCTTTTATTTCGAATTGTCCTTTTATTGATGATTGTTTGTCGTTGGCAAATGTCTTGTTGGTATGTTAGCCTGGTGAATTCCACAGTGTGGGGTCCACAACACTGTAATATACCCTGAACGTCTTGGGGGTGTTACACCATCGACCATCCGCCGGGCAGGCAAGCGGAAGCTTAAGGGGATCTATGTTGAAAAATCGACAGAAGGCCCCGAGTCGCAGGAGAAGGCTCTCGTTAGGAGGGACGATTCCATCTTCAGCCGCCTGGGGAGCGATCCCTCATGGCGACCCGGGCACTCAGGCCCCAGTCGGGAGACATCGGTATCCGAATCCTTTACCAGGAGTTCGGCATATCCGACTCCCAAGAGACAGGCCGGTCAACGAGCCCCTGCTCGCCCAAGAAAGGAACCCACTGGAAGGGAGCTCGTCATTCACCACGGAGCTAGGGGATCAGTACACGATCGCCTTGGTTCACATTCTGAGAGCCAATCGGCGAGCAGTCAGGCAACGGCGATCGCCGCCATGCAACGCCAGCTCGACGAGATGAAGACGCTCCTAGAAATTGGGGCAGGTGCCAGGAGACCGATCGCTGGGCTAAATGAACCACTCACGACTCAGATCGAGCTCGCCCCAGTCCAACCAACGATCAATCCCCCACAAACACCTCTATATGAGGGGAGATCGGATCCGGAAACCCACTTGAGCAAATTCCGGATCTACATGACCGGATGCGGAGCTTCAGATCTGACGAAATGTCGTATGTTCCCGTTAACTCTGGGCGATCTCGCCCACAGGTGGTACATCTCACTACCATCTCGCTCAATCAATTGCTTTGAGAAGCTGGCGAACGACTTCACGTCGTACTTCTCCGCCAAAGTCGCTCGCCCGGAAGGTCCCCACCGCATGATGAAAATCAGGCAGGGGAAGGACGAATCGGATGAGGATTACATCGACCAGGTAGACGAGATAGTCCTCACCGGTGAGCCCATCAGCGACGAGATCGCTCTCCACACAGTCCTGAACGGATTCCACGGACGCTCGCCCATGTTCAGGCACCTCACAAAGGATTTTCCCCCGACCTATACGGCCTTCCGCGTCAGAGCCGCCGATTTTCTAGCCAGGCAGAAGATGCTCTCACTCCGCTTAGACGAGGGACCGTCCAAAGAAGGAAAAACACCTTCCCATGTCCAGAAGAAGGCGGTCGCCAAGCCCAGAAAGGCAGTCGCCAAGCCGCCTGGCGAGATCAAAGCCTTCGAGGATGTAGAGGTCCACCTTCTTCACAACCTCAACTTATCTCCGGCCCACATCTTCAACGCGATCAAGGGTCGCGAGTGGCTTTACAAGCCAAAGCCAATAAGGGACCACGGTCACCTAGACCGTAGCAAATTCTGTGCCTATCATAAGAGTCCCGGCCACAACACTAGCCAATGCCGCGACCTCCTTAGACAGCTCTGGCGACTGTTTGAGGAAGGCAAACTGGACAATTTGATCACCAAGCCGTAACCCGTGACGGAAAGAGCCGGAGGCGCGAGCGCCGACCAAGCGAAAGGATTCCTCCCAATCCGATCGCGAATCGAGCATGAGCCGGAGTACTCTGATGAGTCGATCCTCCGGCCAACCCCGGCGGTCGGATCAACATGCTTCAAGCAGGAGGTGGGAGCCTCGGGGCCTTTCCCGGTTTCCACCCTGTCAAATGCGAGCGAAAAGCCGAGATGAGGGCTTTCGCGAAGTCCATGTTGTAGTACCTCGAGCCGACCATCTCTAGAGACGCGCTCATCACCTTTTCCAACAAGGACAGGGGGGAGTGCAATGTCCCAAAGAGGATGCACTAGTGATCTCCGCTTGTATCCTTGGGAAGACGGTCGATCGCGTGCTGGTCGACAATGGGAGTTTCTGCAACATCATATTCAAATCCGCCCTAGACCAACTCGACAACTTAATGAAATTCATCAAGCCTTTCGACACCGTGCTCCAAGGGTTCGGCGACAACACAGTCCAAGCCTACGGGAGGATCAAGCTCTCTGTCGAGCTAGTATGCTTTTATGATCCCAAGGTTAGGATTACTAGGAACCTAAGTTTTGTAATCATAGATAGCCCAAAGATCTATAATGGGTTCCTAGGTCGCCCCTTTTTAGAAACCTTTGAGGCGGTCGCCTCATCTTTCTTTTACTGTATCAAATTCCCCACTGCCGATGGGACGGTCGGTACTGTAAAAGGAGATCAGCTAATGGCAAAAAGATGTTTGAATTACTCCTATGTTGTTACTTTTTTCAATACTTCCCATACTATATGTACCATTGAAGCGATCGACGATCAACCCATAGAGATCGACGAGCCAAACACTTCGTACCAACCCGACTCAGGGGACGCCATCTCTCATCAATTGACAGACGACATCGAGCCAAGGATCGGTTTCGAGCCAAGTCTCGACATCGATCCAAGGACCGAGTCCGGAGATCGCACCAAACGAGAGGCGACCGTCCCTGTCGAAGAGTTGGAAAGCATTACGATGGATCCGGATCATCCAGAACGGGAAGTACAGATCGGCGCGAGCATCGACCACGAATTAAAGGGGGATCTGATCAACTTGCTACGTAAGAACATCGGAGTCTTTGCCTGGTCGCATCAAGATAGGGTTGGCATAAGTCCCGAACACGCTTGCCATTATCTGAAGATTGACCGGGCGATGAAGCCTGTTCACCAGAAGCGAAGGAAGTTCGGTCCCGATAAATACGCGGCGCTCGACATAGAAGTCCAGAAGTTACTCAACAACAAATTGATCGGAGTAGCCACAGACGAACCACAATGGGTCGCCAACGCGGTTCTCGTCAAAAAGCCAACTGGCTCCTGGAGATTGTGCATTGACTTCACCGACCTCAACGCGGCATGTCCAAAAGATCACTTCCCGATGCCTCATATTGATCACTTGGTCGATAATACGGCAGGTTGCAAAATGATGTCGTTTATGGATGCCTTCGCCGGATATCATCAAATACCAATGGCGGAGGAAGACATAAAACACACATCTTTCCACACAGAAAAAGACATATACTTTTGGGTCAGAATGCCATTCGGCTTGAAAAACGCAGGGGCGACCTACCAGCGATTAGTCAACAGAATGTTCGCCGATCAGATCGGCAAGACCATGGAGGTCTACATTGACGATATCGTAGTCAAAAGCCTCAAGAAGGAAGATCACCTCAACGATCTCGCCGAGACGTTCGCCATCCTTGAGAAGTTTAACATGAAGCTGAACCCCAAGAAATGCAACTTCGGGGTGGGCTCCGGGAAGTTCCTGGGGCACATAGTGAGCCAAAGGGGGATCGAGGCGAACCCCACCAAGATACAGGCGATCCTTGACATGCAGGAACTGCGAAACATCAAGCAGGTGCAATGCCTCACAGGTTGTCTAGCCGCCCTCAACCGTTTCATATCACGGCTCGGCGATAAAAGCAAGCCTTTCTTCGCGACCATCAAGAACAAGAAGTTCGCATGGATGAAGGAAAGCCAGATAGCATTCGCCAAAATAAAGGAATATCTATCTAAACCCCAGATCCTGGCAAAGCCGATCCCCGGTGAAAAACTATTCCTTTACCTGGCAGCCTCGGAGGTCGCACTAAGTGCCGTTCTGGTGCGAGCGGAGGGACAAGCCCACTTGCCCATCTACTATGTTAGCCAGGCGCTCCACGACGCTGAGACACGTTATACACCATTGGATAAGATCGCCTACACCCTTGTCATGAGTGTTCGTAAGCTGAGGGCTTACTTCTTCGATCACCAAGTGGAAGTCCTAACAACTCTACCTCTAAGACAAGTCCTGCACCGACCGGACACCAACGGGCGACTCCTCAAGTGGTCGCTGGAGATCGCCCAATATGGTATCACTTACGCTCCTCGCACGGCGATCAAGGGCCAAGCTCTGGCGGACTTCGTGGTGGAATTAACGTTCCCTCACAAGTCCCGGCCAGTCGGCCGACACTGAAGTTATACGTGGATGGCTCGACCAATTCGAGAGCAAAGCGAGGATTGTCCTTATCAGCCCCGACGATCAGAGTTTCACAAATGCTATGCGTTTCGGTTTTCGTGCGACCAACAATGAAGCCGAATACGAAGCTTTGGTAGGCGGGCTCGATCTAGCCCTCGCCCTAGATGTTCGTCGCCTTCATATCTTCATGGACTCCCTTTTGGTCGTAAACCAAGTCAAGGGAGAATATGAGGCGCGCGGCGAACAGATGGTCAAATACCAAGAGCTGGTCGCCGAAATGTGCACAAAATTTGAAGAAGTGCTAATCGAACAAGTCCCGAGAGAGCACAACTCCCAGGCCGATGCTCTTTCCAAACTAGCATCATCGGATGGGGCAGCCAACTTCTCCAATATCCAAATCACAAAGTCAGCTAGGCCGGCGATCGATAGAAGCCTGGTTACCACGGTTGCCATCGCCGAGGAGAACTGGATGACTCCGTTCATCAAATACTTAAAGGACGGAACGGTCCCTGACGACCGTGTTAAAGCTCGCCAACTCCAGCTTCGTGCGACCAGATATACCCTATTGGACGACCGGCTTTACAAGCGAGCCTTCAGCCTTCCCCTCCTCAAGTGTATTACACCGGAGGAAGGTCGGCTCGTTTTAGCTGAGATCCATGACGGGATATGTGGAAACCATGCGGGCGGGCGAGCCCTCATCCATAAGACAACCAGACAAGGGTTTTTCTGGCCATCACTTCGGAAAGATGCGATCGCCTATGCCAGATCGTGTCATAGGTGTCAGATAATGGGCCCCAACATTAAACTATCACCCGAACAGCTCACCTCCATGTATAGCCCTTGGCCATTTGCGCAATGGGGCATCGACCTTATAGGTCCCTTACCAACGGCTCCAGGGGGCTGTAAGTTCGCTATCGTAGGGGTCGACTATTTCACCAAATGGGCTGAGGCCGAGCCGCTCAACAAGATCGGCCAAGAGCAAGTGATCAAGTTTATATGGAAAAATGTCGTATGCCGATTCGGTCTGCCCCAGGCCATCATCTCCGACAACGGAAAACAGTTCGACGGCTTAGAAGTCATGCAATTCTGTGAAAAGTGGGGAATCAAAAGGTGATTCTCAGCGCCCTATCACCCTCAGACGAACGGGCAGGTAGAGGCAGTGAATAAGATCCTCAAACACACGATTAAAGCGCGACTCGAATCCAGGCAAGGATGATGGGCGAGCGAGCTCCCACACGTTTTGTGGTCCTACCGAACGACGACCCGCAATTCAACCGGCGAAACCCCATTCGCCCTTGCCTTCGGAACAGAAGCGGTGATTCCTTCAGAGATCGCCGTCCTCATCCATTGAACCGAACACGAGATGACGACCGACAACGATATGGATCGACGAATCGACCTAGACATGCTCGAAGAACGACGGCTGACCTCAGAAATGAAGAACACAATCCACAAAAGGAGAGCCGAGAAGTTCTTCAATTCAAAGGTCAAAGAAAGAAGGTTTCAAGTGGGCGATCTCGTCCTCAAGAAGATCCAAACCCACACAGGCGTTTTCGGTCCGAACTGGGAGGGACCTTTCAGAGTATCCAGATGGCTAACTAAAGGAGCCTACGAACTGGAACATCCTGACGGTACTCCGGATCAATACCCCTGGAACGCCGTGCATCTGAAAAAATACTACCAGTGATAATTTTGTATTCAATTTCAAAGATGTACAAGGAATATAATGAGATTTTTTCCTATCCCATCTATTCTGGTACCGCCGACGATCGCTGATCATGACGATCCTAGGTAAAATCAATGCAGCCATGGTCCTGGATGTCGATGGAACCGACATCTTCGCCCATGCAAGGTTCCTTTGGGCTGAGATCGCCCGCCCTTCGTTTAAATACGAGGCCGGCGTAGCCGAAGGACCCTCCAAAATAATCAGTAGGCACGATCGCACGCCCTCAAGGTACATCATTTAACATGGTGAACCCGGACAATGCGACGTGCCACTACCCCCGTCTCAACGTACACCGTCGAGGGTCGCCATCTTCATGGCGGGCTGAGGTGGAAGCAGAGCTGACAAGCCGCGGACATGGAGTCGAATAAGCCGACGACGCCCCGCGCAAGGACTCCTCCGGACCAAGATCGCCCGCCTTTCGTTTTAAAACAAGGCAGGCGTAGTCGCGGGATACACAATATCCCTCGCACACAAAGACACGATTGGGGAGGTCGGTCCATCGAACACCCCAACCATACTTGATTCTTCAGAATCAGCAAAATGAAGATAGCTCGCCCGACAGACTAGTTTTTGTTTCCTTACTTACAATAAGTGAACAAAAACAAGGGGGCAGAGATGGGTCGAGCTAATCCCAAATACGATCGAACAAAGAGGAACCACACACGATCGGCTTCGCTCAAACACACGTAGGACGATCGGAGTCGTGCGACAAAAATTACAAGTAAGAATTCCGATTCAAAACATATCAATGCTTTCAACACTCATACGATCGGTCGGATGAACAAAACGTCGAAAGCAATCATACACCTACTTGTAAAAATTGCACGCAAACATTCAAAGGGCGATCGTATATAAAGAGAGTATGAAAATAGGAGCATTTTATTCATAACACAAGTTTCGTACATTACGAGGCCCGAAGGCATTACAAAAAAGCACAAGTTACAGAGGAGAACAAAAATGCCTCTCAAGGCCCCGCCTGCTGGTCTTCGCCCTCGGGTTGCGGATCGGCTTGGGCTCCCCCATCGGCCTCGGGATGAATGAGTTTGCCGGTATACCAACTCAAGTCGATCCCGAAGTCGACAAAGTCAAGGATCGTCAAGGAGAATTCTGGATGCAGAGGATGCTCGAGGACATAGGATTTGAAGCTCTCCATCAGGGGACCGATCTCGACCCCTGCCTTTTTAGCGGCTCGAACAGCGTCAGCATAGGACAAGTAATAAGCGAACTCACCGACGTGCTCGACGTTAAGGTAGGGATCGACCTCGATCGCCTTCAGCTTCCCCTTCAAATCCGCGGCCGCCTTCTCTACCTCCGCCAGCTCGACCGCCTTGGCAGCATTCTCGCCCCTGTCCTTCTCCAGCTCCTTCTTCGCCGCCTCCAGCTCACCGCTGAGCCGATCCACCATCACCTTCATCCCGGCCGCCTCCTACTGCGAAGCCACGAGCTTCTGGCAGGTTTCCTTCTTCTTATCACGGGACCGATCGGCAGCCTTCTTAGAGCGGCTCAGCTCCTGCTTCAATCGATCCACGTCCTGCTTAGCCCTTTTGGCCGTCTCCTCATACTCCTTCTCCATAGACCGGATCCGGTTGGCATCCTCAATATTTTTGTTCCGGGCGGCCTCGAGGTCGCTATGGAGACGAGCAGTGGAGGGTCGCCCCTCAAAATCCCTAGCGGCTTGGACGGCCATCGTCGCCGTCTGGAGAGCCAGGGCAACGGTCGCCTGCATGGCGTCTCCAGATCGCCGACGAGCGATCGCATCAAGATAGGTCGTCCAGGCCTTGGGCAGAGAGGTGATAGCCTGGCGGACATAAGCAGGGACTTCGAGGGACTGTTGCGGAGCCTTGCTCGACAAAAAGTCCAGCACCATGGGAGCAACATCCGGGTCGGCGAGACGGACCCTGCAGCGCAAACCAAGGAAACCAAGGAGTTAGCCCATACCATGCTCGGAATGCCTATCTCAGAAAATGTTGGTCCTTTTCTTACCTATTGACCAGCTCGGGATCGCGTCCGAAATAAGGCTTGCCCCGGGAGGTTTCCGCCTCGGCGATCGCCACCTTCTTCGCCGAGCTGCCAGATGACCGGGGGCCGGGGACCGTGGGCCTAGGGCCTGATCGCTCCATCATCGGGACGACAGAGATAGGAGCCGCAGCAACCGGAGGCTTAAGAATTGATACATCCACCTCAGAAATCGACGGGGACTCCTCCGACCTTTGCCTCTTGCGGCGCTGAAGCTGTTCCTCACCCTGAACCACCGGCTCGGCGACTGGCACCTCGGCAGGCCTCGTCACAGGGCGAGACGTCGTCGCAGGAACGCGACCAGTCTGCTTGCCCAAGTGAAGGCGACCAAGAACTCCCGGGTTCGACATGGCTATCTCTGGCGGTGGCTCGGCAAAACGGGGAAAATAAACCTCTGTCAAAGAAGAGATACATACAAGTTAGACAAAACAAAACGACCTCCTGGAGACGATCGTCCAACAAGGAAGCACCACTTAAACTCATACCTGGAACTTTCAAGTGACGGGGGTAGCAGAACAATCGAGCCCCCAACCGATGAGCTTCGGTACTAAGCGATCGAACGTCAATAAAGGAGTTCGGCAAGGCACGGATCCGCTCCCAAATGATCAAGAAATCGAATGGAAGGTCGCTGATCGCTGGAACGAGAGGTCCTGCAAAAAGAAAACAAAATTAGATCAGTCCAAGACAAGCTCAACCAAGGGGAGAGTTAAAATCCTTACTCGGATTCCTCTCCCGGAAAGTGGTGGGGATCTCCAACTCCTCGTTCGGCCTGTCACTCGATGCCGATCGCCACGCCCCGCCGACCCAGCACCATTTAGCCAGGTCACGCCTGGTCTTATTCGGCACACCAAGGACCACTCTCCCGATTCGGCCTTGGATATGATTGCCGCCGATCGACCCTTTCTGCGCGGCCAGTTTGAACAAGTAATTCATCTCCAGCGCAGTAAGGAGGCGGAACAACCGGTGACCGCCAAACAGGGTCAACGTGCAGATGATCTGCAGCCAAGCGTTCGGTGTCAGTTGAAGAGGCGCCAAATTCCAGGCGATCAGCAAGTAGGAGACGGCGAATGGCAGCGGGAATCGCAGACCCGCCTCCATAATCATCTCGCTGACGGCAACCATATCCTTGGGCGGTTGGTCGGCACGCTCATTCTCCGAGGGAACGTGCAACGAAACGTCAGAGGGGATATGATATTTAGCCCTCCAACGGCTCAGGTATTTCTTAGTCGCCGTACTCCGGATCTTTCCGAGAGTCCACGGAGACGGGACGGCGGCCTGAAAGACCGTCCGATTCACATGTTCGAGGGTGAGCGGCGGTGTAGGCTTCGAAATCGAATTCCGGATAGGGTCCGGCGATCGCTTCCATCATCTGAGCAAAAGACACGTAGGCGGGGCCGAACCTACTCTCTCGTTCCCAGGCCTCCCGCACCAAATCATCCTCATCCACCGGCGAGCCCCCCTGCTCCGCCGTCGCCGCCGTCCTCGCCACCTCGACCTTGTTGAAAAGTTCTTCGAGTTCTGCGGGTGCAATCCCCGCTCGAATAGCTTCAACGGCCGTCTCCTTATCCACTCCAATAGGAATTTCCTCCCGTTCAGGCGACGCTGCGGCAGCGGAAGAACTTCCAGTCTCGAAGGCTTTTGATCCTCCCGACATATTAGAAAGTAAAGAGAGGGAGAAGGTTAATTTTTCTTACCTAGAGAAAAAGAAGGAGATCGGCACAAGAAGCTCCATAAATTTTTGCAGAAATTCGGCTAGGGATGCAAGGACGCGTAAAAAGTGAAGGAGAAGAAGCCCTGTCCTTTTTATAGATGGAGACGAGGGTCTAAATGCAAATAGGAGAAACCTCGAGGGCTGGATCGCAACCGTCACGTGGGGACACATTAAATGCCGCCCTCGAATCCCACAGACGCGTCTTTTCGAGGGCAGGCCAGCCGACAAGTCCGACAGAACCGTCGGACTCCCCCAACAGCGGCGTGACGCGTGTCCCTGCCACTTTAGAAAGCCCGCCTTCTTTTCCCACTGCTCCCGACGCGAAAGAAGGTCGTCCATATTTGAATTCAGATCGGCTGATCATTTAAACATTGGCGATCGCCAACAGCGCCACCTCACCCCGTGTTTTCAACATCGAGGCGAGCTGGGGGGCAATTGTTGTGCGGCGATTAATACGCCTCGATAGGCGATCGGCATCACGATCAGAGAAGCCAACCATGGAAGACATACTCGGGACAAACGCCTGGAGTTCGGCACTATACGACGATCGTCTTTTGGTACCCAGCGATCGTCTTCTGATGTCTGACGATCGTCTTTAATGAGCGAACCAGAGGCGATCATCTCGTGCCACGTGTGGATCCAGCATCCGTCAAAGTCGTCGAAGACCGAATCTTGAACGATGGCCCACGTGCGGATCTTCAAAGGATACCGACAGATAGGACCATTGACCCCAGCCTGTCACCTACCACACCTACCGACAAGGCCGCCGAAAGGTACAAAGTGGGTCCTCCCCGGACAGCGACTCGAGACGGGTGCTGGCTCCCCATTGGTTCGCCCAGCTGGCCTCCAGCTGCAACCTCGGACCTCAAGGGAACAGGCCCACGTGACGGGACGATCGGCCGTCTTATTTTAATATAGAAAACGGCGATCGCCCGCGATCGCCTGAGGGATCCCAACTACCTTGTCCCCTATAAATAGAGGACTCACTGCTGTGGCCAAGGGACGCGAATTCTACTACGAATTAAGTGCAAAATACACACCAAAGAGAGAATCAAAGGCTCTTTTGGCAACCACTAATACATTCATAGTGATATTCATACACATTCATCATATATCCCAAGCAAGAACTCACAGATTTATCTATCTGGTTCTTCCGGCAATCTACGCGCTCTAAAGCCTAGATAACTAGAAGTCTTTACACTCCTTGTAATAGATTCTAACATTAATATTTGTACTCGACAATATATTTATTAATAACATCTCGCGAGAGCATTCAAGCCCGGGATTAACAACCCCGGCAAATCTTGTGTTATCTATTTTCTCACGGAAGTGTTCTCGCATTTGTTTGTTACTCGATCATTCCAGCAATACTATCTCCGGATAATATTTTGGGTAACAACACGACGTACTCCCAAAGACGAATCTAAGAGCTAAGAGAACACAAAATTCCGACCACCCGAAGGCTCGGAATTCAACAACGGAAGTAATTACCCAAAACTTTGGGAAATTACGAAAATGGCCCAAAACGTCCGAAAATCACGATACGCGATCGAAACACCAAACCAAAGCTTGAAACATGAATAATAACATTAAATGAACTTACGAGAAACTCGAAACAACAGTTTCGGACGAGATTCGCAAGAATCGAACTCAAGTGCGGAAAAGTCGCTAAAAAGCACGGAACTCAACAAAACGATACCGAAACGAACTCGGATGGCAAAAAGTGCAGAATTAATCATTCTCGAAATTACGAAACGGTCATGAGCGAGTCATCAAAATGGACTCCGGCCAAAAAAAGAAATTTACCGAAAATCGAAAATTGCGGATATTACATTCTACCCTCCTTAAAAGAAGTTTCGTCCCGAAACATAAAACAAGTAGGGAGAAGCAATATCTCGCCAGGAAAACTCAACGAGATACGCAAGGAAACGGGTAACTTACGCCCATCGGCGAAACGTTACAAGCAACGCAAAGGAATATACGGCGTGAAAACACGCTCCACGACGACCAACACAACGTCGCCGTTATGGATATAATAAAACCAACAAGTGACAAGCGTCATCAAATGTATAATACAATCAAGTCAATTATCCGAACAATCACGAAACACAACGAACGAAAATCAATACGATTGACCAACCCAACGGTACATCAATCAAAACGCGAGCCAATCGCTGAACAAATACGGAATTCCACCACCCAAGGGTTGGAAGATCGAAAACGAGACTAATTTCCTGAACTTAAGGGAATTAGGAAGGAGCCTGAATGCTCAACGATCACGAAACGAGGACAAAAACCGAACAAACAAACGATCGAGACAACAAAAATCGAACAATCATGTCCGAAACACGAAGGATAATAAAATTCAAACAACAACTCCCAGGATGATCTGGTGAGAACAACAAGACATGCATTCCCATAAGATCCACAGGAAAGGGAATAGCGATTGAAAAGTTACAACGACAAACGAGTTATTCCAAAACAATACCACACTCGTTCGATCAACAAAAGCAAGGGGCAGGACAAGCTCAGAAATGCCAACAAACATAATGAGTCGACAAAGTCGAAAACCCAAGAGTTCCAAATCCGATCCACTTCGAATAAAAGAACTAATAGAACTAGATGATGTCACTTCCGAACAAGGTTCACAAGAATCGAACCGAACTCGAAAAAGTCACAACGATAACTAGATCGACCCACAACAGGATCACAGTTCGTTCGGACGATGAAACCGAAATACAGAACAATTTCATAAAGTTTCAACGAACATGAGCGAATCGATAGACTAGAGAAGGAGAAAATACATAAGTCAAAATAGTACGGGTATTACCTCCGACCTCGTCCACGAAATTCACAAAAGGAGGAGCAAGGTAACAAGACATTAAACAACCGACACATAACGGAATGATCACCGATGCACACGGTCATACCAAACCAAGCTCTAACAGCTCGCACATGCGCGATAACGCAGAAATCACCACGAGATGGCAACATTCAATACCAACATCCCGCCTCTAACAAGGGGCTAACACAACAAATATGTGGAAAACGACTCAACGCTCACACCGCCAATTCGGTCATACTCGGGAGCAAACATCAAATTGACAACGCGAACATCATACATACATACCCAGCCCTCAAACGGGAATGGATAGGTTTTAAAAACGAAAACCTCATTTTGAAAATAATTTAGAAGGACATCGGTTGATCTTGAGTATCACCTTTCAAAAAAAAAAAAAAGGTACAAACGTGAAACATCGTTATCGAGACTTTGGAGAACCATTTCGCATTTGATAAAAATGAGGACACTTTCTCTTAGTGAAAACTTTCTAGATATTCGACCCTCGGGTCTAAATAAAAGTGTTTCTAAAACATTGAAAATATCTCAAAGTATTTTGGTCCTCAATTGGAATAATTTTGAAACATATTGCGGCACTAGAAGACACCTTGAAAGTACCGCGAGAAAATAATTCATTTTAAAAGTACGTCTCGAAATTTATTTTCTAAGATACTCAAGTTTTCAAAATCCAATAGGCCAGAATGTCCAAAACTCACACATATCGACGTTCACTAAAACAACTCCTAGTACACGCATCAAAACGTTTAAAATCAAGACAATACATGTCTTTTAACGGAAAATAAACGGTAAAATACCACAGTTCCAAAACATCACGGTTTGAATAACCAGAAATCCATATCACAACATCACGCTACCACCACACCGGTAGAGCCACATAACACACATGCCCGGTTTTCACAAAACCTAGGATTCGGAACAAAACCACTGACCCCATTCAAGGCCTCTAAGGACCCTCTCGTACTGGGTAGTGAACAAGTCGAATGCGTATAAACACAAAGCTTCCACAAGAGAACTTGTAAAACGAGCAAATCGATTCGAAAATCATCAGCAACGGACAAAAACAACAATAAAAATACATCAAAAGCGACGACACTCCTCGTATAAATTAAATACGAGAGTCGACTAAATACATATCGTGACATCAAAATCCACATAAAGATTCCATCACTTAACAAATAATCATAAAAATAGCTCGTGTCACACGAGGCACAACACAAAGAAGGGAGACTTACTTCCACAGGTTGCACGAAGATGATGATCGCCCCACGATACTAATCACGACCAACAAACTCAAACGACGCGTCGCGACACGACTCAGTCAGATAAAATCCGACGAAACAAGACTCAAACAACACGACTTGACCCGACAGCCTAGGTTTCCTCAACCTAAGCTCTGATACCATTTATGTAACACCCCCAATCCACTCAGGGATATTACACGCCGTAGACCCTCTCCTCGAAGATCTACCAGGCTGGTAACAACATTTAACATCTCGACAATGCCTTCAAGGCTAAATGACTCGATGAACCGATTTGGTCTTTCAATAAAAATATACAACTCAATTACAACATATACCCACGCATGGGTCAAAATCTGATAAACTCCCGTCTGGCAGGAAAAGATCTTGCGGCGGAAAAGAAAATACAACTAGACCAATACGACATCAACGGATCCTCGTGTGATTAGTATCGTTCATCTTTCATCATCCTTCGTGCCGACCACGTGTTATGCTCCAAACACGAATGCAAAAATAGACATCCACCCCCCGAATACTCGGGGGTTAGCAAAACTCCACTGTTTTGCTAGTGCAAGTACAAAGTGCAAATACGAACCATACAATTCACATTCCACGAATAACAATAACCAGGAATCCTCAAAGATCCAAACGGAACGAAAAGTACTTCCCGAGGCAAGAGTTTGAGAAAACCTTTCAAAATCGAAATATCATAAATCAATGGAAATAATTTATAAAACGGTTTAGAATGCCATCGAGAGTTTTAATAGAAAACAATTTAGGATTATCAAATCCCACTTTTCAAAAATCCAAAAGACAAAAGGGGTCACCGCCCCAAAGGTTTACTTTCTGGAAAATGACATTTACCAAACCGTTGGGATTTTAGTCCCAAATCCATAAAATGACTTTTACAAAACCATTGGGATTTTAGCCCCAAATCTCATCAACTCACAGTACACAAGAACGACCACAAGGTTCGTCTCCCAATATCAAAATCCACAAATAAAGGATTTAACACAAACAACAAAATACTCTAATGCCATCCTAGCCAAGTAAGCCAAACGAACAACTTACCTCTTATACACTTAGTCGATGCATGCAATCATGAAAACCATTCAAAAGCATTCATTCCCGGAAATGCCAATATCAAATCACATTTGTAAAATACACCACAATTAAATGTCGATCCACGTCTCTGTAGACCCCTACCGAGACCCCGTCGGATCTAACCCGTAGTGGTTAAAAGCAAGCTCGTCGATCCACATCTCTGTAGACCCCTACCGAGACCCCGTCGGATCTAACCCGTAGTGAGCATACACACACACACATGTTACTCATGCAATACTAATATGCTAAGAATGTAAGTTCATTAAGAATACTCACTAGAGATGGCCTCTAACTCGACACCATTATCAAACTCTTCAAAACACATTAACAAGATTAAATACGAAATACACGATTCCATAACTTTAAACAACAGGAGGTATCATCAAAGCCTTCAACGTTCAAAATGATTAAATCATAATCAATTCCCAAACACACCGTTCACAAAACACGCACGCATTTTGAAAGAGGGCCTTTAACGATGCCAAAACAAATCTTTTGAAACTTCATTCCAAACAACCAACAAACACACCAAGACGATCACCGATCATCATATCCATAAAATAAGAAAAGTATGGGCAAGGTACTTGCCTCGAAATTGGCACGCAAGTATTCCGACGAACACGGCTCAACCGGAAAGCTTCGAAACGCCCGATGCTATCGAAAAGGAAGACGACGACGAACGGAAGGGTTCAACACGGTTTCTTCGCAAGAAACACGACCCTAACATCATACAATTAATAAATCAACGATCATACGATAAAGAATAATCGTAGAACGCTCGAAAACCCCTCTATGACATTCTACTGGACACCTTCAAGGCGTCGATCAAGAACTCGACCAAAACAACGAATCGATACGATCCAACCATGGAATAACAAGGGAAATGATATAATTCATCTAAATAATCATCAATCCATCATAATCCTAAGTTAAAATGGATTAATCGGACGAAAACAACCAAAACACCCAAATTCCCCAAAACTAGATTTCTAGGAAATCTGACCTGATTCGGTAGATCGGAGGGTGTTATAGGATGTATGATTGATGATATGAACTCCAAAACTTCATGGATTGATTGTCCAACAACATCTCTCCATGATTAACCAATCTCCAGCCGCGGAAGGGAAGAAAACGAGTGAGAAAAATGGCCAAAAACCCGTCTGCAGGGCCATAAATAGAAGTGCCACGGTGTGCATGGCACGAGCCCAAAAATGGCTCCCGGTGGTCGGCGGTGTGCAGCGGCCGGCCGGCGTGTGCCGCGGCACCGGTCTGGTCGGTTTGGCCGAAAAATGCCACAGAGTGTGCCGCGGCCCTGCCAGCATGTGCCGCGGCCCACGATGCGGCCTGCTCGGCCAGCAGCTGCCGAGCACTGCCGACCGTGACTCGGCCAGAAGCTGCCGAGCACTACCGTCCGTGACTCGGCCAGTGCCGGCCTGGGCCCAGGTTGCCCGGCCATGACTCCACCGGGGCCAACTCCAGCGACCCGAACGACCCCGAAACCCGAACCTGAATACGAATCGATGATACCGTTACGACATACTCCCAAAGACGAATCTAAGAGCTAAGAGAACACATAATTCCGACCACCCGAAGGCTCGGAATTCAACAACGGAAGTAATTACCCAAAACTTTGGGAAATTACGAAAATGGCCCCAAACGTCCGAAAATCACGATACGCGATCGAAACACCAAACCAAAGCTCGCAACATGAATAATAACATTAAATTACGAGAAACTTGAAACAACAATTTCGGACGAGATTCGCAAGAATCGAACTCAAGTGCGGAAAAGTCGCTAAAAAGCTCGGAACTCAACAAAACGATACCGAAACGAACTCGGATGGCAAAAAGTGTAGAATGAATCATTCTCGAAATAACGAAACGGTCATGAGAGAGTCGTCAAAACGGACTCCGGCCAAAAAAAGAAATTTACCGAAAATCGGAAATTGCGGATATTACATTCTACCCTTCTTAAAAGAAGTTTCGTCCCGAAACTTAAAACAAGTAGGGAGAAGCAATATCTCGCCAGGAAAACTCAACGAGATACGAAAGGAAATGGGTAACTTATGCCCATCGGCGAAACGTTACAAGCAACGCAAAGGAATATACGGCGTGAAAACACGCTCCACGACGACCAACACAATGTCGCCGTTAGGGATATAATAAAACCAACAAGTGACAAGCGTCATCAAATGTATAATACAATCAAGTCAATTATCCGAACAATCACAAAACACAACGAACGAAAATCAGTACGATTGACCAACCCAACGGTACATCAATCAAAACGCGAGCCAATCGCTGAACAAATACGGAATTCCACTGCCCAAGGGTTGGAAGATCGAAAACGAGACTAATTTCCTGAACTTAAGGGAATTAGGAAGGAGCCTGAATGCTCAACGATCACGAAACGAGGACAAAAACCGAACAAACAAACGACCGAGACAACAAAAATCGAACAATCATGTCCGAAACACGAAGGATAATAAAATTCAAACAACAACTCCCAGGATGATCTGGTGAGAACAACAAGACATGCATTCCCATAAGATCCACAGGAAAGGGAATAGCGATTGAAGAGTTACAACGACAAACGAGTTATTCCGAAACAATACCACACTCGTTCGATCAACAAAAGCAAGGGGCAGGACAAGCTCAGAAATGCCAACAAACATAATGAGTCGACAAAGTCGAAAACACAAGAGTTCCAAATCCGATCCACTTCGAATAAAAGAACTAATAGAACTAGATGATGTCACTTCCGAACAAGGTTCAAAAGAATCGAACCGAACTCGAAAAAGTCACAACGATAACCAGATCGACCCACAACAAGATCACAGTTCGTTCGGACGATGAAACCGAAATACAGAACAATTTCATAAAGTTTGTTGCTACCCAAAATATTATCCGGAGATAGATATTGCTGGAATGGATGGGATAACAAACAAATGCAAGAGCACTTCCGTGAGAAAGATAAATAACACAAGATTTGCCGGGGTTGTTAGTCCCGGGCTTGAATGCTCTCGCGAGATATTATTAATACTAATATTCGGGGATACAAGTACTAATGTAAGAATACAATTACAATGAGTGTAAAGATTCTTGTTATCTTAGCTAGTGAGCGTGTAGATTGCCGGAACAACCAGATTTGATGCTCTGTGAGTTCTTGTAACAAGGGAGATGAACAGTCGCGGCGGTGAGAGATCGACAGTCTCTCACGGCGAGTATTTAGCTGGATGCTTGGGCTCCTGGGCTTATGAATCCCTTGGAATCTGTCTGGTGGAGACTTGCTGCTCCGGCCGATCGTGTTCTGGACTAGAGATTCACAGAGAGAAGTCCTGAGATGGATTCCGGTGAGAAAGCCGGGAGCTTGATGATATGTGTGTTCTCAACTGTTGGTGAAATGAGTTTCGAACCGTAGGTCAAATGAATTCGGAACCTTTTTCCAGGAGGAGGAGGTTCTCTATTTATAGGGCTTGGATACGCCGGGCGATCGCCTTTTCTGCATTATAATAATCGGGCGATCGTCTTTTAGCACATGGGCCTGTCCCCTCAAAGTCTGCAGGAGTTGCTGGCAGTCAACCGTGCGGTCCAATGAGACGCCTACACGCGTCCTGAGTTGCTGTCACGGGTGGTCCCACTGACAACTTTTGGCGCGCATGCCGGTAGGTGAGGTAGGTGACAGGCTGTGGTCAAAGGTCTTGTCTGTCAGCAAAAGATCTTATCTGTCAGCGAAGATCTCGTATATCAGCGCCTTTCGTGGATCTGCACGTGGGTGCTGTTCTGAGATCCAGTCCTTAATGACTTTGACGGGCGATCATCTCTGCATGGGGCGTAGGTCGATTGCTCTTAGCCGGTCACTAGAGTAGATCGCCAGCTGCCAAGGGGCGATCGCCTTGGGAGTCGATCGCTAGGTACCTTACGGTGGTCTGATATCTTCGATTAGGCGAGCTAGCCAAAGTTTGACTGGAGTTGACTTGGTCGCTCGGCCTTATAGTCGATCGCCTGTCGGGATGAATAAATCGTGACACAACAATTGCCCCCCAGCTCGCTCATACGTTGGAAACGTGGGGTGAGGTGGCTCTCTTGGCGATCGCTGAACTTTTGACGAGCGACATTGTGTTTAAGCCGAGGCGCGATCGTCTTTGGTGATATACTCGGGTTGGACGACACAGTTGGCCGCTAAAGCTGTGGGGAAAAAGAAATGGGCGTTGAAAAGTCTCGCGCCGCGTCTGGGTTTCTATTGGAGGATGCCAGCGATCATTAATGACTCCTCGGTGGCGTCCTTGAAAAAAGCAGCGTACGCGGGTCTCGAGGGGGTCAATTAATGCGTCGTTTGAGATCCGACCCCTGAGGTTTTCCCTTATTGCAAACGAGTCCCTGCCTTCTCCTATAAAAGGGGCGCGGTGCCGCAGTTTCATACTCACGCGTACTTATTGGAGAAAGAAGGACTTGCTGTCGAATTTTCTGAAGATCTTAGTGCCGATCGTCGTTCGATTTCACTTTCAGGTAAGAAAAATCCTTTTCCCCTTATCTGTCTCTGAGAATGGCCGGAACCTCATCATCACGTGGAGCGGGTACCAGTTCTGCCTCCGGGACATCGACTGTCAGGGGAGAATCTTCTTCCGTATTCTACCTGGAGATGGCGACTGAAGCTATTCGGGCCGGAATCGACCCGGCTGAAGTCGAGGCTTTATTCAATGAGGCCGATGTTGCTAAGGAGATGGCTGCTGAAGAAAGACGATCGCAGATTGAGAGAGATCTGGCGATTAGGGCCTCTTTGGGAGCGACATAGTGCTTTCGGCCGGCTATAAGGCTTTCTTTGAGATAATGGAGAAGTTGGCGGTCCTACTCCGAGATTCGATTTCCGGGGATACTCGGTCGCCTACCCCTATGTGCTTCCCAAACGGTCGCAGTGCGGGTTGCGCAGCGATCGTTGTGGTCGCTTGGCCAGATACGGAGTTCGACGACCAGGAAAGATTTGGCCGTATGGAGGACAAGATTCCATGTTCCTTCAGATGTGGACATGTTCGCGCCGGCGGAGAATGAACGAGCCGACCAGCCTCCGATGGGTATGGTCGCCGTGAATGAGGCGATTATGGAGGCCGGGCTGCGCTTCCCTCTATCCTTTCTTTGTCTCCCATCATTGGCCGCTTGGAATGTGGCGCCACTTGGTGACCTTGACGCCGACTCCAAATTAACTGCACTCTCACCCTTTTCGGCGGTCACCGCCTGTACCACCTCCCATTGCCGTTGGAGATGAACCATTTGTTCAAACTGACGGCTCATAAAGGGTTGGTCGGCGGTTACCATATTCAAGGCCGATCTGGTCGAGTAATTCACGAAGTCCCGAATAAGATACGGGGCGATCAGACGAAGTGGTTCTGGGTCGCCGGCAAGTGGAGGGCTTCCGCGAGCGACAATCCTTCGGGCGAGCTGGAGATACCTACTTAGTTTCGGGAGAGGAATCCCGATAAGGGTTTAGACTCTCCCTTCGTTCGGATGCGTTTTGGACTGATCTAATTTGATTTCGGTTTTGCAGGTTTTCACATTCCGGCGATCGAGGAGCTGCCCTTTGATTTTCTGGTTGTCTGGGAGCGGATAAGGAGCTTGTCGGACGACGACCTTGACGCCACTTGGATCAATAAGGAGAGTCGTTGGTTGTCGGCTCAACTATACCGCTTCCCGAGACATCTCTCGGTGCCAGGTATGAGTTTCTGCGACCTTCAATTTCTAGGCGATCGCCTTACTTGAGGACGATGTCATCGTTGATCGATTGTCTTAACTACAGAGGTTCGCTTTCCTCGCTTTTTGGAGCCTCCGACGGAGATCGCCATGTCGAACCCTGGAGTTCTAGGCCGTCTTCGCCATAAGAGGTCGTCTCGGGCCCCACCCGTTGCGTTGCCTATAGTTCCGGAGGCGGAGCCTCGCGTGGAGCCGGTCGTGGCTGAGGAGGGAGTTCCGGAGGAGGGGCTTCGAGCGAATCGCAAGAGGCCGAGGCCGGAAGAAACTTCGGTTCCTGCCCCGGCGATGAAGTGCCGATCGCCGCGCCTCCGATCACCATCGTTGCTCCTTAGAATGAGCCGCCCTCTGCGGCTTTTATGCGGGAGATGGCGATCGCGGATGCTGAGACCCCTCGAGGGAAACCATATTTCGGTCGAGACCCCGAGAAGGCTGAGAGGTAGATTGCATTTTTGTGTTGAAAATTGCAACTGCGTAGGAGTTGTATTAACTTAGTTGTTTTGATGCAGGATCCGTCGCGCAGATCCGTCTTGCCCGCCGATGGTCGTGGATTTCCTAGCGAGCCGATCTCCTCGCCATTCCTGCGACATTCCTCCATATGTCAGCAAGGCTGCTTCTGCTCTGCCGAAGGCATGGACGACCGATCTGGATGCGATCGCTAGTCAGCGATCGGGGAGCTCGATGCAGGCTGTTCTCGCTCTTTCTCTCCAGACGGCGACCATGGCTGTCCAGGCTGCTCAGGAGTTTGAGGGGCGGCCCTCCACTATTCGCTTGCAGGCGGATCTCGAGGCGGATCGGAAAGAGAACGCCGAGTTTGCTGATAAGATCGCGGCGATGGAGAAGGACTCTCTGGAGGCGGCCAAGCGGGCGAGCCATGAGCTTGAGCTGGAGAAGAAGGAAACTGAGCAATATCGTTTGGCGGTTGACCGATTTCGGGACCAGATGCTGAATGCCGTCCAGGCGTAGAAGGTTGCTGAAGAGGAGGCCGATCGCCAGAAGGTGACGATCGCTCGGTTGACCCGGCGGTGACGGAGCGAGGAAAAAGTTCTTTGCGAGGGAGGCTGAGCTCCAGGGGTCGCAACAGGCGATGGCGGAGCTGAAAGGAGAGGTTGAGGCGACCAAGGCTGACCCCTTTCAAAACTTGGAGTTTGTCAGCAAGTTCGCCTATTATTTGGCGTTCGCCGACTCGATCCGAGCAGCTAAGAAAGGAGGTTTGGAGGTTGGGCCTCTTGCCGAGAACTTCAAGGCGTACGCATTGGGGCACCCTCTCCATTCAGCTTTCTCCTTGCCGATCTTGGACCTTGCGGACATCGGCGTGGATTTGAGCTGGTATCTGTCTCCGGCCAATCTTGCTCATCCCGACGCTCCGGAAGATGAGGGGACCACACCGGATGCTGATGGCGAAGGCCAGGCAGGGGCCCGAGGCACTTCATTTTTGATGTTTTAGCTTATTTCCTTGTAGTTTGTAGCTTTCTCTTGTAGCACTTAGGCCTTCGGGCGACCATGTACTCCGTTTTTTTCAAGTAATGAAACGAACATTTGGATTTCTGACTTATCACTTGAATGAATGGTTATTTTTGAGTCTTTGTTTGACTTTGTACAAATGTGTGAGGAGAGATCGTTGCGAGGGTAGTTCTAAATGAATTGATAAACTCATAAAGATAACTTTTTACAACAAATTCGATCGCTGCACAACTTGCTGAAAATGACGACCTCCGTATGTTGTTGAATAGCGACGATCGTCGTATAGGTAGTCCGCACTCTTATTGACCCTTGTTTTTATTCACTTAGCGGAAGTAAGGGGATGAAAATAATTCGTTGAGTGAGCGGTCTTCAACTTTGTCGAATCCTCGGGGACGGTCGTCCGTCTTGAGGAACCGTGCACGATCGCGGAGTTCGATGGACTGACTCCTTGATCATGTCTTGATGAGCGAAGACATTGAGTGTCTCGTGACTCACTTGATTATGAGGGTCCTCTGTTAGGCTGCGCCTCGCCTCGTATTTAAACGAAGGGCGTGCGGTCTCGGTCTAGAGGAGTCCTTGCGCGGGGCAGCGTCGGATGATTCAACTCCACGCCCGCGGCTTGTTTAGCTCTGCTTCCACCTCGGCCCACCATGAAGATGGAGAACCTCGACGGTGTACGTTGAGACGGGGGTTGTGGCACGTCGCATTGTCCGGATTCACCATGTTAGATGATGAACCTTTGAGGGCGAGCGATCGTGTCACACCGATTAATTTTGGAGGGCTCTCAGGCTACGCCGGCCTCGTATTTAAATGAAGGGCGGGCGATCTTGGCCCAAAGGGACCTTGCATGGCCTAAGCAGTCGGTTCCATCGACCACCAGGACCATGGCTGCACTCTTCCACCTTGGATCATCATGCAGATGCCGACCTTCGACGGTGTACGTTGTGCGGGGGAGGTGATCTCGTGCCTTAGTCCATCATGTTAGATGGTGAACTGTAGATGGCGATTGAGTCCCCCAGTTTCTTAAATGAGGAGGGAGATCGAGGAGACTTCCGAGGTCTCCTTCTCTTGATTGAAGCATGTAGAGACGGTCGCCGAGGTTGATCCAGGGGTCGGCTCATATGAGCTTTCCAGCCTGTTTTGTGTTCGACTCGGACGATCGTGTATAGAGATTGGTAGGGGCTTCGGCTAAACCAATAAGTCATCCCAACTTGCCTTCCTCGAACAATCTCCAGGCCGTTTGAGGAGGTCGCGGCATTGGTTGGTCTTTGTGGCGGGACTCTTGTGGTAGGCACAATATTGATTGTTGTCCAGGTGACCGTGGTCCCTTATCGCCTTTGGCTTTTTGAGCTCTTCGTGCCCCTTGATGGCATAGAAAATATGTGCCGGAGTTCTGTTGAACGTATGGAGGAGATGGGCTTCCATGTCCTCGAAAGCCTTGAGATCTCCGGGTGGCTTGGCGATCGCCTTCTTTGCTTTGGCGATCGCTATCTTCTGGGCCGGAGGTGGCGTTTCCTCGCTGTTGCGATATTTCTTACACGCAAGTGCACGTCATTGTTTACAAGTAATAAAGTGATAAGTAGAGTATCGTTCCCACGAGGACTGAATCTCTAACTACCGATTTTTTGTGTATTCCAATTTTATTTGAACAATCGAATGTGGGTTGTTGCAATTAATAACTAAAATAATTACTAAGCGACTAAACAGTAGAAAACGATAGCTTGAATAAAAGAAATCAAATGGTGAATAAGTCTTGGATTCTGAATCCACCTCGCTTTATCCGAATTTACTCTCGATTATCCGTAATAAATAATTTTCCCAATTTATTGAAGGCGGAGATTGCTAATATATTCTACCGCCTCTCCCGAGGTCAATAGATTTATCTAAAGGCGAATAACGCACTCTATCCCTAGGTGAATTAATTCGTCAATAGGCGAAAAGCATAAAATCTCCCAAAGGCCACGTAGTTCCTATGAGTATATTCCTATCTCACAGAATAAAACGGTCCTCACCAATAGTTCCTCACCAAATCTCCTCTCCCGATTCGAATTGAATGATTAAATCAAAACAACTATTGGCCAGATAATTGCAAGCATTAAACACAATTGGGAAAACTCAACAAAAAGGTAATTAATTGGATAATCTCAAGCAATTCGTCAAAACTTAGGTTTCATCAAAACCCTAGATTAGGGCTTTAGCGTGACATACTAATAAGTGAAAATACATAATAAATAAATGAAAGCATAAAAAACAAACGCAGATGAAGCTCGGATTCCTCCGTTATTCAGCTTCCGCCCTCTGCCTTTGAAGTCTTCTGCTTCCCTCTTCTTCTGCCATCTCCAAGCTTAAGCTCCAAAAGATAAAAGATCCAAAGATAGTTAATTAGGGTCTTAAACCCTATTTATAGCTCAGCATATCCTCCAAATCGCGTCCGTATCAGTAGGTCGAAAACTGGCTTCGAAGTGGCCCAAAATCCGTGCGGATATACAAAAACCGCCAAGTGTGCCGCGGCGCACTAAATTTATGCCGCGGCACAGGGCCTTCAGCTGGATGCCTGGGCGTCTTTAATTTCTTCTGTGTCGCGGCTCACCTGGACTGTGCCGCGGCACAGAGTACAGTTTACTCTGCCTTTGACTGGGTGTCTTCTTGTGCCGCGGCCCTGCTTCCTTGTGCCGCGGCTCAGAGTCCAGATTTGCCGTTTTCGCCCGTTTTGCCTCGTTTTAGCTTCCGGACTTCAATTTCCTGTCAATCATACAAAATTAAGGCATTAAAGGCTCATTTAGACAATTTCACTCTCCAAAATAATACAAAATAATGATAAATAAGCGTATAAAAATACGCCTAACAAATACCCCCAAACTTAAGCCTTTGCTTGTCCTCAAGCAAAAAGAATTAAATTCAATAAAAGAGTGTCGTGAATCATCGTGCAACTCATAGTGTTCAACCTAATCAATACTATCCTGTAATTCTCTCTAAATCATACGAGTGTCATAATAGCGAGCTGCACTCAGAATAATGATTCCGCAAAGTAATCAAGTTCAGTCCTAATCACTCGTTCATGTAGAAAATCCAGCTCAAAGATTAACAAAACGAGAGTCAAATCGACCGTCAATATGAAAGGCTAAAATAAACAAGCTAGTTCGTCCCGTTCCACAGTCTAGTGGCACAATTTTCACGAGTTTCATAACAAATAAACCTCGGACAGTATCCCCTTATATATATGGTCAAGAATTTGATTCGAGTTGACCCCTAGGTTAGGATCTCGGGATGTTTCATCGGTATAATCCTAGGGTGGAACTTCCATTCTCATATATTGGGAAACCGTTTGACGTAAAAGACACTCATGGGGCACATGGATGCTTCTAGTTACTAAGTTCCCATCTACAGCGGAGAAACAACTCGAATATATAATTTCCGCATGTCCGAATCAAGGTCGCCGTTTTACGGGAGAGTAAACAACGGGTCACGTGAATACCCCCGGTTACTAGGCTCCATATCATTGGCACATGTGAAATATCTAAATCACTAGTCTAATCAGGGTCGTCGTTTTACGCAAGAGTAAACAACGGGTCACGCGAATACCCCCGGTTACTAGACTTCCCTTCATAGAACAACATTATCTCGACTTTTAGGAAAAACTGACCGACTCTAAACTCAATCTAAGTGCCAACACGACTAATGAAACAGTACGACTCACTATCCGGAAAATGTAACCAAACGTATCGACGGTGATTTTAACACAAGTATGTATCCTCTCTTATCTGCCAAGACTTCTACAATCACGAAAAATTTCGGACCTAAATGAATACTAAGCAGAACAGAAATTACTGACTACAATGCGACTAGAACTCGACCGTTTCTTCAGAGAGAAAAACAGTGTCGTAACATCAGTATCACACAAATAGAAGCACGAAAATTTCACAAATAGAGAAAAACTAAGACAAGCAAGGCTATCTAAAAAAAAAAAATTTTTACGCAAAGTAATGAAAAGTGCAACGAAATAAAGTACAGCAATGAAATAAAGTACAGCAATGAATGTAGCAACTGAAAGTAAATCCCCCCCAAACTTAGGACGTACATTGACCTCAATGGACAAAAAATGATATGCAATAAAAGTAAAAGGTCAAGTACTCCCCTCCAGTCCGCTCACGAGCTGTAATATCCGTATTTTTCTTTCCCTTGTATTTTCGTTTTTGGTGTATTTCTCGATCGTAGTGACCCTCGTGTACTTTTCAGCGTGTCCTTCCTGTCAAACTGTTGAACTGTATTCTCGTTATTGTTGTGCGGAACCGCCGTTTCGGGGTTGCCGTGGATCCATTTCGTGTTGTTGGTTCCCAAATATTGATTCCTATCGTTTTATTCTCTTTCCGGATCATTTTTATCATTTTGGGACCCAAAAGGGGGGTGTGGGCCGCGACACAAGATGTGCGTGCCGCGGCACACAAATTCCTTCAGTTGTGGGTCGAACAAAGCATCTTGTGTGCGCGGCACACCCATCGTGCAGCGGCACGGTGCGAGCAGTCTTGCGGCACGGTGCGAGGCAGTGCCGCGGCACACTGTCGTGCCGCGGCACACTCGTGTGTCTTCTGCGACCAAAACCCAGTATGCGGGTGCCGCGGCTGCGCGCGGTATCTTGCGGCACAATGCCGAAACACAGGAGTAATTTTTGGCACTGTGCCACGGCACACCTCAGTGTGCCGCGGCTGCAATGCGGTCAACCCCCTATATTGTGTCGTTTTGAGCGTCCGCTGCTCATTTCTTCTTTCTTCTTCCTGCATCGCGAGAGAGGGTGAGAGAGAGGGGGAGAGTTCTTCATCAATATTCATTGGGGGGGTTGATTTTCATCATCTTTCTTTGGTTGTGAGGATCGGATAATCAATCTAACGCGTGTTCTACGGATCTTAGTACTTGAATCTTCAAAGGTAATATTTCTAGAACCCTATTTTCGATTAATTTGGGGGTTTTGGGATTTTCTTCCGATTAGTTCTGTTTTGTTGGTAGATTCATGATGTATATGATTAATATTGTTAGTATCTTTAGTTTTCCTACGGATTCATGGATATTTCGTGGATTTTTACGGAATCGAGAGGGTTTGGTTGTGGTCCGCCCTCGTTGTTATTTTGGTACGAATATACATGAATCTTAGGCGGGTTTCCGGGTGTATTCCATTTCCGTAATTGTCTAGAGTTGGTTGTGATTGTGTTATTCAAATCGTTAGGTTTATTTCCGCCGGTTCCTTGCGGTCGTGTTCAACTCTTCCTTTCCGTTCGTATCACCGTCTATTAACCGAGGCAAGTATCCTTATGAACTTACAATCTTGACATAGTTGTTTTGTATGAGAAATTGTGTGTGTGTGTATGCTCACTACGGGTTAGACTCTACGGGTCTCGGTAGGGCTCGACGAAGCTGTGGAACCGCGAGCTTGCTTTTAACCACTGTGGGTTAGATCCGACGGGGTCTCGGCAGGGATCCACGAAGCTGTGGGTCCGCGGTTAATTGTGGTGAATTTTTACAAATGTGGTTTGATTATTGGCATTTCCGGAAATGAGTGTTTTGAAACTATGATTTCTTGATTGCATGCATTACTATATGTGTAAGATGTAAGTCGTTCATATGGTTACTTGTACTAGCGTAATTGCTAACCCCTCTGGGGACCCGTTTTGGGGAAATTCGTTTTATGAATTTCAGGTAAGGTTCATCGGGACGAGCGGGCGCTGGACCAGTACACGGATGATGGCCGTGCGTGATGATTGTGCATAAGTGACGTCTTAATGTCTTTATATCTTTTCATCTTTTGTGATTTTTGAACTAATAGTTGTACTCGAGTACTTAAGAGTTCTTGTTCGTCCGGATTGTATTGTTGCCTATTATGTCTGTGTTGATTGATGATGTTATGTTTGACCGGTTGAACCGGGTGGATTATTCTGTTTTGCGTCTTTATGACCTGGTGTTATTTTATTGTTCCTGTGAGTCGTTGTGTATGATGCTGTTCAGCCTGGTGGGTCCCATATAGGGATTCACGGCGCTGTAATATACCTCGAATATCTTGAGGGTGTTACAGAAAATGGTATCAAAGCTCTAGGTTTATGGATACCTAGGCTTGTCAGTTTATTGGGTCTTGTGGTGTTTAGTTTTTGCACATCAACGTCACGCTGCCATGATTCCGGTACTACCAGTGTCCGTAAGTTTTCCTTCCTCTGTTCATTATTTCCTTGTATCGTACCTTTGATTCTCGACTTGTGATTGTTCTTTTCTCGTACGTATCCTCGTATGGCTTTTGCTACTTATTTAACTCTAATATGGATGCTGGAAGAGGTCGTGGTCGCGGTCGTGGTCGTGAACGCGGCCGAGGACGTGGGGCAGCCGGTGGGGCGGCCACGTCACAATCTTCGGGAGCCGGCAGTACCGGCGACCGTCACAGTCATGCTTCTTCTCAGGAGCGCGCCAACCTTGGTATTGCGGCTGTTATGCAACAAATGGTGAACCAAATGGCGGCAATAGCTCAGGCGGTTCAGAACCCGGAACAAGCCCATGTTAATCGGGGCGGAGCAGACCGTTGGCTCCAAGATGTCATCAAGATGCATCCTCCTCAGTTTTCGGGAGCTTTCGACCCGATTGGCTGGGAAGGGTGGATCAAGGAGATATCTAAAGTCTTCACTGCTACCAACTTTCCCAAGGACCGTAAAGTCCCTATTGCCCAATACTTTCTCACAGGGGACGCTACGGACTGGTGGGATGCCGTTGGGCCCAAAGATCATGCTGCTTCGTGGGCTGAGTTTCAAGAGTTGATGGAGACTGAATATTGCCCGTGGCCAGTCAGACAGGCTCGGGTACATGCTTTTTATGATGCTCAACCACGGGATATCCCCGTATCTCAATCTATTGCTGATTTTAACAAGGAGTTGGGTTATGTGAAGACCCAAGTTGTCGAGGAGAGCGACAAAATTTTCCATTTCTCCAGGCGGATGAAGTTGCCGATTCGGGACTATATGTCGGGGCTTGTATGCACTACCTTGAAAGATTACCAGAGCAGGGCCCTCGCTTACGATATATGTGGCGAGTGAGGCGGCCGCGAGTAAGAAACAAGTCCACGGGAATTTTCGGGCCACAAAGGTGGGGGTCGGCGAAATTTGATCTGCTAACTTTTCCATTGGTGGTGGCCCGGCTCGATCTCTGGTTTCCCGTAGGCTGCGGTGCCCCTTCTCGAGAGGTGAAATGCTTTAACTGTGGCCAGCAGGGCCACATCAGTCGTATTTGTCCGAACCCTTTGCTGACGTGTAATCAGTGTGTCCAGTCGAGTCACAAGGCTGCTTTCTGTGCTGAGAGGGAGAAGATCCTTGGTGCCCGGGCTTCCGTTACAGCGCCTAGGGAACCAAGTGTGAATCAGGGATCGTTTGCTCCTCAATCTCCGCCGAGTGCTAGTTGGGGGAGAGGTCGGGGTCAGCCCTCTAAGGGGGGAGCTTCCAGCGTCGGCTCAGCCCACCCGCGTGTCTATGAGATGCAGAGAGCCGATGATCCAGCGGCTACCGTAGCGACAGGTACCGTTCATATTCTTTCTCATCCTGTCAGTGTGCTTTTCGATTCTGGTGCTACGCATTCGTTCATATCTCTGGATTGTGTGCGCCGTTTGAGTCTCGACCGTTTGACGCCTTGTGAGCCCTTCATCGTTAAGCTCCCTAGCGGTGATAGGATCGTTGGTGATCAGGAGGTTCGAGACTGTTCTGTGTTTATTTGCGAGAGGGCTTGGCCCTCTAATCTTATTGTTGTGGGTATTGAGGGTGAGGACTTAATTCTCGGGGATGATTGGCTCGAGCGGAATGGTGCAATCATGAACTACCGCACGAGAATCATCACCATGTTAGCCGATGATGGCACCGAGCACTCTTTCGCCGGGCGAAAGAGGGGAAATCAGAAATTCGTCATTAACGCCTTGAAGGCGATGAGACTCCTGCGAAAGGGGTGTACCGGCTATTGGTGCTACACCTTGAAGGCGGAGAGTGGTGGAGTCGAGCTTTCGTCGATTCCAATCGTTAATGAATTTCTTGATGTTTTTCCTGACGAGTTACCAGGATTGCCACCGGATCGTGAGGTCGAGTTCGCTATAGAGTTAGAGCCGGGTGCGGCTCCTATTTCGAAGGCACCCTATCGCATGGCACCTTCAGAGATGTCCGAGTTGAAGAAGCAGTTGAGTGAGCTTCTTGAGTCGGGGTATGTTCGACCGAGCGCCTCGCCTTGGGGCGCACCGGTCCTGTTTGTGCGGAAGAAGGATGGTTCACTACGTTTATGTCTCGACTATCGCGAACTAAACAAGGTGACCATCAAGAATAAGTATCCTTTGCCGAGAATTGACGACTTATTCGACCAGTTGCAGGGAGCTGCGGTATTCTCGAAGATTGATTTGAAGTCGGGATACTATCAGCTCCGGGTGAGAGAGTCCGATGTGCCGAAGACAGCTTTTCGGACGAGATACGAACATTATGAGTTTGTAGTTATGCCTTTCGGGTTAACTAATGCGCCAGCGGTGTTCATGCAGTTGATGAACAAAGTCTTTATCGAGTATTTGGATAAGTGTGTCGTCGTCTTCATTGACGATATTCTTATTTATTCGAGGAACGAGGAAGAGCATGCCCATCATTTGCGGATAGTGTTAGACATTTTGAGGGCCGAGCAACTCTATGCGAAGTTCTCGAAATGTGAGTTAGTCAAGAAAGTGATGTTTTTGGGTCACGTGATTTCGGTAGGGGGTTCGTGTAGATCCGCGAGAAGATCGAGGCGGTATTGGATTGGGCACCGCCCAAAACGTGAAAGAGCTCGAAGTTTCTTGGGTTTGGTGGCTACTACCGTAGGTTCGTGAGGTTTCTCGAAATAGGCTCGACCACTTACACGATTGCTCCGAAATCAGAAGTTAAATGCGGAATGACGAGAGGCGATTGATTTTGAGGAAGCAAGAAGCGTTTGACTTGCTCGGTTTTGGCGTTACCATGTGGCAACGAGGATTCGCCGTTTATAGCGATGCTTGGTCGTGGTCTTGGGTGCGTATTAATGCAAGACGGCAAGACCATTGCCTTTGCATCGAGACAGTTGAGGCCGTATGAGCTAAACTACCCTACCCATGATTACTAGTTAGCGGCACACGTATTCGCCCTCAAGAAATTGCGTCACTATCTTTTCGGCTCGCATGTCGATTTTACCGATCATAAAAGTCGAAATACATATTTACTCGTTGGGAGTTGAATATGAGGCGAGAGGAGGTGGTTTGAGGTGATTAAGGCTTATGACCTCAAAATCCTTTATCATCCGGGCAAGGCGAACGTCGTGGCCGACGCCTTGAGTCGGAAACCGATTGCATTGCGATCGCTTGAGATCCTTACGTCTCAGTCCGAGCTTCGTCGAGCCTTGATCGAGTTAGATGTTGAGGTTACATTGCCGGAACCGTCGGACAATTTCGTGCTTTGGAAATTTCGTCGTCTTTGATCGATGAGATTAAGTCAAGCGATCGAGAGGACCCGATGATTACTCAAATCCGAGAGAACGTTCATGAAGGAAAGTCTCCTGGATTTGTGATTCACGAAGATGGTGTTTTGAGGTTTCGGGGTCGGCTTTGTATGCCGAACGACTCAGAGTTGAGACAGAGTATTTTGCGGGAGGCCCATGCTACACCTTACTCCGTTCATCCTGGTTCGAGTAAGATGTACAAGGACTTGAGAAGGAACTTCTGGTGGAATGACATGAAGGAGGAGGTCGCGCAGTTTGTAGCAAGGTGTTTGACTTGCCAAAGAAGTCAAAATCGAGCATCGGCCGACTGGGCTTTTGCAGTCACTTCCCGTTCCGGAATGGAAATGGGAAGATATATCGATGGATTTCATTACGAGTCTGCCGAGATCGAGGTCGGGCATGAATATGGTATGGGTGATTGTCGATCGTCTGACCAAGTCGGCACATTTTTTGGGCATCAAGGACACTTGGGGCCCGGAGAAGTTAGCTCGTGTGTTTATTGCGCAGATCGTGAGACTTCATGGTACCCCGAAGTCTATTGTTTCGGACCGTGATGGCCGTTTTGTATCGCACTTCTGGTAGGCGGTGCATAAGGCGTTGGGTACCCAGTTGCGTTTGAGTACCTCTTTTCATCCCCAGTCAGATGGACAGTCGGAACGCACTATCCAGACGTTCGAGGACTTGTTGCGTGCCTGTGCTCTCGATTGGAGTAGTGACTGGGAGGAACATTTGCCGCTAATCAAATTCACGTATAACAATAGTTGGCACGCGTCGATTCGGATGGCACCGTACGAGGCACTTTATGGGCGGCGATGTCGATCACCGATTTGTTGGAATGAGGCGTCTGATTTGGTCGGGACCGAGCCAGATGTCGTTTTAGAGACGAGGCGGAAGATAGAATTAATTCGGGAACGGATGTTGACTGCCCAGAGTCGACAGAAGTCGTATGCCGATGTCCGTCGTCGACCTTTGGAATTCGAGGTAGGAGACCACGTTTTGCTAAAGGTGTTGCCGACGAAAGGAGTTTTTCGTTTTGGGATGAAAGGGAAGCTGTCGAGATTTATTGGACCCTTTGAGATTCTCGAGCGAGTCGATGAGTTGGCGTACCGTTTGGCATTACCCCCGGCCTTGAGTCACATTCATAGCGTTTTTCATGTTTCCCAACTGAGGAAATATGTTCCGGATCCTAGTCACGTCATCGATTATGGTGAGATTGATGTCGCCGAGGATATTACTTTCGAAGAGCGTCCTTTGAAGATTTTCGAGCATCGTGAGAAACGATTGAGGCATAAGACCATACCTTTGGTCAAAGTGCAGTGGTCGAGACACGGTGTCGAGGAGGCAACTTGGAAAACCGAGGATAGCATGCGTGCTAGGTACCCGGAGTTGTTTGTTTCTTAAGTTTCGGGACGAAACTTATTTTTAGAGGGGTAGAATGTAATATCCGTATTTTTCTTTCCCTTGTATTTTCGTTTTTCGTGTATTTCTCGATCGTAGTGACCCTCGTGTACTTTTTAGCGTGTCCTTCCTGTCAAACTGTTGAACTGTATTCTCGTTATTGTTGTGCGGAACCACCGTTTCGGGGTTGCCGTGGATCCATTTCGTGTTGTTGGTTCCCAAGTATTGATTCCTATCGTTTTATTCTCTTTTCGGATCATTTTTATCATTTTGGGACCCAAAAGGGGGGTGTGGGCCGCGGCACAAGATATGCGTGCCGCGGCACACAAATTCCTTCAGTTGTGGGTCGAACAAACTGTACTGTGTGCCGCGGCACACTCGTGTGTCTTCTGCGACCAAAACCCGCCTGTACCGGGTGCCGCGGCACACGCAGCCGTGCGGCACAATTTCAAACACAGGAGTAATTTTTGGCACATGCCGCGGCACACCTCAGCAGTGCCGCGGCACACAATGCGGTCAACCCCCTATATTGTGTCGTTTTGGCGTCATTGCTCATTTCTTCTTTCTTCTTCCTGCATCGCGAGAGAGGGTGAGAGAGAGGGGGAGAGTTCTTCATCAATATTCATTTGGGGGGTTGATTTTCATCATCTTTCTTCGGTTTTGAGGATCGGATAATCAATCTAACGCGTGTTCTACGGATCTTAGTACTTGAATCTTCAAAGGTAATATTTCTAGAACCCTATTTTCGATTAATTTGGGGGTTTTGGGATTTTCTTCCGATTAGTTCCGTTTTGTTGGTAGATTCATGATGTATACGATTAATATTGTTAGTATCTTTAGTTTTCCTACGGATTCATGGATATTTCGTGGATTTTTACGGAATCGAGAGGGTTTGGTTGTGGTCCGCCCTCGTTGTTATTTTGGTACGAATATACATGAATCGTAGGCGGGTTTCCGGGTGTATTCCATTTCCGTAATCGTCTAGAGTTGGTTGTGATTGTGTTATTCAAATC
This sequence comes from Orobanche coerulescens, assembly GCA_033398695.1. NCBI lineage: Eukaryota > Viridiplantae > Streptophyta > Magnoliopsida > Lamiales > Orobanchaceae > Orobanche > Orobanche coerulescens. The sequence continues at coordinate 131,527,456 of CM065809.1, forward strand.
GTTAGGTTCATTTCCGCCGGTTCCTTGCGGTCGTGTTCAACTCTTCCTTTCCGTTCGTATCACCGTCTATTAACCGAGGCAAGTATCCTTATGAACTTACAATCTTGACATAGTAGTTTTGTATGAGAAATTGTGTGTGTGTGTATGCTCACTACGGGTTAGACTCGACGGGGTCTCGGTAGGGCTCCACGAATCTGTGGAACCGCGAGCTTGCTTTTAACCACTGTGGGTTAGATCCGACGGGGTCTCGGTAGGGATCCACGAAGCTGTGGGTCCACGGTTAATTGTGGTGAATTTTTACAAATGTGGTTTGATTATTGGCATTTCCGGAAATGAGTGTTTTGAAACTATGATTTCTTGATTGCATGCATTACTATATGTGTAAGATGTAAGTCGTTCATATGGTTACTTGTACTAGCGTAATTGCTAACCCCTCTGGGGACCCGTTTTGGGGAAATTCGTTTTATGAATTTCAGGTCAGGTTCATCGGGACGAGCGGGCGCTGGACCAGTACACGGATGATGGCCGTGCGTGATGATTGTGCATAAGTGACGTCTTAATGTCTTTATATCTTTTCATCTTTTGTGGTTTTTGAACTAATAGTTGTACTCGAGTACTTAAGAGTTCTTGTTCGTCCGGATTGTATTGTTGCCTATTATGTCTGTGTTGATTGATGATGTTATGTTTGACCGGTTGAACCGGGTGGATTATTCTGTTTTGCGTCTTTATGACGTGGTGTTATTTTATTGTTTCTGTGAGTCGTTGTGTATGATGCTGTTCAGCCTGGTGGGTCCCATATAGGGATTCACGGCGCTGTAATATACCTCGAATATCTTGAGGGTGTTACACGAGCTGGTGCCGGCATCATCCGGTGAGGAGGGTGGTGTGGCTGGCCGGGTGGGTGCAATAAATGGCCCGTCGGGATGCATGATATGGGCCGTCCATGCGGCAAGGTGCTCCTGATGATAAGCATCCCTCACAGCCAGACGCCTCGCCTCTCGTCGGCTGGCCCGGCGGGCCTGCTCTCGCATCTCGGCTCTGACAGCAGCAATAACGCTCTCCCGCTCCGTCCGCTGCTCCTCTCGCATGGCAGCCATCAAACTCTCCCTCTCTCTCCTCATCTCATCTCTCTCTCTCCTTGTCTCCTCTCTCAGCTCCTCTCTCTCTCTCTCCTCAGATCCTCTCTCAGCCCATCAAACAACTCCTGCAACCTCGCTCTGTCGGGCGGCGGACCGGCATCTCCATGTGTCAGCAAAAGAGGCTCGGGGGATCCCTCGTGGGCCTCCTCTAGCAGAAATCCTCTCCCCCGAGCGTGCGCCGACACTCCTCCCCACTGGTCAAAGTGTGATATGATGCGGTGGTCGATCGGGGCCTGGGGGGGCAAGCATCGGCCCGTCGTCTGATCACATCAGCCCCGAGTGCCGGTACAAAGCGCAGATGAGAGAGGGGTGCTTCAACCCCGTCTTGGCCCCCCCTGGATGCACTGGAAGATAGATCGGACCAGGATGGGTGCCACATCGAAACGCAGCCCGGAAGTGATAGCATAAAGTATCCGGGCGCGGGAGAGAAAGACAGTACGGATCTGGGAGGTGGGGTCAATGCGTGCACAGATAAAATAAAGCCAGGCACGCCCGAGCCGGCTGAGGCGCGAGCTCTTGAAGTGGAAGGTGGAAGAACCCTGTGCTCGCTGCTCCCAGTCGGAATCGGGCTGTGCAATGGTCTCGAGTAGGGCCTCCTTCGTGAGGCTGGTCATCACTCAGTCATAGGCCGACTCATCAACCACCGGAAGCCCAAAAAGCTTCCGAATAGCAGCCGTGGAGAAATCAACTGTAACCCCTCGGACATCGACCTGAGTCCGAGACTCTAATGATGGCAATGTATGCCCTGCCCGAATGTGCTTCAGTAGTGCACTGGCGTAGAACTCCTGCACAATCGAGATAACCGCTGGCTCGGGGGCTGCAGCAAATCTGGCCCACCCCATCTCATCAATCATAGTGAGCAATTCCCCGTCCTGAGGAGCTGGAGTAAATCCCCTCTCCGGAATAAGCGGTCGTGGCCGGATCTTTTCATTGAAGATCTTGTGAATTTTAGGGTCCAAAAACTGGTGCCCCTCCGACTCGGCCCGACCACGAGAGGTCTCCCCTCGAGTGGGAGATGACTGTGTCCTAGCTCTCTTGCTCAGTTTCTTTGTTCTCGCCATAATCAGTCCTGAAAAGTACAACACGAGGGTTTATTATGCAAACAATAATAACAATGATCTACACTCGGCTAAGGATGTCCAGCTAGAAATCCCGAATTTAACAAAATAGCGCATTCGTGAGAGAAGGATGAAATTGGACTTAAACGTATAAACTGGACGTAAGGGTTGGGCTTGCTGTAAATTCAGAACGAACACGTTGCACGAAGATTCAAAAGATTGCTTTAATAAAGAGAATTTTTCACTTAGGCAATTTATCAAACACCTTGAGGGCACGGGTTTAATTGAAGAATAATCATGGCTATAGTTCGATTCAACCCCCAAGAACAGAAACACAATTCATTCATCATCAAAACAACGCACTCAATTCATTCATATTCCAAACTAACCATGAAAATTTGATTAAAACTACCATGTTATCCTCTAAACAATCCTAAAACTTTTTTTTTTGAAGGAAAATAACATGTTCAATCCATCTAAAGCATAAACAACTTCAAATCTAAACCATAAACAAGTAGAGATTAAATATTGGAACATACCTTTTGGTTTTGTGAAGAATGCAAGAAGAAATCGCATGAAAAATTGGAAGAAAGCTTCGGCCGATTCGCGCACTGGGGAGGGAAAGAGAAGGGAAGAAGAAAACGTACCTGGGTGTTCGGCCGATTGAGAATTATAAGCTACCTGTGCCTTTCAGATTCCGCATAGTGTGCCGCGGCACAGCTAAAGTGAGCCGCGGCACAGGGTACAGTCCCTTTTTCCTGTTTTCTCGTGTTGTCGTGTGCCGCGACACAGATTTCGTGTGCCGCGGATCATTGCTCAAGTGTGCCGCGGCTCATTTATGCCGTGCCGCGGCACAAGGTACAGTGGGTTTAGCTCATCTCCTTCGATTTGTGTGTGCCGCGGCTCACAATACTTGTGCTTGACTCACACTTGATTTCTTCCACAGGACTTCCTGCACAAAATTTTGAGAAGAACACGTTAAAAGCGAGAGGCAGAAGCAAATTGAAGCACAAAAATGATGAAAAATAAGAATCACGAATGCAAGAAAAATAAAGAAACGCAAAAATCTACAACTACGAACTCGAGTTGCCTCCCGAGAAGCGCTAAGTTTATAGTCTTCAGCCGGACCTATTGGAAAACATTAGTTCGCTTTTCGCAAACTCCATTTGGTTTCCGCCCCGTTCATCGAACCGTTCATATATTTGTTAAAATTATGACCATTGGTCGTTAGCGATTCGACTTTCGGTTTGGTCATCAAATGTTGTTTGCGGAAAGGTTTCGACGTGAACAACTTCCCGAAACACCCGTTTTTTCCATGACTAATTGTCCGCTGGGCTTTCGGCTTACTCTCCTCCTTCACAAACGCACTCAAGACTGCAGCAGATTTGTCCTCATGCTCGAGAAATGCTACTTGTTCTACATCCTTCTTAAAAATTGGACCATTTAACACAACATCTGAATTTTCCAACCGACGAATTTTTTGGTGCTTTCCTCTTTCAACGACATCTACACTTTCAATTTGTGACCTTTTATCAACACTTCCGGGACATGGAAACGATTTGAATACTTGAAAAGTAACTTGCTCGTCTTAGACTCTCAAAGTTAACTCCCATTTTTCCACGTCTATAAGGGTTCGGCCAGTCGCTAAAAATGGTCGTCCCAAGATGATTGGAATATCTTCATCTTCCTCCATGTCGAGTACGATGAAATCGGCCGGAAAGATGAACTTATCAACCTTGACTAATACATCCTCAATCACTCGCCTCGAATACTTAATCGATCGATCCGCCAATTGTAAGGAGACTGTTGTTGGCTTGGCTTCCCCAATATCCAGCTTTTTGAAAATCGACAGAGGCATGAGGTTGATACAAGCACCGAGATCGCACAATGCCTTTTTAAACGAAAGATTCCCCATGGTGCACGGTATGTTGAAGCTTACCGGATCTTTCAATTTAGGTGGGAGCTTCGTTTGAAGAATTGCGCTGCATTCCTCCGTCAAGGCGACAGTTTCAAACTCCTCAAATTTTCTTTTCTTCGACAATATCTCTTTCATGAACTTAACGTAACTCGACATCTGTTCCAACGCGTCGGCGAACGGAATGTTTATGTGAAGCTTTTTAAACACGTCAAGGAACTTAGAAAATTGTTTGTCCGCCTTTTTCTACTGTAATCTCTGCGGAAACGGGACGGGGGGCATACATGTCTTTGAGTTATCTGGCAGCTTTATTGAAGGTTTCAAATCCTTCGACTCCTCTGGCTCTAGATCATTCTTTTTCTCAATTTCCTTCTGCTTTTCACACCGCTCGGGCTGATCCAGCACCTCTTTCCCACTTCTTAAGCTGATTGCGTTTAGACTCTCTCTAGGATTTGTCTCTGTTGTACTCGGCAATGCTCCCTCCGGGCGAGCTGTCAACACATTAGCAATTTGGCCCAGCTGGACCTCCAAGTTTCGTATGGAAGCGGAATGATTTTGCAATGTCGCTTCAGTACGGGTCATAAATTGACTTGTATTCGCCGCCAATTTTGCGAGTGCTTCCTCAAGAGAAATTTTTGGAGCGGGAGGGGGCTGCTGTTGATTCTGAGCGAACGGGGGCTGGTTTGAGTTCTGTCCGTTTCTCCACGAAAAGTTGGGATGATTGCGCCACCCCGGATTATAAGTGTTGGAGTACGGGTTATTCTGCCGATTTCCATTTCCCACGAATTGAGCCTGCTCCATCTGATGTTGCTCGAACGGGTTTCCAACTTGACACTCTACGCTCGGGTGTGATCCGTTACACCAATTGCATGTCTCTATGGTAACGGGGGAAGGTGTGTGCGAAAATGCTTGGAGCTGTTGGGTCAAAGCGGCGACTTGAGCTGACAAAGTGGAAATCGGGTCATTACTTGAAACTTCCATAACTCTCTTCGGTGTCAATCTTTCCGATGGCCATTGATATGCGTTTGCGGCCATATCTTCCAAAAGCGAGTGTGCCTCGGACATAGTCTTTCCCATCAAGGCCCCACCAGCGGCCGCATCCACGAGAGTGCTTGTAGAAGCACCTAAACCAGAATAGAACGTCTGAATCTGGAGCCAATCAGGAAGGCCGTGATGAGGGCATATTCGTAACAAATCTTTATATCGCTCCCACGCCTCGTGGAGCGATTCCATATCGTACTGACCAAAGGTGGTTATTTCGTTTCTCAACCTCGCCGTCTTAGCAGGTGGGAAGAATTTGGCAAGGAAGGCTTGCACTAACCCCCCCCATGTTGTAATCGACCCCGGCGGTAAGGAATTTAACCAAAATTTCGCTTTATCCCTCAAAGAGAAAGGGAAAAGCCTCAATCGGATGGCATCGTCGGTGACACCATTAGTCTTTAACGTGTCGCATATCTCAAGGAAAGAAGCAATATGGGCATTCGGGTCGTCATTCGGCAGTCCGCAAAATTGGCTCGCCTGCACCATCTGAATAATAGCAGGCTTGATCTCAAAATTATTGGCTTGGATAGTGGGACGCCGAATTCCCGAAAAATTAGCATTGATCTGCGGCATGGCATAATCTCGAAGAGCTAGTTCCGGTTGAACTTGCCGCACATGGTTATCTCCTCCTTGGACTTCGATATTCTCGGCCATGTTGGCCGTAAATGCGCAACTCTCTTTTCTCCTTTTTGTTCCTTCTTAGAGTGCGCTCGAGCTCGGTATCCAAAGGTAGTAGGCCTTCGTTACCGAGTTTTCTCATGCACTACACGAAAGGTCCTGAAAGGAAAAACAAATAAACGAAATTAAATAAACAAAAATAAAAATAAAAACGTTCAAATTAAGACTATAAATACTTAAATCGATATTAGAAAATTTCAATCCCCGGCAACGGCGCCAAAAACTTGTTGCGATATTTCTTACACGCAAGTGCACGTCATCGTTTACAAGTAATAAAGTGATAAGTAGAGTATCGTTCCCACGAGGACTGAATCTCTAACTACCGATTTTTTGTGTATTCCAATTTTATTTGAACAATCGAATGTGGGTTGTTGCAATTAATAACTAAAAGAATTACTAAGCGACTAAACAGTAGAAAACGATAGCTTGAATAAAAGAAATCAAATGGTGAATAAGTCTAGGATTCTGAATCCACCTCGGTTTATCCGAATTTACTCTCGATTATCCGTAATAAATAATTTTCCCAATTTATTGAAGGCAGAGATTGCTAATATATTCTACCGCCTCTCCCGAGGTCAATAGATTTATCTAAAGGCGAATAACGCACTCTATCCCTAGGTGAATTAATTCGTCAATAGGCGAAAAGCATAAAATCTCCCAAAGGCCACGTAGTTCCTATGAGTATATTCCTATCTCACAGAATAAAACGGTCCTCACCAATAGTTCCTCACCAAATCTCCTCTCCCGATTCGAATTGAATGATTAAATCAATACAACTCTTGGCCAGATAATTGCAAGCATTAAACACAATTGGGAAAACTCAACAAAAAGGTAATTAATTGGATAATCTCAAGCAATTCGTCAAAACTTAGGTTTCATCAAAACCCTAGATTAGGGCTTTAGCCTGACATGCTAATAAGTGAAAATACAGAATAAATAAATGAAAGCATAAAAATCAAACGCAGATGAAGCTTGGATTCCTCCGTTCTTCAGCTTCCGCCCTCTGCCTTTGAAGTCTTCTGCTTCCCTCTTCTTCTGCCGTCTCCAAGCTTAAGCTCCAAAAGATAAAAGATCCAAAGATAGTTAATTAGGGTCTTAAACCCTATTTATAGCTCAGCATATCCTCCAAATCGCGTCCGTATCAGTAGGTCGAAAACTGGCTTCGAAACAGCCCAAAATCCGTGCGGATATACAAAAACCGCCAAGTGTGCCGCGGCACACTAAATTTGTGCCGCAAAGACAGGCCTTGTTTGGATGCACAGGCGTCTTTAATTTCTTACGTACGCGGCTCACTGGCCGTGCCGCGGCACGAGTACGATTTACTCGCCTTTGGTAGGTGTCTTCTTGTCTGCGCCCTGCTTCCTTGTGCCGCGGCTCAGAGTCCAGATTTGCCGTTTTCGCCCGTTTTGCCTCGTTTTAGCTTCCGGACTTCAATTTCCTGTCAATCATACAAAATTAAGGCATTAAAGGCTCATTTAGACAATTTCACTCTCCAAAATAATACAAAATAATGATAAATAAGCGTATAAAAATACGCCTAACACCTTCTTTGCTTTGGCGATCGCTATCTTCTGGGCCGGAGGTGGCGTTTCCTCGCCTAGGTGGAGGGTGAGTAGCCTTTGCCTGGCCAGAAAGTTGGCAGCTTTAGCACGGAAGATCGCGTAAGTTGGGGGAATATCCTTGGAGAGATGTCTAAACATAGGAGAGTGTCCGTGGAATCCCCCCATGACCGAATAGAGAGCGAGCTCGTCACTGACGGGTTCACCGGTGAGGATGATTTCGTCTACCCGGTCGATGTAATCTACATCTGACTCGTCCTTCCCCTGCTTGATTTTTATCACGCAGTGGGGCCTCTGATGCAGCGACCTTCTTTGGCGAAGTATGACGTGAAGTCATTCGCCAGTTTCTTAAAGGAGGTGATTGATCGTGGTGGTAGTGAGACGTACCACCTATAGGCCAGCTCGCCCAATGTTAACGGGAAGATTCGGCACTTGGTTGCATCAGATGCCCCACACCCAGTCATGTAGATTCGGAATTTACTCAGGTGGGTTTCGGGGTCCGGTCTCCCCTCATACAGAGGTGTTTTGGGAGGAGCGATCGTTGGTTGTATGGGGGCAAGCTCGATGTGGACCGCGAGTGGCTCGGTCGGCCCGGCGATCTTTTTGCTGGTTCTTGCCCCAGTGTCCAAGAGTGCTTTCATCTCGTCGAGCTGGCGTTGTATGGGGGCCATCGTCGTGGCCTGACTGCTAGCGGCTCGGCGCTCGGAGCGGGAGCCGAGGCGATTGAGTACTAATCCCCTGACGATCGGGGCGGGAGTCAGATGGCTGACCTGCGTTCGGCTGTGAGGTGGGTAGGCCGAACTCCTGGTGACGGATTCGGATTCCGTCTTTTCAAGGTTGGAAACAGAATGCCCCGGTCGCCAGGACGGGTCGCGCCCCAAGCGATCGAATATGGATCCGTCCGGACGTGCGAGAGCCTTTCCTCGCGAATTGGGGCTTTCTGATGATCGCTCGTTCAGTAGCCCGCTGAATTTCCGTTTTCCCATGCGGCGGATGATTGAGGGAGTTATCGCGGGCGACGCGCATGCTCTCCGTCGCTCCTCCAGGATGGCCATAGCCTCCTCGATCTGTTCCTCGGTTTGGAACTGATCGGGTGAGAGGCTGGGGCCATCTCTCGGGAGCGGGATCGAGAGTCTCGTGTTGCTGTGTCTTCCCCCTGTCGTCGGCTGGGGTTCGGATTGAGTCAGGATATGGTGTCCGGCGGTTCGGAGAGCGGCTTTCTTCGACGTACCGACGGATGTCATGATTCTGAAGGTTTTCTTTGAAGTGCAGTGAGTGTCACTTCAAGTATATGCCCCGAGAACAGTGAGTGTTCTTCGGGAAGGTAGAAATAAAAGTTTGAGGGTTAGATGCCCTCCTTCTAGCGCCAATTGTTGCTACCCAAAATATTATCCGGAGATAGATATTGCTGGAATGGATGGGATAGCAAACAAATGCAAAAGCACTTCCGTGAGAAAGATAAATAACATAAGATTTGCCGGGGTTGTTAGTCCCGGGCTTGAATGCTCTCGCGAGATATTATTAATACTAATATTCGGGGATACAAGTACTAATGTAAGAATACAATTACAATGAGTGTAAAGATTCTTGTTATCTTAGCTAGTGAGCATGTAGATTGCCGGAAGAACCAGATTTGATGCTCTGTGAGTTCTTGTAACAAGGGAGATGAACAGTCGCGGCGGTGAGAGATCGACAGTCTCTCACGGCGAGTATTTAGCTGGATGCTTGGGCTCCTGGGCTTATGAATCCCTTGGAATCTGTCTGGGGGAGACTTGCTGCTCCGGCCGATCGTGTTCTGGATGAGAGATTTGGAGAGAGAAGTCCTGAGATGGATTCCGGTGAGAAAGCCGGGAGCTTGATGATATGTGTGTTCTCAATTGTTGGTGAAATGAGTTTCGAACCGTAGGTCAAATGAATTCGGAACTTTTTCCCAGGAGGAGGATGTTCTCTATTTATAGGGCTTGGATACGCCGGGCGATCGCCTTTTCTGCATTATAATAATCGGGCGATCGTCTTTTAGCACATGGGCCTGTCCCCTAAAAGTCTGCAGGAGTTGCTGGCAGTCAATCGTGCGGTCCAATGAGATGCCTACACGCGTCCTGAGTTGCTGTCACGGGTGGTCCCACTGACAACTTTCGGCGCGCATGCCGGTAGGTGAGGTAGGTGACAGGCTGTGGTCAAAGGTCTTGTCTGTCAGCAAAAGATCTTATCTGTCAGCGAAGATCTCGTATGTCAGCGCCTTTCGTGGATCTGCACGTGGGTGCTGTTCTGAGATCCAGTCCTTGATGACTTTGACGGGCGATCATCTCTGCCCGGGGCGTAGGTCGATTGCCCTTAGCCGGTCACTAGAGTAGATCGCCAGCTGCCAAAGGGCGATCGCCTTGGGATTCGATCGCTAGGTACCTTACGGTGGTCTGATATCTTCGATTAGGCGAGCTAGCCAAAGTTTAACTGGAGTTGACTTGGTCGCTCGGCCTTATAGTCGATCGCCTGTCGGGATGAATAAATCGTGACACAACAAAGTTTCAACGAATATGAGCGAATCGATAGACTAGAGAAGGAGAAAACACATAAGTCAAAATAGTACGGGTATTACCTCCGACCTCGTCCACGAAATTCACAAAAACAGGAGCAAGGTAACAAGACATTAAACAACCGACACATAACGGAACGATCACCGATGCACACGGTCATACCAAACCAAGCTCTAACAGCTCGCACATGCGCGATAACGCAGAAATCACCACGAGATGGCAACATTCAATACCAACATCCCGCCTCTCACAAGGGGCTAACACAACAAATGTGTGGAAAACGACTCAACGCTCTGTAATACCCGGTTGTAATTCAGTCATTATCATTCAGTAATTTCATTCGGTGATTGTCACTCAGTGGATTTTCACTCATTTATAATCATTCATCAATCATGTTCATTCACCGTGTTCACCGTTCAGAAAAGCTTCGAGTTGTGTATCGTTATTTTTCATTGTTTCAACTTTCCTCATATAAGTTCGACTTTGTTAGATCACCATTAATTTTTGGTAACTCCAAAAATTCTGAATCTTTGCAATATTATAGAGCATCGAGTTAGCTTTCCAATGGTTCAAACGGTGAGTCAATCGGAGTCCGGACGAGAGAGTTATGGTCGTTTCAGCTCACCCGCTCATTTTTCAGCTTTTGGCCGATCACAACCGACCGAACTCGGTCGTGTCGTCCGACACGGCCCGTGCCGTACTCGTTCGGAAATGCCGGAGTCTCTGCCCACAGGACTCGACCGTGTCGTTTGGCACGGTCGAGTCGAACTCTTCCGGATAAGCCAGAACCGACTGCCGACACGCCCGACCGTGTTCCAGGACACGGTCGAGTCATGCCGAGTCGCTGTCGGACGGGTCACTATCGGAAGGCCCTCCGCGCCGCGACCGTGTCAAGCAGGACACGGTCGAGTCCTGTCGGCGGTATGCGACACGACCGTGCCGATCGGCACGGGCCGTGTCCGGCAGGGTAGTCAACCCCTATAAATTCGTTTTTTGAGCATTTCAGCTCATTTCTTTCCCTTTTCTTCACCTACAACCGAGAGAGAGCTTGAGGGAGGGTTTTTCCTTCACAAATCATTTGAGTGTTTGATTTTCTTCATCTCTTTTCGATCGTGAAGCCCGAATAATCAATCTAACGCGTGTTCTTCAGATCGAAGTGGTTGGATCTTCAAAGGTAATATTCTTCAACACCTTGGATTTCGATTTTTGTGTTGAGTTATGAGGTTTTGGACGTTATAATCATGTTATATGAAGGGATATGTATATGATTATGAGTTTGTATAAGGATTCATTGGATTATTGAAGGATTATTCAAGAACACTTTGAATATCGAGTTGAAATTGGGGGTTTTCGATTAATTGTCGTTATAATCACGATTTTGGATATTCATAATGGATTATTGATCGTATTGGAGATGTTTTGTTGGTTTGAAACACTTCTTGGGGGAATTGATAGTGGCTTATTGAGATTTGATTGTAAACAACCGGAGTTTGGCCACAACGTATTCGATATAATGCCCCAATGAACTTAGTTTAATCGTATCGACGTTTTGAATTCGTTATATTCGTGTTTGATTCATATATTGAACGAGTTGTTGGATATTGTATAATTCAAGGTTGTTCGAGCGACCGATATCTTAATTAGGACGTTGTTCGTGGAAGGATAATTGTCACCGGTATTGTGTAAGTTAATTCTTACTCGGTTAAAAGGATATTCATCCCTTTTGTTGTTGTTCATTCATAATCATAACTCATATCATTATACTAACCGTATCAAAACTTGTTGTTGTCAATTAATCACTTCAGTCATAAGGAACGACGGTTCCAATCATTTCATTGAGCTGTCATTTATTTCACTACCATTCCACCTCGGTGAGTCATTATTCATTTTCGATGTCACTTTTGTTATATCGTGGCATTCCGGGTCATACTGGCGTGCCGGTTGGTATGTGTTGGATTTTCATGTCGGGCACGTTTAAGTCGTGTGTTGGTTGTTGGCCTCACATTGGACTGTGCACACGAGTCATATTGTCTCGTGAGACTGATTAGGTACAAGACCACACGTGTATTCGATCGTTGGTGGCTTGTGCACGGACACATTTCCATCCCGGGCGTAGTGTGGTACCACCCTTTGAGCCGTACTGTTAGTTGATTCATATAGCATGTTTGATTGCGTATGTTTCGACAAGATATTTCATAACTTCAGATATAATCATGATTGTGTATTTTCAACCCTTGAGGATTGTTGTTCTTTGTAACTGACCCCATTTGGGGATTGTGTTTTTCAGGTCTTGGCAAGGCAAAAGTACGGGGAGAACACGCTGATGTTGAGGAGTCCCAGTGATACTAGTAGGGGGCCCCGATCTTTCAGTTATTCATGTTATTGTCCTTTATTTTCCGCTGCAGATTTTCATTTGAATACTCCGTTTCATTCAGTGTTGTGTATTTTATCTTCATATAAAATACACTAGTATTCGGTATTGTCCTGGTGTGTTATAACTAAACTCCTCATCGGAGTAATTATTGTTGTAATGTAGTTCGGTACTACATTTATCCTGTGTAATTCATTCATCTTCATTTGCGTGGTGGGTCCCAGTTGGGGATCTACGACACTGTAATATCCGCCTAGTTTGGGGTGTTACAGAGTTGGTATCGGAGCGTGGTTTTGAATACTACCTTCCGAGTCATGTCTCATTTGAAGTCATCATCATAAGACTAGTATCATTGGACTTTCGCGTCACGTGTGACCTGTGCAGATGCCGAGCCAATCAGACCGAAAGAACTGTAAGACTCCTAACGCCATGGTATAATTTCTGGCAATTATCATTCATTCATAATTCATCAATTAACAATCCTCAAACATCATCATTCATTATGATCAGGACGATCATATTAACTCATTAATCACTTAATTCATTTCATTACTCAGTTAATGATCAGGACGATCATATTAACTCATTAATCGCTTAATTCATTTCACTACTCAGTTAATGATCAGGACGATCATATTAACTCATTAATCACTCAATTCATTTCATTACTCAGTTGTCGATTTGGATGGTCATATTATCAATCTTATTAAGTTATTCAAGATAATCATTTCAAGAATTTTATCAGATAATCATGTCACTTCAGTAAATCATTCATATAATCACTAAGTTAGAGCATATATACTCATTTTCATCATCTCATGACATAATCATAACGTGCTAATCATACGGGTAATATAATCATTATGCGACCTTCCTACTTCAGTATGGAGAGAGCTGTCAGGGGATGCACGGGGAGAGGCCGCGGTGCGGACCGAAACCCGAGAAATAATCACTCGCTGCCGGGAAATCGGGCCCAGGACTCGGCTCGATCAGATGATGTTCGGGTTGATCCACTCACTTTTATGCAGGCCATGATGACCCATGTGCAGTTGCTCAATCATCATTGCGCCACTCTGACCGGATTAATCGAGAGAACTCTCCCGTATGAGCCAGCTGCTAAGGAAAGTGCTGAACAACAACCTTCATTTGTCAGCAAGAAATCAACGAAGCGTAATCAATCCGAAGGCGGTCAGTCAACCTTCAAGAAGCCTCGTGTGAGTCCTATCATTTCTGAGCGACCTCCTACGGCGCATAATCGTGCGGGATCTCATTCCCGAGCGGCCAGTTCGGCCATCACCTGTTTCAATTGTGGAACGCTGGGTCATTTCAGCACTGAGTGTCTGAAATCGTCTATCACGTGCTATAATTGTGGGAATTTTAGGCATAAGGCCCGTTTTTGCCGAAAGGACTCCAAGTCGTCTCCGGCGGCATCTCAGGCCCCGAAGCAACCAGCGTTTCAGAATCAGACTGCTTTATCATCGTTGTTTAAGACAATGGAAGCAAATAGAGTTGGAGCTCGTATTTATCAGACGGGAGCGTCCGGTTCGGGGCAGCAAGTCCTGCATTCATATGATGAGGAGGATCGACGATCCGGTGGCCCGAATGATTTCAGGTATACTCGTAATTTTATTTCAACTTGTGTGTACCTTTTGATGCTCGTACACCGCATTCATTCATTTTCGAATCATGCTTGAATAGACTTATTTCGGGATAGTCCTATTGCTTGTGGACCTCATACCATCGGTCTACCTGACGATGGAAGAATTTTCGGAATCATACCGAATTAAGCTTAATGACCGCGATTGGTTGATGGATCTAATCGTGGTGAATTTATCTTAAGACGATGTAATTTTCGGTATTAGTTGGTTTGATCGTCTTGATACTATCCTCAATGTTTGTTAGCGTTTGGTCGCTATCTTTCCGTCGTTGGTTGTCGAATGTGTGCTTCAGGGAAGTAATCCCCGTTGTTCCAGAAGAAGTATTATTATGACGAAAGCAGAGAAATTCCGCAATCGAACTATTCAATCATTCATTGTATCATTTTCATCGATTGGCCTTTCTAAGGCAATTGAGTTATTCAATCATTCCTTGTATCATTTCCATCGATTGGCTTTTCTAAGACAATCGAGTCATTCAATCATTCATTGTATCATTTTCATCGATTGGCCTTTCTAGGGAAATCGAGTTATTCAATCATTCATTGTATCATTTTCATCGATTGGCCTTTCTAGGGCAATCGAGTTATTCAATCATTCATTGTATCATTTTCATCGATTGGCCTTTCAAAGGCAATCGAGTTATTCAAACATTCATTGTATCATCTTCATCGATTGGCCTTTCTAAGGCAATCGAGTTGTTCAATCATTATTGGTATCTCTTTTTATCGATTGACCATTCTAGGGCAATCGAAATGTTCAATCATTCGTGGTATCATTGTCATTAATTGACGATGTATTTCCAGATGAGTTATCTGGTTGCCTTCACATAGAGTAGGGGAATTCAGGAGTGAGTTGGAGCCGGTACGTCCCCTTTATCGAAGGCACCGTATCGGATGGCCCGACCAGAATGCAGGAGTTGAAGATTCAACTTGAGGAGTAGTTCGAGAAAGGTTATCTCTGACCGATTGCGTCCCCGTGAGGAGCACCAGTGTGATCTGTCAAGGAGAAGGATGACTCGTCTCGTGTGTGTATTAATTACCAGGAGTTGAACAGGGTGATGATCAAGAGTAGTATCCCTTACCCCGTATTAATGATCTTTTAGATCAACTTCATGGAGCCTCAGTATTTTTCCAGGATCGACTTAAGATCTGGATATCACCAGTTGCGGATTCGAGAGTCGGATATCGCGAGGACAGCATTTCGTACACGCTATGGTCATTATGAGTTCGTAGTTATGCCGTTCGGGCTAACTATTGCACCTGCGGTATTCATGGAGTTAATGAATCGGGTTTTCATCGACTTTTTGGATCAGTTTGTTGTTGTCTTCATCGACGACATTTTGATTTATTCTCGTAGCCGAGAGGAACACGAGGTTCATCTTCATCAGGTTCTCGACGTGTTGAGGCGAGCAACTTTATGGAAAGTTTTCCAAATGTGAGTTACGGAGGTCAGTGACTTTCTCGGGCATGTAATTTCATCGGACGAGTTCGTGTCGACCCTCGAGAAGACGGAGACTATCCGAGATTGGCAACCTCCAAAAGATATTAAGTAAATCGATGTTTCCTCGGATTAGGGTTAATTATCTAACCACTGGAGCTAGCAACCGTGGTTTTCACGTTGGAAATTTGGCGTCGTTACTTTTATGGCATCACCTGTCAGATCTTAACCAATCACAAGAGTTGAAGTATATATTTACTCACAAGGAGTTAAATATGCGACAGAGGCGGTGGTTGGAACTAATCAAAGATTTTGATATCGAGATCCTTTACCACCCGGGCAAGGCGAACGTTGTCGCCGACACCTTGAGTCGTAAGTCCGTTCAAGAGCAGATGCTTGCTCGTTTAACAGTTCAGAAGGAGCTTCAGCAGGAATTCCTTAGCCCCGAGATCGAGGTCTGGCTTCAGCGAGTTTAGGGACAGCTTTGTATGTTAGAGATTTCATCGTCACTTGAGGAGGTAATCAGAGAGAATCAGAGTTCAGACCCTTCATTGTTGCGCATCCGTGAAGATGTGGCTCAAGAGAAAGCCCCTGGATTCGTGATCCACGAGGATGGACTTTTGAAGATTTAAGAATCTGATGTGTGTACCGGCGAATGATGAGTTTAAAAACTCGATTTTGAGAGAAGCTCATGCTACCCCTTATTATGTTCATCCAGGGTCTAGCAAGATGTATAAGGACTTGAAACAAAATTACTGGTGGAGTAATATGAAGCGAGAAGTCGCAGAATTTGTTTCGAGATGCTTAACCTGTCAAGAAGTCAAGATGGAATATCAGCGACCGGCGAGTATGCTGATACCGCTCCCTATTCCAGAATGGAAGTGGGAAGACACTTCTATGGAATTCATCACTAATTGTCGACGAGTCGTCGTGGCATGAATACGATCTGAGCGATCGCGGACTGCTTTACTAATTTAGCTCATTTCCTTGAAATCAAGGATATGTGGAGTCCCAAGAGACTGGCCCAGTTGTTCATCAAGGAGATAGTGAGACTTCACGGTGCCCCTAAGAGTATCGTTTCTGATCGTGACGGACGATTGTGTCTCATGTTGGAAATCAGTTCATCGTGCTATGGGAACTCAGCTTAATCTCGATCGCCTTTCATCCTCAGTCCGACGGACAATCAGAGAGAACTATTCAGACATTAGAGGACATGTTGAGGGCATGCGTCCTCGATTGGAAGGACGATTGGGAAGCCCAACTACCACTGATCGAGTTCACGTATAATAATAGTTGGCATGCCTCCATTAAGATGGCACCTTACGAGGCCTTGTACGGTCGTCTTTGTCAATCTCCTTTGTGTTGGGATGAATTGTCAGAATCAATCGGCACCGAGCCCGATATGCTTATTAGCCGCCCGTGAGAAGGTAGCTTTGATCAAGAGTCGTATGTTGACAGCTCAGAGTCGACAGGAATCGTATGCGGATAATCGTCGTCGACCACTAGAGTTCGAGACGGGTGACCACGTGTTGGTCAAGGTATTCCCGAGTCGTGGTATCTTTCGTTTTGGGAAGAGGGGTAAGTTGAGTCCGAGATTCATTGAACCGTTTGAAATTTTGGATCGAGTAGGCGAGTTAGCTTATCGATTGGCTTTACCTCCGGCATTGAGCCGAATTCATAATGTGTTTCACGTCTCTCAGTTGCGGAAGTATGTTGCCGACCTGAGTCACATACTTCAGTTCGACGAAATCGAGATCACTGACGACCATTCATATGAGGAGCGTCCTATACGAGTCTTAGAGCGGCGAATCAAACAGTTGAGAAATAAGTCGATTCCTTTGGTCAAGATTCAGTGGTCCAGACTCGGAGTCGAAGAGGCTACTTGGGAAACCGAGGATAGTATGCGGGAGAGTTATCCCGAGTTGTTTGACCCTTAGTTTCGGGGACGAAACTCTTTTAAGGGGGGGTGTATGTAATACCCGGTAGTAATTTAGTCATTATCATTTAGTAATTTCATTCGGGGATTGTCACTCAGTGGATTTTCACTCATTTATAATCATTCATCAATCATGTTCATTCACCGTGTTCACCATTCGGAAAAGCTTCGAGTTGTGTATCATTATTGTTCATTGTTTCAACTTTCCTCATATGAGTTCGACTTTGTTAGATCACCATTAATTTTTGGTAGCTCCAAAAATTCTGAATCTTTGCAATATTATAGAGCATCGAGTTAGCTTTCCAATGGTTCAAACGTTGAGTCAATCGGAGTCCGGACGAGAGAGTTATGGTCGTTTCAGCTCACCCGCTCATTTTTCAGCTCTTGGCCGATCACTGCCGACCGAACTCGGTCGTGTCGTCCGACACGGACCGTGCCGTACTCGTCCGGAAATGCCGGAGTCTCTGCCCACAGGACTCGACCGTGTCGTTTGGCACGGCCGAGTCGAACTCTTCCGGATAAGCCAGAACCGACTACCGACACGCCCGACCGTGTTCCAGGACACGGTCGAGTCATGCCGAGTCGCTGTCGGACGGGTCACTATCGGAAGGCCCTCCGCGCCGCGACCGTGTCAAGCAGGACAAGGTCGAGTCCCTGTCGGCCAGCTGTGCGACACGACCGTGCCGATCGGCACGGGCCGTGTCCGGCAGGGTAGTCAACCCCTATAAATTCGTTTTTTGAGCATTTCAGCTCATTTCTTTCCCTTTTCTTCACCTACAACCGAGAGAGAGAGCTTGAGGGAGGGTTTTTCCTTCACAAATCATTGAGTGTTTGATTTTCTTCATCTCCTTTCGATTGTGAAGCCCGGATAATCAATCTAACGCGTGTTCTTCGGATCGAAGTGGTTGGATCTTCAAAGGTAATATTCTTCAACACCTTGGATTTCGATTTTTGTGTTGAGTTATGAGGTTTTGGACGTTATAATCATGTTATATGAAGGGATATGTATATGATTATGAGTTTGTATAAGGATTCATTGGATTATTGAAGGATTATTCAAGAACACTTTGAATATCGAGTTGAAATAGGGGTTTTCGATTAATTGTCGTTATAATCATGATTTTGGATATTCATAATGGATTATTGATCGTATTGGAGATGTTTTGTTGGTTTGAAACACTTCTTGGGGGAATTGATAGTGGCTTATTGAGATTTGATTGTAAACAACCGGAGTTTGGCCACAACGTATTCGATATAATGCCCCAATGAACTTAGTTTAATCGTATCGACGTTTTGAATTCGTTATATTCATGTTTGATTCGTATATTGAACGAGTTGTTGGATATTGTATAATTCAAGGTTGTTCGAGCGACCGATATCTCAATTAGGACGTTGTTCGTGGAAGGATAATTGTCACCGGTATTGTGTAAGTTAATTCTTACTCGGTTAAAAGGATATTCATCCCTTTTGTTGTTGTTCATTCATAATCATAACTCATTCATCATTATATTAACCGTATCAAAACTTGTTGTTGTCAATTAATCACTTGATCATAAGGAGCAGCGGTTCCAATCATTTCATTGAGCTGTCATTTATTTCACTACCATTCCACCTCGGTGAGTCATTATTCATTTTCGATGTCACTTTTGTTATATCGTGGCATTCCGGGTCACACTGGCGTGCCGGTTGGTATGTGTTGGATTTTCATGTCGGGCACGTTTAAGTCGTGTGTTGGTTGTTGACCTCACATTGGACTGTGCACACAAGTCATATTGTCTCGTGAGACTGATTAGGTACAAGACCACACGTGTATTCGATCGTTGGTGGCTTGTGCACGAACACATTTCCATCCCGGGCGTAGTGTGGTACCACCCTTTGAGCCGTACTGTTAGTTGATTCATATAGCATGTTTGATTGCGTATGTTTCGACAAGATATTTCATAACTTCAGATATAATCATGATTGTGTATTTTCAACCCTTGAGGATTGTTGTTCTTTGTAACTGACCCCGTTTGGGGATTTTGTTTTTCAGGTCTTGGCAAGGCAAAAGTACGGGGAGAACACGCTGATGTTGAGGAGTCCCAGTGATACTAGTAGGGGGCCACGATCTTTCAGTTATTCATGTTATTGTCCTTTATTTTCCGCTGCAGATTTTCATTTGAATACTCCGTTTCATTCAGTGTTGTGTATTTTATCTTCATATAAAATACACTAGTATTCGGTATTGTCCTGGTGTGTTATAACTAAACTCCTCATCGGAGTAATTATTGTTGTAATGTAGTTCGGTACTACATTTATCCTGTGTAATTCATTCATTTTCATTTGCCTGGTGGGTCCCAGTTGGGGATCTATGGCACTGTAATATCCGCCTAGTTTGGGGTGTTACACGCTCACACCGCCAATTCGGTTATACTCGGGAGCAAACATCAAAATGACAACGCGAACATCATACATACATACCCAGCCCTCAAACGGGAATGGATAGGTTTTAAAAACGAAAACCTCATTTTTATAATAATTTAGAAGGACATTGGTTGATCTTGAGTATCACCTTTCAAAAAAAAAAAAGGTACAAACGTGAAACATCGTTATCGAGACTTTGGAGAACCATTTCGCATTTGATAAAAATGAGGACACTTTCTCTTAGTGAAAACTTTCAGAATATTCGACCCTCGGGTCTAAATAAAAGTGTTTCTAAAACATTGAAAATATCTCAAAGTATTTTGGTCCTCAATTGGAATAATTTTGAAACATATTGCGGCACTAGAAGACACCTTGAAAGTACCGCGAGAAAATAATTCATTTTAAAAGTACGTCTCGAAATTTATTTTCTAAGATACTCAACTTTTCAAAATCCAATAGGCCAGAATGTCCAAAACTCACACATATCGACGTTCACTAAAACAACTCCTAGTACACGCATCAAAACGTTTAAAATCAAGACAATACATGTCTTTTAACGGAAAATAAACGGTAAAATACCACAGTTCCAAAACATCACGGTTTGAATAACCAGAAATCCATATCACAACATCACGCTACCACCACACCGGTAGAGCCACATAACACACATGCCCGGTTTTCACAAAACCTAGGATTCGGAACAAAACCACTGACCCCATTCAAGGCCTCTAAGGACCCTCTCGTACTGGGTAGTGAACAAGTCGAATGCGTATAAGCACAAAGCTTCCACAAGAGAACTTGTAAAACGAGCAAATCGATTCGAAAATCATCAGCAACGGACAAAAACAACAATAAAAATACATCACAAGCGACGACACTCCTCGTATAAATTAAATACGAGAGTCGACTAAATACATATCGTGACATCAAAATCCACATAAAGATTCCATCACTTAACAAATAATCATAAAAATAGCTCGTGTCACACGAGGCACAACACAAAGAAGGGAGACTTACTTCCACAGGTCGCACCAAGATGATGATCGCCCCACGATACTAATCACGACCAACAAACTCAAACGACGCGTCGCGACACGACTCAGTCAGATAAAATCCGACGAAACAAGACTCAAACAACACGACTTGACCCGACAGCCTAGGTTTCCTCAACCTAAGCTCCGATACCATTTATGTAACACCCCCAATCCACTCAGGGATATTACACGCCGTAGACCCTCTCCTCAAAGATCTACCAGGCTGGTAACAACATTTAACATCTCGACAATGCCTTCAAGGCTAAATGACTCAGTAGACCGATTTGGTCTTTCAATAAAAATATACAACTCAATTACAACATATACCCACGCATGGGTCAAAATACAATAAACTCCCGTACAACGTGGAAAAGATACTGCAGCGGAAAAGAAAATACAACTAGACCAATACGACATCAACGGATCCTCGTGTGATTAGTATCGTTCATCTTTCATCATCCTTCGTGCCGACCCTGTGTTATGCTCCAAAACCTGAATGCAAAAATAGACATCCACCCCCCGAATACTCGGGGGTTTAGCAAAACTCCACTGTTTTGCTAGTGCAAGTACAAAGTGCAAATACGAACCATACAATTCACATTCCACGAATAACAATAACCAGGAATCCTCAAAGATCCAAACGAAACGAAAAGTACTTCCCGAGGCAAGAGTTTGAGAAAACCTTTCAAAATCGAAATATCATAAATCAATGGAAATAATTTATAAAACGGTTTAGAATGCCATCGAGAATTTTAATAGAAAACAATTTAGGATTATCAAATCCTACTTTTCAAAAATCCAAAAGACGAAAGGGGTCACCGCCCCAAAGGTTTACTTTCTGAAAAATGACATTTACCAAACCGTTGGGATTTTAGCCCCAAATCCATAAAATGACTTTTACAAAACCATTGGGATTTTAGCCCCAAATCTCATCAACTCACAGTACACAAGAACGACCACAAGGTCCGTCTCCCAACATCAAAATCCACAAATAAAGGATTTAACACAAACAACAAAATACTCTAATGCCATCCTAGCCAAGTAAGCCAAACGAACAACTTACCTCTTATACACTTAGTCGATGCATGCAATCATGAAAACCATTCAAAAGCATTCATTTCCAGAAATGCCAATATCAAATCACATTTGTAAAATACACCACAATTAACCGTCGATCCTCGTCTCTGTGGACCCCTACCGAGACCCCGTCGAATCTAACCCGTAGTGGTTAAAAGCAAGCTCGTCGATCCACGTCTCTGTGGACCCCTACCGAGACCCCGTCGGATCTAACCCGTAGTGAGCATACACACACACACGTTACTCATGCAATACTAATATGCTAAGAATGTAAGTTCATTAAGAATACTCACTAGAGATGGCCTCTAACTCGACACCATTATCAAACTCTTCAAAACACATTAACAAGATTAAATACGAAATACACGATTCCATAACTTTAAACAACAGGAGGTATCATCAAAGCCTTCAACGTTCAAAATGATTAAATCATAATCAATTCCCAAACACACCGTTCACAAAACACGCACGCATTTTGAAAGAGGGCCTTTAACGAGGCCAAAACAAATCTTTTGAAACTTCATTCCAAACAACCAACAAACACACCAAGACGATCTCCGATCATCATTTCCATAAAATAAGAAAAAGTATGGGCAAGGTACTTGCCTCGAAATTGGCAACGCAAGTATTCCGACGAACACGGCTCAACCGGAAAGCTTCGAAACGCCCGATGCTAACGAAAAGGAAGACGACGACGAACGGAAGGGTTCAACACGGTTTCTTCGCAAGAAACACGACCCTAACTTCATACAATTAATAAATCAACGATAATACGATGAAGAATAATCGTAGAACGCTCGAAAACCCTTCAAGGCGTCGATCAAGAACTCGACCAAAACAACGAATCGATACGATCCAACCATGGAATAACAAGGGAAATGATATAATTCATCTAAATAATCATCAATACATCATAATCCTAAGTTAAAACGGATTAATCGGACGAAAACAACCAAAACACCCAAATTCCCCAAAACTAGATTTCTAGGAAATCTGACCTGATTCGGTAGATCGGAGGGTGTTATAGGATGGATGATTCATGATATGAACTCTAAAAGTACATGAATTGATTGTCCAACAACATCCCTCCATGATTAACCAATCTACATCCGCGGAAGGGAAGAAAACGATTGAGAAAAATGGCCAAAAACCCGTCTGCAGGGCCATAAATAAAGCCGCAGTGTGCGTGCCGCGGCCCAATGAGTGTGCCGCGCACAGCCCAAAATGGCTCCAGTGGTGGCAGCAGGTGCCGCGGCCGGCATGTGCCGCGGCACCCGGTACAGTCGGTTTGGCCGAAAAATGCCACAGAGTGTGCCGCGGCCCTGCCAGCATGTGCCGCGGTCCACGATGCGGCATGCTCGGCCAGCAGCTGCCGAGCACTGCCGATCGTGACTCGGCCAGTGCCGGCCTGGGCCCAGGTTGCCCGGCCATGACTCGGCCGGGGCCAACTCCGACGGCCCGAACGACCCCGAAACCCGAACCTGAATACGAATCGATGATACGGTTACGACGTACTCCCAAAGACGAATCTAAGAGCTAAGAGAACACACAATTCCGACCACCCGAAGGCTCGGAATTCAACAACGGAAGTAATTACCCAAACCTTTGGGAAATTACGAAAATGGCCCAAAACGTCCGAAAATCACGATACGCGATCGAAACACCAAACCAAAGCTCGCAACATGAATAATTACATTAAATGAACTTACGAGAAACTCGAAACAACAGTTTCAGACGAGATTCGCAAGAATCGAACTCAAGTGCGGAAAAGTCGCTAAAAAGCTCGGAACTCAACAAAACGATACCGAAACGAACTCGGATGGCAAAAAGTGCAGAATTAATCATTCTCGAAATAACGAAACGGTCATGAGAGAGTCGTCAAAACGGACTCCGGCCAAAAAAATAAATTTACCGAAAATCGAAAATTGCGGATATTACATTCTACCCTCCTTAAAAGAAGTTTCGTTCCGAAACTTAAAACAAGTAGGGAGAAGCAATATCTCGCCAGGAAAACTCAACGAGATACGCAAGGAAACGGGTAACTTACGCCCATCGGCGAAACGTTACAAGCAACGCAAAGGAATATACGGCGTGAAAACACGCTCCACGACGACCAACACAACGTCGCCGTTAGGGATATAATAAAACCAACAAGTGACAAGCGTCATCAAATGTATAATACAATCAAGTCAATTATCCGAACAATCACAAAACACAACGAACGAAAATCAATACGATTGACCAACCCAACGGTACATCAATCAAAACGCGAGCCAATCGCTGAACAAATACGGAATTCCACCGCCCAAGGGTTGGAAGATCGAAAATCAGACTAATTTCCTGAACTTAAGGGAATTAGGAAGGAGCCTGAATGCTCAACGATCACGAAACGAGGACAAAAACCGAACAAACAAACGACCGAGACAACAAAAATCAAACAATCATGTCCGAAACACGAAGGATAATAAAATTCAAACAACAACTCCCAGGATGATCTGGTGAGAACAACAAGACATGCATTCCCATAAGATCCACAGGAAAGGGAATAGCGATTGAAAAGTTACAACGACAAACGAGTTATTCCGAAACAATACCACACTCGTTCGATCAACAAAAGCAAGGGGCAGGACAAGCTCAGAAATGCCAACAAACATAATGAGTCGACAAAGTCGAAAACACAAGAGTTCCAAATGCGATCCACTTCGAATAAAAGAACTAATAGAACTAGATGATGTCACTTCCGAACAAGGTTCACAAGAATCGAACCAAACTCGAAAAAGTCACAACGATAACCAGATCGACCCACAACAAGATCACAGTTCGTTCGGACGATGAAACCGAAATACAGAACAATTTCATAAAGTTTCAACGAACATGAGCGAATCGATAGACTGGAGAAGGATAAAATACATAAGTAAAAATAGTACGGGTATTACCTCCGACCTCGTCCACAAAATTCACAAAAACAGGAGCAAGGTAACAAGACATTAAACAACCGACACATAACGGAACGATCACCGATGCACACGGTCATACCAAACCAAGGTCTTACAGCTCACACATGCGCGATAACGCAGAAATCACCACGAGATGGCAACATTCAATACCAACATCCCGCCTCTCACAAGGGGCTAACACAACAAATGTGTGGAAAACGACTCAACGCTCACACCGCCAATTCGGTCATACTCGGGAGCAAACATCAAAATGACAACGCGAACATCATACATGTAACACCCCCAATCCACTCAGGGATATTACACGCCGTAGACCCCTTTTCCACAAGGAGCTACCAGGCGGGAGACTACAAATCAAAACCCACATTCGGTCAACTTGACCAAAACATAATACCGTAGACCGATTAGGTCTCTCAAAACATATCATAACCGTACATCTGATGAAACTAAAATACAACTCGATCACATAGTACATAAAATGTCCATCCCCTCAAGGATGACAACAACTCAAACTGACATATCACTGACAGACGACAGACTACAACTGTGACTAGTATCGCTGCAGTGCATCATCCTCCGAGCCAATCCTGTGGTTGCTCACTCTCCAGTCAGAACACCTGGAATAAATAACAAAATCCCCAACGAGGGGTTAGCGATGGAATCGCTAGCAAGTAACCAAGCTATACAATTATACATCAAGAATACAACCGTTATGAAAATAACATTTCGACAAGGTAGTAACACGATCCCCGAGTCTAAAGTCTTTTGGAAATTTATTCCTTTAAAACAAACCATGGGGATTACTCCAGAAATCACTGTAAGAGATTATTTAGAGACTTCGGGGGTCTCAGTGTAAAATCCTGAAATATGAATGTTTTTCCTTTGCAAAAGGTTTTCTTTCAAAATCATACAAATGATTTTATTCTCAACTCAACCTCAAGACCAAACCCATATTCACCAATATAATCGGGATTCAAGATTCAAACATAAACAATTCAGAGATATCAAATCAACAGTCAAAACGTCTCTGTGGCCCCGAAGGGTCCCACCCAGATTAGCTCATCAAGAATAAACTCGAACACACCCATAAGTTATCCTGACATCGCACTCGCAAGTGACGATTCTCGGAGCCCTCTCCAGACCTACCCGATTAGATAAACTTATGGTCAAATCGTAACATCTGGCCATACTCGCAAGCACGCGCCTCCGGAGGCCTCGACGGACCCTACCCGGATAACATCATTCAAGTACGCCCATAAGTCATCATGACATCGCACTCGCAAGTGTCGATTCTCGGAGCCCTCCCCAGACCTACCCGAATTGATAACCTTATGGTCACAACGTACGTATGGCCGTACTCGCAAGCACGCGCCTCCGGAGGCCTCGACGGGACCCCTACCCGAATAACATCTCAACTCTCTACTATACACAATAACAAAGGTATAATATTCACCACAACCGCAACCACGTAACACATAGGTTAACGCATCATAACTTCAACAAGGGCACAACATCCACAGCACACCATCATTCAGGAAAAAGGCCAACGAGCAAATAATACAAGTATTACGCGATTCCACAATTCTTCGGTTAACTACTCATTTCTAGTATTTATTTTAAGCACAAAATAACATGAAGAGGTAGTTATCATTATTCTTGAAACTAAAGTTTACGTTCGTAATTACCTTCATAAAATCACATCTTCATTTAAAGTAAGTTACGGTTAAATATACCGTCACTAACGAGTCCACGTTAAATTCACGACACATCACATTCTCAAAGTATAAAGAATATAGACGAGATACTCGCCTCAAGTCCAACGCACGCGGAGCAACGGGAAAGCTCGACTTAATGACCGCTACCGAACACTCCGAAGAACACGATTCAACCGGGAAGCTCGGACCCCGAAGAAGACAACGAACGAGAGGGTTCCGACTCGAGTTCTTCACAAGAATTCGACCCTAACAACATATAATCAATAAATCATCGATCATACAAGGAAGGATAATCGAAGAACGCCCGAAAAACCCTCTATGACATTTTACCGGACACCTTCAAGGCGTGGATCAAGAACTCGACCAAAACAACGAATCGATACGATAAAACCATGGAATATCAAGGTAAATGATACAATACATCTAAATAATCATCAATCCATCAAAACCCTAAGTTAAATCGGATTAAACGGACGAAATCGAACAAAATACCCAAAATCCCCAAAATTAGTTTTCTAGGAAATCTTACCTGATTCGGTAGATCGGAGGATGTTATAGGATGGATGATTGATGATATGAACTCCAAGACTTCATGGATTTAACACCTGACAACATCTCTCCATGATTATCAAATCTCCAGCCGCGGAAGAGGATGAAACGAGTGAGAAAAATGATGAAAAACCCGTATGCAGGGCCTTAAATAGGTTGCCTGCCGGCCGCCTTACGTACGTAACTGGCCATGGCTTGCGTACGTAACCGGCCATGGCCGACTCACTGCCTAGAAATGCCGGCAGCGTTACGTACGTAACCGGCCAAGGCTTATGTACGTAAACGGCCTTACGTACGTAACGGCCGAGCACTACCGACCGTAACTCGGCCTGGGCCAAGACTGTCCGGCCATGACTCGGCCCGGGCCAACTTCGACGGCCCGAACGACCCCGAAACACGAACCTGAATACGAATCGAAGATACAGTTACGAAGTACTCGCAAAGATGAATCCAAGCGCTAAGAGAACACACGATTCCGACCACCCGAAGGCTCAAAATTTGACAACGGAAAGTAATTACCCCGAACTTTGGGAAATTACGAAAATGGCCCAAAACGTCCGAAAATCACGATACGTGATCGAATAACCAAAACGAAGTTCACAACACGTCTAAAAAAGTTAAACGGACTTACGAGAAACTCGAAACAGCAGTTTCCAACGAGATTCGCAAGAATCGAACTCAAGTGCGGAAAAGTCGCCAAAAAGCACGGAACTCAACAAAACGACACTGAAACGAACTCGGATGACAAAAAGTACAGAATTAATCATTCTCGAAATGACGAAACGGTCATGAGCGAGTCGTCAAAACGGACTTTCGCCGAAAAAAAGAAATTACCGGAAATCAAAATTACGGGTATTACATTCTACCCCTCTAAAAAAAAGTTTCGTCCCGAAACTAAAAAAAAAAAAATGAAGTCACAAACAACAAAGCACGGCCGACAAAATCTCAATGGTCTCGACGAACCGATCCCGATACCGATGCCAAAACACGATTCTGGGAAACCTCATGGAATAATTCACAATACTGAACTCTGTGGCCCTCGAGTCCACAATTATAACAAGTAATCCGTTGCGAAGGACAATTAGCTTGCACATGACCCACAACGTTGCAATTGAAACACCTCCCAGTCTGACTAGGAGTCAAAGAAGACGACTTGGAACTCTTGGTTCCACCGAACGAAGAAAATGAAGGTTTCACCGAAGGACTACGCGAAACTCGACGAGAAGAAGTTCCGACTCCCACACTATCCGAAAAATCTCCAGACATCCTCTGCCTCTTCGTCTCATGCAAAGTCCCAGTAGATAACGATGCCATCTCGTACGCCATAGCTCGATTCTGATACTCTCTCAAAGTAGCACAAGTGAAACCCGACATGTACTGTCGAATCTCTGGTTTCATCCGTATATCAAAATGACGGATTTTATCTTCCTCGGTCCTCACCTGCCCCTTCACGTAAGTGAGTTGTCGACTATAATCGATAATAGCCTGCGACACGGGTACATCCTGCGGATCGGCTAGATAAAAATCTCGGATCCTCTGCTCTCGGATCGGCTCCGGACAGAACTCTACTTCCATCGACTTTTTGAACTCATCCCAAGTATCGGCACGATCATGAGGCACAACGGCCTCCCACCAATTAGCAGTGTCACTATCGAGAAGAAACTGAGCGATAGGAATCCTCCGTTCCTCTGGACAACCAACCGCCTTGAAAATCTTTTCCAATTGAAAAAGACAACCATCCCAGCCCAAAGTATCACTCACGCCCGCAAAACGGGGAGGACGCATACGAACCACTTCTCTAAGCCACTGAGTCGATCCGACGTTCTCGGTCACGGTAGTGTTACGCTGAACCGCCTGGATCAAATGAGTCATCTGGTCTGCCACTTGCTGAAGTATGGTAGCAACAATAATACTAACGCCATCACCGGCAGCATGATCCTGATCGCGTGACTGATTGCCACGGCCCCGTCCTCTAGCCCTCGACATACTAAACTGAACAACCGTTCGTTAAAAATGAGACATAACAACACATAACATCAATCACAAAAGAGAGTCCATACAAGACACACTGCGAAGCACGAAAATATTCTTGCTAGTAAGAGTTACCATAGAGTGTTCACACAATAAACTCATATCTGATAATTCTCATATATTTGGAAAAGAATATTTCCGACAACAACATTTATCAAGTCATCACACACTAGAATCAAGCACGAGTAAACCACTCGAAACATTCAACACATGCCCGAGGTATCAAGCGCAGCTATCACCGCATACACGACAATATCATCAAATTTCGAACCATTCTCAGCTGTTATCACTATTTTTGAAACAACACCAAACTCTCATAAAATAGTCATAAAACTTCACACTAAAGTTGACCAAGCTCATCGATTTACAAATAACCAAGAACATCCCAATTCAGTTGAACTTTTGAAATTCTCAAGTCAAAATTTTTGAGTTAAAGCAATGAATTTCCCGAAGTTTATCAAAGTTCAAACCTTTTAACAAGAGTCACGAAAAATGGTTTAATGACCACAAATTCGAATACCATCAACATGAGAAATGATATTAGTCAACACATGTATCTCTCAAACATAAGTGCCGAACGTACATAAAAAAAAATGAAATTTCCTTCTCAAACAACAAAATGTTTGTAATTGTCGCTTCTTCGTGAAACGGATCAAGGATTTCTTATTTTGAAATTTTTGAAAATGTGTGAAAAATATTTTAGAAGGCTTGTCGTTCCTCATAGAGTGGAAAGGACTCAGTCTGACATTTTTTTTTTGAAATCATCAGCATCCCATTCCGTTTCGAAGCGAAACTTTCGAATCTTAGCAAAAATTTCCCAAAATCCTTTCAATCATAAACAAAATGACGGTAATAATTTACAATGTCCAAATCACTTTAAAACGCTTACTTCAGATACCGTCTGAAGGTGTCAATTGAAAATACAAGACTAACTTGTTAAAGTTTAACTATTTTCAGAATCCATGCAAAACTATTGATTGACCGCACCATCGAATTATTTTCAAAAATCGGTTCTTTACACACATACTCAGACTCATAAATACAATCAATAAAATCGTTCTCAAACCTACACGCAGCGGATATAATTACAACTATTTAAAATCAATCGAACCTGAAACTACCTGCCCAATCGGCAAACGAGATTATAAATCCAACCAAATATAATTCGCGAACACCAAGTTCAAACATACGTCAAAACTCCCCATCTGAATTCCTCATGAACTCTACCGACAATACATTCTCTGGAACACGTCAAAATTCACAGTTTGCATATTTTATTGCACCAACCGATGCCCAACCGTCAATACATTCAGTTCAATATACATACGATATAACACAAGTATCAAACACGGATTTCACCTTACAGCATTATACAAACAAAATTACGAACCACAATCACTGTACATACAGGAAATCATGAAATACCAATAACTCAAATAAAGGAGGAGACTTACGTCCACAGGCCGCACGGAGATGATGGCTGCACTACGATACTAATCACAGCGAATCAGAATTGATCACAACGGATCACAGTGATCACGCTTGTTCACAATTGCTCACCCGGGTGACACGACAAGACACGACTCCGACAAGACAAGACTCGACAAGACCCAACTAGACCCAACTGCCTAGGTTTTCGCAAACCTAAGCTCCTATACCATTTATGTAACACCCCCAATCCACTCAGGGATATTACACGTCGTAGACCCCTTTTCCACAAGGAGCTACCAGGCGGGAGACTACAAATCAAAACCCACATGCGGTCAACTTGACCAAAACATAATACCGTAGACCGATTAGGTCTCTCAAAACATAGCATAACCGTACATCTGATGAAACTAAAATACAACTCGATCACATAGTACATAAAATGTCCATCCCCTCAAGGATGACAAGAACTCAAACTGACATATCACCGATGACTGTACTACAAGCGTGACTAGTATCGCTGCAGTGCATCATCCTCCGAGCCAATCCTGTGGTTGCTCACTCTCCAGTCAGAACACCTAGAATAAATAACAAAATCCCCAACGAGGGGTTAGCGATGTAATCGCTAGCAAGTAACCAAGCTATACAATTATACATCAAGAATACAACCGTTATGAAAATAACATTTCGACAAGGTAGTAACACGATTCCCGAGTCTAAAGTCTTTTGAAAATTTATTCCTTTAAAACAAACCATGGGGATTACTCCAGAAATCACTGTAAGAGATTATTTAGAGACTTCGGGGGTCTCAGTGTAAAATCCTGAAATATGAATGTTTTTCCTTTGCAAAAGGTTTTCTTTCAAAATCATACAAATGATTTTATTCTCAACTCAACCTCAAGACCAAAACCATATTCACCAATATAATCGGGATTCAAAATTCAAACATAAACAATTTACAGATATCAAATCAACAGTCAAAACATCTCTGTGGCCCCGAAGGGTCCCACCCGGATTAGCTCATCAAGAATAAACTCGAACACACCCATAAGTTATCTTGACATCGCACTCGCAAGTGACGATTCTCGGAGCCCTCTCCAGACCTACCCGATTAGATAACCTTATGGTCAAATCGTAACATCTGTCCGTACTCGCAAGAACACGCCTCCGGAGGCCTCGACGGACCCTACCCGGATAACATCATTCAAGTACGCCCATAAGTCATCATGACATCGCACTCGCAAGTGTCGATTCTCGGAGCCCTCCCCAGACCTACCCGAATTGATAAACTTATGGTCACAACGTACGTCTGTCCGTACTCGCAAGCACGCGCCTCCGGAGGCCTCGACGGGACCCCTACCCGGATAACATCTCAACTCTCTACTATACACAATAACAAAGGTATAATATTCACCACAACCGCAACCACGTAACACATAGGTTAAGGCATCATAACTTCAACAAGGGCACAACATCCACAGCACACCATCATTCAGGAAAAAGGCCAACGAGCAAATAATACAAGTATTACGCGATTCCACAATTCTTCGGTTAATTACTCATTTCTAGTATTTATTTTAAGCACAAAATAACATGAAGAGGTAGTTATCATTATTCTTGAAACTAAAGTTTACGTTCGTAATTACCTTCATAAAATCACATCTTTATTTAAAGTAAGTTACGGTTAAATATACCATCACTAACGAGTCCACGTTAAATTCACGACACATCACATTCTCAAAGTATAAAGAATATATACGAGATACTCGCCTCAAGTCCAACGCACGCGGAGCAACGGGAAAGCTCGACTTAATGACCGCTACCGAACACTCCGAAGAACACGATTCAACCGGGAAGCTCGGACCCCGAAGAAGACAACGAACGGGAGGGTTCCGACTCGAGTTCTTCACAAGAATTCGACCCTAACAACATATAATCAATAAATCATCGATCATACAAGGAAGAATAATCGAAGAACGCCCGAAAACCCCTCTATGACATTTTACTGGACACCTTCAAGGCGTGGATCAAGAACTCGACCAAAACAACGAATCGATACGATAAAACCATGGAATATCAAGGTAAATGATACAATACATCTAAATAATCATCAATCCATCACAATCCTAAGTTAAATCGGATTAAACGGACGAAATCGAACAAAATACCCAAAATCCCCAAAATTAGTTTTCTAGGAAATCTGACCTGATTCGGTAGATCGGAGGATGTTATAGGATGAATGATTGATGATATGAACTCCAAGACTTCATAGATTTAACACCTGACAACATCTCTCCATGATTATCAAATCTCCAGCCGCGGAAGAGGATGAAACGAGTGAGAAAAATGATGAAAAACCCGTCTGCAGGGCCTTAAATAGGCTGCCTGCCGGCCGCCTTACGTACGTAACCGGCCATGGCCGACTCACTGCCTAGAAATGCCGGCAGCGTTACGTACGTAACCGGCCAAGGCTTATGTACGTAACCGGCCTTACGTACGTAACGGCCGAGCACTACCGGCCGTAACTCGGCCTGGGCCAAGACTGTCCGGCCATGACTCGGCCCGGGCCAACTCCGACGGCCCGAACGACCCCGAAACACGAACCTAAATACGAATCGAAGATACGGTTACGAAGTACTCGCAAAGACGAATCCAAGCGCTAAGAGAACACACGATTCCGACCACCCGAAGGCTCAAAATTTGACAACGGAAAGTAATTACCCCAAACTTTGGGAAATTACGAAAATGGCCCAAAATGTCCGAAAATCACGATACGTGATCGAATAACCAAAACGAAGTTCACAACACGTCTAACAAAGTTAAACGGACTTACGGGAAACTCGAAACAGCAGTTTCCAACGAGATTCGCAAGAACCGAACTCAAGTGCGGAAAAGTCGCCAAAAAGCACGGAACTCAACAAAACGACACTGAAACGAACTCGGAAGACAAAAAGTACAGAATTAATCATTCTCGAAATGACGAAACGGTCATGAGCGAGTCGTCAAAACGGACTTTCGCCGAAAAAAAGAAATTACCGGAAATCGAAATTACGGGTATTACAATACATACATACCCAGCCCTCAAACGGGAATGGATAGGTTTTAAAAACGAAAACCTCATTTTTAAAATAATTTAGAAGGACATCGGTTGATCTTGAGTATCACCTTTCAAAAAAAAAAAGGTACAAACGTGAAACATCGTTATCGAGACTTTGGAGAACCATTTCGCATTTGATAAAAATGAGGACACTTTCTCTTAGTGAAAACTTTCAGAATATTCGACCCTCGGGTCTAAATAAAAGTGTTTCTAAAACATTGAAAATATCTCAAAGTATTTTGGTCATCAATTGGAATAATTTTGAAACATATTGCGGCACTAGAATACACCTTGAAAGTACCGCGAGAAAATAATTCATTTTAAAAGAACGTCTCGAAATTTATTTTCTAAGATACTCAAGTTTTCAAAATCCAATAGGCCAGAATGTCCAAAACTCACACATATCGACGTTCACTAAAACAACTCCTAGTACACGCATCAAAACGTTTAAAATCAAGACAATACATGTCTTTTAACAGAAAATAAACGGTAAAATACCACAGTTCCAAAACATCACGGTTTGAATAACCAGAAATCCATATCACAACATCACGCTACCACCACACCGGTAGAGCCACATAACACACATGCCCGGTTTTCACAAAACCTAGGATTCGGAACAAAACCACTGACCCCATTCAAGGCCTCTAAGGACCCTCTCGTACTGGGTAGTGAACAAGTCGAATGCGTATAAGCACAAAGCTTCCACAAGAGAACTTGTAAAACGAGCAAATCGATTCGAAAATCATCAGCAACGGACAAAAACAACAATAAAAATACATCACAAGCGACGACACTCCTCGTATAAATTAAATACGAGAGTCGACTAAATACATATCGTGACATCAAAATCTACATAAAGATTCCATCACTTAACAAATAATCATAAAAATAGCTCGTGTCACACGAGGCACAACACAAAGAAGGGAGACTTACTTCCACAGGTCGCATGAAGATGATGATCGCCCCACGATACTAATCACGACCAACAAACTCAAACGACGCGTCGCGACACGACTCAGTCAGATAAAATCCGACGAAACAAGACTCAAACAACACGACTTGACCCGACAGCCTAGGTTTCCTCAACCTAAGCTCCGATACCATTTATGTAACACCCCCAATCCACTCAGGGATATTACACGCCGTAGACCCTCTCCTCGAAGATCTACCAGGCTGGTAACAACATTTAACATTTCGACAATGCCTTCAAGGCTAAATGACTCAGTAGACCGATTTGGTCTTTCAATATAAATATACAACTCAATTACAACATATACCCACGCATGGGTCAAAATACAATAAACTCTCGTACAACGGGGAAAAGATACTGCAGCGGAAAAGAAAATACAACTAGACCAATACGACATCAACAGATCCTCGTGTGATTAGTATCGTTCATCTTTCATCATCCTTCGTGCCGACCCTGTGTTATGCTCCAAAATCTGAATGCAAAAATAGACATCCACCCCCCGAATACTCGGGGGTTAGCAAAACTCCACTGTTTTGCTAGTGCAAGTACAAAGTGCAAATACGAACCATACAATTCACATTCCACGAATAACAATAACCAGGAATCCTCAAAGATCCAAATGAAACGAAAAGTACTTCCCGAGGCAAGAGTTTGAGAAAACCTTTCAAAATCGAAATATCATAAATCAATGGAAATAATTTATAAAACGGTTTAGAATGCCATCGAGAGTTTTAATAGAAAACAATTTAGGATTATCAAATCCTACTTTTCAAAAATCCAAAAGACAAAAGGGGTCACCGCCCCAAAGGTTTACTTTCTGAAAAATGACATTTACCAAACCGTTGGGATTTTAGCCCCAAATCCATAAAATGACTTTTACAAAACCATTGGAATTTTAGCCCCAAATCTCATCAACTCACAGTACACAAGAACGACCACAAGGTTCGTCTCCCAACATCAAAATCCACAAATAAAGGATTTAACACAAACAACAAAATACTCTAATGCCATCCTAGCCAAGTAAGCCAAACGAACAACTTACCTCTTATACACTTAGTCGATGCATGCAATCATGAAAACCATTCAAAAGCATTCATTTCCGGAAATGCCAATATCAAATCACATTTGTAAAATACACCACAATTAACCGTCGATCCACGTCTCTGTGGACCCCTACCGAGACCCCGTCGGATCTAACCCATAGTGAGCATACACACACACGTTACTCATGCAATACTAATATGCTAAGAATGTAAGTTCATTAAAAATACTCACTAGAGATGGCCTCTAACTCGACACCATTATCAAACTCTTCAAAACACATTAACAAGATTAAATACGAAATACACGATTCCATAACTTTAAACAACAGGAGGTATCATCAAAGCCTTCAACGTTCAAAATGATTAAATCATAATCAATTCCCAAACACACCGTTCACAAAACACGCACGCATTTTGAAAGAGGGCCTTTAACGAGGCCAAAACAAATCTTTTGAAACTTCATTCCAAACAACCAACAAACACAGCAAGACGATCACCGATCATCATATCCATAAAATAAGAAAAAGTATGGGCAAGGTACTTGCCTCGAAATTGGCACGCAAGTATTCCGACGAACACGGCTCAACCGGAAAGCTTCGAAACGCCCGATGCTATCGAAAAGGAAGACGACGACGAACGGAAGGGTTAAACACGGTTTCTTCGCAAGAAACACGACCCTAACATCATACAATTAATAAATCAACGATCATACGAGGAAGAATAATCATAGAACGCTCGAAAACCCCTCTATGACATTCTACCGGACACCTTCAAGGCGTCGATTAAGAACTCGACCAAAACAACGAATCGATACGGTCCAACCATGGAATAACAATGGAAATGATATAATTCATCTAAATAATCATCAATCCATCATAATCCTAAGTTAAAACGGATTAATCGGACGAAAACAACCAAAACACCCAAATTCCCCAAAACTAGATTTCTAGGAAATCTGACCTGATTCGGTAGATCGGAGGGTGTTATAGGATGGATGATTGATGATATGAACTCCAAAACTTCATGGATTCATTTTCCAACAACATCTCTCCATGATTAATCAATCTACAGCCGCGGAAGGGAAGAAAACGAGTGAGAAAAATGGCCAAAAACCCGTCTGCAGGGCCATAAATAGGCTGCACAGTGTGCCGCGTGTCATGCCCCGAGAGAAATGACCGACAGAGTGCTCGGACAGACCCGCACAGAGGAGTGCGAGGTTCAGAAGATCAACGTGCACGGGGCACGTTCGGGACAGCAAGGCCGTGTGGAGCGGCACAACCGACTGAGGGACTTAGCCGTGTGGCGCGGCATGGGTGGATGTATGGCCGAGCAAGCAGGCCAACCGGGAAACAAAGTTCCCGACCGAGGGACAAGGCCATTAGGCCTGATGCGGGACTACCTGGGCGGCGAGACAAGGCACGCCGAACTGCAGACGAGTGCGGCGGACAGCGCGCCTTTGCCGGGACAACGTGGGACAAGATGACGAGACGAGGCACATCCGAGGGCCGAGACTCGGACACGGGCGACGGAGACCCGCGAGGGGTGCGCGCGAGGCGCTGGGCGCGCGCGCGGGCGGTGCGCGAGGGACGCACGGAGCCCCCTCCCCCTATAATAGGCTTAGCGGGAAAAAGCCTTGTGAGGGCAGTGGACATTGGAAAGCTGAGGAGTCCACTGTGAGGAAGTTATACTCAGAACATTCCAGAAACGGACCGGGATGGTCCAGAACATCAAAGATTAATCCGGAGGCATGTGTGGAAGGCCGGGCCGGATCGGGTCGGGTTACATGAAGACGGGCCGAGTCGGGCCGAGCGGGCCGGGTCGGGCCGAACGAGCCAGGAAGATCCAGAAACATGTGGAAGGTGCTAGAGACTCTTGGATGAGTCAAGACTTGTAATCTAGTAGATGATTCTAGACATTTGTAAAGGCTTTTGTACTTAGAACACTCTAGATTATGTAATAGTGTAGGAGGGTCTAGAAGCCTCCAAATGAGGAGGTGAAGGAAGGTTCTAGTGATAGGAGGTAGTATAAATAGGTAAGTTGGGGCTCATTTGCAGCCATCCTTGGGAATTCATTTGCAAGAGACTTTGTAAACTCTTTGTTACTTAGTGAAAGTAATTTTCCCTCAACCCATTGCCTCTCTTTTGTTGAGCCTACTTTCATACTTAGCCAAAATTCGGAGTGTTTAAGGATGACTAGCAAGAGGGTTGCTAGGCCGCACGACGCTTAGGAGCACAGCAAACTCTAAGCCCGTGACAAGTGGTATCGGAGCCATCGTTAGCCACACAAGGAGGTGTGCAAGACTGTGGGAGTCGACGCTAACGATCAGCAGGCATCATGGCCGACGGACAGATCGAGGCAGGCATCAATGTGGAGGACGGACGAGTCACAGAGGCTGACAAGGTCCGGGGACGTGGAGAAGTCCCAGCTGAAGGGAAATCCAAGCGTGGCAAGAGCAAGGCGCGCGGTGTGGTGCCGCCGCAACACGAGGAGAACCCAGCACGAAGCTGACTTCTTGAGGATGAAGACATCCGAAAGATCATACTCACCTTAGCACACCGCCTACCCGACATCGAAGACGACATTGAAGCTCTTGGGCAGCGCATCACTAACACCCAATTGAGCACGGAGGAACGCGTGGGAACTCTCGAGAAAGCTGTTGGCCAACTGGAAGGGCACACGTTGGGCCAGCTCGAGACCTTCAAGAGGGAACAACTCTCGTTGCGCAAGGAGTTAGCAACGATCGAGGATCATGTGGCAGCCAGCATCACGGAGATACGCAAGCAGTATGCCGAGTTTTGTGAGGTAAGTGCCAAACGTTTTGAAGATTTTTGTGATAAAATCTGTCGGGCAAGCAACTCGGGCACCAACTCGAATGGTGGGCCGAGCTGGAACAGCACATTTGGCGGGGCGAGGTTCGAGGGACCAAGGGTTGAGGTCCCCAAACCCAAGGAGTTCATTGGCAAGAGAGATGCCAAGTCAATCGAGAAGTTCCTATGGCGAATGGAACTTTACTTTGATGGTCTGGGACTGACGGACGAGAAGGCCAAAGTACGGCAGGCTGCACTATATCTTGCCGACGATGCAGCGCTGTGGTGGCGTCATCGACAGGCCGGTGTTACGAAAGGGACCTGCCAACCGATTGGGACTTGGGACGAGTTCGTGTCGGAACTCAAGGCACAATTCTATCCCGAGAACACATGCTATGAGGCAAGGAAGAAACTCCGCGAGCTCAAGCATAAGACTACCATTCGGGACTATGTTCGGGACTTTACGTCGATCATGCTTCAGATTCCGGACATGACCGAGGACGATCGACTATTTTTCTTCCTGGATGGACTACCGAGTTGGGTCAGGGACAGAGTACAAAGCCGCGAGGTGAAATCTATCAATGAAGCCATCAAAGTGGCCGAGTCCCTAGCCGAATTCGAGAAGAGGAAGGAGCCGCGAGCTGAGGGTCAAGCTAAAGGTGGGGGAGACACCCGCACGTCAGTACAGCAACCAGCCCAACCATCACGTGGTAGATTCGGTACGAGACCACAACACGACGCGGACAAGCCATACAACTTGGGTGAACGCAGGGGCGCTCCCGACCAACGAGGATGCTTTATGTGCGGCGGAGCTCATCGGATGAAGGACTGTCCGAAAATGGGGAAGCTCAACGCCATGGCCGAATGTGAGGGGCCAACAATTGATCAGACAGACGTGCACCAGGTAAGCACGATCCCACAACTTAATTCTGTCGTCAGTGCAGGCAGCGAGGGACCGCGAGGAAGCAAGTTGATGTTCGTGGAAGGAACCATCAACCACCAACCCATCAAGGCCTTGGTCGACACGGGAGCCGACTACAACTATATCACTGAGGCCGAAACGAGAAGATTGGGACTACTTGTGCAGCCATGCAAGGGCTGGATGAAGTCCAACAACGGACCAGCAGTACCGGTCACAGGGGCAGCAAACGGAGTGCGAATCGTGCTCGGAGACTGGGAAGGCCGAGTGCATTTCAAGGTCACCACGATGGATGATCGGGACCTCATTTTGGGAATGGACTTCCTAGAGAAGAATGATTTTGCCTTTTTCCCACAAGCGAAGCTACTATGGGTGAACGGTCCGAACAAACCCACCACTATCCCCTTGACAGTGGAGCAACTTCCCTACGCAGCGATGACGACACTTCGATTTCAGAAAAAGTTGACTGAAGAGGAAATGCCGATGTACTGTCTGGGATCAATGCGGTACATCGAGGCACCGAGTGGCAGCACGCGTCGACGGGGACGTCAACGGAACAGGCGGGGGAGAGTGTCACGCCCCGAGAGAAATGACCGACAGAGTGCTCAGACAGACCCGCACAGAGGAGTGCGAGGTTCAGCAGATCAACGTGCATGGGGCACGTTCGGGACAGCAAGGCCGTGTGGAGCGGCACAACCGACTGAGGGACTTAGCCGTGTGACGCGGCATGCGTGGATGTATGGCCGAGAAAGCAGGCCAACCGGGCAACAAAGTGCCCGACCGAGGGACAAGGCCATTAGGCCTGATGCGGGACTACCTGGGCGGTGAGACAAGGCACGCCGGGAACCGAAAGGACGAGTGCAGCGGACAGGCGCACTGCTTCGGGACAACGTGGGACAAGATGACGAGACGAGGCACATCCGAGGGCCGAGACTCGGACACGGGCGATGGAGACCCGCGAGGGGTGCGCGCGAGGCGCTGGGCGCGCGCGCGGGCGGCGCGCGAGGGACGCACGGAGCCCCCTCCCCCTATAATAGGCTTAGCGGGAAAAAGCCTTGTGAGGGCACTGGACATTGGAAAGCTAAGGAGTCCACTGTGAGGAAGTTATACTCAGAACATTCCAGAAACGGACCGGGATGGTCCAGAACATCAAAGATTAATCCGGAGGCATGTGTGGAAGGCCGGACCAGATCGGGTCGGGTTACATGGAGACGGGCCGAGTCGGGCCGAGCGGGCCGGGTCGCGCCGAACGAGCCAGGAAGATCCAGAAACATGTGGAAGGTGCTAGAGACTCTTGGATGAGTCAAGACTTGTAATCTAGTAGATGATTCTAGACATTTGTAAAGGCTTTTGTATTTAGAACACTCTAGATTTTGTAATAGTGTAGGAGGGTCTAGAAGCCTCCAAATGAGGAGGTGAAGGAAGGTTCTAGTGATAGGAGGTAGTATAAATAGGTAAGTTGGGGCTCATTTGCAGCCATCCTTGGGAATTCATTTGTAAGAGACTTTGTAAACTCTTTGTTACTTAGTGAAAGTAATTTTCCCTCAACCCATTGCCTCTCTTTCGTTGAGCCTACTTTCATACTTAGCCAAAATTCGGAGTGTTTAAGGCTGACTAGCAAGAGGGTTGCTAGGCCGCACGACGCTTAGGAGCACAGCAAACTCTAAGCCCGTGACACGCGGCCCAGCGGGAGTGTGCCGCGGCACAGGCCCGAAAATGGCTCCCAGTGGTCGGCAGTGTGCCGCGGCCCGGCCGGCGTGTTCCGCGGCACGATCTGATCGATTGGCGAAAAATGCCACAGAGTGTGCCGCGCCTGCCGGCATGTGCCGCGGCCCACGATGCGGCTGCTCGGCCATTGCCGAGCACGCCGGCCGTGACTCGGCCGGAAGGCTGCCGAGCACTACCGTCCGTGACTCGGCGATCTGGCACAGGCCCAGGTTGCGCGGCCATGACTCGGCCGGGGCCAACTCCGACGGCCCGAACGACCCCGAAACCCGAACCTGAATACGAATTGATGATACGGTTACGAAGTACTCCCAAATACGAATCTAAGAGCTAAGAGAACACACAATTCCGACCACCCGAAGGCTCGGAATTCAACAACGGAAGTAATTACCCAAAACTTTGGGAAATTAGGAAAATGGCCCAAAACGTCCGAAAATCACGATACGCGATCGAAACACCAAACCAAAGCTCGCAACATGAATAATAACATTAAATGAACTTACGAGAAACTCGAAACAACAGTTTCGGACGAGATTCGGAAGAATCGAACTCAAGTGC
Organism: Orobanche coerulescens; assembly: GCA_033398695.1. NCBI lineage: Eukaryota > Viridiplantae > Streptophyta > Magnoliopsida > Lamiales > Orobanchaceae > Orobanche > Orobanche coerulescens. The sequence goes on from CM065809.1 coordinate 131,569,098, forward strand.
GGAAAAGTCGCTAAAAAGCTCAGAACTCAACAAAACGATACCGAAACGAACTCGGATGGCAAAAAGTGCAGAATTAATCATTCTCAAAATGACGAAACGTTCATGAGCGAGTCGTCAAAACGGACTCCGGCCAAAAAAAGAAATTTACCGAAAATCGAAAATTGCGGATATTACAGTATCAAGCTCATTCTATCTCTGTCTTCCTTCGAACAAGGACTTTGAGTTATACTGAGCTTTATGCCATATGACATAGGTAAGAACCCTCTCTTACTATTAAGCATACTGAACCGTTTCAGTACTGTAACACCCCAAACTAGGCGGATATTACAGTGCCGTGGACCCCCGACTGGGACCCACCAGGCTAGTGAAAATGAGTGAATCACGCAGGGTAAATGTAGTACCGAACCACATTACCCAATTAATTACTCCGATGAGGAGTTTCATACAACACACCCAGGATGATACTGAATACAAGTATATTTTATATGGAGATAAAATATACAACAATGAGTGAAAGGAATATTCAAACGGATTGTCTGCAGCGGAATAAATGAAGGAAACATAAATGACTGAAAAGGCTGGGGGCCCCTACTAGTATCACTGGGACTCCTCGCCATCACCGTGCTCTCCCCGTGCTTTAGCCTTGCCATGACCTGAAAAACAATATCCCCAGCGAAATCGATTCTGAGAACAACAATCCTCAAGGGTTGAAAATACACAATCATGAGTTATCCACAGTTATACAATATCCTGTCGAAACATACGCAATCAAACATGCTATATGAATCAACTAATGATACGGCTCAAAGGAATGGCGCCACACTACGTCCGGGATGGAAATGTGTCCATGCACAAGCCACCAACGAGTATCGATCAAATACACATGTGGTCTTGTACCTAATCAGTCTCACAAAGCCATCAACTCGTGTGCACAGTCCAATGTGAGGCCACCAACCAACACACGACTATAATGTGCCCGACATGAAAATCCTACACATACCAACCGACACGCCAGTATGACCCGGGATGCCACAATATGACAAAAGTGACAACGAAATGAATAATGACTCACCAAGATTAAATGATGGTGGAATGAATGACAACTTAATGAAATGATTGGAACCGTCGTTCCTTATGACTGAGGTGATTAATTGACAATGACAAGTTTTGATACGGTTAATACAATGATGAATGAGTTACGATTATGAATGAACAACATCAAAAGGAATGAATATCCTTTTAACCGAGTAAGAATTAACTTACTCAATACCGATGAAGAATGTCCGTCCACGAACAATGTCCTAAATTAAATGCCGGTCGCTCGAACAACCTTGAATAACAATAATTACCAACAACCGTTCAATACACGTATCAAGCAACTAAACACGACTAACCCAAAGGTCGAAAACAACGATAATCAACTCATAGTGACATTCTAACGAATACGTAACCAACCACACGACTTCGAAAATATCCAATCCCGAATATATCGAAACCAACACCAAAATGAGTGTATCGAACTAACAAAACACTTCAATGATATCAATAATCCATTAGGAATCCACAATTCGAGATTACAACTACATCAATCAGAAAATCCCCAATTAACCGAAGTCAACCCCAAGGGTTCTTGAAATAATTCCGAAAATAACCATTAAATCCGTAAGAATATACTTATCCAAGGTAGATAATCCATATCTAACATATTCCAATGATAATCCAAGCTTACACGAAGAAATTGGAAGGAAAAACCCAAAAATCCGAAATTCTAGATCCAAGAGATTAATACCTTTGATTCGATGTTAAGGAGATGATGAAGTGATGATAATCCAAATCAAAGACTTGAAGATGATGATGGATGATAGAAGCTCGAAGAGAACTCTCCAAAATGCCCAAAATCGCCCGAAACCGATGAGGGAATGAGAAAGGATGATAAAATGACGAACTCAGGCTAAGCATCGATATATAGCCATTCCAGGTTAGCGTGCGCTAGCCCTTGTGCGTAGCGTGCGCTAACGGGTAATTTGGGTAGTCCAGTACCCACTGTCCGAACACGGTAGCGCGCGCTACGTACCTTTTTGTAGCGTGCGCTAGGGTCATGCCATTAGCGTGCGTTAATACCCATTGTTAGCGTGCGCTAACGAATTATGTGATGCCCAGTACTGGAATCCAGAAACCTTCTGTCCTCTGATCTAATCTCGATAGCGTGCGCTACAACCAACGATTAGCGTGCGCTATAATATCGATTGCGTACGCTAAATATCACCCATAGCGTGCGCTATGAATTAATCCAGTGCAGTCCAGTAGCCACTGGACTTAACCTGATCCGTCCCTAGCGCGTGCTACTCCACAAATTTAGCGTGCGCTACTACAACCCACTAGCGCGCGCTACTTACCACGCGTAGCGTGCGCTACATATAACTCACCTGCACCCGGTACCTTGGATCGCAACTGTGGTAACATTAGCGTGCGCTAATGCTGAGTGGTAGCGTGCGCTACCTGTGCTCAATTAGCGTACGCTAAAAAGAGAACGTAGCGTGCGCTACTCCTCAAGCACAGCCCACAACGAAAATGACAACGATGATAAACACGGCACGAAACTCCAATTAGATTAATGACGAATGACGATTGATACACGATACAATTACTCTGAATGATGAATACTATGATTGAATATGAGTGACAATTGATCATTAATGAGTGAAATTACTGAGTATCAATTACTGAATGATAATTACTGAATGATAATTACTGAATTACAATCGGGTATTACATACACCCCCCCTTAAAAGAGTTTCGTCCCCGAAACTAAGGGTCAAACAACTCGGGATAACTCTCCCACATACTATCCTCGGTTTCCCACGTAGCCTCTTCGACTCCGTGTCTAGACCACTGAATTTTAACCAAAGGAATCGTCTTATTCCTCAACTGCTTGATTCGCCGCTCTAAAACTCGTATAGGACGCTCCTCATATGAATGATCATCGGCAATCTCGATTTCATCGAACTGAAGTATGTGACTCGGGTCGGCAACATACTTCCGCAACTGAGATACGTGAAACACATTATGAATTCGGCTCAACGCCGGAGGTAAAGCTAACCGGTAAGTTAACTCGCCTACTCGATCCAGAATCTCAAACGGTCCAATGAATCTCGGACTCAACTTACCCCTCTTCCCAAAACGGAAGATACCACGACTCGGGGAGACCTTGACCAAAACATGGTCACCCGCCTCGAATTCTAACGGTCGACGACGATTATCTGCATATGTTTTCTGTCGACTCTGAGCGGTCAACAAACGACTTCTGATCAAAGCTACCTTCTCACGGGCGGCTATAAGCATATCGGGCTCGGTGCCGATTGATTCTGATAGGTCATCCCAACACAAAGGAGATCGACAACGACGACCGTACAAGGCCTCGTAAGGTGCCATCTTAATCGAAGTATGCCAACTATTATTATACGTGAACTCGATCAATGGTAGTTGGGCTTCCCAATCGTCTTTCCAATCGAGGACGCATGCCCTTAACATGTCCTCTAAGGTCTGAATAGTCCTCTCTGATTGTCCGTCGGACTGAGGATGAAAAGCGGTACTGAGATTAAGCTGAGTTCCCATAGCACGATGCACTGATTTCCAAAAATGAGACACAAATCGTCCGTCACGATCGGAAACGATACTTTTAGGAGTACCGTGCAATCTCACTATCTCCTTGATGAACAACTGGGCGATCTCTGGGACCCCACGTATCCTTGATTTCAAGGAAATGAGCCGATTTGGTTAAGCGGTCCACGATCACCCAGATCGTATTTATGCCACGACGACTCGTCGGCAAACTCGTGATGAAATCCATAGAAATGTCTTCCCACTTCCATTCGGGAATAGGAAGAGGTTTCAGCATACCCGCCGATCGCTGATGTTCAATCTTAACTTGTTGACAGGTTAAGCATCTCGAAACAAATTCTGCGACTTCTCGCTTCATATTACTCCACCAGTAATTTTGTTTCAAGTCCTTATACATCTTACTAGACCCCGGATGAACAGAATAAGGGGTAGCATGAGCTTCTTTCAAAATCGAGTTTTTCAACTCGTCATTTGCCGGTACGCATAACCGATTCTTAAACCGCAAAAGTCCATCCTCGTGGATCACAAATCCAGGGGCTTTCCCCTGAGTCACATCCTCACGGATGCGCAACAATGAAGGGTCTGAACTCTGATTCTCTCGGATTGCCTCCTCGAGTGACGATGAAATTTCTAACATACAAAGTTGCCCTTGTACTCGCTGTAACCAGACCTCGATCTCGGGTCTCAGAAATTCCTGCTGAAGTTCCTTCTGAACTGTTAATCGAGCAAGCATCTGCTCCTGAACGGACTTACGACTCAAGGCGTCGGCGACAACGTTCGCCTTGCCCGGGTGGTAAAGGATCTCGATATCATAATCTTTGATTAATTCCAACCACCGTCTCTGTCACATATTTAACTCCTTCTGAGTAAATATATACTTTAAACTCTTATGATCGGTGAATATTTGACAGGTAACGCCATAAAGATAATGATGCCAAATCTTCAATGCGAACACCACGGCTGCTAGCTCCAGGTCGTGGGTCGGATAATTAACCTCGTAAGGTCTCAATTGCCGTGAAGCATAAGTGATAACTTTCCTGTTCTGCATGAGTACACATCCGAGACCCTGCCCGGACGCATCACTATAGACCACAAATCCCTCCGTCCCTTGCGGTAAGGAAAGAACAGGTGCTGAGGTTAACCGGCTCTTGAGTTCCTCAAAACTCTGTTGACACGCGTCGGACCACGTGTATTTCTTATCTTTCCGTAAAAGATTCGTCATGGGTTGAGCGATTTTAGAAAATCCTTCCACAAATCGCCGATAATAACCCGCTAATCCGAGGAGACTTCGGATTTCCTTAACATTCTTCGGAGGTAGCCAATCTCGAATAGCCTCCGTCTTCTGAGGATCGACACGAACTCCGTCGGATGAAATTATGTGTACGAGAAACGTCACTTCGGACATCCAGAATTCACATTTGGAAAACTTCCCATAAAGTTGCTCTCGTCTCAACACGTCGAGGACCTGATGAAGGTGAAACTCGTGTTCCTCCCGGTCACGAGAATAAATCAAAATGTCATCAATGAAGACAACCACAAATTGATCCAAAAAGTCGATGAAAACCCGATTCATTAACTCCATGAATACCGCAGGTGCATTAGTTAAACCAAACGGCATTACCACTGTAACACCCCAAACTAGGCGGATATTACAGTACCGTGGACCCCCGACTGGGACCCACCAGGCGAATGAAAACGGATGAATTACACAGGGTAAATGTAGTACCGAACCACATTACAACATCAATTACTCCGATTAGGAGTTTCATACAACACACCCAGGATAAATTAGAATACATGTGTATTTTATGTGACGATAAAATACACAACACTGAATGAAATGCGCGTTCAAACGGAATGTCTGCAGCGGAATAAATAAAGGAAACATAAATGACTGAATAAATGGTCAAGCATCGGGGCCCCTTTCTAGTATCATTGGGACTCCTCGCCGTCAACGTGCTCTCCCTGTGCCTTTGCCTTGCCATGACACGAGAAACAATATCCCCAAACGGGTCGATTATACTGAACAACAATCCTCGAGTTGAATAAACACAATCATATAAATGTGTAGTATAAACCACAAGTTCGATTAAAATGAAGCGGTTAGATTATAACCCAATCTTGTTGAAAACATACGCAATCAAACATGCCGTATGAATCAACTAACGATGCGGCTCAAAGGGTGGTGCCACACTACGCCCGGGATGGAAATGTGTCCGTGCACAAGCCACCAACGAGTATCGATCGAATACCCGCGTGGTCTTGTACCTAATCGATCTCACGAAGCAATCGACTCGTGTGCACGATCAATGTGAGGCCAACAACCAACACACGACATAAATGTGCCCGACATGAAAATCCTACACATACCAACCGCACGCCAAGATGACCCGGAATGCCACGATATAACAAAAGTGACATCGGAAGCGAATAATGACTCACCGAGATAAAATGATAGTGAAATGAATGATAGCTCAACAAAATGATTGGAACCGTCGTTCCTTGTGGTCAAGTGATTTATTGACAATGACAAGTTTTAATACGGTTAACACAATGATGAATGAGTTACGATTATGAATGAACAACAAAAAAGGAAATGAATATCCTTATAACTGAGTAAGAATCAACTTACACAATACCGGTGACAATTATCCTTCCACGAACAACGTCCTAATTGAGATATCGGTCGCTCGAACAACCTTGAATTATACAATATCCAACAACTCGTTCAATATACGAATCAAACACGAATATAACGAACTCAAAACGTCGATACGATTAAACTAAGTTCATTGGGGCATTATATCGAATACGTTGTGGCCAAACTCCGGTTGTTTACAATCAAATCTCAATAAGCCACTATCAATTCCCCCAAGAAGTGTTTCAAACCAACAAACATCTTCCGAATGATCAATAATCTAAAATGAATATCCGAAAACGTGATTCTAACGACAATTAATCGAAAACCCCCAATTTCAACTCGATAATTAAAGTGTTCTTGAATAATCCTTCAATAATCCAATGAATTCTTATACAAACTCATAATCATATACATATCCCTTCATATAACATGATTATAATGTCCAAAACATCATATCTCAACATAGAATCGAAATCCAAGGTGTTGAAGAAATTACCTCTTGAAGATCCAATCACTTCGATTCGAAGAACACGAGTTTAAACAAGTATCCAAGCTTCCCAATGAATGAAGATGATGAAAATTACACACTCAAGTGATTGATGATTGCAAAATCTTTCCCTCAACCCTCTCTCTCGGATGAAGATGGAAAAATGAAGAAGTGAGGAAAAATGACCCGGCCAAGTCCTTAAATACTGCCGGAAGTTACGGCCGTAACTCGGCCCTATTACGGCCGTAACTTTCCAAGTCAACGGCCTTACGGCCAGAATCGCCAACTCGTGCGGCCAGAATCGGCTTCGTCCGAAAGCCTGCCGACAGACTTACGGCCGTAACCTCTCCTGAGTTACGGGCGTAACCCGCCTTCGTCAAAAACACCCGTCGACAGCCTTACGGCCGTACCGCACACCTTACGGCCGTAACTCGGATGATACGGCCGTATCCGGCCAACCTTACGGGCGTAACCCGCCTTCGTCAAAAGTGGCCAGACAACCTTCCTGCAGCGTACGGCCATATCCGGCCAAGCCTTACGGCCGTACCTGTCTCGACTTACGGCCGTATGCCGCAACCCTTACGGCCGTAAGTCACCCTTGGTCGACAACACCCGAAATTTACGAACACCACTTACGGCCGTATCTCACCTTCCTTACGGCCGTATCTCACCTTCGGCCAAAATGCCTGGGCAGCCTGCTGGACCACTTACGGCCGTAACCGGCCAGCCTACGGCCGTACCCGCTGAACTTACGGCCGTATCCCAGAACCTTACGGCCGTAACTCGATGCTGGCCAAGGTGAATAAATCCGATAATTCCGATTTCTCGCTACGACTGATGAATGATCCGACATATCATACGAATGTGGAAGTGAACAAGTCTAACACGAGCCAAAGATGATACTCCCAGTACAAGGCTATCAATCACAATGAAAATGATAATACTCCCGTCTCGATCTAAAAACGGCGATAAAATGACGATCGGTAACTGATATACGATTACAACATGCCAACATTGAACGCAAATGAGTGATTCACGAATGATGAGTGATTATTAATGAGTGAGAATTACTGAGTGACAATTACAGACTGATAATTACTGAATGAAAATGAATGAATTACAACCGGGTATTACATACTCCCCCCCTTAAAAAGAGTTTCGTCCTCGAAACTAAGGGTCAAACAACTCGGGATAACTCTCCCGCATATTCTCCTCGGTTTCCCAAGTGGCCTCTTCGACTCCGTGTCTAGACCACTGAATCTTGACCAAAGGGATTGTCTTGTTCCTCAACTGTTTGATTCGCTGCTCTAACACTCGTACAGGACGCTCCTCGTACGAATGATCATCTGCGATCTCGATTTCGTCGAACTGAAGTATGTGACTAGGGTCGGCAACATACTTCCGCAACTGAGAGACGTGAAACACATTATGAATCCTGCTCAAAGCCGGAGGTAAAGCCAATCGATAAGCTAACTCGCCTACTTGATCCAAAATTTCAAACGGTCCAATGAATCTCGGACTCAACTTCCCCCGTTTTCCGAAACGGAAAATACCTCGACTCGGGGATACCTTGACCAAAACATGGTCACCCGTCTCGAACTCTAGTGGTCGACGACGATTATCCGCATACGATTTCTGTCGACTCTGAGCTGTCAACATACGACTCTTGATCAAAGCTACCTTCTCCCGGGCGGCTATAAGCATATCGAGCTCGGTGCCGATTGATTCTGACAAGTCATCCCAACACAAAGGAGAGCGACAACGACGACCGTACAAGGCCTCGTAAGGTGCCATCTTAATGGAAGCATGCCAACTATTATTATACGTGAACTCGATCAATGGTAGTTGGGCTTCCAAATCGTCCTTCCAATCGAGGACGCATGCCCTCAACATGTCCTCTAATGTCTGAATAGTCCTCTCTGATTGTCCGTCGGACTGAGGATGAAAAGCGATGCGAGATTGGTGAGTTCCCATAGCACGATGAACTGATTTCCAAACATGAGACACAAATCATCCGTCACGATCGGAAACGATACTCTTAGGAGTACCGTGCAGTCTCACTATCTCCTTGATGAACAACTGAGCCAGTCTCTCGGAACCCCACATATCCTTGATCTCAAGGAAATGAGCTGATTTAGTTAAGCGGTCCACAATCACCCAGATCGTATTCATGCCACGACGACTCGTCGGCAAACTCGTGATGAAGTCCATAGAAATGTCTTCCCACTTCCACTCCGGAATAGGGAGAGGTTTCGGCATACCCGCCGGTCGCTGATGTTCAATCTTAACTTGTTGACAGGTTAAGCATCTCGAAACAAATTCTGCGACTTCTCGCTTCATATTACTCCTCCAGTAATTTTGTTTCAAGTCCTTGTACATCTTGTGGACCCCGGATGAACAATAAGGGTAGCATGAGCTTCTCTCAAAATCGAGTTTTTAACTCGTCATTCGGCAGACGCACAACCGATTCTTAAATCTCAAAAGTCCATCCTCGTGGACCACGAATCCGAGGGCTTTCCCTGAGCCACATCCTCACGGATGTGCAACAATGAAGGGTCTGAACTCGATTCTCTCTCGATTACCTCCTCAAGTGACGATGAAATCTCCAACATACAAAGCCGTCTCGAACTCGTTGGAGCCGGACCTCGATCTCGGGTCTAAGGAATTCCTATGAAGCTCCTTACGAATCTGTAAACGAAAGCATCTGCTCTGTGCGGACTTACGACTCAAGGCGTCGCGACAACGTTCGCCTTGCCCGGTGGTAAAGGATCTCGATATCATAATCTTTGATTAGTTCTAACCACCGCCTGCCGCATATTTAACTCCTTCGAGTGAATATATACTTTAAACTCTTATGATCGGTGAATATCTCGATGTAACGCCATAAAGATAATGACGCCAAATTTTCAAAGCGAACACCACGGCTGCTAGCTCCAGATCGTGAGTCGGATAATTAACCTCGTAAGGTCTCAATTGCCGTGAAGCATAGGCAATAACCTTTCCATTCTGCATGAGCACACATCCGAGACCCTGTCCGGACGCATCACTATAAACCACAAATCCCTCCGTCCCCTGCGGCAAGGAAAGTACAGGTGCTGACATTAACCGGCTCTTGAGTTCCTCTAAACTCTGTTGACACGCGTCGGACCACGTGTATTTCTTATCCTTTCGCAAAAGGTTCGTCAAGGGTTTAGCGATTTTAGAAAATCCTTCCACAAACTGCCGATAATAACCCGCGAATCCGAGAAAACTTCGGATTTCCTTAACATTCTTCGGAGGTAACCAATCTCGGATAGCCTCCGTCTTCTGAGGGTCGACACGAACTCCGTCTGATGAAATTACATGTCCGAGAAAAGTCACTTCGGACATCCAGAACTCGCATTTGGAAAACTTTCCATAAAGTTGCTCTCGTCTCAACACGTCGAGAACCTGATGAAGATGAACCTCGTGCTCCTCTCGGTTACGAGAATAAATCAAAATGTCATCGATGAAGACAACAACAAAGCCGATCCAAAAAGTCGATGAAAACCCGATTCATTAACTCCATGAATACGCAGTGCATTAGTTAGCCCGAGCGGCATAACTACGAACTCATAATGACCATAGCGTGTTGAAACGCCGTCCTCGCGATATCCAGACTCTCGAATCCATGGCTGGTGATATCCGGATCTTAAGTCGATCTCGGAAAATCTTGAAGCTCCTGAAGTTGATCTAAGAGATCATCAATGTGGGAGTAAAGGATACTTATTCTTGATCGTCACCCGGTTCAATTCCGTAATCAATACACAAGGAGCGAACCATCCTTCTTCTTGACAAAAGCGACCTTTGGTGCTCCCCACGAGGGCCTTTTTCGGTCGGATATAACCTTTCTCGAACAACTCCTCAAGTTGGTTCTTTAATTCCTGCATTTCGGTCGGGGCCATCCGGTATGGTGCCTTCGATATCGGAGACGTACCGGGCTCCAACTCAATCGTGAATTCCACATCTCTCTGTGGAGGCAAGCCAGGTATCTCGTCTGAAAAACGTCGGCATATTCCCATACTACCGGAATATCTGACAACAATACTGATGATTTCTCGGTTTTGGTCATATAGCACCAATAACCAACACATCCCTGACTGAGTAATCGTACTGCTTTCATCAAATTAATGACCTTACCAGAACAGCCGGGATTACCACCCTGAAACACACATTCAACCCCATCGTCTGAAATGATAGTGATCATACGCTTACGGACACTAATGATGGCATCATGACGATCCATCAAATCAATACCCAAGATGACGTCGTCCCTCGGCAAATCTACTACGATTAGATCCGCTGGCCATACACGACCATGAAGCTGAATCGGACAATTCAGAATCTCACGATTACCGATAATTCGTCTACCATCAGGTAGGCCAATGACATAAGGCTCACAGCTAGTAGCACTACCCAGACGTAGTCTACTCAAACATGACTCGGAAATGAATGAATGCGATGCACCAGTTTAATAAATGGTACTCACAGTCTGGGATAGTATATCGAGTATACCTGTGATCATTCGTGCCTCTGGATCATCGGTCTTCGTCATCTCGTAAATTCCGGGCTTGCCGGCCCCGAACCAGGCGCTCCGTCGATAGCTCTTAGCTCCGCCCTTGCTAGCTCTTTGTCGTCTTAAACGACGCCGAAGTGCTTTGATTACGCATCTTTGAATGCCACAGGGCTGAGATGGCCGGAGTGGGTTTAGAGTCCCTTCGGCAAAAAGCGGGCCTATGCCCGGCAATCCACAGATTGTGGCACGTGTGACATTTCGGACATTTAGTGCTGAAATGGCCCTGTTCCTCCAGATTGAAGCAGGTGATGGCAGGCGCGCTCGTGGCCCGAGATTCTGCGGGTTTAGACGCCAGGAGGTCGCTCGGAAAAAGTAGAGCCACGTGGTTTCTTGAAAGTGGCACGACTCCGTCAGGTGATTACGGTTCTTAGACTTCTTGCCAGATGAAGGTTCTTTGCTTAGCAATCTCCTTAGCGAAGCTCGTAAGTAAGAGCTTTCTCAATGAATTCGGCCAACGTGGTGCAATTATGATTAAGCGATTGCGGCGCATACGAGGTTTGACCTCTTCTTTGAAATACTTGATCTTGTCCGCCTCAGAGTGAATGATAGATGAGGCAAACGGAAGAAGTTCCTGAAATTTCTCGGCCATGGCGAGAACATCCGCGTCTGATGAAGGGTCGGGAGTGAGAAACTCTGACAGCTTGGCCTCTCTGAGTGGGGCCGGATAGTACCTCTCCATCATGAGAGTTTTGAACTGATCCCAAGTACATGATCCGTTTGTGGGCTTCAACGATAACCACCATGAATGAGCGCTCTTACCAAGATAGTAAGCCGCGACTGAAACTTTATGCCCTTCTGGGCAATCCACCATAGCAAATAACTTCTCGAAGTGTTCGAGCCAATGAAAAATATCCGCCGGCTCAGATGAGCCTTCAAAGGTAGGTGGTCGCTGGCGAGAGATATCGCTAATGATATTGCTTACACCCCTCTCTTGCCTCTGAGGCGGCGGCGGAGGAGCACATTGATTTTGATTGGTGAATTGTGCATCGTCTCCATAAGTTGTGCCATCTGCGTCATTTGGGCCATCATGCCCTGCATAAAAGCAAGTGGGTCCACCCGAACACCTTCTGACTGAGCCGTGTCCCGGGTACGACTCCCCGATTGTGAATGATCACGCCCAGGTGAATGAGTGGCAGCGTCGCTGCTCGATGAATTGGCATTGTTTCTCGCATTCGCACGTGTATTCACACGAGCTCTCGGGATTCGGCCCGCACCACGGCCTCGTCCTCCTCGTCCTCTGCCGGCTCTTTCCATACCGAAGTGGAAAGTTACATGATGATTATATCTCTCGCATGAATATCACATTATGACTATGACATGAGGTGATGAAAATGAGCATATGCTCTAACACGGTGATTACATGAGCGATTAACCGAGGTGACATGATTTCGATGAAATTATTGAAATGATTATCTTGAACAAGTTAACAAGATTAATTATATGATCTTCGGATCAACAACCGAGTAATGAAATGAATTGAGTGATTAATGAGTTAAAATGACCGTCTGGTCAAGATGAAAATGATGTTTGAGGATTATTAGCGATAAATTATGAATGAATGATAATTGCGGAGAAATTATACCATGGCGATAGAAGTCTTACGGTTCTTTCGGTCGATTGGCTCGGCATCTGCCCGGTGTCACACGTGTGCGAAAGTCAAATGATACAAGACCGATGACCATGATTTCAATCGAGACATGACTCGGAAGGTAGTATTCAAAACCACGCTCCGATACCAACTCGTAACACCCCAAACTAGGCGGATATTACGGTCTGGTGGACCCCATTTGGGACCCACCAGGCGAATGAAAACGGATGAATTACACAGGGTAAATGTAGTACCGAACCACATTACAACATCAATTACTCCGATTAGGAGTTTCTTACAACACACCCAGGATAAATTAGAATACATGTGTATTTTATGTGACGATAAAATACACAACACTGAATGAAATGCGCGTTCAAACGGAATGTGTGCAGCGGAATAAATAAAGGAAACATAAATGACTGAATAAATGACTGAACAGACTGGGGCCCCTTTCTAGTATCATTGGGACTCCTCGCCGTCAACGTGCTCTCCCTGTGCCTTTGCCTTGCCATGACCTGAGAAACAATATCCCCAAACAGGGTCAGTTATACAGAACAACAATCCTCCAGAGTTGAATAAACACAATCATATAAATGTGTAGTATAAACCACAAGTTCGATTAAAATGAAGCGGTTAGATTATAACCCAATCTTGTTGAAAACATACGCAATCAAACATGCTGTATGAATCAACTAACAGTACGGCTCAAAGGGTGGCGCCACACTACGCCCGGGATGGAAATGTGTCCGTGCACAAGCCACCAACGAGTATCGATCGAATACCCGCGTGGTCATGTACCTAATCAGTCTCACGAAGCAATCGACTCATGTGCACAGTCCAATGTGAGGCCAACAACCAACACACGACATAAATGTGCCCGACATGAAAATCCTACACATACCAACCGGCACGCCAGTATGACCCGGAATGCCACGATATAAGAAAAGTGACATCGGAAACGAATAATGACTCACCGAGATAAAATGATAGTGAAATGAATGATAGCTCAACAAAATGATTGGAACCGTCGTTCCTTGTGACTGAAGTGATTTATTGACAATGACAAGTTTTAATACGGTTAACACAATGATGAATGAGTTACGATTATGAATGAACAACAACAAAAGGAAATGAATATCCTTATAACTGAGTAAGAATCAACTTACACAATCTGGTGACAATTATCCTTCCACGAACAACGTCCTAATTGAGATATCGGTCGCTCGAACAACCTTGAATTATACAATATCCAACAACTCGTTCAATATACGAATCAAACACGAATATAACGAACTCAAAACGTCGATACGATTAAACTAAGTTCATTGGGGCATTATATCGAATACGTTGTGGCCAAACTCGTTGTTTACAATCAAATCTCAATAAGCCACTATCAATTCCCCCAAGAAGTGTTTCAAACCAACAAACATCTTCCGAATGATCAATAATCCAAAATGAATATCCGAAAACGTGATTCTAACGACAATTAATCGAAAACCCCCAATTTCAACTCGATAATCAAATTGTTCTTGAATAATCCTTCAATAATCCAATGAATCCTTATACAAACTCATAATCATATACATATCCCTTCATATAACATGATTATAATGTCCAAAACATCATATCTCAACATAGAATCGAAATCCAAGGTGTTGAAGAAATTACCTCTTGAAGATCCAATCATTTCGATCCGAAGAACACGAGTTTAAACGAGTATCCAAGCTTCCCAATGAATGAAGATGATGAAAATTACACACTCAAGTGATTGATGATTGCAAAATCTTTCTCTCAACCCTCTCTCTCGGATGAAGATGGAAAAATGAAGAAGTGAGGAAAAATGACCCGGCCAAGTCCTTAAATACTGCCGGAAGTTACGGCCGTAACTCGGCCCTCTTACGGCCGTAACTTTCCAAGTCAACGGCCTTACGGCCAGAAGCCAACTCGTGCAGTCGTAACTTCGGCGTCAAAGCTTTGCAGACTTACGGCCGTAACCTCTCCTGAGTTACGGGCGTAACCCGCCTTCGTCAAAAACACCCGTCGACAGCCTTACGGCCGTACCGCACACCTTACGGCCGTAACTCGGATGATACGGCCGTATCCGGCCAACCTTACGGGCGTAACCCGCCTTCGTCAAAAGTGGCCAGACAACCTTCCTGCAGCGTACGGCCGTATCCGGCCAAGCCTTACGGCCGTACCTGCCTCGACTTACGGCCGTATGCCGCAACCCTTACGGCCGTAAGTCACCCTTGGTCGACAACACCCGAAATTTACGAACACCACTTACGGCCGTATCTCACCTTCCTTACGGCCGTAACTCACCTTCGGCCAAAATGCACGGGAGCTCTTTGGACCACTTACGGCCGTGCAGCCGACCTTACGGCGTACCACTGAACTTACGGCCGTATCCCAGAACCTTACGGTCGTAACTCGATGCTGGCCAAGGTGAATAAATCCGATAATTCCGTTTTCTCGCTACGACTGATGAATGATCCGACATATCATATGAATGTGGAAGTGAACAAGTCTAACACGAGCCAAAGATGATACTCCCAGTACAAGGCTATCAATCACAATGAAAATGATAATACTCCCGTCTCGATCTAAAAACGGCGATAAAATGACGATCGGTAACTGATATACGATTACAACATGCCAACATTGAACGCAAATGAGTGATTCATGAATGATGAGTGATTATTAATGAGTGAGAATTACTGAGTGACAATTACAGACTGATAATTACTGAATGAAAATGAATGAATTACAACCGGGTATTACAACCACGAATTCATAATGACCATAGCGTGTTCGAAACGCCGTTCTCGCGATATCCGACTCTCGAATCCGCAACTGATGATATCCAGATCTTAAGTCGATCTTGGAAAATACTGAAGCTCCCTGAAGTTGATCTAAGAGGTCATCAATACGGGGTAAAGGATACTTATTCTTGATCGTCACCCGGTTCAATTCCCGGTAATCAATACACAAGCGGAACGAACCATCCTTCTTCTTGACAAATAACACTGGTGCTCCCCACGGGGGCCTTTTCGGTCGAATATAACCCTTCTCGAACAATTCCTCAAGTTGGTTCTTTAATTCCTGCATTTCGGTCGGGGCCATCCGGTACGGTGCCTTCGATATCGGGGACATACCAGGCTCCAACTCAATCGTGAATTCCACATCCCTCTGTGGAGGCAAACCAGGTAACTCGTCTAGAAAAACATCGGCATATTGCTTCACTACCGGAATGTCCGTCAACAATACTGATGATTTCTCGGTTTTGGTCATATAGCACCAATAACCGACACATCCCTGATTGAGTAATATTACTGCTTTCATCAAATTAATGACCTTACCAGAACAGCCGGGATTACCTCCCTGAAACACACATTCGACCCCATCGTCTGAAATGATAGTGATCATACGCTTACGGACACTAATGATGGCATCATGACGATCCATCCAATCAATACCCAAGATGACGTCGTCCCTCGGCAAATCTACTACGATTAGGTCCGCTGGCCATACACGACCATGAAGCTGAATCGGACAATTCTGAATCTCACGATTTTCGATAATTCGTCTACCATCAGGCAGACCAATGACATAAGGCTCACAACTAGTAGCACTACCCAGATGTAGTCTACTCAAACATGACTCGGAAATGAATGAATGCGATGCACCAGTATCAAAAAGGGTACACACAGGTTGAGATAGAATATCGAGTGTACCTGAGATCATCCGGGCCTCCAGATCGTCGGTCTTCTTCATCTCATAAATTCGGGGCTTGCCGGCCCCCAAACCGGACGCTCCCGTATGATAGCTCTTGGCTCCGCCTTTAGCTCCTGTCGTCTTGAGCAGCCCGAGTGGCTTTGATTACGCACCGAATGACACAGGGCCTGAGATGACGCGGAGTAGGTTTAGAGTCCCTTCGGCAAAAGCGGGCCTATGCCCAGCAATCCACGATTGTGGCACGTGACGATCTGCCGGACATTTGGTGCTGAAATGACCACTGTTCCTCACGGTTAAACAGTGATGGCGATCGCCGCTCGTGATCGAGATTCCGCGGGTTTAGACGCCAGGGAGGTCGCTCGAAAAAGTAGAGCCCGCACGTGGTTTCTTGAAAGTGGCACGACTCCCCGTCAGACCGATTACGGTTCTTAGACTTCTTGCCAGTGATGAGGGTTGTTGCTTAGAAATTTCCTTAGCGATGGCTCGTAAGTGAGAGCTTTCTCAATGAACTCGGCCAGTAGTACAATTATGATTAAGCAATCAAGTCTCATACGGGGTTTCACCTCTTGTGAAATACTTGATCTTGTCCGCCTCAGAGTGAATGATAGACGAGGCGAACGGAAGAAGTTCCTGAAATTTTTCGGCGATGGCGAGAATATCATCATCCGCCGAAAGGTCGGGAGTGAGTAATTCCGACAACTTGGCCTCCCTGAGTGGGGCCGGATAGTACCTCTCCATCATGAGAGTTTTGAACTGATCCCAAGTACACGATCCGTCTGTGGGCTTCAACGATAACCACCATGAATGAGCGCTCTTACCAAGATAGTAAGCCGCAACTGAAACTTTATGCCCTTCAGGGCAATCCACCATAGCAAATAATTTCTCGAAATGCTCAAGCCAATGAACAATATCCGCCGGCTCAGATGAGCCCTCAAAGGTAGGTGGTCGCTGGCGAGAGATATCATTAATGATATTGCTTACACCCCTCTCTTGCCTCTGAGGTGGCGGCGGAGGAGCCTGTTGATTTTGAGTAGTGGAGTTATGCATCGCCTCCATTAGTTGTGCCATCTGAGTCATTTGGGCCATCATGCCCTGCATAAAGGCCAGTGGGTCAACTCGAACACCCTCTGACTGAGCTGTGTCCCGGGTTCGACTCCCTGATAGCGAATGATCACGTCCAGGTGAATGAGTGGCAGCGTCACTGCTCGATGAGTTAGCATTATTCCTGGCATTCGCACGTGTATTCACACGAGTTCTCGGGATTCGGCCCGCTCCACGGCCTCGTCCTCCACGTCCTCTGCCAGCCCTTTCCATACTGAAGTGGAAAGTCATATGATGATTATATATCTCGCATGAGTATCACATTATGATTATATTATGAAATGATGAAAATGAGCATACGCGCTCAAATACAGCGATTACATGAATGATTAATTGACGTGACATGATTATCTGATGAAGTTACTGAAATGATTATTTTGAATGAGTTAACAAGATTAATGATTTGATCTTCCTGATCAACAACTGAATAATGAAATGAATTGAGTGATTAATGAGTTAACCTGACCGTCCCGGTCAAAATGACAATGATGATTGAGTATTGTTAACTGATGAATTATGAATGAATGATTATTGCCAGAAATTATACCATGGCATTAGAAATATTACAGTTCTTGGTCTGATTGGCTCGGCATTTGCACAGGTCACACATGACGCGAAAGTCCAATGATACTAGTCCGATGACGATGATTTCAAATGAGACATGACTCAGAAGGTAGTATTCAAAACCCGCTCCGATACCAACTCTGTAACACCCCAAACTAGGCGGATATTACAGTGCCGTGGACCCCCGACTGGGACCCACCAGGCTAATGAAAATGAGTGAATCACGCAGGGTAAATGTAGTACCAAACCACATTACCCAATTAATTACTCCGATGAGGAGTTTCATACAACACACCCAGGATGATACTGAATACAAGTATATTTTATATGGAGATAAAATATACAACAATGAGTGAAAGGAATATTCAAACGGATTGTCTGCAGCGAAATAAATGAAGGAAACATAAATGACTGAAAAGGCTGGGGCCCCCTACTAGTATCACTGGGACTCCTCGCCGTCACCGTGCTCTCCCCGTGCTTTAGCCTTGCCATGACCTGAAAAACAATATCCCCCAACGGGGTCAATTACACAGAACAACAATCCTCAAGGGTTGAAAATACACAATCATGAGTTGTCCATAGTTATACAATATCCTGTCGAAACATACGCAATCAAACATGCTATATGAATCAACAAATGATACGGCTCAAAGGAATGGCGCCACACTACGTCCGGGATGGAAATGTGTCCGTGCACAAGCCACCAACGAGTATCGATCAAATACACGTGTGGTCTTGTACCTAATCAGTCTCACGAACCCATCAACTCGTGTGCACAGTCCAATGTGAGGCCACCAACCAACACACGACTATAATGTGCCCGACATGAAAATCCTACACATACCAACCGACACGCTAGTATGACCCGGGATGCCACAATATGACAAAAGTGACAACGAAATGAATAATGACTCACCAAGATTAAATGATGGTGGAATGAATGACAACTTAATGAAATGATTGGAACCGTCTTTCCTTATGACTGAGGTGATTAATTGACAATGACAAGTTTTGATACGGTTAATACAATGATGAATGAGTTACGATTATGAATGAACAACATCAAAAGGAATGAATATCCTTTTAACCGAGTAAGAATTAACTTACTCAATACCGATGAAGAATGTCCGTCCACGAACAACGTCCTAAATGAAATTCCGGTCGCTCGAACAACCTTGAATAACAATAATTACCAACAACCGTTCAATACACGTATCAAGCAACTAAACACGACTAACCCAAAGGTCGAAAACAACGATAATCAACTCATAGGGGCATTCTAACGAATACGTAACCAACCACACGACTTGAAAATATCGATCCGAATATATCAAACCAACACCAAAATGAGTGTATCGAACTAACAAAACACTTCAATGATATCAATAATCCATTAGGAATCCACAATTGATTACAACTACATCAATCGGAAAATCCCCAATTAATCAAGTCAACCCCAAGGGTTCTTGAAATAATTCGAAAATAACCATTAAATCCGTAAGAATATACTTATCCAAGGTAGATAATCCATATCTAACATATTCCAATGATAATCAAGCTTACGAAGAAATCGGAAGGAAAAACCCAAAAATCGAAATTCTAGATCCAAGAGATTAATACCTTTGATTCGATGTTAAGGAGATGATGAAGTGATGATAATCCAACTCAAAGACTTGAAGATGATGATGGATGATAGAAGCTCAAGAGAACTCTCCAAAATGCCCAAAATCGCCGAAACCGATGAGGGAATGAGAAAGGATGATAAAATGACGAACTCGGGCTAAGCTGTCAATATATAGCCATTCCGAGGTTAGCGTCGCTAGCCAGTGCGTAGCGTGCGCTAACGGGTAATTTGGGTAGTCCGGTACCTTTGTCCAGAACACGGTAGCGCGCGCTACGTACCTTTTTGTAGCGTGCGCTACGGTCATGCCATTAGCGTGCGTTAATACCCATTGTTAGCGTGCGCTAACGAATTATGTGATGCCCAGTACTGGAATCCAGAAACCTTCTGTCCTCTGATCTGATCTCGATAGCGTGCGCTACAACCAACGATTAGCGTGCGCTATAATATTGATTGCGTACGCTAAATATCACCCATAGCGTGCGCTATGAATTAATCGGTGCGATCCGGTAGCCCCGGACTTAACGATCCGTCCTAGCGCGCTACTCCACAAATTTAGCGTGCGCTACTACAACCCACTAGCGCGCGCTACTTACCACTCGTGGCGTGCGCTACATATAACTCACTGCGATCCGGTACCTTCGGTCGCAGCAGGGTAACATTAGCGTGCGCTAATGCTGAGTGGTAGCGTGCGCTACCTGTGCTCAATTAGTGTACGCTAAAAAGAGTATGTAGCGTGCGCTACTCCTCAAGCACAGCCCACAACGAAAATGACAACGATGATAAACACGGCACGAAACTCCAATTAGATTAATGACGAATGACGATTGATACACGATACAATTACTCTGAATGATGAATACTATGATTGAATATGAGTGACAATTGATCATTAATGAGTGAAATTACTGAGTATCAATTACTGAATGATAATTACTGAATGATAATTACTGAATTACAACCGGGTATTACAAGTACCTTGTTAATATATGTACTTTGACTTAGGGCAAAAATACTTTTAGATCTATCTCTATAATTCTTATACCCAGTATATAGGCAGCTTCCCCTAAGTCCTTCATTGTAAAACATTTACTTAGCTAAATCTTAACACTTTGAAAAGTTGGGATGTCATATCCAATGAGTAGGATATCATCCACATAGAGTACTAGAAAAACAATTGCGCTGCCACTAATCTTCTTGTATACACAAGGTTCGTCTTGATTTCTAA
Source organism: Orobanche coerulescens (assembly GCA_033398695.1). Taxonomy (NCBI): domain Eukaryota; kingdom Viridiplantae; phylum Streptophyta; class Magnoliopsida; order Lamiales; family Orobanchaceae; genus Orobanche; species Orobanche coerulescens. Next base: position 131,590,281 of record CM065809.1, read on the forward strand.
TGAAACCAAACTCCTTGATTTTTTCATCAAAACCAAGATTCCAACTCCGGGATGCTTGCTTCAAACCATAAATAGCTTTTTAGAAGCTTACATTCTTTATTAGGATTATTAGGGTCGACAAAACCTTCGGGCTGTATCATATACACATCCTCATCTAACTTCCCATTAAGAAAAGCAGTTTTGACATCCATTTGCCATATCTCATAGTCAGAATATGCTGCTATGGCAAGTATAATTCTAATTTATTTAATCATTACAACTGGTGAAAATGTTTTGTCATAGTCAATACCATGAGTGTGTCTGTATCCTTTCGCCATGAGTCGTGATTTGTATGTTTGTACAATGTTTCCATGTCCTTTTTCTTTGTAAAGATATATTTGCAACCAATTACTTTGTAACCTTCAGGAAGAGCAATCAAAGTCCATACTTGATTATCATACATGGATTGCATTTTGGATTTCATGCCTTCAAGCCAACTTTCGCATTCAGTGCTAGTAGTTGCTTCATTGTAGGTTGTGGGCTCATCTAGATCCATGAGTTCCACATTTTTGTCATCTGTGATGAGAAATCCATATCTCTCAGGTTCACGATGATAATGTATAGACCTACATGGAGCTGGTATAGAAGAAGTGGCCTCAACATCTCTATGTGAGTTTAAATCAGTTTTATCTAAAGGTTCCGTATCTATTTGTGGCTCTCTCATCTCATGAAGAGTTATTTTTCTCCCACTATTTTTCTTGGAAATAAATTCCTTCCCAAGGAATACTCCATATCGAGTAAAAAACACTTTGTTCTCTGATGGGATGTAAAAGTAATATCCTTTAGTTTCCTTAGGATATCCCACAAAAAGACATTTATCCGATTTGGGTGATAATTTATCAGTGATAAGTCGCTTCACATAAGCTTCACAACCCCAAATCTTAAGGAAAGACAAAACAGGTTGTTTCCTTCTCCATATCTCATATGGTGTGTTTTGAACTGATTTAGATGGTACTCGATTTAAAATGAATGCAGTAGTCTCTAAGGCGTAACCCCAAAAAGAAATTGGAAGATCAGCTTGACCCATCATCGATCTAACCATGTCTAACAAGGTTCGATTTCTCCATTCCGACACACCATTCCATTGAGGTGTTCCAGGTGGAGTTAGTTGTGAAACAATTCCACAATCTTTGAGATGATTGTCAAATTCATGGCTCAAATATTCACCACCACAATTTGATCGTAGCGCCTTAATAGTTTTACCTAACTGATTTTGTACTTCATTTTGAAATTTCTTAAATTTCGTGAACGACTCAGGCTTATGACTCATTAAGGAGATATATCCGAATCTGCTTAAGTCATCCGTGAATGTTATGAAGTATTGGAAACCTCCTCTAGCATTTGTATTCATTGGCCCACATACATCAGTATGTATTAAGCCCAAGATTCGCCCGTGAAAGGAGCTTTGGTCATTTTACCTAATAAGCAAAATTCGCACGTATCATATGATTCTAAATCAAATGTGTCCAAGATTCCATCATTATCGAGTTTGGTTATACGTTTCTCGTTTATATGGCCCAAATGACAATGCCAGAAATATGTTTGTTTTAAATCATTTGATTTAAGTCTTTTGACATTCAAGTTATAGACAGATTTGGAACTTTCAAGATTTATGGGATATAATCTCCCAATCATCAAGGCATCTCCATAAAAATACCTTTATTAAATATGGACATTACACTATTCTTAATAGTAAAGTCATATCCTTCTAAATCAAGGCATGCAACTGATACAATATTTCTACCCATAGCAGGAACGCATTAACAATTATTAAGTTCCAATATAAGTTCACCAGGTAGATTTATATCATAAGTCCCTACGACAATAGCAGCAACTCTTGCTTTATTTCCCACATGTAGGTCCATTTCACCTTTTGCCAGTTGTCTACTCTTTCGCAGCCCCTGTGTATTTACACAAATGTGAGCTTCACTACCAGTATCTAATACCCATGATGAAGAAGTAGATAAATTCCGTTTCCTCATTTCTTCCAGGTAGAACTTGCAATTCCTTTTCCAATGACCAATTTCATTGCAGTGGTAGCAAGTCCCCTCTTTGGGTTGTTTCGATAACTTCTTGAAAGGTGTAGGTTTGGTTTTAGGAAACATTTGCATTTTACCCTTACCTTTATCTTTCGGGGCCATCTTATTCCCTTTCTTTTTATTCCATTTCTTTTGAACCATTAAAACATTAGGAACAACTTTCTTAATATTTGTCTCAGTTAGTTTCAGCATCCCATGCAACTCAGTAATGGTCTTCTCCATGTTGTGCACGTTGAAGTTTACTACAAACTGATCGTACTCTGAAGGCAGTGATGCTAAGATCATATCTATAGCGAGTTTCTGACTGATAGGAGCTCCTAGCCTTTCAAGGTGCTCATGTAGCCCTTCATCTTAAGGACATGAGCACTCATAGAAGTACCCGAAGACATTTTACAACCATTCAATGCCTTTGTAGTGGCAAACCTCTCCTGACAGGCTTGCTCTTGGAACATTTCCTTAAGTTGACCCATCATTTTCATAAGCTTCCATGTCCTCGAACTGTATTTGTAGCTCTGAGTTCATGGTTGCTAGCATAAGGCATGTCACATCCAAATAATCATTCATATGCTTACTATAAGCATCTTTTTGAGCTTTGGTGGCGGTTGATTCCATTTCATCAGGAATTGGGTTTTCTAGAATGTACTGCTTCTTTTCAGCTTTGAGAACGATTCTCAAGTTCCTTGACCAATCAAGGTAATTAGTGCCAGAAAGTTTTTCTTTGTCAAGAATTGACCGCATTGAGTTTGTATTGATTGTCGGCATTGATTCTTCAATATTAATATGCAAAGTTATTCGTGAGATATATTGATTTTAAAATCTAACAATAAAGTAAATGCAAGCACAACTTTGGCATGTCCCTTGCAGATAAAACAAGTTTAGTTTTTAACAATAGAGATGACATCTTATGTCAACATGTTAGTCTCAAATATTATGTATCACATACACATATATGAATTATAATCTAAGGATCAAATAACCACAAACACAGCTTTGGCATGTCCCCTGTAATTAAAAGATGCTTTAGAATATCATTTGGGATGACATCTTATGTCGTTTTAATCGTATTAATCCCAAATAAGCCATAAGTCCAAAACCGTTTTGTGTAACCTATATAAGTCTTAACCATTTAAAACATATGTATAAGCTAGTTTATTCATATCGCCTCCTTAAGATAAAATCCATACACCCTGTTTTGGCAGACCCATATTAGAAATGATCAAAAGTTTGACGAGTGTTTTGATATGGTTGGCTTTTGAGACTTATGTTTCTTATCAATTGATTTAATAAAACTATTATATCAAAATTGATTATCTCAAAATTATTACCATGTATCTCATACATGTAAATGTTTTAATGAGTTTGATTTATTTGGTAATAACGATTATTAAGCAAATAAAATAAATATGATGCATCTCATACAATCATATGCTAATTTAAATATGATGCATCTCATACAATCATATGCAATGTTAATATGATGCATCTCATACATTCACATGAACAATTAGATGTGCTGTGGTATAGCCATAGAACTTATTATGATATTCGTTAATATCAATAGGTCGGTTGGTGTAATCTCCGATAATGCCTTTCTTCTTGAGTTCCTTGTATGTTGCTCATCTCCTTCGTCTTCCTCTTATAGCTAGAACTATTCTAAACTATATCTTTATATTTTGTAATACAAACCTCGAGTTACATTCGAGGGGAATAAGATGAGAAGAGAAATTACAACAAGATAATAAGAAGGCACGACATACAAGTCGTATTATGAATATTACAACCACAATCAAATCATCAATCTAATTGATCTAGTATGGCTATACGAACCACGATGCATAAACTATTTAAGCATTCACAAGCACATATAACACATAAAATGTACTAAATACCGACTATTGATAAGTTATATAAAATATGCCAAATATCGACAATCTATAAGTTATAAAGTTTCGAGGGCCAAAACATCGAATCGGGTAAAACGGGAAAAAATTTTCCAATAATACACGAATAAAATGAGGCCGAAATGGGTCCGGAAGTGGCCTGGACCGCGGTCCCAAGAACTAGTCCTGGCAGTCGGATCGTGATCCGCTACTCCAGGATGCTCGGTAGGCCCTGTCCGGTACCACCCGGTAGCGCTCAGCACAAATAGGCCGGGAGCGCTCGGCAGTGCTCGGCACACACAGGCCGTGAGCGCTCAGCCAGGATCGCGGTCCCCCTACCCAGACCGCGCGACAGGGACCCCAACAGGTATAATTTTTTTTCTTTGAGTATACATCTTATGTATACTATATGTATACTGTAATGCCACCAGTATTACATGCCTTTTCACTTTGGGTGCTCACGTCTATTTCTCCTGTTTGATAAATAAATGTACTCCATTGCAATAAAACATATTTTGTATAATATGGTTGTACGGTATCGCATCTATTATTCATGTATTGTGATGGTATGATGATTGACGAACTTTCAGTGACATACCTCGATGTCGTTAGGTAATTATCGGTGCGAATATGACGGTGGCCAATGTCTTGTTCCCCGAGAGATTTCCAGACGACATGGAGAGGGAGTCGTGTCATAAGAAATTAATGTGATGATAATTTGGCAAACAAAACTGTCCTTTACGTATGTTATACTCTGACTCATTACGCACGCTATATCTGAGCCATTACGTACGTTAAATATCGGCCCTTACGTACATAACATCGGTCTTTGGTCTTCGGACAGGAATCTTCATCCGGTAGTACGCGTGCCGACCAACTTTCGGCGTGATTGCGACAGGCAAGTCAACTTTCGTTACGTACGTAACGATGTGAGTGAATTGTTCCAGCGAGTTCCTTACGTACGTTAAGTATTTTGCCATAACGTACATAAAGCCTCTTACGTACGTAAACCGTAAGGCATAACGTACGTAAGGGCAATCTGAGTTTATAAAAGAACACTTTGCCTTTCATTTCTTCCGTCCCAAAAATCATTCCTCTTCCTTGTACACTACTCTCCACCATCATTGAACCAATTCTAACCTCCCAATTCAAGTGCTATCCTATTAGAGTACGATAATCAAGCTTCGGGGAAGGTCTTGAAGGTGTTATCCTCTCGTTCTCCTTCGTCCACTGTCGTTCTTCATCATCTTTTGTCAGTAAAGGTAAGTTTATCCAACCTTGAACTCATTTCAGTATTGTTTAGTAAGTTTTAGTAAACCTCGGATGCCTTGGGTAGCTTAGAACCCTCCGTAATAATCGAACCGGTATATAGCTATCGCAATTGTTAATCGATATCCATCAAAACTTGAAATTGGAATGAATAATGGTAGAACTCACAATCATATTGCTAATCACCAACTTCTCGGAATCATCTTGAAGGATTTCATGTATAACCGTATTATCATGTTGAATAAAACCGTTAATGAATCCTTGATGAAGTTACCAACAATTTCTAGCCAAATAGATACCGAAACATGTTAAGATGATGGATTAATCGTTCTAGACTTGCGTATTAAGACAACGATGAAATCTTAACGATTGTTGGTTATCATTAACTAGGAATGTTGTGTTAGAACACTATTCTTTAGCGGAAGGATAACTTATAAAGAATGTTGCCGAACCTAAAGAAATTAATGGCACGCATTATGGATAAAAATGGAGGAATTCGATTCCGACATCATAAGCAACTAGTATAGGGTTCTAACAGACGGGAGGGGGAGTAACGTCGTTGATCATTATTATTATCATAAGATGTTAATCGACAAACATGTAATAGGTCGGATTTCCAAGTGCGATCGTTCAAGCCGTTGCCTTGTCAAGAAATAACTCGCGTCGGATTTGAGGCAAGTGAATCTTGCTCGGACTTTATGTCTTATAATTTTAGATATAGTAAATGTTACTATTGTGGAATGTTGCTCTTACGATTATCTTGTCCGAAGTATTCCCGAGTAGATACTACCGTGACCCTTGGCCGCGGCCTTGGGAGTTTTCTTGTTGGACCGTGTTGCGGGATAAAACCTGAATGGTACCCATGTCCGGAGTAGTCCTGTGTAGATACTTCCGTGACCCTTGGTTGCGACCTTGGGAGTTTATGTGCTGATAAGAGGAATAACATGGAACATTCGGTGACAACTTTATTCCTTGAAATTATTAGATTTTACCTTTGAGTTTGGTTTGGATTGTTTCTGACCTAGGTTACTGGCACGACATGTCGTGCCAGGTAAATTTGTTGAATTTGTGCAGGACACCCCCGAAGGTTACGGCCAGGCATGAGCTGTGTTGGAAGAAGGCCTGTTAATTTCTTAAATACTTTGAACATTCCACGTTGTGTAATAACCGTATGTACGGACACTATTTGCTTTTGGTGTTTTGGGTTGTACGAAGACTTTCTTAATTACTTCCGTATATTACCACTGTTAAATAAAATATTTTCAAAAACTTGCCTTGTGGGTCCCTCATGGGATCTACGGCACTGTGGAGACCCGGTTCGTTTTGGGGGCGTTACAGAAAATGGTATCAGAGCCTAAACACTCACGTGGAAAGTTTTACCAAAAATATTTTGAAAACGTTTTGCCTTCAAAATCCAACACTTCTGACGACCGTAACTCCTCGAGGGATGTCGAGGTAAAATACATGTCAATTCTTAAGGATCAAGTATGATGTTTGGATTCAGTAAGAACTCAGAGAATGTTTGCATTAAACTAACATGTTAGATTGAACGAACATCACCAATGGCACGTCGAGGAGCTAGAAGAAACGTAAATGACGCACAAGGTTCCGCTATGAACCAGCAGGAAGACAGAAACACCGGAGAAACTAATCCGGCCGGAAATCAAGCACCACCGTTAATCGAACGAACAGAAGCGGAAAACCGTAACAACGGGATTTGATCCGGCATTCGTTCGGACTCTCGCCCAGGCCATTGCCATGGGAATCGCTCAGTCAACCGGCGTAACAAGTACCAGTCATTAACATAGAAGAGAACACCGGAAAGGACCGTTGGCTGGGAGAAATGCTGAAGGCCAGACCGCCATTATTCGACGGGTCAGGGGATAAGCACGTGGACGATTGGATCTCGGAAATGGAGACTACCATCGAGGTGATCGGCTGCCCAGGGAACCGAAAAGTGCCACTCGGGATCAAACTGCTCCGTGACACCGCAGCCCGATGGTGGAGGACCTATAAGCCAGAGGACAGAATAGTCGGATGGCCCGAGTTTTCCAAACTATTGAGAGACGATACTGTCCCCGATCAGTTCAAACTGCACGAGCGCGGAGTTTCTTCAGCGCAGGCCCTCAGAATTTGCCAGTACAAGATATCATTCGGGTATACAGGACCGAGCTAAGCTATGTCGCACAGATGGTTCCATCCGAAGACCAGCGAATTTGTCACCTTGCTCAACGGTTGCCGGAGGATGTTCAACACTACGCGGCGGGGTTTCATTGCACCACGTTGAGGGCATATGAGGACATAGTCACAGCATACCCCGGTACGGTTGTCAGTTCGGATGCCGGGCACAACCAAAAGAAGCAGAAGACCGCAAATCAGTCCGGGAGCACCAGCAGAGTGAATTTGGGAATTGGGTTCCCCTCCAAATCAGCAGCTTCGTCCCAACAGAAAGGAACATCTGACGGGCCTTCTCGTCGTAGCTGCTTCAATTGTGGCATAGCAGGGCATACCATGAGTCAGTGTCGTAAAGCATCGACAAAGTGCTTTTCATGCGGAAGGGGGGGGGGCACATGTCTCGCTACTGTTCTCGGATCAAACCTACACCAAACCCAGCTCCTCAGAGTCAACAAGGCTCGGTACAGACATCCAGAGCGTCTGTCATGTCCTACTACCGATCTCCACCTCACCAGTCTCCTCTACACGGTGCCGTAAGAGGACGTGGTCGTGGGGGAGGTACTGCACCCTCCTCGGGGACACTGCCGTCCCGCGTGTTCGAACTAAGGGCTACTGACGACCAGACCACTCCTGCTGTCTCAGGTACACTCCTTATTAAATCTCAGCCTGTTCATGTACTGTTTGATACTGGAGCAACCCACTCGTTTATATCCGTAGAATGTGTTAACCGTTTGCATCTCCCTTGTGTACCCTGTGAGTCCTTTACTGTTAAACTACCCGAGGGCAGCAGGGTGGAGGGTAATTTGGAAGTTCGAAACTGTCCGATTCGTATCAATAATCTAGGCTGGACAACCAATCTCATGGTCTTTCCACTCCAAAACGAAGATGTGATTTTAGGTATGGACTGGATGACGATGCACAAGACGGTATTGGATACCTATCACCTGACCGTTTCTATTACGACCCATGACGGTGCCACTCACACAATTAGAGGCCGAGAGCACTTCAGCACAAAAGGGTCCCTCAGTCTCCTTTCAGGAGTAGCACCTCGAGATGATCGAGGAGCGTATTACTGGTGCTATATTCTTCAGGAGGGCACGTCACAATTGTCGGTTGCTAATATTCCTGTAGTGAACGAATTTCCGGACAAATTCCCCGACGAACTACCTGGATTGCCACCACAAAGGGAGGTCGATCTTGTAACACCCCGAGATATTCGGAATAATTACAGCGCCGTAAACCCTTTAGATAAGGATTTACAAGGCTAATTTTAAAAGAAGTGTAAAAACAATTCAATCGAACAACTGAAGTTCAAATACAGATTTGATTCAACCGATCAAATGAGTTAACTTATACAACCATATCGAAATGACCTTATTAAAACAGACGTACTCGAGTACTAAACGAACCAAGAAGACAATTCATAATAACAATAACATCAACCACATCACTGAGCCATTTCATCGTCCTGTCGGTACTGTTGTTGCCTCCCCGCTCCTCGGCTACCTGAACATCAAAACAATGTCCACCCCCGAAGGGGTTAGCAAAACAATGCTAGTACAAGTATTATCATACAATAAATCATCAATGCATCATAGAACATGCAAAACGGACTTCCGCCACCGGAATCCAACGATGCGAATCCTCACGATTCCATCAACACAATACAGGGTAATCCAGCGATCCAGCGCCCTTGGTATAGATCCCCATGATGATCCCGTCGGACCAACGCATGGTGGAAAACCCGTCCAACGATCCAGCGCCCTCAGCATAGATCCCCATGATGATCCCGTCGTACCAACGCATGGTGGACACTCGATCCAGCGCCCTCAGCATAGATCCTCATGATCCCCTCGGATCATTTATACCATAAATCAATCATCCATGCATACACATATGCATTTCAATATGTTCATCAATACGAACAAATAACAACGAATATCACGAGAATTTTTAGAAATACATCTCATATTCAACAATATGAACAAAACCACAAGCATGATAAATCGAACTCGACATATGATACTTGCCTCGAAAATGGCAAGGACGAAACACTTCAATGATCTCGACACACTCGAAGGCCGCCTCCTTCGATCAACGTAAAAAGCTCGAACCTTAACAAAAGGAATGATATACAAATCATCTCAAGTCGAACGATGGCCTAACAATTCGGTCTACGGCCGAAAAGCTCAAAATAAACAATCTGCCTAGACTGCTTAGCGTGCGCTACGTACTCTACGTAACGTGCGCTAAGCCGGCCTGTTAGCGTACGCTATCGTGGAAGACTAGCGTGCGCTAGCCAGCGGCGATTCGAATCGGCTGATACATAACGTACGCTATGTACGTATTGTGCGTTAACTGAACCCCGATAGCGCACGTTAACTCACATATGTTAGCGTGCGCTAACCTTGCATGGCAGAATACTGCTAACGGAAAAACTGGGTTGAAAGGTGGTGAATTCATGAATTCTATGTTGATACAACAAGTCATCCTCAAGCATGTCATGCTAATAAGGTTTGTGGAAGTTCCATGATCATGAGGTACAAATATACGGATAATCATCTCAACGTCATATCTTATCTTCGATCTTCAAGAAATATACCAAGTTTCGATTATTCCAAGTCCCAAAACATATGATTCCTTACGTAAAACATACGAACTAGGTAATCTTCATATACTGGTCGATTGGTTTTGAAGATACATAACATGCTCAGGAATCCACATACTAAAAGGTTCAATGGATCATACGATGAATAAGTGTCGAAACGTCGAAAATATCATTCTAACACATGATGTACGACTAATAACGAATCTAACTGACTAGATGAACATGATCAACATCCTATAGAACACTACTAGTATTGGTGAAGAATCACCTACCTCAAGGTAGTGAAGAACACGGAGGAAATTGAAGCAATCCAACACCGAAAGCTTGAACACCAATCTCCAATGATATACGATCTTCAATCACGAACTAGGATGTTGATATGAAGTGTTTACGATGAAGGAAGTTATGTTCTAAGTGTAAGAATTCGGGTAATGGGAGAAGAAAGAACGGAAATCACGAATAGGATGCTGTCCTATTTATAAGAAATGGCTATTAGCGCGCGCTAGACCCTGCTCGTAGCGTGCGCTAACGGCTCACTGACTTAACTGTACTCAGCACTTAGCGTGCGCTACGCATATACCTGTAGCGTGCGCTAAGGCGTTGACTCGGCTTTTCCCAAAAGCCGTCCAGGTACATCCCGACACGATCCGACAGGGGTCCCCCGGCCAGATCTCACCTACCGCACGTCTCAATCAAATTGACCACGCATAGCGTGCGCTAATGACCCTCAGTAGCGTGCGCTATTAATCCACGTTAGCGCACGCTAGACGTAGCCGATAGCGTGCGCTACATGCGCAGAATACAATCTTTAAATCACAAACACAAAATTAAACGCTCGACAACATCGGATTATGAAATACGGAGAATAGTACTCAGACAAAAGTACAATCATTACAATATCACAAGTTCCAATTACATAACAGAAATCTCGGGTATTACATCCTTCCTCCCTAAAACGAAGTTTCATCCCGAAACTTAAGATGAAAACAACTCCGGATATCTAGTCTTCATACTGTCCTCCGTTTCCCAAGTGGCCTCTTCGACTCCATGTCGTGACCATTGTACTTTAACCAAGTGTATTGGTTTATTCCTCAATTGTTTGATCCGGATCTCAAGTATCTTGATTGGTCTCTCTTCGAAGGTGCCATCATTATCTATCTCGATCTCGTCGAAATCAATGACGTGGTCGGGTCCGCATGAGTTCGCAATGGGATACGTGAAACACATTGTGAACGTGACTCAGCGATGGCGGTAAGGCCAACCTGTATGCTAAATCTCCAACTCTCTCGAGGATCTCGAATGGTCCGATATATCTCGGACTAAGCTTGCCTCTCCTCCCAAAACGGAAAATCCCTCGTGTAGGAGACACCTTCAATAGTACATGGTCCCCAACGTCGAACTCTAGAGGGCGACGACGTACATCTGCATAAGACTTCTGTCGACTCTGGGCAGTCAACAGTCTCTCTCGAATCAAGGCTATCTTCTCTTGAGTCTGAATAATCAATTCCGGTTCCGTCCCGATCAAATCCGAAGAATCATCCCAACATAGGGGTGATCGACATCTTCTCCCGTACAAAGCTTCAAATGGTGCCATCTTAATTGAAGCATGCCAACTATTATTGTAGGTGAATTCAACTAATGGCAAATGAACTTCCCAATCAGTTGACCAATCCAAAGCACAGGCTCTAAGCATGTCTTCTACAGTCTGAATAGTCCTTTCGGACTGACCGTCCGTTTGGGGATGATAAGCTGTGCTAAAGTTGAGCTCGATCCCAGCCTGTGAATCGCTTTCCGGAAATGTGACACGGCGACCATCTCGATCCGAAATAATGGTCCTCGGCGTCCCATGCAATCTGACTATCTCCGCAATAAATACTCGTGCCAATCTCTCGGGTCCCCATGTATCTTTAATTCCCAGGAAATGAGCCGACTTGGTTAGTCGATCAACTACAACCCAAATCATGTTCATTCCCATTCTAGTCCTTGGCATACTAGTGATGAAATCCATCGAGATATCCTCCCACTTCCACTCAGGGATCGAAAGCGGCTTTAACATTCCGGCAGGTCGTTGATGTTCCATCTTAACCTGCTGACAAGTCAAACACTTCGAAACGTACTCCGCTACGTCCTTCTTCATATTCCCCCACCAGAAGTTTTGCTTCAAATCCTTATACATCTTACTACTGCCTGGGTGAATAGAATAGGGCGCGCTATGAGCTTCCTTCAAAATTGTCCGTCTCAAATCATCATCCTCGGGAACGCAAAGTCGACTCTGAAATCTCAGAACTCCATCGTCTTGTATCACGAATCCTGGGGCTTTTCCTTTCTTTACTTCGTCACATAATCAAAGGATCAGAGAATCGTTCAATTGTTTAGACTTGATCTCCTCGACTAGTGATGAAGTCAGTTCCATCACATAAAGTTGCCCTTGGATTCCTGGTGCCCATACTTCAATCCCCTCGCGGATCAGTTCTCGTTGAATACTGGTTTGGGACGTAAGTGCTTCCAACACTCGAAGAGAAATAGGTTTTCGGCTCAAGGCATCGGCTACTACGTTTGCTTTCCCCGGATGATAGAGAATCTCCAAGTCGTAATCCTTGATCAATTCCAGCCACCTTCTCTGCCTCATGTTTAATTCTTTCTGACTGAAAATGTACTTGAGGCTCTTATGATCTGTAAAGATCTGACAATGAGTGTCGTACAAATAATGTCGCCAAATTTTCAAGGCAAAGACCACAGCTGCTAGCTCCAGATCATGAGTCGGGTAATTAATCTCGTACGGTTTCAATTGCCGAGAAGCATAAGCAATCACTTTATCCTTCTGCATTAACACACAACCCAAACCCTGATTTGAAGCGTCGCTGTATACCATGAATCCATCAGTTCCCTGCGCAACGCTAATATAGGTGCTGTCGTCAGTCACCGCTTAAGAACGTCAAAACCACTGCACTTCTCATTCCACATGAACTTTTGAGTTTTCTGTAACAGCTGAGTGAGCGGACGAGCAATTTTGGAAAATCCCTCTACAAAGCGGCGATAATATCCAGCAAGTCCTAAGAAGCTTCGGACTTCTTTCACGTTTTTAGGAGCTTCCCATTCCAAGATTGCTTCGACTTTCTTCGGGTCCACCTGAACTCCGTCGGCTGATATCACATGCCCAAGGAAGGTTACTTCCTTAAGCCAGAACTCGCATTTTGAAAGTTTTACATACAGCTGTTCCTTCTTCAAGGTGCTCAAAACCACATGTAAATGTTCAACATGTTCCTCTGCGTCCCTCGAATATATCAGGATGTCGTCAATGAAGACGACCACAAATTTATCCAAGTATTCCAAGAATACCCGATTCATCAATTGCATGAATACCGCAGGAGCATTGGTAAGTCCAAATGGCATTACTACAAATTCATAATGCCCGTACCGGGATCTGAAAGCAGATTTCGGTATATCCGATTCCTTAATTCTCAACTGGTGGTATCCTGATCGCAAGTCAATCTTCGAGAATACCCTTGCCCCTTGCAGTTGATCAAACAAGTCGTCGATCCGAGGTATATGATACTTATTCTTGATCGTCATCTTGTTGAGCTCCCTGTAATCAATACACAGCCGGAGGGATCCATCTTTCTTACGGACAAAGAGAAGGGGCGCTCCCCAAGGAGAAACACTAGGTTGGATATAGCCCTTCTGTAACAATTCCTCCTGTTGCTTCTTGAGTTCATACATCTCGGTTGGCGCCATGCGGTATGGTGCTCTGGAAATAGGAGCTGCTCCAGGCTCTAATTCGATAGTGAATTCCACTCCCCTCTGCGGAGGTAACCCAGGTAGTTCGTCAGGAAATACATCTGAGAACTCATTCACAACTGAAATAGACGAGAGCTCTACTCCTTCCTCTTTCCTCATGGCATAGCACCAAAGTCCGTGACATCCTGCCGATAATTTCACGGCTTTCATTGCTTTGATTAATTTTCCCGAGCTTCCTGGTCTCCATCCTCGGAATAAGTGTTCAGATCCGTCATCAGCAATTATAGAAATGACTCTCTCTCGGTAATTCAGAACAGCTCCATAACGGTTGAGCCAATCATCTCCGAGAATTAAATCGTCACCGTAGATGTCAACTACAATGAGATTCGATGGCCACTCTCTTCCTTCTATAGATACTGGGAAATCCCTAGCTTCTAGGGTTCCCACAATTTTCTCTCCGCTCGGTAATCCCACAACATAAGGTTCACAATTATACAAGCACGAGATTTTCAAACGATTAACGCAGTTCAAAGATATAAAAGAATGCGTAGCTCCCGAATCGAACAAGACACTAACTGGTTGCAAAAGGATCTGAATCGTACCTGATGCAACAACTGTGTTCTGATCATCAGATTTCCTCATTTCATACAGGCGCGGAGGAACGGACCCAGCACTGGATGTCTCTCTCTTCCCAGCGTTCTGCTGCTGAAATCCACTCTGCTGCGTCTGGTTCACACTCGTCTCCTTCGGAACTAGAGCTGGAGTGCGAGTACCAAAAGATCGGGTCGCATTCCCACAAAATGTTGCGCGATGTCCTTCCTGTCCACACTCGAAACAGGTCACAGCAGGCGCGAAACAATCACGTCGAACATGTCCCGCTTTGCCACAGTTATAACACTTCTTCCCTGCGTCTGAAACAGTTGGTGCTGCCCGGAACTTCTTTCCACCTCGAGAAGGATGCGGAGGTCTCTTGGATGTATGAAAAGAGGACTGACCCCTACGAGGCCCGCTACTCTTATTCTCCGTGAAGTTGCCAGACACCTTCTGTTTCTTTGCTTCCGTCGATTTCTCTACTGCTGCCTTCTTCATATCATAGGCCAACGCCTTGTCCTGATACTGTCGCAAGGTGGTACATTCAAATCCGGACATATACTGCTGAATTTCCGGCTTCATTCGCATGTCAAAATGAAAAATCTTCTCTGCCTCGGTCCTGAACAAGTGGCGCACATAAGTCAGCTGGTGATTAAAAGTCTTAATCACGTCCGTCACAGATGCTTCCGAATTTTGTGGTGAGAAAAACTCCCGAACTCGGGCTTCTCTAAGTGGACGAGGACAATACTGCGCCTCCATCATCAATTTGAATTCCGTCCAGTCAACATTGTGCTCCTCCGGTCGAATGGCCTCCCACCAGTCGAAAGCCTCCCCTGTCAGAAGATACTGGGCGATCGGAACCTTCCTATCGTTGGGACAGTTAATCCCTGCAAAAATCTTCTCTAATTCCTTCAACCAGTGATCCCAAGAAAGCGTCTCAGCAGAACCGTCAAATTTCGGAGGGTGCAATTTAATCACTTCGGTAAGCCATCTATCTCCTCGATTTTCCACGTTATGCTGCTGTCCCATCACCGTCTGCATGCGATCCACAACTTGAGCAAACTGGTTTATCTGGGCAACCACCTGCTGAAGCACTCCCGGCACGTTAGGATTTGCATTATTATTTGCCGATCCCTGCTGTCCCCCAGAATGGGAATCCGTTCGACTAGCGGTTATCTATGGGGTAGATACCGACTCTTCTTGCCTCGCATTTCCACGTCCGCGTTCACGACCGCGTCCGCGTCCACGACCTCCTCTCAACATACTATAAACATAAATACTCAATATCCAGGACAAACTTTCTCAAAGTACATCCATTAATGTTTACAATACATGAATTAAATAAAACGGTAGTATTCGAGATTAGGAAACTTACAACCACGGTCCACACGACGATGCTGGCTCAGCAGTGATGTTACGAACGACCAATAACCAAATAACGTAAACAGACCCAACTAACCCGACTGCCAAGATATCCATGAATCTTAGCTCCGATACCATATTCTGTAACACCCCGAGATATTCGGAATAATTACAGCGCCGTAAACCCTTTAGATAAGGATTTACAAGGCTAATTTTAAAAGAAGTGTAAAAATAATTCAATCGAACAACTGAAGTTCAAATACAGATTTGATTCAACCGATCAAATGAGTTAACTTATACAACCATATCGAAATGACCTTATTAAAACAGACGTACTCGAGCACTAAACGAACCAAGAAGACAATTCATAATAACAATAACATCAACCACATCACTGAGCCATTTCATCGTCTCCGTCGATGCTGTGGTTGCCTCCCCGCTCCTCGGCTACCTGAACATCAAAACAATGTCCACCCCCGAAGGGGTTAGCAAAACAATGCTAGTACAAGTATCATCATACAATAAATCATCAATGCATCATAGAACATGCAAAACGGACTTCCGCCACCGGAATCCAACGATGCGAATCCTCACGATTCCATCAACACAATACAGGGTAATCCAGCGATCCAGCGCCCTTGGTATAGATCCCCATGATGATCCCGTCGGACCAACGCATGGTGGAAAACCCGTCCAACGATCCAGCGCCCTCAGCATAGATCCCCATGGTGATCCCGTCGGACCAACGCATGGTGGACACTTGATCCAGCGCCCTCAGCATAGATCCTCATGATCCCTTCGGATCATTTATACCATAAATCAATCAACTATGCATACACATATGCATTTCAATATGTTCATCAATACGAACAAATAACAACGAATATCATGAGAATTTTCAGAAATACATCTCATATTCAACAATATGAACAAAACCACAAGCACGATAAATCGAACTCGACATATGATACTTGCCTTGAAAATGGCAAGGACGAAACACTTCAATGATCTCGACACACTCGAAGGCCGCCTCCTTCGATCAACATAACAAGCTCGAACCTTAACAAAAGGAATGATATACAAATCATCTCAAGTCGAACGATGGCCTAACAATTCGGTCTACGGCGGAAAAGCTCAAAATAAACAATCTGCCTGGACTGCTTAGCGTGCGCTACGTACTCTACGTAACGTGCGCTAAGCCGGCCTGTTAGCGTACGCTATCGTGGAAGACTAGCGTGCGCTATCCACAAACTGACAGTTCGAATCGGCTGATACATAACGTACGCTACGTACGTATTGTGCGTTAACTGAACCCCGATAGCGCACGTTAACTCACATATGTTAGCGTGCGCTAACCTTGCATGGCAGAATACTGCTAATGGAAAAACTGGGTTGAAAGGTGGTGAATTCATGAATTCTATGTTGATACAACAAGTCATCCTCAAGCATCATGCTAATAAGGTTTGTGGAAGTTCCATGACCATGAGGTACAAATATACGGATAATCATCTCAACGTCATATCTTATCTTTGATCTTCAAGAAATATACCAAGTTCCGATTATTCCAAGTCCCCAAACATATGATTCCTTACGTAAAACATACGAACTAGGTAATCTTCATATACTGGTCGATTGGTTTTGAAGATACATAACATGCTCAGGAATCCACATACTAAAAGGTTCAATGGATCATACGATAAATAAGTGTCGAAACGTCGAAACTATCCTTCTAACACATGATGTACGACTAATAACGAATCTAACTGACTAGATGAACATGATCAACATCCTATAGAACACTACTAGTATTGGTGAAGAATCACCTACCTCAAGGTAGTGAAGAACACGGAGGAAATTGAAGCAATCCAACACCGAAAGCTTGAACACCAATCTCCAATGATATACGATCTTCAATCACGAACTAAGATGTTGATATGAAGTGTTTAGGATGAAGGAAGTTATGTTCTAAGTGTAAGAATTCGGGTAATGAGAGAAGAAAGAACTGAAATCACGAATAGGATGCTGTCCTATTTATAAGAAATGGCTATTAGCGCGCGCTAGACCCTGCTCGTAGCGTGCGCTAACGGCTCACTGACTTAACTGTACTCAGCACTTAGCGTGCGCTACGCATATACCTGTAGCGTGCGCTAAGGCGTTGACTCGACTTTTCCCGAAAGCCGTCCAGGTACATCCCGACACGATCCGACAGGGGTCCCCCGACCAGATCTCACCTACCGCACGTCTCAATCAAATTGACCACGCATAGCGTGCGCTAATGACCGTCAGTAGCGTGCGCTATTAATCCACGTTAGCGCACGCTAGACGTAGCCGATAGCGTGTGCTACATGCGCAGAATACAATCTTTAGATCACAAACACGAAATTAAACGCTCGACAACATCGGATTATGAAATACGGAGAATAGTACTCAGACAAAAGTACAATCATTACAATATCACAAGTTCCAATTACATAACAGAAATCTCGGGTATTACAGATCTCTCAATCGAACTTGAGCCAGGAACGACGCCTATCTCCAAGGCACCATACAGGATGGCACCATCCGAAATGAAGGAACTAAAGTCACAACTCGAAGAATTCCTAAGGAAGGGGCTCATTCGTCCAAGTACTTCGCCATGGGGTGCGCCAGTTCTTTTTGTGAAGAAAAAGGACCGCTCTCTGCGCCTGTGTATCGATTACAGGGAACTTAATAAGGTCACTATTAAGAACCGTTACCCACTTCCAAGGATTGATGATTTACTGGACAAACTGCAAGGGGCGACTGTGTTTTCAAAGATCGACTTACGTTCGGGATATCACCAATTGAGAATTCGAGAGGAGGATATTCCTAAGACCGTATTTCGATCGAGATATGGGCACTACGAGTACATGGTGGTGTCGTTTGGCCTGACTAATGCTCCAGCTGTTTTTATGGAATTGATGAACAGGGTTCTGACAGAGTTTCTCGATAAGTGTGTGGTGGTTTTCATTGACGATATTTTAATTTATTCCCGAAGCCGATGGGAGCATGAGGAACACTTGAGGCAGGTGTTGAGCGTTTTAAGGCAACATCAATTGTATGCTAAACTTTCTAAATGCGAGTTCTGGATGCCAGAGGTAACCTTTTTGGGGCATGTGATTTCAGCAGGAGGCGTTAAAGTAGACCCCCAGAAGATCGAGACAGTTATGAATTGGGAACCACCTAGAAATGTCAAAGAGGTGAGAAGTTTCCTGGGGTTGGCGGGATATTATCGACGGTTCGTCGAGGCCTTCTCCTGTGTCGCTCAGCCATTAACAAATCTGCTTAGGAAGAACACCAAGTTTGTCTGGACAACAGATTGTCAGGAGAGTTTCGACAGGCTAAAAAGGAAGCTTACTACTGCCCCAGTGTTGGTACTACCGCAGGGTACGGAGGGATTCGTAATATGCACCGATGCGTCTAAGCACGGGCTGGGATGTGTGTTCATGCAAAATGACAGGGTTATCGCTTACGCCTCTCGTCAAATTAAACCTTATGAGGTGAACTACCCGACACATGACTTGGAACTAGCTGCAGTGGTCCACGCTCTTAAGATTTGGAGACATTACCTATATGGGGTTACCTGTAAGATCTTTACGGACCACAAGAGTTTAAAGTACATTTTCACGCAGAAAGAGTTAAATATGAGACAGAGGCGTTGGCTGGAGTTAATCAAGGATTACGATGTAGAGATTCTATATCACCCTGGGAAGGCCAATGTCGTAGCAGATGCACTGAGTCGGAAAACTGCGTAGGAGGTGACACTATCTGGTTTGACAGTACAGCTGGAGTTGCAGCAAGATCTCCAGAAAAATGACATTGAAGTGTGGATACAACACCGCCAGGGACAGTTGTGCTCGATTGATATTCGCTCGTCCCTGCTGGACGAGATACGCCTAGCACAGATGGAGGATCCAGAACTTCGTGCGATCGGCGCAAAGGCCGAAGGGGGAGTTATTTCAGACTACAGGATCCAAGGGGGCTTAGTTAGATTCAAGAACAGGATTTGCATTCCACCTAAAGACGAGCTTAAGCAAACTATACTCAAGAAAGCTCATTCCACTCCCTATTCGATACATCCTGGGGCGAGCAAAATGTACAAAGACCTGCGAAAGAGTTTCTGGTGGAAGAATATGAAGCAAGAGGAAGCAAGGTTTGTCGCTCGATGTATGATATGTCAACAGGTGAAGATTGAACACCGTAGACCGGCCGGAATCATGCAGCCCTTACCCATTCCGGAATGGAAATGGGAGAGCATATCAATGGACTTTGTCACCAAGTTACCAGTGACGGCGGGGGGAAAGGACACGATATGGGTTATTGTAGACCGACTGACAAAGTCGGCACACTTCATTCCAATTCAGGAGGCCATCGGAACAGAACAGTTGCCTACCATCTTTGTTCGGGAAATCGTGAGGTTACATGGCGTTCCCTCGGGGATTATTTCGGATAGAGACACTAGATATGTGTCCCGCTTCTGGAAGGTCATCCACCGTGCCATGGGTACTCAATCGCATTTCAAGATCGCCTATCATCCTCAAACGGATGGACAAACAGAACGCACCATACAGACCCTGGAATATATGTTGAGAGCATGTGTACTCGATTGGGGCAAGGATCAAGCTAAACACCTCTGCTTAGCGGAATTTTCGTACAACAACAGCTGGCATGCAAGCATAGGCATGGCCCCCTTTGAGGCCTTGTATGGTAGAAAGTGCAAGTCTCCCCTATGTTGGGACGATGCATCCGATGTCATCGCCACCGAGTTGGATCTAATCCAGGAATCTATTAAGAAGATATCCATTGTTCGAAAACACATGTTGGCGTGTGAGTCGCCAAAAGTCTTACGCTATGGACCGGCGGCAGATTGGAATTTATGGTTGGGGATCATGTTTGGGTTAAAGTATCGCCAATGCGGGGCATTCGACGCTTCGGCCAGAAGGGCAAGCTAAGCCCGAGATTTATTAGCCCGTTCCAAATACTGGACCGAGTCGGTAGACTCGCTTATCGGCTAGCATTACCACCATCGTTAGACGGAGTGCATAATGTCTTCCACGTCTCCCAGCTGAGAAAGTACGTGTACGATCCTAGCCACAAGATCAACTTCGAGGAAGTAGAGATTTCCAATGATGCTACCTTTAGGGAAGTTCCAACAGCGATTTTGAATCGACGCGTAAAGAATCAAGTAAAACGGGAAAAAAAATTCCAATAATACACGAAGAAAATGAGGCCGAAATGGGTCCGGAAGTGGCCTGGACCGCGGTCCCAAGAACTAGTCCTGGCAGTCGGATTGTGATCCGCTACTCCAGGATGCTCGGTAGGCCCTGGCCGGTACCACCGGGTAGCGCTCAGCACAAACAGGCCGGGAGCGCTCGGCAGTGCTCGGCACACATAGGCCGTGAGCGCTCAGCCAGGATCGCGGTCCCCCTACCCAGACCGCACGACAGGGACCCCAACAGGTATAATTTTTTTTTCTTTGAGTATACATCTTATGTATACTATATGTATACTGTAATACCACCAGTATTACATGCTTTTTCACTTTGGGCGCTCATGTCTATTTCTCCTGTTTGATAAATAAATGTACTCCATTGCAATAAAACATATTTTGTAGAATATGGTTGTACGGTATCGCATCTATTATTCGTGTATTGTGATGGTATGATGATTGACGAACTTTCAGTGACATACCTCGATGTCGTTAGGTAATTATCGGTGCGAATATGACGGTGGCCAACGTATTGTTCCCCGAGAGATTTCCAGACGACATGGAGAGGGAGTGGTGTCATAAGAAATTAATGTGAAGATAATTTGGCAAACAAAACTGTCCTTTACGTACGTTATACTCCGACTCATTACGCACGCTATATCTGAGCCATTACGTACGTTAAATATCGGCCCTTACGTACGTAACATCGGTCTTCGGTCTTCGGACATGAATCTTCGTCGGTGAAATGCAGCGTCTTGACCAACTTTCGGCGTGATTGCGACAGGCAAGTCAACGAGGTGTTACGTACGTTAACCCGCTTTCGTTACGTACGTAACGATGTGAGTGAATCGTTCCAGCGAGTTCCTTACGTACGTTAAGTATTTTGCCATAACGTACGTAAAGCCTCTTACGTACGTAAACCGTAAGGCATAACGTACGTAAGGGCAATCTGAGTTTATAAAAGAACACTTTGCCTTTCATTTCTTCCGTCCCAAAAATCATTCCTCTTCCTTGTACACTACTCTCCACCATCATTGAACCAATTCTAACCTCCCAATTCAAGTGCTATCCTATTAGAGTACGATAATCAAGCTTCGGGGAAGGTCTTGAAGGTGTTATCCTCTCGTTCTCCTTCGTCCACCGTCGTTCTTCATCATCTTTTGTCAGTAAAGGTAAGTTTATCCAACCTTGAACTCATTTCAGTATTGTTTAGTAAGTTTTAGTAAACCTCGGATGCCTTGGGTAGCTTAGAACCCTCCGTAATAATCGAACCGGTATATAGCTATCGCAATTGTTAATCAATATCCATCAAAGCTTGAAATTGGAATGAATAATGGTAGAACTCATAATCATATTGCTAATCACCAACTTCTTGGAATCATCTTGAAGGATTTCATGTATAACCGTATTATCATGTTGAATAAAACCGTTAATGAATCCTTGATGAAGTTACCAACAATTTCTAGCCAAATAGATACCGAAACATGTTAAGATGATGGATTAATCGTTCTAGACTTGCGTATTAAGACAACGATGAAATCTTAACAATTGTTGGTTATCATTAACTAGGAATGTTGTGTTAGAACACTATTGTTTAGCGGAAGGATAACTTATAAAGAATATTGCCGAACCTAAAGAAATTAATGGCACGCATTATGGATAAAAATGGAGGATTTCGATTCCGACATCATAAGCAACTAGGATAGGGTTCTAACAGACGGGAGGGGGAGGAACGTCGTTGATCATTATTCTTATCATAAGATGTTAATCGACAAACATGTAATAGGTCGGATTTCCAAGTGCGATCATTCAAGCCGTTGCCTTGTCAAGAAATAACTCGCGTCAGATTTGAGGCAAGTGAATCTTGCTCGGACTTTACGTCTTATAATTTTAGATATAGTAAATGTTACTATTGTGGAATGGTGCTCTTACGATTATCTTGTCCGGAGTATTCCCGAGTAGATACTACCGTAACCCTTGGCCGCGGCCTTGGGAGTTTTCTTGTTGGACCGTGTTGCGGGATAAAACCTGAATGGTACCCACGTCCGGAGTAGTCCTGTGTAGATACTTCCGTGACCCTTGGTTGCGACCTTGGGAGTTTATGTGCTGATAAGAGGAATAACATGGAACATTCGGTGACAACTTTATTCCTTGAAATTATTAGATTTTACCTTTGAGTTTGGTTTGGATTTTTTCTGACCTAGGTTACTGGCACGACATGTCGTGCCAGGTAAATTTGTTGAATTTGTGCAGGACACCCCCGATGGTTACGGTCAGGCATGAGCTGTGTTGGAAGAAGGCCTGTTAATTTCTTAAATAATTTGAACATTCCACGTTGTGTAATAGCCGTATGTACGGACACTATTTGCTTTTGGTGTTTTGGGTTGTACGAAGACTTTCTTAATTACTTCCGTATATTACCACTGTTAAATAAAATATTTTCAAAAACTTGCCTTGTGGGTCCCTCATGGGATCTACGGCACTGTGGCGACCCAGTTCGTTTTGGGGGCATTACATATACATCTTATGTATATCATTACTAATACCTTCTGAAATGTATAAATCAAGTTAATCAAATCTATATTTATACAACCTCGGAATCAAAATATCATTATGTTCATATGAAATTTTTAAAGAAGCATAATCTTTACATAAATAAATTTATGTTCATATGCACCTCTTAAAATTCATAATCCTAACATAAAAATTATATGTAGATCAAATCATATGTTCTTTGATTCTTGGATTATTAGTAGAACTAAATCATCACATGCATCTCCATATATCAAAGAAACCATATATGACAAGATCAAACATATAAAATCAAAATATATATCACCATATACATATTAAGATAGGCATTATATATATATATATATATATAGAAACACAAATCTATTAAAATTATACATATCAACATATATATAAAAATAAATATACATAGATTAAATTTATATATCATATATATAAACATCATACATCACATATATGAACATCATATATCAACATATATGAAAATTGAAACAATGAAAATATACTAGTCGCTCCGATACCACTGTTGGTTTTTTATCGAACTAATAAGATTTATAATCTCATCATATATCGAAATAGAGCAGCAGAAATATAATATAATATGTAAAAACCCTCCGAGGATCCAAATATATTATCAAAGTACGAAGAACAAGATTGTTACATCTTGTAGCGTGTTTTCGATCTAGCCTTCTAGAGACGTTGCAAGAATCGAGCGTCCTCTATGGTATCCACACAATGAACAAGTCCCGAGCGTCTAACGAATTGCTAGCTCCGATTCAATAAAGATTTCACTTAAATCAATTTGAATATAGGTATATTCTTGATTATGGTAAGAACAAGAACACCAAGAATATTATTCAAATATTTTTGAACTTTGATCTAAAATAACAACTATGAATCTTATTTAATATGTTATTAAAGATCAAACTCACAAGATTAGATGAAGATTAGAAGAGTATTCTAAATACTTTCTTGGTCAAAGAATCAACCTTCAAAGATATGAAGATATATTCTTGATCCTTTTGATTATTCAACTTTTGAATATATCTTCAAGAATTTTGAGAGAGAGAAATATCAAAATCAGATTTTTAATTCGCTCTCCACAAATATGTCTTCACTTGTGATTAAGTCTTATGTGAGGGCTATCACAAGACACTCTTTTATAGTGCTCAAAATGGATAAGGGTTCACCAACCTTTTCACCAACCATAATAAATCGGAACAAAATAGCTGCTCTGCTCGTTTAAGTGCGTGACCCTGTAGGTTCTAATTAATACGCAATGAGTAAAAAACAATTTTATGACTAATAAATCATAAGCGGCCTCTAGCTGGACATTATGACTACCCGTATTAAAAGAATTAATTCGACGAAACGAACGAAATCCCATTACTGTATAATATTTAATCCTCTCGTCGCGCGATATCCTGATTAAGAATAAGGCATGGATAAGTCGACCTTATATAGCTTAATTAATATTCTTGATCTCAAGTTACAATTGTCTAATTCAAATATTTATCAATAACTCTTTATTGATCAATTTGAGCATGGCCATGCATTTAAACAATTTAACGTATCAAGGGCCCATGGATATCTTCTCCATTTTATAGGAGGGACAAGTCCCCACTGGACAAACTACTTACCTCTGCATAAATAGTACCATATCCAATCACAAACTGTATGGTCTCTTGTTACAGAAGACGTTGATATTGTGTTAAAATACGATACTCATTATGTAGGAAACTGTAGTGTCTTTAGGTAATAAGGACTTAAATAATATATAACAATCATATGAATTATAATGACTTAATCCATATATAATTCTCTTTGTTAGGTCACACCCAATACGATGTCTCTGCATGTATCTATGACGTGATATAACATCTCATGTTCATGACCAGTAAAACATAGTCATCGTATCATCATCATACTAGTAATCATATTAGGGATATCTAGAATAAATATTCTTTAATACTTTAACGATCTTTACAATAAAGTCACATACTTGATGATTGTAAGTAGAATATTAATTCAATGATATAATCAATATTATATAATAATAAATGTCCCCACATTATTATTAAGCAGTAGACTTAGAGCATTATATGAACACCCGTCATCTCCTTTCTTTCGCTTGTAGACCCATTTACTCCCAATGGCTTGTACACCATCAGGTAGCTCTACTAGCTCCCACACTTGATTAGAATCCATATTTCACATTTCTGATTCCATTGCTACTTGCCAGGAGTCAGCATCTTTATCTTGGATTGCCTTCTTGTAGGTCCAGGGATTTGATTTATCTTCGCCTAGGATTGAGTCCAAAGACTTTCCCAGGCCTATGAATCGTTCTAGTTGACGAACAACCCTCCTACTACGACGAGGCATATCCTGAGTTGGTGTAAAAGTCTCAGAATCGATACGTGGTGCAGTGTTAGTTGGCACTTGTACGATTGGTATATACAGATTCTCGCCCCTCAGCTCTTCCAGAATTATCTCGCTCATGGGCTTGTGACTAACCATATAATCCTCTTCCAGGAATCGGGCATTGGTGCTAACAATGACCTTCTGATCCTGGGGACTATAGAACAGGCCACCCTTCGTTCCCTTAGGATATCCTACAAACAATCGCACTTCTGTACGAGATTCCAACTTATCAGCTTCCTTATTCAGCACATGTGCTGGAGTACCCCAAATCCGAATATGTCCTAGACTCGGCTTTTGCCTACTCAACAGTTCTGTTGGTGTTTTTGGAACTGATTTCAAAGGCACCAGGTTTAGAATATACTTTGCTGTTTCTAAGGCGTATCCATAAAACGAAATAGGTAAATCCGAATAACTCATCCTTGATCTAACCATTTCTAAAAGATTTTTATTCCTTCTTTCAGCCACACTATTTTGTTGTGGAGTTCCCGGCGCGGTGAGCTGGGAGAAAATCCCCTCATTCGCCAAGAAATCCAAAAATTCTCCACTAAGGTATTCGCCACCACGATCAAATCGTAGTGACTTGATACTCTTTCCATGACGTTTCTACGTTTCAGCCTTTAAGTCTCTGAACTTGTTAAAAGCTTCAGAATTACATCGCATCAAATAGATGTATCCATATCTCGAATAATCATCTATAAACGTGATAAAGTATTCGAAACCACCCCTAGCCTGGATATTTATTGGACCACATACACCCGTATGAACCAATTCTAACACATTTTGAGCATGGTTTCCCTTGGTTTTGAAAACCCTTTGGTCATTTTACCTTCCAGATAGGATTCACAAATTGAAAATGACTCAACTTGGAGATCATCCGATGGGCCATCATCTACCAATCTTTGAAACCTCCCAAGGTTTACATGCCATAACTGTAAAGCCACAGATATGTTTGGTTTATGCTTGAAGGTTCTTTTCTCTTTTTAGGTTTAGACAAAGAGTTAAGTGATTTATGCATAGGAGTTTGTGCAGTATTAACAACATATAGTCCATCATTGAAAATACCTTTGCAAATATATTCACCATTTCTTTTCCTAATAATGGCATCATCATAAAAAGAAACTGAATAACCATCGCATTTTAATTTAGAAACTGAAATTAAATTCATTCTAAAATTTGGTACTAATAATACATTATTGAGGACTAATAATTTATCACTAATTTTCAACTGCATGACTCCCACTGCAACAGCCATAAGCCTGGAATAATCGCCCCAGTTGATGGTAATCTCACCCACTCTAAGCTGCTTAGTTACATGAAAACCATGTGAGTCAAAGCAAACATGATCAGTGGATCCTGAATCAACTATCCACGAAGTGGAAGAACAAGCTGCAAACATGTTTTGACTACTAGTGCACGAGACATACCTTTCTTAAGAGTAAGGAAATCCGCTTTAAAATGTCCTTTCTGACCGCACTTGTAGGACTTTCCCTTTGGCTTTTTGTTCGCCTCGGGGTGAGGAGACTTGCTTTTCACCTTGAGAGTTGCCACTTGCTTCTGGCTAACCTGCTTTTTCTTCTTTCCCCATTTGGGTTTGGAAGAAGTAGCACCGGTTGCCGTAAGAATCTGATGATAACCGTGTTTGAAGAGACCTTCAGCAAATTGAAGCTCTGTCAGAAGTTCCGCCAAATTATATGTCCTATGTTTCATATTGTAGTTAAGGCGGAACTGCTCAAAGTTTCTTGTTAAGCTGCCCAAGATAATATCGACCTGCGTTTCCACATCGATAGTAGCCCCCAGTATGCTCAGTTCGTTCAAATGAGACATCATTTTCAGAACATGATCCCTTACTGGGGTCCCTTCAGACAATTGGGTTGTCATCAACACCCTCATTGCCTTTTGTCTAGCCGCCCGGTTCTGATGACCAAACATCTCAGTGAGACTTTTCATCATTTCCGCGGCTGAGCCCATCGTCTGATGCTGATGCTGCAATACATTTGTCAGTGAAACCAAAATGTAACATCGAGTCATCTCATCAGATTTCTTCTATTTTCGGAATTCATCCAATTCTCCAGGAATGGCATCCGGTTATGGATCCATAGGGCTCTCCTCAGTTAAGACAAATTTATGCCCCTCAGCAGTCAGTACAATGTCAAGATTTCTTTTCCAATCGTCAAAGTTAGTGCCATCAAGTTTATTTTCTTTGAGAATAACAGCTAGTGGATTGAAAGACATCTGAGATAAAAACTAAAAGCATCCATCACATAATGCATAGCATAATATATCAAAAAACCTCAAAACACAATATATATGCTAGCAACCAACACCTCGAAAAATCTTCATATGCAAGCTACGATCGTGTGGATGTTTACACACACATTTTCCAAGTAGAGTTTTACGTCTTTAATTTTACTATCTAGTCAATTTACGTTATGACAAGTAAAATCAATAGTTGGTTCCTCTTGGCCATGTATTAATTAACATAGATTCCGATGGGGAGCTTATTAATTAATACACCTAAGTGAATACCATAATTAACATCCTTAAAATATTATCTTTTAAATAATAGTCATATAGATGGAGAGATCCTATCATAAAAAAAAATAATATTTTTCCTTATGTTATCATTTTGAAATTTAAAACTAGTGAACCTATAATTAGCACATCCGACATGGAGGAAGACCCTAATGTCAAGGCGCATGCTAGTTACTTCACAATTTAAATTAATTATGGAGTCCAATTTGATTTTATTTTAAAGAAATAAATCAATTTAATCAAGTAGTTGTTTTAGCCTTAAGGTTTTTAATTTTCTCGTCCTAACATGCAGAAAACATATCACGCATACATTTATACAAGGCATACATCAAAACAATAAAAACCAAAAATAAAGCATGGATAGTTAAATTATCCAATTATCATGGTCTTCTTCCTTGAGTTGAATCCGAGAAAATCTAGAGTATGATCCACCTTAATCCAGACGTTGTGTGGGCAACGAGCTACCGGATCTTGCTTGAAAAACTATAGTGATCAGCCGAAATTCCTTCTTGAGAGTCACTCGATTTTATTCTTCTTTTCTATTATTGTGTAATCACTCTTAGAAAATTAATGTGTCATCTAAATTGTGGAATCAAAGACACAAGTCAAGATCCACAAGTAAACACAAGACAAAAATCGATCTCACAAGCCTTGGAAGGGATAAAAATCGGCCAACCCCAAGTGTCCTATATATAAGCTCTTAGACTACTACTAGGGATCTTAAGGAGGATTATGGAAGGATTCCCAATAGATTTCATCTTACCTTATTAGAACCCTTCCTAATATAATGAATCTATTCATATCAACCTAGTCCACTAAAAGGTTGACATTTCACTTCCTACCAAAATCCCAAATTCCGAAATTGGGCTCCTTCTTAAATATATTATTTCCCGTGTTTAAGATATCGAATGTCCATAAATTAATTATAAGCTAATGACAGCTTTAATTAATTAATATCTTATCCAATAGTAGTATCACTCGAATCTTATTATTATATCGAAATTAAATTCACCTGCAGGTTTTAATATAATAATCATTATCGAGCTCCTCAAGGGGACATCATCAACCCGCACGAGTCGGGACACGATTTCTACTAATAATAATAACTCTCGTATAAATAATAATATTGCCCAAGATACGAGGCTTATTGAGTCGATCATTTTGACTCTCACCCATGGTAAATCAAAGCAATAAGTATTATAAATACACAATTAAATATTATACACTTAAAATTAAGAAATAATAATTATCCGAGATTTACGCTCTTTTTACAATCAGTACAGAAGACACTATCTCACCTCGATCCAGTTCAACGCATGCAAATACGCTATTGTATGCTAATAGTCAAGACCAACTAATCTCAAGCATACACTACAACCATTTATATAATTTGTCTAATAATTATATAGGTTGTGAACTATTATATTATTTTATAAGGAACCGATAATGTGATCTTCCGTGTGACACCAACACACCACATTATCTACAATATAAAATAATTAGACATTTCATTTGCATAACTATAACGTGAATAAATATGCAAAACATGTGATTAAATATAATTAATATTCTCATAGGTAGTTACAGGAAATAAGGTAATACAAGCATAAAGTATGCTTTGTAGTATACAACCCTAACAAACACATCGGCAAACTTATTCACTATCGGGACTGTTTCTAATCGTGGTTCCTCTTTTGTCACATCAACTGCATATGCTATAATACGCTCACATCCATCCCTCAGTAGCTTCAGTTGTCAATATTAAACTCGCCGGCACAACTCATCATTCACCACTAAACACAAATTCTGGCTCATTCGGAGTTTTAAATACAATATCTTTACGAAAGCAGTCTATACACGCGTGATAATTAGATAACCAATCCATACCCAAAATAACATTAAAATAATCTAGATCAAATGGCAATAAGTCTGCTTTCATCACACAATTCTATATTTGAACCGAAAATCCCTTATAAACTTGATAATTACAATTTTATTCCCCGATAAGGTCGACACAATTAATTTCTCCTCTAAATCTGTTAAACGCTCATCAAGATGATTTGCAAAGTTTTTAGATATAACAGAATGCGTAGCACCAGAATCAAAAAGTGCATAAGCTGTAAAATTTGAAATAGATCTTACACGTCACAACACGAGGTGTTGCCTTTGCATCTCCCTTTGTTATTGCAAAAACGCGGGCATGTCCACCTGCACCTGCTGAACTAGAACTGGCACCGCTTCTCGACTATCCTCTAGAATAACCTCGGCCTCTGCTCGATGATATATCTGGTGAAGATGCAACTTGAGTCACTCTTGGGCAATCTGTGGCTACATTGCCCGACTGTCCACACTTAAAGCATTCATGGGTTCGAGAAATATGCCCTGTGTAATATCCTAGAATTTCACTATGAATTTTTCGCATTATTTTATCTGGGATGTACTGTACAGAGTGGGACCGACACGATATGAGCGGATAATTTTGGAAACCGTGACAGTTGTGCCAGTATGTCATCGAGGTTATTTTGATTCTAGGATATTACATGCTTGGTGTGTTTTTCGATGTCGGATATACCGTATGAGTATTTGTATGATTGCCGTACTTGGTCGACAGTTGTAATTGAGGATATCGTGCATCAGATGTACCGTATGGAAATGTTATCGGAACGAGTATATGTATTCGGCATGTCGCGTGTATGTGTTCGGTTTATTGAGACGACAGACAGGGGCGGAAATGGCTAAGTATGGATTTGTTAACGTACGTTAAGACTTTGAGATAACGTACGCTAAGTGGTACGTGTTACGTACGTTAAGAGTAAGGTATTACGTACGTAACAAGAGGAATCGGACAGTTGGGCCCAGTGTCGGCAGCTTTCGGCGCGGATGTGGACAGGTGAGTCAACGGATGGAGTTACGTACGTTATACAAGGTGTATTACGTACGTAATACGAGTATAATACTATAGCAAGTCAACGTACGTATTACGTACGCAACGGAATAAGTGTTACGTACGTTACGGGGCGGCTGGCCGAGTCGTGGCCGAGTGGACCTGTAGTGGCCGAGCATGGTCGGCAGTGACTCGCTGGGATGGCCGATCACGGTCGGCAGTGACTCGCTGGGGGCTAGGACTGGCCGATTACGTACGTAAGGCAGTGGCCGGTTACGGCCGTAAGGGCCAGTTACGTACGTAAGCCAGCTGCCGGTTACGTACGTAAGGGTGCCGAACGAACTGGACAGTGAGGTAGGACACGGCCGGCTACGTACGTAAGGACCCTCCGGTTACGTACGTAACTGGCCGGCAGGTCTCGGCCTATATAAGGCCTGGACCGAGTCACCATTATCATTTTCCATTTTTCTGCGTCCCTTTTGCGATTTCTTCAGCAAAGTTGATGGTTTTGAGTAGAATCAACTTATAACAACATGTTTTGGAAGTTGGAATCATGGATTAACATCATCCTCCACCCGGATCGAAGGTAAGAACACATGAACTTTTAGTTTTTGGATGTTCTTGAGGTTTCTTGGTGTTTTGGCCGATTTGCTCCATTTTGATTCAGATTATTGGTAGAACTTGATTGTATACTCGTAATCATTCAATACTCTTGAAGTTTTGTGGAAAAAATTCGATTATTTCTTCGTTAAAATGATTAAATTGGATTATGCCTTCAAAGTGTTCGATGAAATGCCTCAATGAGTAGAACTTGGAAAATTCTACACGTTTTCGTATGAATGATGGTTGAATTGATATTGTTGTGATAATTCTTGGTATTTACGAGAATTTTGTTAAGGGAAGATAATGAATTGGTGATCAAATGATTGGATTATGTTGTTATGATTATGTAATCATAATATTCTCGATGTTCTTGATAGTTTGTTGCGATTCGTGATGTTATGAGAAGTATATATGTTGAAGACGTCGTTAGGACCATTGAACACCGAATTTCGGCTTGTGTTCGTATTGTTAAGAGTTGATACGGTTTGGTTTCGTATGATCGAGATGTCGTTGAACCATCGAGTTTGATTAGTTGGTCATTTCGGTTGATTGTTATTGAACGTATCGTTAACTAATTATTGCATTAGGTTGCGTTTAGTGATCGTTGAAGTTAACCGTTGTGCTGCGGACGAGCTGGGGCTGCGGAGCTTGTAGACGAAGACGGCGGGATTGGTAGTGGCTTCGTCGAATTGGTATCAAGGCAAGTTATGCTTGCTCAGTTCATAATGTTAATAAATGATTTCGTTTTCATTTCATTTATGATTCATATAGCAATGATATTATAGAATATATGAATTGTCGGAATGGTGGTATGTAAGATAAATCATAATGTATATGATTTTAAGGATGTCTAGTGGAAATGGGAACGTGAATTATAATTTGGTCTATTGCATGAGAAGTTGGATATCAAGGTTAGTTATCGTGTCGATGTTGAACTCGTGATGGTGGTTTGGTATTAGTTATGGATTGTACTTCATTTCGGATTGTCGGATAAACCGTGTATTCGTTCAGGGCGGTTGGTCGTGGAAAGGTTAGCGTCTCCAGCTTGAGGTAAATTAATATTGTTAGATTATGATAATCATCATGTTGCATTATTGCATGTGTGTGTTGATATTCCATGCGGTGAATGTGCACCATTGTTTGTTACGTTTTGTGAAGTGGTCTTTCTTGAGCCATAATCTGTGGGGCCGATGTGTTGGGGATAAAACCTGTATGGTGCCCGAATGGAAATGTGTTAGGGGATAAGACCTAAATGGCACCTATGTCCGGAGTATTCCTGAGTAGATGCTTCCGTGACCCTCGGCTGTTGCCTTGGGAGTTTATGCGATATTGTCCAGAGTATTCCTGAGTAGATGCTTCCGTGACCCTTGGCTGCTGCCTTGGGAGTTTATATGCTATTATTATATGCATTGTTGAGCATGCTGTTGACTACTGTCTGACGGAATACGACATTGTGGTCGTGTCAGTCTTTCATGATCGAGTTATTGTTGCCCTCTTGGAAAATCTTCTGATCCTTGTTGGATATGCGTTTCTTCGAGATCTGTTGTCATGTTATATCGTGGCATATCTGGAGTCAGATACGTTCTGATCGTTCATGTGTAGGATTTTCGGGACGAGCACGTGTAGCATATGTTGGTTTCGACCTCATATTCAACCGTGCACACGAGACGTACTTCGTGAGGCTGATTAGGTACGAGACCAGACGTGTATTGATCAATACCCGTGGTTGGCTTGTACACGGACACATGTCCGGATCGAGCGTATCGTGACATCCATCTTGAGTCTTATTGATTGGTCATTCACAGTCCATGTATAATTGGGTCTGTTCGATATTCGGGTTGTCTTTGAAACCCCGTATATATGAGTTGTATATGGTTGACGATTTTACTCTCTCGTGTATCTGTCGCCGTTGAACCTTTACTAATCTCGTTCGTAGTTACCATATCGATGGTCAACTCATTGATATCGATCCTTTATAAATCTCGTTTGGAGTTCACCCTGTCATTGGTAATCTCGTTTGTTATTGATCCTCATTGATTCCGTTTGGGAGTTGTCTCACCATTGGTATTCTTGGTTATTCATCCTTGATTGATGTTATTGGAGTTTACCATGTCGTAAGTATTCTCGGTTGTCGATTCCTTATTGCTCTTGTTGGAGTTTACCGTATCGTTGGTATTCCCGGTTGTTGGTCCTTATTGATCTTACTAGAGTTTACTGTGTCGTCAGTTTTCTCGGTTATTGACCCTTTATTGTTCTCATTTGAGTTTATCATACCGTTGTTAATTCTGGTTGTCGACTCTTATTGGCCTTGTTAGAGTTTATCGTGTCGTCGGTATTCTCGGTTATTGACTCTTCATTGATCCTTACCGTGTTGTCGGTATTCTCGATTATTGATTTTTCGTTGATCCTTACTGTGTCGTCGGTATTCTCGGTTGTCTACATTTTATTGACCTTGTTGGGATTTGCCGTATTGCCGGTATTCCCGGTTATCGATTCTTCATTGATCTTGTTGGAGTTGCCACATCATGGTACTCTCGTTCGTGGTTGATCCCTTTGTCGATCTTGTGTGGAACTATCATGTCATTGATATTCCTGGTGTGATGCATTGATTGTTATCATTATTGATTGTGTGAGCATTCATGCTTTGTATTGATATCCGGGACTTGCCATTGTTTCGGGACAGTTGATTTGCAGATGTATCATGTGATATCAGTTCCTATCAGTATTGGGTTACGATTGTGCGACCCAGCCGACAGAATCGAACTTGACCAGATTATTCTATACTCGAGATATGTTTCTGTTTGGAAATCTTGGTAGTGTTTCGGATACAGTACAGGTGATTACTTTTGAATTCCTTCATTACTTAAGGACACGAGGCGTGGGTTATGGTAAGAATTGATTGTTATGGTTGTGACAGGTTGGTAAGGTTACTTCGGTGAGATCATATTGGAATTATTCTTACCTTGTAATTACATTGATATGTATTGTTTTTGTGATGTGATCGTTATCATTGTTGAGTATTATGGCTGACCTCGTCGTGGGCTTTATCTTTTAGGTACTCGGAGTTCGAGCGAGTAGCGGTCGTGAAGGGATGAACTTTCCGGTGATACTGGCTATGGCGTAGTTGTTGGGATTCGAGTGTTCTTTCTGGTTTCTATAATTCCGCTACAAATGTATTTAATTATGTTTCATCCGCTGTGTGTGTATGTTTCTTAATGGCTTTCGATATTCTTGAACTGTGTTTCTATCCGCTGTGCGTGTGTGTACTTTCAAAAGGGCCTTTTTGCATTTTTAAACGTTTGCGAAAATGATTTTAGCCTTGTGGGTTCCAATATGGGGCCCACGGCGCTGTAATATTCCCGTAAGGTTTTGGGGGTGTTACAGAAGATGGTATCAGAGCTTTGGGTTTCATAAAACCCGGGCGTGTGTGTTATGTGGCTCTACCGGTGCGGTAGTAGCGTGACTTTTGAAAATGATTTTCTGACTTTTGAGTCAAACCGATTTTGGAGGTTTCAAAATTTTTGAAATATTTTCAAATTGTTGTATTTGCGATGCCAGTGTGTTGTTAGTATGTTGAGCTTTGGATGGGAGTCGTATGCTGGTATCACGTAAGATCATCGACTTCACGGACCTGTAAGTATGTTCTTTCAGTTATTTCAATTTTGATGATGATTATTTGAGCATGGTGTCGTGATTTTGAGATATTTCGGGATTGAGATACTGATTATGACAGGTGTTGAGTTTCGAGGACGAAACTTATTTAAGTGGGTGTATATGTAATATCCTATAATTTCACTATGAATTTTTCGCATTATTTTATCAGGGATGTACTGTACAGAGTGGGACCGACACGATATGAGCGGATAATTTTGGAAACCGTGACACTTGTGCCAGTATGTCATCGAGGTTATTTTGATTCTATGATATTACATGCTTGGTGTCTTTTTCGATGTCGGATATACCGTATGAGTATTTGTATGATTGCCGTACTTGGTCGACAATTGTAATTGAGGATATCGTGCATCAGATGTATCGTATGGAAATGTTATCGGAACGAGTATATGTATTCGGCATGTCGCGTGTATGTGTTCGGTTTATTGAGACGACAGACAGGGGCGGAAATGGATAAGTATGGATTTGTTAACGTACGTTAAGACTTTGAGATAACGTACGCTAAGTGGTACGTGTTACGTACGTTAAGAGTAAGGTATTACGTATGTAACAAGAGGAATCGGACAGTTGGGCCTGGTGTCGGCAGCTTTCGGCGCGGATGTGGACAGGTGAGTCAACGGATGGAGTTACGTACGTTATACAGGATGTATTACGTACGTAATACGAGTATAATACAGTATCAAGTCAACATACGTATTACGTACGCAACGGAATAAGTGTTACGTACGTTACGGGTCGGCTGGCCGAGTCGTGGCCGAGTGGACCTGTAGTGGCCGAGCATGGTCGGCAGTGACTAGCTGGGATGGCCGATCACGGTCGGCAGTGACTCGCTGGGGGCTAGGACTGGCCGATTACGTACATAAGGCAGTGGCCGGTTACGGCCGTAAGGGCGAGTTACGTATGTAAGCCAGCTGCCGGTTACGTACGTAAGGGTGCCGAACGAACTGGACAGTGAGGTAGGCCACGGCCGGCTACGTACGTTAGGACCCGCCGGTTACGTACGTAACTGGCCGGCAGGTCTCGGCCTATATAAGGCCTGGACCGAGTCACCCTTATCATTTTCCATTTTTCTCCGTCCCTTTTGCGATTTCTTCAGCAAAGTTGATGGTTTTGAGTAGAATCAACTTATAACAACATGTTCTGGAAGTTGGAATCATGGATTAACATCATCCTCCACCCGGATCGAAGGTAAGAACACATGAACTTTTGGTTTTTGGATGTTCTTGAGGTTTCTTGGTGTTTTGGCCGATTTGCTCCATTTTGATTCAGATTATTGGTAGAACTTGATTGTATACTCGTAATCATTCAATACTCTTGAAGTTTTGTGGAACAAATTCGAGTATTTCTTTGTTAAAATGATTA
Organism: Orobanche coerulescens; assembly: GCA_033398695.1. Lineage (NCBI taxonomy): Eukaryota > Viridiplantae > Streptophyta > Magnoliopsida > Lamiales > Orobanchaceae > Orobanche > Orobanche coerulescens. Next base: position 131,627,215 of record CM065809.1, read on the forward strand.
AATTGGATTATGCCTTCAAAGTGTTTGATGAAATGCCTCAATGAGTAGAACTTGGAAAATTCTACACGTTTTCGTATGAATGATGGTTGAATTGATATTGTTGTGATGATTCTTGGTATTTACGAGAATTTTGTAAAGGGAAGATAATGAATTGGTGATCAAATGATTCGATTATGTTGTTATGATTATGGAATCGTAATATTCTCGATGTTCTTGGTAGTTTGTTGCGATTCGTGATGTTATGAGAAGTATATATGTTGAAGACGTCGTTAGGACCATTGAACACCAAATTTCGGCTTGTGTTCGTATTGTTAAGAGTTGATACGGTTTGGTTTCGTATGATCGAGATGTCGTTGAACCATCGAGTTTGATTAGTTGGTCATTTCGGTTGATTGTTATTGAACGTATCGTTAACTAATTATTGCATTAGGTTGCGTTTAGTGATCGTTGAAGTTAACCGTTGTCTTTGCGGACGAGTGGGTCATGCGGAGCTTGTAGACGAAGACGGCGGGATTGGTAGTGGCTTCGTCGAATTGGTATCAAGGCAAGTTATGCTTGCTCAGTTCATAATGTTAATAAATGATTTCGTTTTCATTTCATTTATGATTCATATAGCAATGGTATTATGGAATATATGAATTGTCGGAATGGTGGTATGTAAGATAAATCATAATGTATATGATTTTAAGGATGTCTAGTGGAAATGGGAACGTGAATTATAATTTGGTCTATTGCATGAGAAGTTGGATATCAAGGTTAGTTATCGTGTCGATGTTGAACTCGGAATGGTGGTTTGGTATTAGTTATGGATTGTACTTCATTTTGGATTGTCGGATAAACCGTGTATTCGTTCAGGGCGGTTGGTCGTGGAAAGGTTAGCGTCTCCAGCTTGAGGTAAATTAATATTGTTAGATTATGATAATCATCATGTTGCATTATTGCATGTGTGTGTTGATATTCCATGCGGTGAATGTGCACCATTGTTTGTTACGTTTTGTGAAGTGCTCTTTCTTGAGCCGTAATCTGTGGGGCCGATGTGTTGGGGATAAAACCTATATGGTGCCCGAATGGAAATGTGTTAGGGGATAAGACCTAAATGGCACCTATGTCCGGAGTGTTCCTGAGTAGATGCTTCTGTGACCCTCGGCTGTTGCCTTGGGAGTTTATGCGATATTGTCTGGAGTATTCCTGAGTAGATGCTTCCGTGACCCTTGGCTGCTGCCTTGGGAGTTTATATGCTATTATTATATGCATTGTTGAGCATGCTGTTGACTACTGTCTGACGGAATACGACATTGTGGTCGTGTCAGTCTTTCATGATCGAGTTATTGTTGCCCTCTTAGAAAATCTTCTGATCCTTGTTGGATATGCGTTTCTTCGAGATCTGTTGTCATGTTGTATCGTGGCATATCTGGAGTCAGATACGTTCTGATTGTTCATGTGTAGGATTTTCGGGACGGGCACGTGTAGCATATGTTGGTTTCGACCTCATATTGAACCGTGCACATGAGACGTACTTCGTGAGGCTGATTAGGTACGAGACCAGACGTGTATTGATCAATACCCGTGGTTGGCTTGTACACGGACACATGTCCGGATCGAGCGTATCGTGACGTCCATCTTGAGTCTTATTGATTGGTCATTCACAGTCCATGTATAATTGGGTCTGTTCGATATTCGGGTTGTCTTTGAAACCCCGTATATATGAGTTGTATATGGTTGACGATTTTATTCTCTCGTGTATCTATCGCCGTTGAACCTTTACTAATCTCGTTCGTAGTTACCATATCGATGGTCAACTCATTGATATCGATCCTTTATAAATCTCGTTTGGAGTTCACCCTGTCATTGGTAATCTCGTTCGTTATTGATCCTTATTGATTCCGTTTGGGAGTTGTCTCACCATTGGTATTCTTGGTTATTAGTCCTTGATTGATGTTATTGGAGTTTACCATGTCGTAAGTATTCTCGGTTGTCGATTCCTTGTTGCTCTTGTTGGAGTTTACCGTCGTTGGTATTCCCGATTGTTGGTCCTTATTGATCTTGCTAGAGTTTACTGTGTCGTCAGTATTCTCGGTTATTGACCCTTTATTGTTCTCATTTGAGTTTATCGTACCGTTGGTAATTCTGGTTGTCGACTCTTATTGGCCTTGTTAGAGTTTATCGTGTCGTCGGTATTCTCAGTTATTGACTCTTCATTGATCCTTACCGTGTCGTCGGTATTCTCGATTTTTGATTCTTCGTTGATCCTTACTGTATCGTCGGTATTCTCGGTTGTCGACCTTTTATTGACCTTGTTGGGATTTGCCGTATTGCCGGTATTCCCGGTTATTGATTCTTCATTGATCTTGTTGGAGTTGCCACATCATGGTACTCTCGTTCGTGGTTGATCCCTTTGTCGATCTTGTGTGGAACTATCATGTCATTGATATTTCTGGTGTGATGCATTGATTGTTATCATTATTGATTGTGTGAGCATTCATGCTTTGTATTGATATCCGGGACTTGCCATTGTTTGGGACGGTTGATTCTGAGATGTATCATGTGATATCAGTTCTATCGGTATTGGGTTACGATTATGCGACCCAGTAAGAGAATCGAACTTGACCAGATTATTCTATACTCGAGATATGTTTCTGTTTGGAAATCTTGGTAGTGTTTCGGATACAGTACAGGTGATTACTTTTGAATTCCTTTATTACTTAAGGACACGAGGCGTGGGTTATGGTAAGAATTGATTGTTATGGTTGTGACAGGTTGGTAAGGTTACTTCGGTGAGATCATATTGGAATTATTCTTACCTTGTAATTACATTGATATGTATTGTTTTTGTGATGTGATCGTTATCATTGTTGAGTATTATGGCTGACCCCGTCGTGGGCTTTATCTTTTAGGTACTCGGAGTTCGGGCGAGTAGCGGTCGTGAAGGGATGAGCTTTCCGGTGATACTGGCTATGGCGTAGTTGTTGGGATTCGAGTGTTCTTTCTGGTTTCTATAATTCCGCTACAAATGTATTTAATTATGTTTCATCCGCTGTGTGTGTATGTTTCTTAATGGCTTTCGATATTCTTGAACTGTGTTTCTATCCGCTGTGCGTGTGTGTACTTTCAAAAGGGCCTTTTTGCATTTTTAAACGTTTGCGAAAATAATTTTAGCCTTGTGGGTTCCAATATGGGGCCCACAGCGCTGTAATATTCCCGTAAGGTTTTGGGGGTGTTACACCCTGGCACCCCACATCGGTAACAAACTATACCACCCACGAACATATCACGACTTTATGGTGATCTTGCTGAAATCATAGTGGAACTACTGACACTGCTAGCTCCACCACATTGCTTAGGTAATGTGACTCCTCGACATCTGCCGGGACTCTCTTGAACTCTGGGTCTCGGCCCTCTATGACTCGAACCACTTGATTCACTTCGGCTTCATTTCTGTTGTTCTCTATACCCCATAGCATCTTGTACATCTTTCTCCACAAGTTTTGCTCGTTCCACTAGCTCAAGATAATTTCGCAGGTTAAATGCCGACAGTCTTGATCGAATAGGAAATTGTAGACCGTCTTGGAATTTTCGGCATTTATCATATTCATCTTCCACCACTCTCACCGTGACAAGTTCGTGAATCAAGCCTCGAACTCTTCTACTGTCATGCCTCGTCTTTGAACTAAGTTCATAAATTCCCGCTCTTTGTCATTTCGAAATGATTCAGTAAAGTACTTCTCATGGAACATTTTATCAAACATTTCCCATGTAATCACTATCTGCTCTGTGTTACCAGGTCCTGGTGCCTTTAACATTGCCTTAGTATCTTTCCACCAGTCGTAAGCTTGGTCCATAAATAGATACGCCGCCAAATTAACACGCTGATCCGAATCTAACTGCATAACCTCAAAAATATCCTCCATGACCTTGAACCAGTTATCGGCCTCAAGTGACGGTCCTTTGCCAGAGAATTTTGGTGGTTGAAACTTCAAAAATTTCTCAACCAACCTGCCCGGCTCTTCTTTTGCTTTCGCTTTACTCAATCCTGCCAGTGTTGCCTCAATTTTCGTATCGAAATATTTTGCCATTGACTCAAACATCTGATTCTGGGAAAGTTGTTGCCGCTGCTCCTCTTGGCTTGTTTGTCCAACCGTTTGAGTATCCTGAGGAGTGCTTGACTCCACTCTCTCAGCCCGCTGTGACAGTCCCTCCTGATTCATATTTTACCGATTTTGCAAATAATACAGATATGCAAGACCAACATAATAATATTCATGTTAGTTAACAACCCAATAATTCCTACACTACTTGACTTACTGCCTATGCCACTGCCACGACCTAGACACAATAATCACACCTGCAGAACCTATACACCTAGGCGCTCTAATACCAAGCTGTGGTGCCCCGGGCCCGCCGCTAGCCCGTGCACCAACCTACGACACAACCTAAACTGCTAGACACAAATTACCACAATTTCAATTACCTGAAATAAAAAATTCCGCACATTCTATTATGACTAAATGGAAATATCACTTCAAAATAAAAATATCAGAGTCTCACTCACAGTGGAAACATATAAAATTGACGCAACACCACTAAATAATAAAATAGATATTTCCAAAAATTCGCAACAACCACGCTCACTATTTATTTCACGACATCCGCGATAATATATTACATTTTTTGAATATATTACAATATTTGAGACATCCCACGAACCACTAATCGACATCACGAGACAGACCGTGGCAGTTGTTAGGAATATGCCCTCGAATGCCACTCAGAGGATGAGAGAGAAGGGGTATTGTAGTTGTAATTATGAAATTATCAGTAAAAGGCAATATGATTCATTTATTGTTTTATATATTTCAAATGCATTCTTGATTTGGTAAACATTAAAGTGAAGTCCATGTAAATAAGAGCGAATATTCCACTCTCGTTACTAGATAAGAGAAAATGCACTGGAAGTGTTTAAAGCTTATTTACGTAAACCGTTCGCAAGTCGATAAACTTAATTGGGCATTAAGTTTTCAGTAAGACTTGTATAACTGGTGCTAGGACATGTGCATGTCGTGATAGCATAGTTATAAGTATATTAATGGGACCAGTGTACTCGAACACGACTCATACTTAATTCAGTCACACGGTATTCACTCTTGGAGAGTCGGTGACGAATCGAAAGATTGTGATAGTATACATGGACCTTTGACTTGAGGGTTCAGTAAGAGATGTGCCTGTGACATTTAGTTTGTCATTAGTAGTTAGACCTATTTGCTTAATCTCTGGGTCAACCTCGAAGTGCAGACTATACAGGCAGGTAGCAGTCTTTACTGTACGCCAAGAAAGGATTCTATATCCTCTTAGTGAGCAGGCGAATGTCCTATACGGTTAATGGCAAATAAGATCATAAGTCTTCGGCCAAAGCATTCTGATTTAGTCGTATTGGATACACTTGTAATCAGTCGGTCTTGATTTGCATTAACACATGTATAGTGTATAGTCAACAGTAGGGTTTGACTGTAACACCCCCAGATCCGACCGGGAATATTACAGCACCATGGGCCCTGAGACGGAACCCATAAGGCTGAAAGAAATATTTACAAACATTACAAATACGCCTATGCGACAATGACGGTAATATCTTTAAGAATATACAAAGACTTTATAAAACCCAATAAAACAGTACCGTCGAGAAACTCTCATTTGAAAATACCAGGCCACAGGGCCGAAACTCACTAATTTAGAAAACGATTTTGCAAAGTAACTTAAGTTACCAGATAATGAAAGGTGATTAAAAAATACTCACGCAGAGAAAATGTCAAACAGTTAAAAGTACTCTAGCAGCGGAATACAACAACTATTCAAAGATACTCGATACACAAACACATGCCATAACCAGTATCCTTCGTGAAGCTCATCTCTTCACGACCGCTACAAGCTCGATATCCTAAGAACCTAAGACGAAAGGCTACGACGGGGTAAGCCATAATACTCAACAATGATAACGGTCACATCACATAAATAATTACATACCAATGAGATACTAAGTAAGAATACTACCGATGTAATCTTACCGCCATAACGTTACCAAAATTCACATCTCGTATCCTCAACAACATGATAAGCTCATACCTAAACATATGTACTGTATGTTGTCAAAACATTATCATAACTCACTGTTACGAAATTTACTAACTCTATCCAAGCCAATCCATCGGGTAACATCATCACGTCTCAACACGATAATCGATTGTCCATCAAAAGACAAATACTAAGGGAAATACGAAACATACCTCGAGATGCACAATACCTCGACAATCATGTCAGTCTAATCTGAGATCAAATCTATACATCATACGAATAGGGTCCTAACACAAGACCTACAAATGCAGACTCATATGACAACGTCAATATGCTCACAACAATAACAACAATGTATACTCAATGGAAATCTGATGATCCAGCGCACACAGCATAGATCCCAAGATGATCCTACTAGATCAACATGAGGTGGATAACCAATAATACACATATGCACAACTACAACACATGGTAAAACCAACGATGTGAATCCACACGATTCCATCAACACAACACAGGGTAATCCAACGATCGAGCGCCCTTAGCATAGATCCCAAGATGATCCCGTAGGACCAACACAAGGTGGAAAAACCCATCCAATGATCCAGCGCCCTCAGCATAGATCCCAAGATGATCCCGTCGGATCAACACGAGGTGGACATCTGATCCAGCGCCCTCAGCATAGATCACACGATCCGAACGGATCAAATACAACATACACACCACGACTATGCATACACGTAGGCAAATCAATATGTTCATCAACATGAACGACATATGAATCAATAACATGAATGACACTAGGACAAATCAACTTAGATGACCTCATGATCAACAACATTAATGACAATATGCATGATCAAAATCCTCAACATTAAACAAAATCAAATTAAGATGCTTGCCCGAGGCCTTCGAGAGCAATCTTGATGTCGAAACTATCACCGATGATTAGCCTCAATGCTCGACGATCCAAAATACCACGGACCATAGATAACTCATATACTCGTCTTTACCACAATGTATCCTCGATACCCAAGCATATCAATAAAAAATGTAAATCATATACATTATGATTTAATTCCAAAATTCAGAAAACAACATACAACCCCCAATCTCCAGAGTTTACAATTATAATCATCACTATACGAATTATAAATGAATGAAACTAAAACCATTCATTAAATATTATAAACTGAGCAAGTAATAACTTGCCTCGATACCGATGAAGCCGTTACCAATTCCTTGCCGTCGTTTACCAGTTCCTCGGCCCTGATTAATGCAATCCACGAGCATCCTCGAACTCCACCGTAAGGCGCGGTTCTTATTACCGATCAATAATCTCAACCTATTACAATAATCGATAAACAACAAGTTCAATAACAATCAACGATCGATATAACCAATCCACAAGCTCAGCGGTTTCACAATATCTCGTTTAACCACAAAACCAAACAATCCAACTCAAACAATTACAACCCACAACCACAATATGATTACATAAACTATCTGTTGACGTAGCGCACATTAATCACTTAATGTAGCGTGCGCTAAGTCACTTCAATTAGCATGCGTTTGCCAGTCGGCTAGCGTGCGATAATGACATGTAGTGGCATGCATTACAGGTACCGATCAACATATGGCGATGACGAATACGAATGTAAAGGAAATCGTACTCCAAGATCAATCATAACCTATCCAAATTCAATCTCATCATCATGATCCATATCTTATCAAGAACATATGAACTCAATCACTATCATCAACAATCAAACCAACCCAATAACAAGTATTGTATCATTCTTAATCTGGAATAACCCCATATCATGATTCATACGATATCAACATAATTCAGAAATCCATCTTCATATCTAAAAACACCGATAATTCAACATACAATCATTTTGCTATGTTCTATTTATCAAAAGTTCTTCAAGATCACTAAGTGATTCGAAACCATGTCCAAAGTCATCAAAACAACATCAACATAACTCAGTAATTCATCTCAAAATCGTACTTATCAACTCAAGAACATCATATACAATCCAAAACGAAATCCCAAAGTGAAGAGTAATTACCTCTCTGGAGGAATGAATTTAATCCCAAGGTTGAATCCGTTCTCAATTACTTCCAATCTCCAAATGTTGTTAGGAACGATCAACTCAAGTGTTTGGAACCTCAAACTTCTCTCTAAGAACTCTCTCTATCAGTTCACAGGAAGAAAATGGATGAAATGCCTCTTAACACCCATCTATCCTTTTATATACTGCACATTACTAGCATGCGCTAAAACTTGTATTTAGCGTGCGCTACAGCCCTAGCGTGCGCTATCCTTCGTTGATAGCATGCACTATCGAAGTCCAAAGGCTACTGCCTTGTTTCGCACATCAGCTTACGTACGTAATGCCCATGTAATAACGTACGTATATACTCTGTCTAGCGTACGCAAGTCTTTAACCTTAGCATGCACTAAATGTAGTTGACTTGCTACAGTCTGCGCCTACCCCGAAGATGTTCATGCCCCCACATGCCAAAGCACCCGCGATTACTGGGATTCCCTTCGACCGATCTGAAATTAGCGTGCGCTAACCTTAGGATTTAGCGTGCGCTAGACCTTCATAGCGAACATCCGTTGACCTTATCGGAACATGCGCCGAAAGTGGTAGGGTCCACACGTACATTCCCTCTGGTCTGTTCTGTACTAGCGCGCGCTATTATTGGCCTCTAATGTACGCTAAAGCTGCACATTAGCGTACGCTATGTCCACATACTAGCGCACATTAATTCAGGCTATACTTAGCCATTTCCAAATGTTCTGTCCGTCGTCTCGACATACAGAACACGAACATATGGCATACTGAATACATATACTCAATTCAATAACATTATCATACGATATACCGGATATCAAAATTAAAACAATGATACACGATATCCTCAATTATAACTGTGAACCAATCACGGCAATTATACCAATACAAATGTTTCAGTCCTTCAATTATTTTATCCATACTGTACAGATTCCACAGTGTACAATATAACTCGGATAAAATAACATTAAACAATCATAGTAGAAATTCAGGATATTACATTCTACCCCACTTAAAATAAGTTTCATCCTCGAAACTTGCAATCTGGGCACAATCAAAAGTTCAACAACAATATTCAGAATCCATCATGATAACAATAAATCATCACCACACGTAAATAACCAAAACGAAATACTTACTCGTATATGAAGTCGATTATCTCCCGTTATTACTAGCAAATGATTCCCCTTCAAAGCCTCAACATTCTTACTATCACACTTTCATGAACTCAACACAATGCGCCGTTATAACTCAATTATGGAATAACCCATCCGTGTCAAAGCCTGTCTGCCCGATTACACAATCCAGTCCCCATCCTGATAAAACAAGTAATACACGATACATCTGTGAAACAACTGCCCAAAACTATGGCAACAACTTCCGAAACATCGATACAAAGTCCGAACGCTCATACGATCAATAACAACCAAGAATAACCTCACACAGTAAGCTGTGACACGATCAACACAGAACCACAAAGATAGATATACGAAATAATAATATTCTCAAAACGTTACACAAATCACATACAGTGGAGTGGGAACAACCAATCAGTACGGCTCAAAATTCAAAAATCGCAATAGCAAAATCACGCTTCCACCACATCAATAGAGCCATATAGCACATATATGCTCCAGTTTCACAAAATTCAAAGTTCCAAAATCATATTCTGTACTAAATCTACAATACGCGACATATTTCCCTTATTTAATCAATCAACCGGTCATCCCTGGATAACCAAACTACCATACTAAAGTTCGAATCTCTTTTCATCGTACTATTATTGTGTTATCCAGTCTGTGAGTCTTACTCAGAACTTCACCATGTTATGCATTATGTACTACGTTGGTACGTATACCAATCACACTTTCAAAACAGCTTTGAAATCATACAATATTGTCCATAGGAATCCATTTCCGAAAGTTCTTTCAAGAATTTGAAAACTCAAAATATAAATTTTGGTAAGACCACAAAATCAATTTTCGAAAAGTTAAACCGGCTCGTTAATGCCAAGTATTCGATAACAATTTCCTTCGAATCCACACGATTTCGAAGTTTTAAAATGAAAACTATGCAAATGATTTACCACATCCATACTCCAGTATACCAATTCGGCTCATCACCAATTCCACTGACATTCCATCGGAAAACCACACGATAGAGTTCCAAAATCTTAATGTATGGATTTCGATAGAAATTCCTTTCTCCACTTATGACTCGCAACGTCGGCCATTATCCCATCCTGGATCACCTCAACCATGCTATGACAAAACATTGAATACTCAACAAATCAAACAACGAAAGACTACCCGAGAAGTTTTGTTTGAACAAATAAATTAAACTCCAAAAGGCAATAATAAAATAGATAAATGATTGGTACAATGTTTTACAAATCTCGGGAGTTTTAGAAAAATAGAAAAGCCTTTTTGAAACATTAGGGTCCCAGCCGATATCCTGTTCCACATTACAAGAAGTTTATAAAGTAGAAAACCCCTTTTTGGACCCCAAGTCCTGAGTTATAAAACTATTTCAAAATCGATTGGGTCTCGGCCCAAAATCATTTTCCGTAAAGCATTCATAAAACATTTATTTTGAAAAGTATCATTTTCAAATGTTGAAAAACAGTTTCATATGCCACAAATGAATTAACATGACTACACGTTCCTCTAAACAATCCACAACAGTTCTCCCAAGTACGTAATTCCATTTTCCATGTTTACTCGACCTATTGATTTTCCATAATCGCAGTTTCTCAAGATCACCGATTCTATCCCAACTATTATGTTATGCTACCTCATAGCGTAACACATAATATTCTTCTGAATCTCAAAGCATATCAACTTAGAATGACAATAATTCTAAATGAAACTCAAAAATCCAAATACTTACAAATTGTGAAGCCGACGATTTCCCGTGATACTGGAACATGTCTCAACTCTAGAAAGTACTCGACACATATATTTTCAAAACACATCTTTAGCAAAATCAGTTCAACTCGAGAACACAACACATCTCTTTCCATAGAATCATGTTAACGCCATTTGGAAAAGTTTGCAATAATTACAGTACCACACTGGTAAACCACATAACACACAAGCCCGAGTGAACAACAAAAACCCAGGGCTCTAATATTCGTCAATCGACAACTCGAATGACGCGACAAAAACATGACTCGACTCGACCCGACTACCTAGGTTTTATCTCCCTAAGCTCTGATACTATATTCTGTAACACCCCTAGATCTGATCGGGAATATTACAGCGCCGTGGGCCTCAAAACGGAACCCACAAGGCTGAAAGAAAGATTTACAAACATTACAAATACGCCTAAGCGCCGATGACAGTAAAAATATACGAAGACTTTATAAATCCCGATAAAACAATATCGTCGAGAAACTCTCATTTGAAAATACCAGGCCACACAGCCGATACTCACTAATTTAGAAGACGATTTTCCAAAGTAACTTAAGTTAACAGATAACGAAAGGTCATTTAAAAATACTCACGGAGCGGAAATGGCAAACAGTTAAAAGTACTCTAGCAGCGGAATACAACAACTAGTCAAAGATACTTGATACACAAACACATGCCATAGCCAGTATCCTCCACGAAGCTCATCTCTTCACGACTGCTACAAGTTCGATATCCTAAGAACATAAAAAGAAAGCCTACGATTGGGTCATCCATAATACTCAACAATGATAACGGTCACATCACATCAATAATTACATACCAGTGAGATACTAAGTAAGAATACTACCGATGTAATCTTACCGCCATAACTTTACCAAAATTCACTTCTCGTATCCTCAACAACACGATAAGCTCATACCTAAACATTTGTATTGTATCTCAACAATACCCAAGGTTCTCAAAACATCATCATAACTCACTGTTACGAAATTTACTAACTCTATCCAACCCAATCCATCGGGCAACATCATTGTAATACCCGGTTGTAATTCATTCATTTTCATTCAGTAATTATCAGTCTGTAATTGTCACTCAGTAATTTTCACTCTTTAATAATCACTCATCATTCATGAGTCACTCATTTGCGTTCAATGTTGGCATGTTGTAATCGTATATCAGTTACCGATCGTCATTTTATCTCCATTTTTAGATCGAGACGGGAATATTATCATTTTCATTGTGATTGATAGCCTTGTACTGGGAGTATCATCTTTGGTTTGTGTTAGACTTGTTCAATTCCACATTCGTATGGTATGTCGGATCATTCATCAGTCGTAGCGAGGAATCGGAGTTATCGGATTTATTCACCTTGGCCAGCATTGAGTTACGGCCGTAAGGTTCTGGGATACGGCCGTAAGTTCAGCGGGTACGGCCGTAAGATCGGGCCGTTACGGCGTACGTGGTCAATGGTGCCAGGCATTTTGGCCGAAGGTGAGTTACGGCCGTAAGGAGGATTGGATACGGCCGTAAGTGGTGTTCGTAAATTTCGGGTGTTGTCGACCAAGGGTGACTTACGGCCGTAAGGGTTGCGTCATACGGCCGTAAGTCGAGGCAGGTACGACCGTAAGGCTTGGCCGGATACGGCCGTACGCTGCAGGCAGGATGTCTGGCCATTTTTGATGAAGGCGGGTTACGCGTTGGCCGAATACGGCCGTATCATCCGAGTTACGGCCGTAAGGTGTGCGGGTACGGCCGTAAGGATGTCGGCGGATGTTTTTGACGAAGACGGGTTACGCCCGTAACTCAGGAGCGGTTACGGCCGTAAGTCTGTCGGCAGGCTTTCGGACGAAGCCGAGTTACGGCCGTATGAGTTGGACGGTTACGGCCGTAAGGCCGTTGACTTGGAATGTTACGGCCGTAAGAGGGCCGAGTTACGGCCGTAACTTCCGGCAGTATTTAAGGACTCGGTCGGGACATTCTTCCTCATTTTCATTCCTTTTCTTCTTTTATCCGAGAGAGTGGGTTGAGGGAGAGATTTTGCCATCATCAATCACTTGAGTGTGTAATTTTCATCATCTTCATTCATTTGGGAAGCTTGGATACTTGTTTTAACTCGTGTTCATCGGATCGAAGTAGTTGGATCTTCAAGAGGTAATTTCTTCAACACCTTGGACTTCGATTTTGTGTTGATATATGATGTTTTAGACGTTATAATCATGTTATATGAAGGGATATGTATATGATTATGAGTTTGTATAAGGATTCATTGGATTATTGAGGGATTTTTCAAGAACACTTTGAATATCGAGTTGAAATTGGGGGTTTTCGATTAATTGTCGTTATAATCACGTTTTCGGATATTCATTTTGGATTATTGATCATTTGGAAGATGTTTGTTGGTTTGAAACACTTCTTGGGGGATTTGATAGTGGCTCATTGAGATTTGATTGTAAACAATCGGAGTATGGCCACAACGTATTCGATATAATGCCCCAATGAATTTAGTTTAATCGTATCGACGTTTTGAGTTCATTATATTCGCGTTTGATTCGTATATTGAACGGGTTGTTGGATATTGTATAATTCAAGGTTGTTCGAGCGACCGATATCTCAATTAGGACGTCGTTCGTGGAAGGATAATTGTCACCGGTATTGTGTAAGTTGATTCTTACTCAGTTAAAAGGATATTCATTTCCTTTTGTTGTTGTTCATTCATAATCGTAACTCATTCATCATTGTGTTAACCGTATTAAAACTTGTCATTGTCAATTAATCACTTCAGTTACAAGGAACGACGGTTCCAATCATTTCGTTGAGCTATCATTCATTTCACTATCATTTTATCTCGGTGAGTCATTATTCGTTTCCGATGTCACTTTTGTTATATCGTGGCATTCCGGGTCATACTGGCGTGTCGGTTGGTATGTGTAGGATTTTCATGTCGGGCACATTTATGTCGTGTGTTGGTTGTTGGCCTCACATTGGACTCTGCACACGAGTCGATTGCTTCGTGAGACTGATTAGGTACAAGACCACGCGGGTATTCGATCGATACTCGTTAGTGGCTTGTGCACGGCGCCACCCTTTGAGCCGTACTGTTAGTTGATTCATACAGCATGTTTGATTGCGTATGTTTTCAACAAGATTGGGTTATAATCTAACCGACTCATTTTAATCGAACTTGTGGTTTATACTACATATTTATATGATTGTGTTTATTCAACTCTGGAGGATTGCTGTTCTGTATAACTGACCCCGTTTGGGGATATTTGTTTCTCAGGTCATGGTAAGGCAAAGGCACAGGGAGAGCACGTTGACGGCGAGGAGTCCCAATGATACTAGAAGGGGCCCCCAGTCTTTTCAGTCATTTTGTTTCCTTCATTTATTCTGCTGCAGACATTCCGTTTGAATACTCATTTCACTTAGTGTCGTATATTTTATCTCCATATAAAATATACATGTATTCTGAAATATCCTGGATGTGTTGTATGAAACTCCTCATCGGAGTAATTATTGTTGTAATGTGGTTTGGTACTACATTTACCCTGTGTAATTCATCATTTTCATTTGCCTGGTGGGTCCCAGTCGGGGATTCACGGCACTGTAATATCCGCCTAGTTTGGGGTGTTACAGAGTTGGTATCGGAGCGTGGTTTTGAATACTACCTTCCGAGTCATGTCTCATTTGAAATCATCGTCATCGGACTTGTATCATTGGACTTTCGCGTCACGTGTGACCTGTGCAGATGCCGAGCCAATCAGACCGAAAGAACTGTAAGACTTCTAACGCCATGGTATAATTTCTGGCAATTATCATTCATTCATAATTCATCAGTTAACAATCCTCAAACATCATTTTCATTTTGACCAGGACGGTCATTTTAACTCATTAATCACTCAATTCATTTCATTACTCGGTTGTTGATCTGGAAGATCATATCATTAATCTTGTTAACTTGTTCAAGATAATCATTTCAATAATTTCATCAGATAATCATGTCACCTCAGTTAATCATTCATGTAACCACTGTGTTAGAGCGTATGCTCATTTTCATCATCTCATGTCATAGTCATAATGTAATATTCATGCGAGAGATATAATCATCATGTGACTTTCCACTTCAGTATGGAAAGAGCTGGCAGAGGACGAGGAGGACGAGGTCGTGGTGCGGGCCGAATCCCGAGATCTCGTGTGAATACACGTGCGAATGCGAGAAATAATGCTAATTCATCGAGCAGCGACGCTGCCACTCATTCACCTGGACGTGATCATTCACTATCGGGGAGTCGTACCCGGGACACGACTCAGTCAGAAGGTGTTCGGGTGGACCCACTTGCTTTTATGCAGGGCATGATGGCCCAAATGACGCAGATGGCACAACTAATGGAGACGATGCATAACTCCACTACTCAAAATCAACAGGCTCCTCCGCCGCCACCTCAGAGGCAAGAGAGGAATGTGAGCAGTATCATCGGCGACATCTCTCGCCAAAGGCCACATACTTTTGAAGGCTCATCTGAGCCGGCGGATATTGTTCATTGGCTCGAACACTTCGAGAAGCTATTTGCGATGGTAGAGTGTCCCGAAGGACACAAAGTTTCAGTTGCGGCTTACTATATGGGTAAGAGCGCTCATTCTTGGTGGTTGTCGTTGAAGCCCACCGAAGGATCGTGTACTTGGGACCAGTTCAAGACTCTCATGATGGAGAGGTATTATCCGGCCCCACTCAGGGAGGCCAAGCTGTCAGAGTTACTCACTCCCGACCCCTCATCAGACGCGGATGTTCTCGCCATTGCCGAGAAATTTCAGGAACTTCTTCCGTTCGCCTCATCTATCATTCACTTTGAGGCGGACAAGATCAAGTATTTCAGCAAGAGGCTGAAACCTCGTATGCGGCTACAGTTGCTTAATCATAATTGCACCACGTTGGCCGAATTCATTGAGAAAGCTCTTACTTACGAGCTTACTGCCAAAGAGATTGCTAAGCAACAACCTTCATCTGCTGGCAAGAAGTCTAAGAACCGTAATCAGTCTGACGGGAGTCAGGCCACTTTCAAGAAACCACGTGCGGGCTATACCTTCTCTGAGCGACCTCCTATGGCGTCTAAGCCCGCGGAATCTCAGTCTCGAGCGGCCAGTTCGGCCGTCACCTGTTTCAACTGTGAAGAACAGGGTCATTTCAGCACCAAATGTCCGAAGCAGACTGTCACGTGCCATAACTGTCGAATTGCTGGGCATAGGGCCCGTTTTTTCCGAAAGGGACTCTAAACCCACTCCGGCGTCATCTCAGGCCCCAGGACATTCAAAGATGCAGAATCAGGCCACTCAGTTAGCGTCGTTTAAGACGACAGGAGCTAGCAAGGGCGGAGCCAAGAGCTATCAGACGGGAGCGTCTGGTTCGGGGGCCGGCAAGCCCCAAATTTACGAGATGAAGAAGACCGATGATCCAGAGGCCCGAATGATCTCAGGTACACTCGATATTCTATCCCATCCTGTGTGTACCCTTTTTGATACTGGTGCATCGCATTCATTCATTTCCGAGTCATGTTTGAGTAGACTACGTCTGGGTAGTGCTACTAGTTGTGAGCCTTATGTCATTGGCCTACCTGATGGTAGACGAATTATCGGTAATCGTGAGATTCGTAATTGTCCGATTCGGGCCATGGTCGTATGGCCAGCGGACCTAATCGTAGTAGATTTGCCGAGGGACGACATCATCTTGGGTATTGATTGGATGGATCGTCATGATGCCATCATTAGTGTCCGTAGCGTATGATCACTATCATTTCGCATTTATGGGGTTGAATGTGTGTTTCAGGGAGGTAATCCCGGCTGTTCTGGTAAGGTCATTAATTTGATGAAAGCAGTGCGATTACTCAGTCAGGGATGTGTTGGTTATTGGTGCTATATGACCAAAACCGAGGAATCATCAGTAATATTGACGAATATTCCCGTAGTGAGGGAGTATGCCGACGTTTTCCAGACGAGTTACCTGGTTTGCCTCCACAGAGAGATGTGGAATTCACGATTGAGTTGGAGCCCGGTACGTCCCCGATATCGAAGGCACCGTACCGGATGGCCCCGACCGAAATGCAGGAATTAAAGAACCAACTTGAGGAGTTGTTCGAGAAAGGTTATATCCGACCGAAAGTGCCCCGTGGGAGCACCGATCTTTTTGTCAAGAAGAAGGATGGTTCGTTCCGTTTGTGTATTGATTATCGGGAATTGAATAGGGTGACAATCAAGAATAAGTATCCCTTACCCCGTATTGATGATCTTTTAGATCAACTTCAGGGAGCTTCAGTATTTTCCAAGATCTACTTAAGATCCGGATATCACCAATTGCGGATTCGAGAGTCGGATATCACGAGGACGGCGTTTCGGACACGCTATGGTCATTATGAGTTTGTGGTTATGCCATTTGGATTGACTAATGCACCTGCGGTATTCATGGAGTTAATGAATCGGGTTTTCATCGACTTTTTGGATCAGTTTGTTGTTGTCTTCATCGACGACATTCTGATTTATTCTCGTAGCCGAGAGGCACACGAGGTTCATCTTCATCAGGTTCTCGACGTGTTGAGACGAGAGCAACTTTATGGAAAATTTTCCAAATGTGAGTTCTGGATGTCCGAAGTGACTTTTCTCGGACATGTAATTTCATCAGACGGAGTTCGTGTCGACCCTCAGAAGACGAAGGCTATCCGAGACTGGTTACCTCCGAAGAATGTTAAGGAAATCCGAAGTTTTCTCGGATTAGCGGGCTACTATCGGAGATTTGTGGAGGGATTTTCTAAAATCGCTCAACCTTTGACGAACCTTTTGCGAAAGGATAAGAAATACACGTGGTCCGACGCATGTCAACGGAGTTTTGAGGAACTCAAGAGCCGGTTAATGTCAGCACCTGTACTTTCCTTGCCGCAGGGAACGGAGGGATTTGTGGTTTATAGTGATGTGTCCGGACAGGGTCTCGGATGTGTGCTCATGCAGAATGGAAAGGTTATTGCCTATGCTTCACGGCAATTGAGACCTTACGAGGTTAATTATCCGACTCACGATCTGGAGCTAGCAGCCATGGTGTTCGCTTTGAAAATTTGGCATCATTATCTTTATGGCGTTACCTGTCAGATATTCACCGATCATAAGAGTTTAAAGTATATATTTACTCAGAAGGAGTTAAATATGCGACAGAGGCGGTGGTTAGAACTAATCAAAGATTATGATATCGAGATCCTTTACCACCCGGGCAAGGCGAACATTGTCTCCGACGCCTTGAGTCGTAAGTCCGTGCAGGAGCAGATGCTTGCTCGTTTAACAGTTCAGAAGGAGCTTCAGCAGGAATTCCTTAGACCCGAGATCGAGGTCTGGCTCCAGTGAATTCAGGGACAGCTTTGTATGTTAGAGATTTCGTCGTCACTTGAGAAGGTAATAAGAGAGAATCAGAGTTCAAACCCTTCATTGTTGCACATCCGTGAGAATGTGGCTCAGGGGAAAGCCCCTGGATTCGTGGTCCACGAGGATGGAGTTTTGAGATTTAAGAATCGGTTGTGCGTACCGGCGAATGACGAGTTGAAAAACTCGATTTTGAGAGAAGCTCATGCTACCCCTTATTCTGTTCATCCGGGGTCCAGTAAGATGTACAAGGACTTGAAACAAAATTACTGGTGGAGTAATATGAAGCGAGAAGTCGCAAAATTTGTTTCGAGAGGCTTAACCTGTCAACAAGTTAAGATTGAACATCGGCCGATCGGGGTATGTCAAACCTCTCCCTATTCCGGAGTGGAAGTGGGAAGACATTTCTATGGACTTCATCACGAGTTTGCCGACGAGTCGTCGTGGCATGAATACGATCTGGGTGATTGTGGACCGCTTAACTAAATCAGCTCATTTCCTTGAGATCAAGGATACGTGGGGTCCCGAGAGACTGGCTCAGTTGTTCATCAAGGAGATAGTGAGACTGCACGGTACTCCTAAGAGTATCGTTTCCGATCGTGACGAATTATTTGTGTCTCATTTTTGGAAATCAGTTCATCGTGCTATGGGAACTCAGCTCAATCTCTGTACCGCCATTCATCCTCAGTCCGACGGACAATCAGAGAGGACTATTCAGACATTAGAGGACATGTTGAGGGCATGCGTCCTCGATTGGAAGGACAATTGGGAAGCCCAACTGCCACTGATCGAGTTCACGTATAATAATAGTTGGCATGCCTCCATTAAGATGGCACCTTACGAGGCCTTGTATGGTCATCGTTGTCGATCTCCTTTGTGTTGGGATGACTTGTCAGAATCAATCGGCACCGAGCCCGATATGCTTATAGCCGCCCGGGAGAAGGTAGCTTTGATCAAGAGTCGTATGTTGATAGCTCAGAGTCGACATAAATCATATGCAGATAATCGTCGTCCACCACTAGAGTTCGAGACGGGTGACCACATTTTGGTCAAGGTATCCCCGAGTCGAGGTATTTTCCGTTTCGGAAAACGGGGGAAGTTGAGTCCGAGATTCATTGGACCGTTTGAAATTTTGGATCGAGTAGGCGAGTTAGCTTATCGATTGGCTTTGCCTCCGGCATTGAGCCGAATTCATAATGTGTTTCACGTCTCTCAGTTGCGGAAGTATGTTGCCAACCCGAGTCACATACTTTAGTTCGACGAAATCGAGATCGCGGATGATCATTCGTATGAGGAGCATCCTGTACGAGTGTTGGAGCGGCGAATCAAACAGTTGAGGAACAAGACGATCCCTTTGGTCAAGATTCAGTGGTCCAGACACGGAGTCGAAGAGGCCACTTGGGAAGCCGAGGAGAGTATGCGGGAGAGTTATCTCGAGTTGTTTGACCCTTAGTTTCCGGGACGAAACTCTTTTTAAGGGGGGGAGTATGTAATACCCGGTTGTAATTCATTCATTTTCATTCAGTAATTATCAGTCTGTAATTGTCACTCAGTAATTTTCACTCTTTAATAATCACTCATCATTCATGAATCACTCATTTGCGTTCAATGTTGGCATGTTGTAATCGTATATCAGTTACCGATCGTCATTTTATCTCCGTTTTTAGATCGAGACGGGAGTATTATCATTTTCATTGTGATTGATAGCCTTGTACTGGGAGTATCATCTTTGGCTCGTGTTAGACTTGTTCACTTCCACATTCGTATGGTATGTCGGATCATTCATCAATCGTAGCGAGGAATCGGAGTTATCGGATTTATTCACCTTGGCCAGCATTGAGTTACGGCCATAAGGTTCTGGGATACGGCCGTAAGTTCAGCGGGTACGGCCGTAAGACTGGCCGGTTACGGCCGTACGTGGTCCAGCAGGCTGCCCAGGCATTTTGGCCGAAGGTGAGTTATGGTCGTAAGGAGGGTTGGATACGGCCGTAAGTGGTGTTCGTAAATTTCGGGTGTTGTCGACCAAGGGTGACTTACAGCCGTAAGGGTTGCGGCATACGGCCGTAAGTCGAGGCAGGTACGGCCGTAAGGCTTGGCCGGATACGGCCGTACGCTGCAGGCAGGATGTCTGGCCATTTTTGACGAAGGCGGGTTACGCCTGTAAGGATGGCCGGATACGGCCGTATCATCCGAGTTACGGCCATAAGGTGTGCGGGTACGGCCGTAAGGATGTCGGCGGATGTTTTTGACGAAGGTGGGTTACGCCCGTAACTCAGGAGCGGTTACGGCCGTAAGTCTGTCGGCAGGCTTTCGGACGAAGCCGAGTTACGGCCGTATGAGTTGGCCGGTTACGGCCGTAAGGCCGTTGACTTGGAATGTTACGGCCGTAAGAGGGCCGAATTACGGCCGTAACTTCCGGCAGTATTTAAGGACTCGGCCGGGACATTCTTCCTCATTTTCATTCCTTTTCTTCTTTTATCCGAGAGAGTGGGTTGAGGGAGTGATTTTGCCATCATCAATTACTTGAGTGTGTAATTTTCATCATCTTCATTCATTTGGGAAGCTTGGATACTTGTTTTAACTCGTGTTCATCGGATCGAAGTAGTTGGATCTTCAAGAGGTAATTTCTTCAACACCTTGGACTTCGATTTTGTGTTGAGATATGGTGTTTTGGACGTTATAATCATGTTATATGAAGGGATATGTATATGATTATGAGTCTGTATAAGGATTCATTGGATTATTGAGGGATTTTTCAAGAACACTTTGAATATCGAGTTGAAATTGGGGGTTTTCGATTAATTGTCGTTATAATCACGTTTTCTGATATTCATTTTGGATTATTGATCATTTGGAAGATGTTTGTTGGTTTGAAACACTTCTTGGGGGATTTGATAGTGGCTCATTGAGATTTGATTGTAAACAATCGGAGTATGGCCACAACGTATTCAATATAATGCCCCAATGAATTTAGTTTAATCGTATCGACGTTTTGAGTTCATTATATTTGCGTTTGATTCGTATATTGAACGGGTTGTTGGATATTGTATAATTCAAGGTTGTTCGAGCGACCGATATCTCAATTAGTACGTCGTTCGTGGAAGGATAATTGTCACCGGTATTGTGTAAGTTGATTCTTACTCAGTTAAAAGGATATTCATTTCCTTTTGTTGTTGTTCATTCATAATCGTAACTCATTCATCATTGTGTTAACCGTATTAAAACTTGTCATCGTCAATTAATCACTTCAGTTACAAGGAACGACGGTTCCAATCATTTCGTTGAGCTATCATTCATTTCACTATCATTTTATCTCGGTGAGTCATTGTTCGTTTCCGATGTCACTTTTGTTATATCGTGGCATTCCGGGTCATACTGGCGTGCCGGTTGGTATGTGTAGGATTTTCATGTCGGGCACATTTATGCCGTGTGTTGGTTGTTGGCCTCACATTGGACTGTGCACACGAGTCGATTGCTTTGTGAGACTGATTAGGTACAAGACCACCCGGGTATTCGATCGATACTCGTTGGTGGCTTGTGCACAGACACATTTCCATCCCGGGCGTAGTGTGGCGCCAGCCTTTAAGCCGTATTGTTAGTTGATTCATACAGCATGTTTGATTGCGTATGTTTTCAACAAGATTGGGTTATAATCTAACCGTCTCATTTTAATCGAACTTGTGTTTTATACTACATATTTATATGATTGTGTTTATTCAACTCTGGAGGATTGTTGTTCTCAGATAATCAATTCGTTTGGGGATATTTGTTTCTCAGGTCATGGTAAGGCAAAGGCACAGGGAGAGCACGTTGACGGCGAGGAGTCCCAATGATACTAGAAGGGAGCCCCAGTCTTTTCAGTTATTTTGTTTCCTTCATTTATTCCGCTGCAGACATTCCGTTTGAATACTCATTTCACTTAGTGTCGTATATTTTATCTCCATATAAAATATACATGTATTCTGAAATATCCTGGATGTGTTGTATGAAACTCCTCATCGGAGTAATTATTGTTGTAATGTGGTTTGGTACTACATTTACCCTGTGTAATTCATCATTTTCATTTGCCTGGTGGGTCTCAGTCGGGGATTCACGGCACTGTAATATCCGCCTATTTTAGGGTGTTACAATCATCACATCCCAACACGATAATCGATTGTCCATCAAAAGACATATACCAAGGGAAATATGGAACATACCTCGAGATGCACAATACCTCGACAATCATGTCAGTCTAACCCGAGATCAGATTCATACATCATACGAACAGGGTCCTAACACAAGACCTACAAATGCAGACTCATATGACAACGTCAATATGCTCACAACAATAACAACAATGTATACTCAATGGAAATCCGATGATCCAGCGTACACAACATAGATCCCAAGATGATCTTACTAGATCAACACGAGGTGGATAACCAATAATATACATATGCACATGATGAGTCGATTCTTGATCGACTCATTCTATTCCATTGAGTTGTGTTTTCGTTTGCTTTTTAGTGTTTTTGTTCTCTTTTATGCTTGGTATGTTGTGTTTTTATTTTATAGGTATCCATGCAAAGATTGTGGTGAAATATGTGCTTTTATTGCCAATATTAGAGTTTATGACGATCAATAACAAATCGGGAGCAAAAGCATAGCTCGGGCGATAAAAAACGAAGCAACATCGGTCGTACTTTCTAAATTCCAGAATCATCACTCTGAATTTGGATGTGTTCTATATTGATATAGATTCCTCGTGAAATTAGCTTCAAAACAGTATATCATACGCTAAATTCTGAGGTGTATTGATGCAAAAACGAAAGATCAAGCCGAAGAACACCAAAAATTGGAGTCAAAACAAGAAGAAACGACCCAGGCTGCGTTAGGCAACTCGTCCGTATCACAAGACACGTCCGGGTCATTAAAACAATGAGATTTTCATTTCTGAAGCAGTTCAACACAGGCCGTGTCAGAGGACACGGCCGTGTCACGCGTCTAGTGAGACATTCATTTCCAGAGCAGTACAATACGAGCCGTATCACAGGACACGGTCGGGTCCATTGGGAAGTGAAAGTTGGCATTTCCAGAACATTTCGACACAGGCCATGTCATCTGACACGGGCCGTGTCACTTTTTGGTGCATGACCTTTTTATTGACATTTTTACATGATTTGGAATGATTTTCTTGGCTTTTTTGCTTTATAAAAAGGTCTTGGGGACCTAAGAGGAGGAATAATCTGACCTTGTGAGATATTTTGTGTGGAAAAACACAAGATTTGTGGAGAAAACACCAAAAAAAGGAGGAAAAGAGAGATTTTTTTCATCATCTTCCTTGTATGTTCATCATTTCGAGAAATACAGTAATTATAATTCCTTGTATCATTTGTATGAGTTCTTGAAGGAAGTACATCAAACCTTCATTGGGAATTCGATTTCGGCTTTTACAAGGGAAGTTTTTACCATGTTTTGTTTTACGATTTTCACTATTATTGTTGAAATAATCATGGGTAGCTAATCCTTTCATCTGGGTTTTTAGATTGAGCCACACACATGTTGTCGATTGTTAGTTTTAATTGATTTTCTGGGTAGAGTTTGGGATTGTTCCTCTTTGTTTGTTCTTTGCATAAGAAATTTTGATTTAGATCATCAAACCTATTTCATAAACCAAACCAAACCAAACATACCCAGTATATCCCGCTCAGAGCAGGGTTTGGGGAGGTTAAGATGTACGCAGACCATGTCCCTACTTATTACGGTAGGGAGGCTGTTTCCATGAAGACCCCCAGCTTAGTGCACAGCAGAATCTTGTGTGATAAATACAAAGGAAAACATATGATTCGAAAAAGCTCGTGACCATACCTCAGCCCATGGCTTGATCCACATGGGACTTACCTAAGCGGAATTTGGCTACTTCACTCCCGATGAACGCTGCTCTAACAAAAGAAAGGATGGCTCTGTGCATAGCTCCCTGTCAAAAATACACCACACGCAAAGACAATAGGATAAAATATACAATAAAAGTAAAAATGCAATGCTCTAAGTCAAAGCTAACCGAGACAACCCAACCCTGAGGCTCTCAACTACAGCACCGCTCCCTACAAAAGAATCCACAACTCTGATCTGGCGCCTCCAAGCGCACCTATCAACAGTCATGGTCTCGGAAAGGTTTAAGGCCTTCATATCTAATCTCAGTTGCTCCTCCCACGTACTCCTCGGTCTGCCTCTCCTCCTCTCCCCGACAACCATTAAACTCTCGACCCTCCTCACCGGAGCAGATACCTGCCTCTTGCGGACATCTCAATCTCCCTTCTCTAACTATCGCTGAAATGGGCGCCACTTCCAGCGCGTTCCTGAAAACCCCGTTCGCAATTCTATCTATCATTGTGCGACCACACGACCAACGTAACATTCTCATTTCAGCCACTTCCAACTTGCTCTCAAGCAACTTTCTCAAACCTATTTCATAGTTGTTATTATTATCAAAACGAGGGTTTTTGTCGGAGTCCGCCATCAAACGACCCGATAGAAGCAATTGTTAATGTTTTAAACCTTTTTTACGCGATCTTTTAGCAATTTACCTCATCAAAAGTAGTCAGTTAATAGGGTTCATCCCCATCAAAGGAGTGTCTCTTATTTTCGAAAAGAACAATTGTGATTTTTAGAATTACCGCCATCAAATGGATTTCTTTTAACCGTGAGCAATCGATAATTCCAAACCTTATTTCTTCAAGTATCGGAACTAATAATTGATTACGTCCGTGTCGGTGATTCTAAACTCCCATATCATTCTCATAATTGTAATCTCTTAATTATCCAACCATTAATTCAGTTTTGTTAACGTTTTGTTTATTTTAATTTTATGCGTTTGTGATTGTAATCCTATCAAATCATTCGTGTATTTTACTTTGCCTTACTTTTGTTAATTCGACTACTTGCCGAACATTATTGAATTTCAAACCATTTCCAACTCTTTATGAGATCGACCTCGGAGTTACTTGTCGCTACCTACAAAAGCGATTCGTACACTTGCGAGTTTTAATTTGTTCATCAAGTTTTTGGCGCCGTTGCCGGGGAGTTGGTGTTTAATTTTTGATCTTGTTTTAATAGTAGTTGAATTGTTTTTCTTGATCATTTTTTCATTTTCATTATTTTCGATAAAATCTAAAAAATTCGCTCTAACTTCTTTTCTTTATGCTTGGTAGGAGATCGCTGGGAAACCCGATTCTTCCACCCAGAGACAAAGTTCAAAGAATTAGAGCACCAAAAAGAATAGCCACATCATCAATGTAATATCCAGGGATATTTTTTTTTTCGAGTTACTGTTGAGTTGTACGTATTCATTTAGAATTGTACAAGTGTTGTTGTTTGGACCGATACAATGTATATTGTATTAGAATATTTCGGGATTAAAATATTTATACTTGTCGTCGGATTAGTTTTCGTCGTTTGGATGTTACTTGGCGAGTTTGGAATTTTGGCTAAGTATACTAGCCATAACGTACGCTACATATGTATCATTACGTACGCTATGGGCCGAGCATTACGTACGTTAAGCCTTCAGAGTTACATATGTAATGGGGTACAGACAGGGGGAACCTTCCTCGTGGTCAACTTTCGGGGCGAGGGTATCTTTGGGGGATCATTTATATATATAAATATATTATCATATCCCTTGTTCTTTCTCTCACCCTCTCACATTCTTATCTCTCTCTCTCGTCCCTTCTCTCCATCTCTTTTGTCCCTTTTCTCCATCTCTCTCGTTTTTTTTCTCCGACGAGGTGGAGCTAAAGGATGGGCATCCGACTTCTTCTTAGTCTCTGGCGAAGGACTGGATTTCATATCGGATGTGTTTCGGCGAGCTAATGGTTGACGACCGGAGTTACCGCGAAAGTCAACGAGATGGGATGACGTCTCCGGCGACAACTGAAGCTCGACGGCGGCATGGTGACTTGTGACTGGAGAAGCGACGGCCTGGTTGGAACTTTTGGATAGGACGACGTTGCAAATCCGGTCGAGCTGTTCGGGCCTTTTTCTGGCAAGATGGAGCTCAGGCGCCGGGTGTTCTTCATGGTCTCCGACCATGGACACGGCTCCATAGATTCCAGCGACCGGAGATGGTTTCTGACCGGAACGGACGACGGAACGGAGGCGCGGCAAAACTTCCGGCGAAGAGTTGCAGGCGGAGATGGAGTTGGGTGAAAACCGGCCATGGACGGAAACAGGTTGTAGTTGGACGAGGTCCGGCGGGTCAGATTGCCGGCGACCGAGTTTTAGTGTTGCGACAGTAGAGTTATTTTTTCTGACCGGATTCCGGCATGGGTCGCCTGACTGAGCGGTGTTTTTGTAAGTCAGTGTGTGTGCGTCTTATATATATATATATATATATTGTGTACAGTGTGTGTGTGTGTCATGTGTATATAAATATATTTTGTGTACAGTGTGTGTGGGTTTCGTACAGTGTGTGTGTGTCGTGTGTGTATATATATATATGTGCATGCGTGTACATAAATAGATATGTGTGTGCGTGTTGTATGTATATTATATATATGTGTGTATACGGAAAATACGAGTATGGTATGTGTTCGTGTTGGATCGGAGTTATCTATTATGTTGTTTTCGGTCGATATCGTGTTATCGAATGAATTGTATTTCATTCAAGGTTGTTCGAATGCTTGTGATTGTCGGAGGACGCCGTTGATCGATTCGTGGTAGGACGTTGATCGTGGAAGGACTTTCTCGCCTTCGGTTTGAGGCAAGTTTTATACTTGTACTAGTCAATGAGATTAATGTTATCATGTATGTGTATGAATATGTGTACCATTTCGAGACTTAGTCTCTTTATGATTTTGTTGATATCAGGGGATTGTTTGATACGACACTCTTTGGCAAATTATGCCAAATATTATTGTTGTCCGTAAATAGCCAGTTCAAGGCATTGCAATACTTGTTGATAATATTTTTGTCGATAGCCGATTCGCGGTATCGACGTATCGATTGTTATTGTTGATTTATGTTCCATTGAGATATTGTTGTGATCATCATTATTGATATCGATGTTTTTCTATTGATATTGTATTGGCCGATTGAAGGCACTAACGTATTTGATTATCATCTTTGTTATCGGTAACCGATTAAAGGTGCCGAGACATCCGTTGTATTGTTGTTATCAATTGGCCATTCTAAGGCAATTGATGTATTGAATCGGGACTGTCGAAGACGTTTCCCATCCGTTGAGTTGTTATCGATTGACCTTTCTAAAGGTAATCGATGTATTGAATTGGGACTGTCGGAAACATTTCCCATCCATTGTATCGTTATCTATTGGCCATTATAAGGCAATCGAGGTATTGAATTGTTGGTCGTGTCCATCTGTCATTATTTGTATGTCACCGTTCACTTTGGTGAGTCGTATGATCCGTATTGGATGTGTTATGTAATATCCGCAGTTTTCTTCTTTTTTCGATATTCCCGTTTTGGTGTATTTTCATTTTTAGTAGCTCGCATGTAACCATGTAGACATTTTGAATTTATTTTATTCTTGGAGTTTCTCCATTTGGGACGATCTTGGTGATGTTTTGATATTATTCTGTTTTATGTCGTGTATTATGGCATGGACGTTCGATTCTCGTAGAACTTGTTCGCTTTTGTAATTTCTTTAGTTTCACGAGTTCGTATAGTTGAGTTGTTCGTGTTGTGAGTTTTGGTTTGTTAATCCGACGTTGTATCGCGATTTTTGGATGTTTGGGCCGTTTCGTAATTTCCCTAAGTTTAAGGTATTCTTGTTATCCTTTTTGTTCCTGAGCCTTCAGGTATTTGGAATCAAGCTTCATCGTAACGTTTTGGTTTCTGACTTAAATCCATGGTGAGTGTATCCGTTGGTCATGGATAAACCTTGTTATTTTTTTTTCTTTCCGATCATCTCCTCGTCGAGCAGTGCTTCAGACTTTGGCCTGCTGTCACAGGCCATGTTACGGCCGTAAGCCGTATCTGTTACGGCCGTAATAATAAAGAGTTACGGCCATAAGCTTTCCTTTATACGGCCATAACAAGGCTTCGTTTCTTGCCTCCTGGTCCAGTTCTGAATTACGGGCGTATCATGTTTGAGTTACGGCCGTAAGTATCGATACGGCCGTAATGGTGTTCTTGATACGCCCGTATGTGTCTTTCGTCGAATTGGCCAGTTTCTCTCCAGAGGCCAGTTACGGCCGTAAGAGAGTCAGGTTACAACCGTAATGTTCCTATGTTACGGCCGTATGTGGGGTGTGTTACAGCCTTAACACCTGCCAGTATATAAACTGGCAGTGGCCCGTTTTTCCTCATTTCTCACATCTCTCTTTTCTCTTCGTGACGGGAGTGACATCAGAGGCTAGGGTTCGTCCGATTTTGATCTAAACTCCATTATAATGGCATATTCAAGTATCATATCATCCACCTATCACTAATCATCCATCGTTCATCTTCGAATCAAGGTAAAATTTCTTAGAACCCTACCTTGGGGGATTTGGGGGTTTTCGGTCTTATTGTTCATTTTACTCCGTGTTGTTAATTAATCCTTGATGATTATGATTGATCTCGTTAGCATTCTTGTTCTCCTACGAACTCATGGTGTATTTCGTGATATTTTCGTAATCGAGAGGGTTTGGTTGCGATCCGCCCTCGTCGTTTTTTTGATGCGAATACACATACGTCGTAGGCGGGTTTTTGGGTGTTTTCCAATTCCGTATTCGTTTATAATTGGTTGTGATTTTGTTCTTCGTATCGCTAGGTTTGTAATTATCGGCTCCTAACATCTGTCGGTGTTTTCCTTTCCGTTCGTTGCGTCATCAATTATTCAAGGCAAGTATTTTTGGAAACCTTTATGCTTAACGTGAAATGGTAATGTATATTGTGTGTGATTTTGCTCACACCGGGAGGGTCCGACGAGGCCTCGGGGGAATCTATGACTTCACTCTGGATTCACAAGTTTGTTTAGCTAGCCAGCCCGGGAGGGTCCTTAGAGGCCTCGGGTGGGATTTGTGACTTCGTCCCTATCCTAGGCGATGCATGTGCGTGATTTGTTTTATGATATGGCCAGCCCGGGAGGGTCCTTAGAGGCCTCAGGTGGGATTTGTGGCTTCGTCCCGGTCCTAGGCAAATTGTTTGACTATTTGTTTCCGGAAAAGACATGTCTGGTTTTGACTTTTGAAATGAATTGGTGCATTGTACTATGAAACGTGTAAGCGAATGGTTTGCCTTGATTACTTGTACTAGCATAATTGCTAACCCCTTTGGGGACCCGTTTTGGGGAAATTCTTGTTATGGATTTCAGGTTATGTTCTGTCAGACGAGTGGGTGCTGGGACAGTACGAGGATGTTGGCCAGGTTCGTTGACATGTGCATTCGAGTCTTCTTATTTCTCTTGTCTAATTTGATATGGTTGTTTCCCACATTTATAAATTTATAGATTGTACTCGCGAGTAATTAGGCTTTTCATTTTCAAACTTCGCTTTGTATTAACTCAAATTGCTATATTGTCGGTTGACGTTTATTACGCCGGTTGCTCCGGGCGTATCTTTATATGTTGTGTTATTTAAATGTGTGTCTTTGCTAACTTAGATTGTTAGTCGAGTGGTGTTTTCCTTGTTTTAGCCTGGTGGCCCCCATGTAGGGGTCCACGGCGCTGTAATATACTCCGAATATCTCGGGGGTGTTACAGAAAATCGTATCAGAGAACTAGGTTTATGGATACCTAGGCTTGTTGGTTATTTGGGTCTAGTTGTGTTTTGTTTTGCACATTGTCACCCCGCTGCCGACATCTCAGTACTTCTAGTGTTCGTAAGTTTTCCTTACTCGATTCTTTACTTTCTCGTACCATATTTCCGTTCCTTGAATTGTGGTTATTCTCTCTCTTTTACTTATCATCGAGTTGCTTTTGACACCTCTTATCACCAGCATGGATGCTGGAAGGGGCCGTGGTCGTGGTCGTGGCCGTGGACGCAGCCGAGGACGTGGGGCAGCTGGTGGGGCGGCCACATCGCATTCTTCGGGAGCCGGCAGTACCGGTGACCGTCACAGTCATGCTTCTTCTCAGGAGTGCGCCGACCTTGGTATTGCAGCCGTTATGCAGCAGATGGTAAACCAAATGGCGGCGATAGCTCAGGTGGTTCAGAACTCGGATCAGGCCCATGCTAATCGGGGTGGAGCAGACCGTTGGCTCCAAGATGTTATCAAGATGAATCCTCCTCAGTTTTCAGGAGCTTCAGACCCAATCGGCTGGGAGGAGTGGATCAAGGAGATATCTAAAGCATTCGTTGCCACCAACTGTCCCGAGGACCGTAAGGTCTCTATTGCCCAGTACTTTCTCACTGGGGACGCTACAGATTGATGGGAGGCCATTGGGCCCAAGGACCATGTTGCTTCGTGGGCCGAATTCCAGGAATTGATGGAGATCAAATATTTCCCGTGGCCGGTCAGATAGGCTCGAGTCCATGCTTTCTATGATGCTCAACCACGGGATATTCCCGTATCTCAAGCTATTGCCGATTTTAACAAGGAGTTGGGCTATGTGAAGACCCAAGTTGTCGAGGAGAGCGACAAAATTTTCCATTTTTCCAGGAGGATGAAACTGTCCATTCGGGACTATATGTCTGGGCTCGTCTGCACTACATTGAAGGATTATCAGAGTAGGGCTCTTGCTTACAATATGTCGGTGACGTCTAGCGATGTGGCTCGTGAGAGCAAGAAGCAGAAGTCGGTCAGAAATTTTTCTGGTCCCAAGAGTGGAGGCCAGCAGAAATCCCAGGCTGCGAATATTTCTACGGGCAGTTCGGCTCGTTTCTCTGGGAGTTTTCGAGGTGTCGCCGGAACCTCCGTTCGTGAACCCACATGCTTTAACTGTGGCCAGTAGGGCCATAGGAACCGGCAATGTTCTCGTCCGAAGTTGACATATCATACTTGTGGTCAGTCGGGCCACAAGGCCCTCTTTTGTGATCAGGTCAGACAGTTTTGCGAGTCCCGTGATTCTTTTCCAGCACTTAGAGAGCCGAGTGAACCAGGGCTCGTTTGCTCCGCAGCCTCCGCCGAGTGCCGCTCGAGGTAGAGGTCGAGGTCAGCCCGCTAGGGGAGGAGCTTCCAATGTCGGCTCTGCCCAGCCGCGTATCTATGAGATGAGGAGGGCCTATGATCCAACAGCCATTGTGGCGACATGTACCGTTCATATCCATTCTCATCCTGTCAGTGTGCTTTTCGATTCTGGAGCTACACATTCGTTCATATCGCTAGGGTGTGTGCGCCGTTTGAGTCTCGACTGTTGGTCGCCTTGCGAGTCTTTCATCGTTAAACTTCCTAGCGGTGATAGGATCGTTGGCAATCGAGAGGTCCGAGACTGCTCTGTGTTTATTTGTGAGAGAGTTTGGCTCTCTAATGTAATTGTCGTTAATATTGAGGGTGAGGATTTGATTCTCGGGGATGATTGGCTCGAGCGGCATGGCGCAATCATGAACTACCGCACGAGAATCATCACAATGTTAGTCGAGGACGGCACCGAGCACTCTTTCGCGGGACGAAAGAGAGGAAACCAGAAGTTCGTTATTAACGCCTTGAAGGCGATGAGACTCCTGCGAAAGGGGTAGACTGGTTATTGGTTCTACGCCTTGAAGGCGGAGGATGGTGGAGTCGAGCTTTCGTCGATTCCAGTCGTTAGTGAGTTTCCTAATTTTTTTGCTGACGGGTTACCGGGAATGCCACCGGATCGTGAGGTCGAGTTTGCTATAGAGTTAGATCCGGGCGCGTCTCCGATTTCGAAGGCGCCGTATCGCATGGCACCTTCAGAGATGTCAGAGTTGAAGAGGCAGTTGAGTGAGCTTCTTGAGTCGGGATATGTTCGACCGAGCACCTCGCCTTGGGGCGCACCGGTCCTGTTTGTGCGGAAGAAGGATGGTTCACTGCGTTTGTGTATCGACTATCGCGAACTAAACAAGGTGACCATCAAGAACAAGTATCCTTTGCCGAGGATTGACGACTTGTTCGATCAGTTGCAGGGAGTTGCGGTATTCTCGAAAATTGATTTGATATCGGGGTACTATCAGCTCCGGGTGAGGGAGTCTGATGTGCCGAAAACAGCTTTTCAGACGATATACGGACATTATGCGTTTGTAGTTATGCCTTTCGGGTTAACTAATACGCCGGCGGTGTTCATGCAGTTGATGAACAAAGTCTTTATCGAGTAATTGGATAAGTGTGTCGTCGTCTTCATTGACGATATTCTTATTTATTCGAGGAACGAGGAAGAGCATGGCCATCATTTGCGGATAGTGTTAGACATTTTGAGGACCGAGCAACTCTATGCGAAGTTCTCGAAATATGAGTTCTGGCCGAAGGAAGTGATGTTTTTGGGTCACGTGATTTCAGCCGAGGGAGTTCGAGTGGATCCGCAGAAGATTGAGGCAGTGTTAGATTGGGCATCGCCCAAGAATGTGAAGGAGATCCGTAGTTTCTTGGGTCTGGCCGGCTACTACCGTAGGTTCGTCGAGGGTTTCTCGAAACTGGATCGGCCACTTACACAATTGCTCCAGAAGTCCGAGAAGTTCGTCTGGAATGACGAGAGACAATCGAGTTTTGAGGAGCTGAAGAGGCATTTGACTTCAGTCCCGATTTTAGCGTTGCCGTGTGGCAATGGGGGTTTTGCTGTTTATAGTGATGCTTCGGGTCAGGGTCTTGGGTGCGTATTGATGCAGCACGGCAAGACCATCGCATATGCGTCGAGACAGTTGAGGCCGTATGAACTTAGCTACCCTACTCATGATTTGGAGATAGCGGTTGTCGTTTTTGCGCTCAAGATTTAGCGTCACTATCTTTTCGTCTCTACATGTCAGATTTTTACCGATCATAAAAGTCTGAAATACATATTTAATCAGCGGGAGTTGAATATGAGGCAGAGGAGGTGGTTAGAGCTGATTAAGGATTATGACCTCGAAATCCTTTATCATCCGGGCAAGGCGAACGTCGTGGCCGACGCCTTGAGTCGGAAACCAGTTGCGTTGCGAACGCTTGAGATCCTTATGTCTCAGTTTGAGCTTCGGCGAGATTTGATCGAGTTAGGTGTCGAGGTTTTGCTGCCTGGAGCTGTTGGGCAACTTTGTGCTTTAGAGATTTCGTCATCTTTGGTCGACGAAATTAAGCTGAAGCAGTTGGAGGATCCGATGATTACTCAAATCCGAGAGAATTTTCTTAAGGCAAAGTATCATGGGGTTGTGATTCACGAGGATGGTGTTTTGAGATTCCAGAGCCGGCTTTGTGTACCGAACGACTCAGAGTTGAGACAGAGTATTTTGCGTGAGGCCCATGCTACACCTTACTCCATTCATCCTGGTTCGAGTAAGATATACAAGGACCTGAGAAGGAATTTCTGGTGGAATGATATGAAGGAGGAGGTCGCACAGTTTGTAGTGAGGTGTTTGACTTGTCAGCAGGTCAAAATCGAGCATCAGCGACCGGCTGGGTTACTGCAGTCACTTCCCATTCCGGAATGGAAATGGGAAGATATATCGATGGATTTCATTACGAGTTTGCCGAGATCGAGGTCGGGCATGAATATGGTCTGGGTGATTGTTGATCGTCTCACCAAGTCGGCACATTTTCTGGGCATCAAAGACACTTGAGGTCCAGAGAAGTTGACTCGTGTGTTTATCGTGCAGATTGTGAGGCTTCACGGTACTCCGAAGTCTATTGTTTCGGATCGTGATGGCCGTTTTGTATCGCACTTTTGGCAGGAGGTGCATAAGGCGTTGGGTACCCGTTTGCATTTGAGTACCTCTTTTCATCCTCAGTCAGATGGACAGTCGGAACGCACTATCCAGACGTTTGAGGATATGTTGCGTGCTTGTGCTCTCGATTGGAGCAGTGACTGGGAGGAGCATTTGCCATTGATCGAATTCACATACAACAATAGTTGGCACGCGTTGATTCGGATGGCACCGTATGAGGCACTATATGGGCAGTGTTGTCGATCACTGATTTGTTGGAATGAGACGGATGATATGGTCGGGACCGAGCCGGATATTGTTTTAGAAACGAGGCGGAAGATAGAAGTAATTCGGGAATGGATGTTGACTGCCCAGAGTAGACAGAAGTCATATGCCGATGTCCGTCGTCGACCTTTGGAATTCGAGGTGGGAGACCACGTTTTGCTAAAGGTGTCGCCGACGAGGGGAGTTTTCCATTTTGGGAAAAAAGGGAAGTTGAGTCCGAGATTTATTGGACCCTTCGAGATTCTCGAGCGAGTTGGTGGGTTGGCATACCGTTTGGCATTACCCCCGGTTTTGAGCCATGTTTATAGTGTTTTTCATGTTTCCCAGCTGTGGAATATTTCCCGGATCCTAGTCACGTCATTGATTATGGTGAGATTGACGTCGCCGAGGATATTACTTTTGAGGAGTGTCCTTTGAAGATTTGGGAACATCGCGAGAAACGACTTAGGTATAAGACCATCCCTTTGGTCAAGGTGCAGTGGTCGAGACACAGTGTCGAGGAGGCAACTTGGGAAACCGAGGATAGCATGCGTGCTAAGTACCCTGAGTTGTTTGTTTCTTAAGTTTCGGGACGAAACTTGTTTTTAGAGGGGTAGAATGTAATATCCGCATTTTTCTTATTTTTTCGATATTCCCGTTTTGGTGTATTTTCATTTTTAGTAGCTCGCTTGTAACCATGTCTACATTTTGAATCTATTTTATTCTTGGAGTTTCTCCATTTGGGACGATCTTGGTGATGTTTTGATATAATTCTGTTTTATGTCGTGTATTATGGCATGGACGTTCGATTCTCGTAGAACCCGTTCGCTTTTGTAATTTCTTTAGTTTCACGAGTTCGTATAGTTGAGTTGTTCGTGTTGTGAGTTTCGGTTTGTTAATCCGATGTTGTATCGCGATTTTTGGACGTTTGGGCCGTTTCGTAATTTCCCTAAGTTTAGGGTATTCTTGTTATCCTTGTTGTTCCTGAGCCTTCGGGTATTCAGAATCACGCTTCATCGTAAGGTTTTAGTTTCTGACTCAAATCCATGGTGAGTGTATCCGTTGGTCGTGGATACACCTTGTTTTTTTTTCTTTCCGATCATCTCCTCGTCGAGCAGTGCTTCAGACTTTGGCCTGCTGTCACAAGCCATGTTACGGCCATAAACCGTATCTGTTACGGCCATAATACTCGAGAGTTACGGCCGTAAGCTTTCCTTCATACGGCCGTAACAAGGCTTCATTTCTTCCCTCCGGGTCCAGTTCTGAGTTACGGGCGTATCATGTTTGAGTTACGGCCGTAAGTATCGATACGGCCGTAATGGTGTTCTTGATACGGCCGTATGTGTCTTTCGTCGAATTGGCCAGTTTCTCTCCAGAGTCCAGTTGCGGCCGTAAGAGAGTCAGGTTACAGCCGTAATGTTCCTATGTTACGGCCGTATGTGGGGTGTGTTACGGCCGTAACACCTGCCAGTATATAAACTGGCAGCAGCCCGTTTTTCCTCATTTCTCACATCTCTCTTTTCTCTTTGCGACGGGAGCGACAGCAGAGGCTAGGGTTCTTCCGCTTTTGATCCAAACTCCATTATAAGGGCATATTCAAGTATCATATCATCCACCTATCACTAATCATCCATCGTTCATCTTCGAATCAAGGTAAAATCTCTTAGAACCCTACGTTGGGGGGATTTGAGGGTTTTCGGTCTTCTTGTTCGTTTAACTCCGTGTTGTTAGTTAATCCTTGATGATTATGATTTATCTCGTTAGCATTCTTGTTCTCCTACGAACTCATGGTGTATTTCGTGATATTTGCGTAATCGAGAGGGTTTGGTTGCGATCCGCCCTCGTCGTTGTTTTGATGCGAATACACATAAGTCGTAGGCGGGTTTTTGGGTGTTTTTCAATTCCGTATTCATTTAGAATTGGTTGTGATTGTGTTCTTCATATCTTTAGGTTCGTAATTATCGGCTCCTAACATCCGTCGGTGTTTTCCTCTCCGTTCGTTGCGTCATCAATTATTCAAGGCAAGTATTTTTGGAAACCTTTATGCTTAACGTGAAATGGTAATGTATATTGTGTGTGATTTTTCTCACCTCGGGAGGGTCCGACGGGGCCTCGGGGGAATCTATGACTTCACTCTGGATTCACGAGTTTGTTTAGCTAGCCAGCCCGGGAGGGTCCTTAGAGGCCTCGGGTGGGATTTGTGGCTTCGTCCCTATCCTAGGCGATGCATGTGCGTGATTTGTTTTACGATATGGCCAGCCCGAGAGGGTCCTTAGAGGCCTCGGGTGGGATTCATGGCTTCGTCCCGGTCCTAGGCAAATTGTTTTTATGCGTGATTTGTTTTACGATCCATGACTAGAATGGATACAATGTTTTTATGCCCCTTGGGCAAAACAAGTACATCTTCTAAAGTCAGAAAAAAACCGCATTCTAAACCCAAAAGAAGTGATCCTATGTCGGTTGCCTCGACACTATGCCCGCTTCCGATAGTGATCATCACTTCCCCAGCTCTAAGCTTCATACTTTGTTCCAGATCTTGGTTCATGGTACAAATATGAGAACTAGCACCAGAATCCAGTATCCAAGAAGAAGAAAATACAGTAGCAGAACAGTTTGTTTCCAAACCTAAAAGTTCTGTACCTGAAGCGCCATGAAGAATCAAATAGTCTCTAGCCCAGTGGCCCAGCTCACTGCATTTGAGACAAGCGTCCTTCTTCTTGTCTTTTGGAACCATCGGGGCCTTGCCCTTACCCTTGAGGTCCTTCACTTGTGGTCCCGTCCGCTTCTTGGTCTTTTTCTTCTTTTTCATAGACCTCCGAGATCCAGAAGAAATCACTAGGGCAGACTCCTTCATCCGCGGAGTCTTCATCTGAGACTGAGCAGTTACCAGTTTGTTCATTAGCCCAGCTAAGTTTCACATAATCTCATTGTAGTTAAAGTTCGTAACAAACTGGGAGAAGGAATCAGGGAGAGACTGTAAGATAAGGTCAGTTTGAAGAGAAGTATCCATCTTAAAATCAAGAGCCCCCAATCTCTCGATCATGGATATCATTTTTTTGACGTGGTCCCTAACCTTCTCACCTTCCTTCATCCTTGCACCGAATAGTTGCTTGAATATCTCATATCTAGCAGTTCGACTGTGCTCACCATAAAGCTCGGTTAAGTGAGATAAAATCTGCCTAGCAGAAGTCATTTTCTCATGAGCTCTCTAAAGCTCATTAGACATAGAATCCATCATATAAGCACGGACTTTCACATCATCCTTAACCCACTTTTCGTGGTTTTCAATCTCTACCTGATTGGCTCTTGTCCGCACTGGAGGTGCCGGAATGTCCGTATCCAAGACGTATCCCAGTGCCTCTATATTGAGGACAATCATCAGATTGTGGAGCCAATCTACAAAGTTAGGTCCGATCAAGGTGTTCTTTTCGAGTAGAATTGCGAGTGGGTTCATTGTCATATTGAGAGTTATGTCTGCATTAAGTACGATAGATTAATTAGTGACTCATTTTAATTATGATCTGAGTATAGAATTACGGTCTTTTCTATTCTTTAACCCAGCGCCCACTATTTTTATCGGAATAACACATTCCTATGTGAAATCCGGAAGTATCGTCCGCTCTACTTCATAGTGGTGATCGAGTTCTTTATAAATTTTAATATAGGGCAATCGAACAGGTTTCTATTCTATTAATTTTCATAAAGTGGTGTCCAACACCAACCCATCTAATGGATGATTCAATCTTCTTTTTCCACTTGTTCACTCCCCTCAACCTATACGGTTTCTATGGTTCGTGAACAAGTTAAGTTTATACAATCAACGCAAATCAGTTTGACAATTGAATCTTATCCGACAACCTATCAGGTTTCTAAGGATAAAATTTGCTCCAACCGAAGGCATCCAATGCACTCCTAGTAATTTATCCTTCCTCCCCGAACGACTACCCCGATAACTTGGAAGCATTGCACATCCAGTTTGGATTTCAATTTCTCAAAAACTCGATGGAGGGAATGAAAACCTTGAAACCTTATAAACTTAATAATTTGTCGTGGGAGAATTCTCGCGATTAATGTTACACTTTGCACATTAATTCATTTAAGCGCGTTTGTAGCATTCATACAATATGAATAAAAATTCATAACCTAGTTGCTACCAACATGTAGTTCATGGACCATTCAAAAACTCCGTAATCTAATTACAAGTCTTTGGTCTTGAACCTTCGTCTTCCCGAACGGATCTTTCTCTGGTCTTCATCATTACATATAAAGTTTACATTGAAAAATTGCATCCTAGATACAAATATTTTTGGTAAAATAGATAGGCTCAAAACGGCCTTTGCAACCCAATCGAATAAAACCGAACGATTCAAAATTAAGTCCATGAACCACATCCCCATAAAGCATTCATACAATAAACACTATATAAATGGATAGCGTAGAGATACATTGATCCAATCAACATATAAACCACAAAAGGAATCGATCCAATCAACTCACACAAGTGGTAATATGAAAATGTTCAATATAATTCGGTCGTCAACAAGTATCTAATCAATCAATACTCCCTTATAAAATTAAATACCATAAATCATCTAACCATAATAAATCCAATTTAATACGCGGGAGATTAATTTTCTGGAATCCACGAAAAATCCAGTCAGGACGGAACTGCCTGCCGGACACAGCCCGTTCCGATTGGCATGGTCGGGTTGTCCCGGCAGCATCCCAGACTGCCTGCCGGACACAGACCATGCTGAATGGCATGGTCGGGTTGTCTCGGCAGTCACCTGCCTGGCACGACGCGGCCCGTGCCGAATGGCACACTCGGGTCACTCCGACCGTCTTCCGAGACTGGCCTCACTGCACTACGGCTCATTACGGGCAGCACGGTCGGGTTACCCGGCGATCTCGAGGCCGGGCTGCACGGTCCGGTCACCCGGGTAGATTCGTGCCCTTTGTCCGAAAAGTCGTCCAACGACGATTCGGGGCTAGATTTTCGACCGGATATCCAATATCAATATATTCCGACTTTCATATCTTCAATATAAATCACATTTCCCATAAATTAAAGATTTATATTTAGATATAAACTTACCAAAAATACAACTACAACGAACGAAAAACATACACCACGATTATGACTATAAATGATTCCAAATCATTCACTATCTAATCAAGCATTCCAAATACAAATATCGTATATACGATCGCAAGACCTATCTCTGATACCACTGTTGGAATATAGTGCCTAAATCGAAGGCCCAGCAGAAGCGATAAAACGAAAATTAATTTGATCTGAATCCCTACGAGGATCGATCGAGCTACATATAAATGAATATAAAATGAAACACAAGAGATACGAGAAACATACCCTTGTAGTCCATTGATTTAAATGGTGTCCTTCTCTTGAGATATTCCCCAAGCTTTAGTTGATTTCCCTACGATCCAATCCGCTCCAAGCTCTTGGATGATCCAACGCCAAAAATACCACGTCTCTACTTGCCACGCGCCGGTGAAATGAACGGAACGACCATCACCCGATTAACCTCTAAGGTTACAGCTAGAATCAAGTGATGGAAGCTTTATATTCAAGATTATAACACTCCAAGTGCTCAATCTATATCTCTAAATTAATCCTCACAATATTTCTCCAAGAAAAACTATGAAGAAAATGAAGAACACTTTGAGAAACTCCTTTCTCTCTCTTTCTCAACCGTATGGATGCCAATGAATTATGAGGGAGAGTAAGTCTTCTTTTTTATTCTTCATGCCAATCAATCAAATCACCTTTACATAATAAAAGGAGATTCCATGTACCCTTAGGAAAAACAATTCATGATTTTAAATCATGAAGTCTTCCACCACATTAGGTGGAAGACAAAGGGGGGGCGACCATCTAGAAGGTAGGAAAAAGTTCGGTCCATTTCGGACACCCGTGAGTCCAAACAGATAAACTCCGATTCCGTACCGATGTATTTAGATCAATTAATTAATCTAATTAATTAATCATATCAAATACAAAATAACATAATTAATTTCTCCTAGAAATAATTATATTTATGAATTAAATTAATCACCTAATAATTTATTTAATTCATTAGGCCATAAATTAATTTATCCAATAAATCAATTTAGACATCCAATGTCCTAAATTAGATATCCAATATCTAATATTGATAATGAGATAATAAGCTCGATTCATTCTTTCGTCAATCCTATTGCGCGACTCGGTAGGACCGTCTCAGTCAGCAATGGGAGGAACCAAAGAGTAGTAGCACCACCTAAGCAGCCTGGCGGCCCACACTGTATCCCAACTGAGAATGAATGATTGGGATCATTCAAGAACCATTCTGTCGTGAATACCAGTATACGTATAAACCCTTATTTCAAATGTCCCGATCAAGTTATAAGGTCACGGTCAGTCAAATCCTATCTGTTCTTGACGCTATGCATGAGTTAATGTTAATTGAGATCATCGAGCTCTCGTGTATCCAATACAACTAGCTCC
Source organism: Orobanche coerulescens (assembly GCA_033398695.1). NCBI lineage: Eukaryota > Viridiplantae > Streptophyta > Magnoliopsida > Lamiales > Orobanchaceae > Orobanche > Orobanche coerulescens. The sequence goes on from CM065809.1 coordinate 131,668,157, forward strand.
AATGCTTTGGCCAAAGACTTATGATCTCATATACCAATAACCGCATAGGACATATAACCCGTTCACTAAGAGGAGAAAGAATTCTATCTTGGTATTCAATAGGACCTGCTACTTGCCCGTCAAGACGCACGTCGAGGTTGACCCCCACCTCCCGGTTTACAGGGTCGAACTACTCTAATGAAAATCTTGACATCACAAGCACATCCTTACTAAATCCTCAAGTTGAAGGTTCACGAATACCTATCACAACCTTTCGATTCCGTCATTGACTGTCCCGGAGTGAAATCTGAGTGACGAATCGAGGGTGAGTCGGTTCGAGTATACTAATCTAATTAACATACCTATAACGTGTGCTCCCACTAACCGTTAGTGTTCGACAGGCACTCACCATGTCAAAGAACATGTCATACAAGTCTTCACATAAACTTAACGCCCAATCAAGTTTTATTGACTTGCAAACGATTAAGTATTTGAGCTATAAATCTTTCCAGTGGCAACCCATTTATCCAATAAGGAGTGGAATATTTTGCTCTCAAATATACGGACTAATTTCTATATATATTTACGAGTTAGGAATGCCAGTAATTACCAGTAAATAAAGAAACATCCATTTGCCTTATGATAATGAATTACATAATAACAAGTACAATGTCCTCACTCATACATCCGCTGAGTGGCATTCGAGGGCATACTCCTAATATCGACAACTCCGAACCTAGACAAGTTCGTAATCAACTATCAATAACCCATCGGTAGAAAATAAGTTGGAATCCACCCGAAAATACTACCCACGATACATGTATTCCGGTAAAAAATCTCTTGGTGGTGAATCACACCCAATCATCCCAAATACTCAAAAATTCTGGAAATATACCAATAAATCCATAGGAAAAACATGTATCCAATGTAGATAATCCATGCTCAACATATTCCAACACAATAGCAAGCTAACTTGAAGAGATTCGAGAGAAAACCCCCAAAACCCGTAATTCTAGGGTTATGCAAAGTTTACCTTGATTTGGAGCGGTGGAGAGGATTAAATGTTGAATAATCCGAACTAGAAGCTTGAAGATGTTGATAGATGATAGTAGCTCGAAGGGATCTTCACAAATCGCCCGAAATCGACCAAGGAAGGAGGAGAAGTGGAAAAATGACGAATTGGGGCTGGAATGTCCTATTTATACTAAAGGCAGCTTATCGTGCACTTATTTCTGAGAATTGTAACACCACAATTCTCTTACGGGTAATTACATGCCGTAGGTCCCACCAGGACCTACCAGGCTGACATCACAAACACACACAATAACTCAATAATACGAAAACATAACTAAAAGTAAAGTGGAGTCGTGGCCTCGGCCAAAATGTGCAAGTTCAGTACAATTTAAATATAATACAAGGATATCACCCGACGAACAACATCGTACTCCAGTACATTATTAAAAGTGAAACGAATACAGACACATTCCAAAATACTGACTCGAGCTATTTAAGATCTCAGCTGCCCGTCAACGCCGTGTGGACCACATGTAGGCTCCTGATTCTCGATACCTCCTGAAATGCATAAACATTCCACGCCAACGAGGGGTTAGCAATAACAGCTAGTGCAAGTACAATATTACGATATTTTAATACACAGGCATTTCCAAAAATCTCATTTATAAAACATTAAACAGTCATGATATTCAGGAATATCCATCATCATTCATCGATCAAAAACATCACTCAAGGTAATTCTCGCACAAGACCACTCGGCCAAGTCCCTGTGGGCCCCGTCGAGCCAATCCCCAGGTGATAATACCTCCCCTCGAAGGTAACCCTCGCGCAAGACCACACAGCCAAGTCCCTGCGTTCCCCGTCGAGCAACCCCAGGTGAGAGTACCCCGAGAACATCCTTACAACACTCCACATCACAATTTCATTACTCAAATGCATGCCATAATATAAAGCAATAAAGTACTTGCCTTGATTCCTAGGATACGAAGTGAACGACGAACGAAAAAGGCTTTGGTCTGGATTAACTCCAAATTCCGATCCTAACAACAATAGCGACTCAATCAACTACAAACCCACTGAAAAACCAAGAATCATACGAAGTTCTACCCTAAAGGACAATATACCGAACATTATGAAGGCATAAGGGTTAAACTTAATCAACGAAGGGAAAAACTCGGAATTAATCCATAAAACTTCTAGGAAAACCTAAAACCATGATTACATAACTATAAGCCACCATCAATCGAAGTAAAAATCAAAAAGGAAACGAATTATAGCCAAGAACCCTAACATTAGATATAATGTCAAAATACCTCAATTCGAAGATGAAATGGTGGAAGGAAGATGGTTGATTCGTGCTATAATATCCAATTCCGAGTTATAATATGATAGAATATAATATCCGAGTGAGATCGCCCAAAATCGCCAAGGAGGAGTGAAAGGCCGAGAGAAAAAGGAGGAAATGGGGTTAAAACCCGTGTCTGTCCTATTTATACTCGGACGGAACACGACGTAAAAAACGGACCAACTAGCGCCGTGTTTATCGCTGTATTGTAAGTCAGTGAGCGACCCTGTGCGACATGGCACACAGACACAGCGCAAAGTGCTGTGGGTCTTGCGCCGTGTTGTGAGATAGTGCGCGCACCTATGCAATACGGCGTACAGACACGGCGCTCGGTAGCGCCGTTTGACAAACGGCGCAGGAACACGGCCGAATCTTAGCCATTTTTAGCGCCATTTTGCACAGGTCATGCCAGACAGTTGTAACACCCCCAAGACCAACTGGGAATATCACAGCACCGTGGGCCCCGTGCCGGAACCAAGAAGGCTAAAAATCATTTTCGCAAACATTTCAAACACACCAAAGAGGCAAAGACGGTAATATTTTAAATACCTAAATGTTTTACAAAACATAGTTCCCAAATACCGTCATAAAATACCATTTGAAAGCACAAGCCGAAGACGCCAAAAGGGCATTTAGAAAGTATACACGAGTTGGTAAAATACCTAAAGCCATTATAATAAGATACAATTGCAGCGGAATCAAAACAACCAGGAAAATAGTCGGTCTCAAACACATGCCATAGCCAGTATCACCGGGAAGCTCATCCCTTCACAACCGCTACTAGCTCGATCTCCGAGTACCTAAAAGATAAAGCCCACGATGGGGTCAGCCACAATACTCAATAATGATAAAGATCACATCAACATAAATAATTACATATCGATGTAATTACAAGGTAAGAATATTTCCAGTGTAATCTTACCGTAGTAACCTTACCAATTCGTGGTAACTCATATCAAATCAACCCTCACCTCAATTCACACCTCGTATTCTCAAGTGACGAATGACTTCCAAAATAACCATCTGTACTGTATTCAAAACGATACCAAGATTCTCAAACATAAATATATCTCCAATATGGAATAATCTGTCCATGTCCAATTCTGTCCGCTGGATCGCACAATCGAATCCCAGTTCTGATAAAACCTATAACACACGATGCATCTGTAGATCAACTGCTCTGAAATAATGGCAAGTCCCGGATATCAATACAAAGTACGAATGCTCACACAATCAATAATAATAAACAACCAATGCATCAAAATGAGAATATCATTGACATGATAACTCCACACAAGATCATCAAAGGACTCAAGATGGATGTCACGACACGTCCGATTCGGAAATGTGTTCGTGCACAAGCCACCCACGGGTATCGATCGAATACACGTCTGGTCTCTTGCCTAATCAGTCTCACGAAGTACGTCTCATGTGCACAGCTCAAGGTGAGGTTGAAACCAACACATGACAACACGTGCCCGCCCTGAAAATCCTACACATGACCGAACTGACTCCAGATATGTCGCGATACAACATGACAATGAAACTCGAAGAAACACATATCCAACAAGGATCAGAAGACTTTCTAAGTGAGCAAAAATAACTCGATCATGAAAGACCGACACGACCACAATGTAGTATCCCCGTCAGACAATGGTTCACAGAATGGTCAACAATGCATATAATATTACCACATAAACTCCCAAGGTCGCAACCAATGGTCACAGAACCATCTACTTAGGAATACTCTGGATATTATCACATTAACTCCCAAGGCCACAACTGAGGGTCACGGAAGCATCTACTCGGGAATACTCTGGACCGTGGGTGCCATATTCTGGTCTTATCACTCAACACATTACATGCAATCACAAAATACCCCAAGGTCGCAACCAAGGGTCACGGAGCATCTTGTAACGCCCCGATTTTCGAGCATGCTTCTATTTTATAATTTATAGAAAACGCATGAATGATTTTAAATTTCCAACAATTTATTTACGAATTTTATTACATTTATTAAATAAGGTCCAAATTTTTCCTTATTCGCATATCATGATTGTAGTTTACGCTCCAGGCTCGAGTCCAAGTTCCCGTATTATTATAACCCAATGATGTTTATTTCTATAAATAGCCCGAGTCAAATATTTAAACAATATTAATTGTTACCAAAGGTTTTACAAGATAAATAATAATATTATTTATTATTATTATTACTATTATTAACATTATCCCTATTATTTATTATTAGTAGTAGTAATATTAATATTATTATTTAATTTAACCTAATTACTTTGGATCCCTTTAATTTTTATTCGTGTGGCCCAAGCCCTTCTCCTAGACCCATAGCTATACCCTAAACCTAATAATTTACAGTATAAATACTGTATAATACAGCCAGAATGTAGAATACACAAACATATTTCTCCTCTGCCTCCAGCTGTTCCCATCTTGAATTCTCACGTTCTGCAATTTCTCATCTTCCCAGCAAAGGTAAATTCTTCAGAATATCATCCTTATTTTTCTGTACTTATTTTGCTTCACAAATTTAATTTGTAAAAAAACAAAAATCAATCCAAACCCCAAATCCAGTCCCGGTTTTCAGGAAACAAACCCGGATTACAAAACCAGGTCATCTTCGACACAGAGATATATATTTTTTCTTCTTCTTCCTGCAGTCGCCGTTTCCGTAAATCAGAGGTAGAAATTCTATAGTTTTGTTTTGTGTTCTTATGCAAATCTACAATTCTTGAACACCCTTTAACTCAAATCAGTCGTGAACAAACAACTCAAAAATTTAAATCAACAAGCCAAACTCAAACCAAAAAATACAAAAAAAATCCCTCTTTTTAATCCGACCCGAGTCCAGAATCTTCAAACCCGTCGGAACTCGATTTCTTCAGCACAACTCTGAACCCTCAATTTTGGAATCTGAATCAATCAGAACTTCGGTTCGAAGCCCTTCGGTTCCACCGCCGCCATCTGGTACTTTGGTTCGAAGCCCTTCAGTTTCACGGAGGTGATCTATGTGCCGATTCTTCTCTGTGTGGGTGTGTGTGTGTCTCTTATCAGAGAGTTGGCAGAGAGAGAGAACATAGGGTGAGGGGGAGACGGTGAGGAAATTTTTTTTCTCCTCCGCGTTTTTGTTTTCTTTTGATCGGTGATGCAGAGGAGAGATGGATGGGGACGAGAGATGTAGGAGAAGTGAATGATATTAATTCGGCCGAAACCTGTGTTAATAGAGTATTTATACCCCCTAATTTCCTATGGTTATTCAATTGAGTCCCCCTTGTTTCCAGACCTTTCAATTCAACCCCAGATTCTTTTCCAGCCTTTTAATTTCAGTCCATTCAGTCTTAATTCCCTCAAATTGAGCCCAACCTGTTTATAATTATTCCAATTTCGGTCCTTGCATTTTCTCAATTCTTTTAATTTGATCCCAGCCAATATTTAATTTTTAAAATCAGACCCCTTTTTACTCAACTATAAATTAAATAATTTATATTAATTTATTTTAGGCACTATATTAATATTAAAATTTAATTGTTATTTTGGAGACGAGGACCCGGAGCCTAGTACTTGAACTGCATTCGCATCTCAAATTTTCAAGTATCGTCATCGTAATTCGAGGTGGGGATTTTACGCTTGTTTTATTTAATGCATGATGTTACTTGTAAATATGCTTGTTTCTTGCCAAACATTTATATGCTCAAAGTTTGCATATTATTAACGTTGTAGCCTCCAATGAGTAGTAGTCATAATGTGCTCAAAGTTTGCATATTATTAACATTGTAGCCTCCAATGAGTAGTAGGCATAATGTGTTCAAAGTTTGCATATTATTAGCGTTGTAGCCTCCAATGAGTAGTAGGCATAATGTGCTCAAAGTTTGCATATTATTTACGTTGTAGCCTCCAATGAGTAGTAGGCAGTATGCACAAAGTTTGCATATGAATGGCCCTCGGGCAATCACCAGGTTCGGGCATGTCATATCTACTTGACAACATGTATGTACTTAAATTTAACAAAGCGTTCCCTCCTCACTGAGGAGTCTGGCGTGGCGGGCAAAGACATGGCATGATAATAATAATTATCAGCTTTATCATTTATTTTGTTCATTTAAAAGTTTTAACTTTGACTTCAATGTCATGTTGAATATTATGGATATTTGAAATGTTGAGAATTTATTTTATTTACTTGAGAAATGGATGACCTTATTTTAATTTCCGTTGCAAATTATTCAAGTATTCAAGCATTAAATCTCCCTCGAAATTATTTGAAAAAGTCATTTTGAAAAATTGGTCGCTACATAAGTGGTATTGGAGCGGGTCTACGATTCTGTAGACTCGTTAAAATAATTTCTTTTTCAAACTAAATTTTCCTTTTCTTTCGCAACTAGTTAAACTTTAATGGCATCTATGATTATTATCAGCCATCGTCGCCACTCCACGTCGACTCCAAGGTACACATTTCAAGTTATGTTCATGTTGTAATCGTAACAAAATTTTATGGTTATGAGATTCAACACACTTTTGAATCATGTTGCAATACCATGTTTACATTTTAGAGATGATATGCTATGGAGATTCATAATAAATGTTGGACATGTACGCGCTTTCTTATAAATTTATAAACACACGTAGATGCATTAGTATATTGTAACACCCCAAACTAGGCGGATATTACAGTGCCATGGACCCACAACTGGGACCCACCAGGCAAATGAAAATCAATGAATTACACAGGGTAAATGTAGTACCGAACCACATTACAACATTAATTACTCCGATAAGGAGTTTCATACAACACACCCAAGATAATACAGAAAACATCTATATTTTATATGGAGATAAAATATACAACACTGAGTAAAATGAGTATTCAAATGGAATGTCTGCAGCGGAATAAAATGAAGGAAACATAAATGACTGAAAAGACTGGGGCGCCCTACTAGTATCATTGGGACTCCTCGCCGTCAACGTGCTCTCCCCGTGCTTTTGCCTTGCCATGACCTGAAAAACAATATCCCCTAACGGGGTCAGTTACACAGAATAGCAATCCTCAAGAGTTGAAAACACACAATCCTGTTGAAAACATACGCAATCAAACATGCTATATGAATCAACTAACAGTACGGCTCAAAGGAATGGCGCTACACTACGTCCGGGATGGAAATGTGTCCATGCACAAGCCACCAACGAGTATCGATCGAATACACGTGTGGTCTTGTACCTAATCAGTCTCACGAAGCAATTGACTCATGTGCACCGTCCAATGTGAGGCCAACAACCAACACACGACTTAAATGTGCCCGACATGAAAATCCTACACATACCAACCGGCACGCCAGTATGACCCGGAATGCCGCGATATAACAAAAGTGACATCGAAAATCAATAATGACTCACCAAGATGAAATGATGGTGAAATGAATGATAGCTCAATGAAATGATTGGAAACCCGTTCCTCGTGAGTGAAGTGATTAAGTGACAATTACAAGTCTCAATACGGTTAGTACTTTATGAATGAATTATGACTATGAATGAACAACAACGAAAGGAGTGAATATCCTTTTAACTGAGTAAGAATTAACTTACACAACACCGATGAAGAATGTCCGTCCATGAACAACATCCTAAATGAAATGTCGGTCGCTCGAACAACCTTGAATAACACAATTACCAATAATCCGTTCAATACACGTATCAAACACGATTTAAACAACTCAAACGTCGATATAATAATATCCAAACTCATGGATGCACTCTAACGAATATGTTGTAAATATCCTTCCTGTTGGTTACAACCAAACCCAAATTATCGAAACCAACTATCAAATGATTGATTCAAACCAGCAACAATATCAATGGCATCAATAATCCAATAGGAATCCACAATTAAAGATTACAACAACATCAATCGGAAAATCCCCAAATTAAACGAAGTCAACCCCAAGGGTTCTTGAAATAATTCCCAAAATAGCCACTAAATCCGTAGGAATACATTCATTCAAGGTAGATAATCCATATCTAACATATTCCAACAACAATCCAAGGTTACACGAAGAAATCGGAAGGAAAAACCCAAAAATCTGAAATTCTAGATCCAAGAGATTAATACCTTGATTTGATGTGATGAGGATGATGAAATGATCATTAATCCGAATGGTAAGATTGAAAATGATGATTGATGATTACACCTCGAAGATCACTCTCCAAATCGCTCGGAATTGCCCAAAACCATCGAAGAAACGAAGAGAAATGATAATTGATAAAGAAAGGACTGAACTGTCCTATATATAGAAGCACCAGTTAGCGTGCGCTAGCTCCTGTGCGTAGCGTGCACTAACGGGTGTACTGGATAGTCCAGTACCCTCTGATCGCAAGTGTAGCGTGCGCTACGTACCTTTTGTAGCGTGCGCTACAACCATGTATTAGCGTGCGTTAACACCAATGGCTAGCGTGCGCTAACGAATTATCTGATGCCCAGTACTGGAGTCTAGAACCTCCTGTTCTCTGATCTGATCTCGGTAGCGCGCGCTACACACAATATTTAGCGTGCGCTACTACACTGTTTGCGTACGCTAAAACCACTCATAGTGTGCGCTAGGCATATATCCAAAGCAGTCCAGTAGCCACTGGACTCAACCTGATCCGACTTTAGCGCGCGCTATACCGACTGCATAGCGTGCGCTACTCCGGCCTACTGGCGCGCACCACTTACCATTCGTAGCGTGCACTACTTACAACCCAACTGCAGTCCAGTGCCTTCTGGACTGCCTGCTTGAAACATACTAGCGTGCGCTAGTGTTAAGAGGTAGCGTACGCTACCCGTACTCAATTAGCATACGCTAAAGAGAGTACGTAGCGTGCGCTACTCCTCACACACAGCACAACATGAAAGTGACAACGATGATAAACATCGCACGATTCTCCAACTAGATTGATGATGAATGACGATTGATACATGATACAATTTCTCTGAACGAAGAATACAATGATTGAATATGAGTGACAAAAATATCATTAATGAGTGAAAATTACTGAGTGACAATTACAGAATGATAAGCACTGAATGATAATGACTGAATTACAACCGGGTATTACATACACCCCCCCTTAAAAGAGTTTCGTCCCCGAAATTAAGGGTCAAACAACTCGGGATAACTCTCCGGCATACTATCCTCGGTTTCCCAAGTAGCCTCTTTGACTCCGTGTCTAGACCACTGAATTTTAACCAAAGGAATCGTCTTATTCCTCAACTGTTTGATTCGCCGCTCTAAAACTCGTATAGGACGCTCCTCATATGAATAATCATCGGCGATCTCGATTTCGTCGAACTGAAGTATGTGACTCGGGTCGGCAACATACTTCCGCAACTGAGAGACATGAAACACATTATGAATTCGGCTCAACGCCGGAGGTAGGGACAATCGATAAGCTAACTCGCCTACTCGATCCAAAATCTCAAACGGCCCAATGAATCTCGGACTCAACTTCCCCCTCTTCCCAAAACGGAAGATACCACGACTCGGGGAAACCCTGACCAAAACATGGTCACCCGTCTCGAACTTTAGTGGTCAACGATGATTATCTGCATATGATTTCTGTCGACTATGAGCGGTCAACAAACGACTCCTGATCAAAGCTACCTTCTCACAGGTGGCTATAAGCATATCGGGCTCGGTGCCGATTGACTCTGATAAGTCATCCCAACACAAAGGAGATCGACAACGATGACCGTACAAGGCCTCGTAAGGTGCCATCTTAATCGAAGAATGCCAACTATTATTGTACGTGAACTCGATCAACGGTAGTTGGGCTTCCCAATCGTCTTTCCAATCGAGGACACATGCCCTCAACATGTCCTCCAAAGTCTAATAGTCCTCTCTGATTGTCCGTCGGACTGAGGATGAAAAGATGTACTGAGATTAAGCTGAATTCCCATAGCACGATGAACTGATTTCCAAAAATGAGACACGAATCGTCCGTCACGATCGGAAACGATACTTTTAGGAGTACCGTGCAATCTCACTATCTCTTTGATAAACAACTGGGAAAGTCTCTCGGGACCCCATGTATCCTTAATCTCAAGGAAATGAGCTGATTTAGTTAAGCGATCCACAATTACCCAGATTGTGTTCATGCCACGACGACTCGTCGGCAAACTCGTGATGAAGTCCATAGAAATATCCTCCCACTTCCACTCTGGAATAGGGAGAGGTTTCAGCATACCTGCCGGTCGCTGATGTTCTATCTTGACTTGCTGACAGGTCAAACATCTCGAAACAAATTTCGTGACTTCTCGCTTCATATTACTCCACCAGTAATTTTGTTTCAAGTCTTTATACATCTTGCTAGACCCCGGATGAACGGAATAAGGGGTAGCATGATCTTCTCTCAAAATTGAGTTTTTCAACTCGTCATTCGCCGGTACGCACAACCGATTCTTAAATCACAAAAAGTCCATCCTCGTGGACCACAAACCCGAGGGCTTTCCCCTGAGTCACATCCTCTCGAATGCGTAACAAAAATGGGTCCGAACCCTGATTCTCCCTGATCTCCTCCTCAAGTGGCGATGAAATCTCCAACGTACAAAGTTGCCCTTGTACTCGCTGTAACCAGACCTCAATCTCGGGTCTCACAAATTCCTGCTGAAGTTCCTTCTGAATGGTTAATCGAGCAAGCATCTGCTCCTGAACGGACTTAAGACTCAAGGCGTCGGCGACAACGTTCGCCTTACCCGGGTGGTAAAGGATCTTGATATCATAATCTTTGATTAGTTCCAACCACCGTCTCTGTCGCATATTTAACTCCTTCTGAGTAAATATATACTTTAAACTCTTATGATCGGTGAATATCTGACAGGTAATGCCATAAAGATAATGACGCCAAATCTTCAATGCAAATACCATGGCTGCTAACTCCAGGTCGTGGGTCGGGTAATTAACCTCGTAAGATTTCAATTGCCTTGAAGCATAAGCAATGACTTTCCTGTTCTGCATGAGTACACATCCGAGACCCTGTCCGGATGCATCTCTATAAACCACAAATCCTTCCGTCCCTTGCGGTAAAAAAAGGACAGGTGCTGAAGTTAACCGGCTCTTGAGTTCCTCGAAACTCTATTGACACGCGTAGGACCACGTGTATTTCTTATCTTTCTGTAAAAGATTCGTCATGGGTTGAGAGATTTTAGAAAATCCTTCAACAAACCACCGATAATAACCGGCTAATCCGAGAAAGCTTCGGATCTCCTTAACATTCTTCGGAGGTAGCCAATCTCGGATAGACTCCGTCTTCTGAGGGTCGACACGAACTCCGTATGATGAAATTACATGTCTGAGAAATGTCACTTCGGACATCCAGAACTCACACTTGGAAAACTTCCCATAAAGTTGTTCTCATCTCAACACGTCGAGTACTTGATGAAGGTGAAACTCGTGTTCCTCCCGGTCAGGAGAATAAATCACAATGTCATCAATAAAGACAACCACGAATTGATCCAAATAGTCAATGAAAACCCAATTCATTAACTCCATGAACACCGCAGGTGCATTAGGTAATCCAAACGGCATAACCACAAACTCATAATGACCATAGCGTGTTCGGAACGCCGTCCTTGCGATATCCGACTCTCGAATCCGCAACTGATGATATCCAGATCTTAAGTCGATCTTGGAAAAAACTGAAGCTCCCTGAAGTTGATCCAAAAGATCATCGATACGGGGTAGAGGATACTTAATCTTGATCGTCACCCTGTTCAACTCCCGATAATCAATACACAAGCGAAACGAACCATCCTTCTTCTTGACAAACAACACTGGTGCTCCCCACGGGGACGCACTCGGTCGGATATAACCTTTCTCGAACAACTCCTCAAGTTGGTTCTTTAATTCCTGCATTTCGGTCGGGGCCATCCGGTACGGTGCCTTCGATATCGGGGACGTACCGGGCTCCAACTCAATTGTGAATTCCACATCTCTCTGTGGAGGCAAACCAGGTAACTCGTGTGGAAAAACATCGGCATATTCCCTCACTACCGGAATATCCGTCAACATTACTGGTGATTTCTCGGTTTTGGTCATATAGCACCAATAACCAACACACCCCTGACTGAGTAATTTCACTACTTTCATCAAGTTGATGACCTTACCAGAACAGCCGGTATTATCTTCCTGAAAAACACATTCAACCCTATCGTCTGAAATGATAGTGACCATACACTTACGGACACTAATGATGGCATCGTGACGATCCATCCAATCAATACCCAAAATGACGTCGTCTCTTGGTAAATCTACCACGATTAGGTCTGCTAGCCATACACGGCCATGAAGCTGAATCAGACAATTCTGAATCTCACGATTTCCGATAATTTTTCTACCGTCAGGTAGACCAATGACATAAGGCTCACAACTAGTAGCACTACCTAGACGTAGTCTACTTAAACATGACTCAGAAATGAATGAATGCGATGCACCAGTATCAAAAAGGGTACACACAGGTTGAGATAAAATATCGAGTGTACCTGAGATCATCCAGGCCTATGGATCGTCGGTCTTCTTCATCTCATAAATACGGGGCTTGCCGGCCCCCGAGCCGGACGCTCATGTCTGATAGCTCTTGGCTCCACCTTTATTAGCTCCTGTCATCTTGAACGACGCTGACTGAGTGGCCTGATTCTGCACCGCTGAATGTCCTGGGGCCTGAGATGACGCCGGAGTAGGTTTAGAGTCTCTTCGGCAAAAACGGGCCCTATGCCCAGCAATCCCATAGTCGTGGCACGTGATAGTCTGTTTCGGACATTTGGTGCTGAAATGACCCTGTTCTTCACAGTTGAAATAGGTGATGGCCGAACTGGCCGCTCGTGACTGAGTTTCCGCGGGTTTAGGCACCATAGGAGGTCGCTCAAAAAAAGTAGAGCCCGCACGTGGCTTCTTGAAAGTGGCCTGACTGCCGTCAGACTGATTACGGTTCTTAGACTTCTTGCCAGCAGATGAAGGTTGTTGCTTAGCAATCTCCTTAGCAGTAAGCTCGTAAGTAAGAACTTTCTCGATGAATTCGGCTAGAGTGGTGCAATTATGATTAAGCAACTGTAGTCGCATACGAGGTTTCAGCCTCTTGCTGAAATAATTGATCTTGTCCGCCTCAAAGTGAATGATAGATGAGGCTAACGGAAGAAGTTCCTGAAATTTTTCGGCAATGGCGAGAACATCATCGTCCGCTGAAAGGTCGGGAGTGAGTAATTCCGACAACTTATCCTCCCTGAGTGGGGCCGGATAATATCTCTCCATCATGAGAGTTTTGAACTGATCCCAAGTATATGATCCGTCGGTAGGCTTCAACGATAACCACCAAGAATGAGCGCTCTTACCAAGATAGTAAGCCGCAACTGAAACTTTATGCCCTTCAGGGAAATCCACCATAGCAAATAACTTCTCGAAATGCTCAAGCCAATGAACAATATCCGCCGGCTCAGATGAGCCCTCGAAGGTAGGTGGTCGCTGGCGAGAGATATCGCCAATGATACTGCTTACACCCCTCTCTTGCCTCTGAGGTGGCGGCGGAGGAGCCTGTTGATTTTGAGTAGTTGAGTTATGCATTGTCTCCATTAGTTGAGCCATCTGAGTCATTTGGGCCATCATGCCCTGCATAAAAGCGAGTGGGTCAACCCGAACACCTTCTGACTGAGCTGTGCCCCGGGTACGACTCCCCGATATTGAATGATCATGCCCAGGTGAATGAGTGGCAGCGTCACTGCTCGATGAGTTAGCATTATTCCTGGCATTCGCACGTGTATTCACACGAGCTCTTGGGTTTCGGCCTGCACCACAGCCTCTTCCCCCACGTCCTCTACCAGCTATTTCCATACTGAAGTGGAAAGTCATATGATAATTTTATATCTCGCATGAATATCACATTATGATTATATTATGAAATGATGAAAATGAGCATACGCGCTCAAATACAATGATTACATGAATGATCAACTGAATTGACGTGATTATCTGATGAAATTCTTGAAATGAATATCTTGAACAAGTTAACAAGATTAATGATATGATCCTCAAGATCAACAACTGAACAATGAAATGAACTGAGTGATTAATGAATTCACATGATCGACTTGATCACAAATGAAAACGGTAAATGAGGAAATCTTACTGTCCTTTGGTCTGAAGGGCTCGGCTCTTGCATAGGTCACACGTGACGGGAAAGTCCAATGATACTAGTCTGATGAACGATGATTTCAAATGAGACATGACTCGGAAGGTAGTATTCAAAACCATGCTCCGATACCAACTCTGTAACACCCCAAACTAGGCGGATATTACAGTGCCGTGGACCCCCAACTGGGACCCACCAGGCGAATGAAAATGAATGAATTACACAGGGTAAATATAGTACCGAACCACATTACAACATTAATTACTCCGATGAGGAGTTTCATACAACACACCTAAGATAATACATAATACATGTATATTTTATATGGAGATAAAATATACAACACTAAGTAAAATCAGTATTCAAACGGAATGTCTGCAGCGGAATAAAATGAAGGAAACATAAATGACTGAAAAGACTGGGGCCCCCTACTAGTATCATTGGTACTCCTCGCCGTCAACGTGCTCTCCCCATGCTTTTGCCTTGCCATGACCTGAAAAACAATATCTCCTAATGGGGTCAGTTACACAAAATAACAATCCTCAAGAGTTGAATACACACAATCCTGTTGAAAACATACATAATCAAACATGCTATATGAATTAACTAACAGCACGGCTCAAAGGAATGGCGCCACACTACGTCCAGGATGGAAATGTGTCCGTGCACAAGCCACCAACGAGTATCGATCGAATACACGTGTGGTCTTGTACCTAATCAGTCTCACGAAGCAATCGACTCGTGTGCACCGTCCAATGTGAGGCCAACAACCAACACACGACTTAAATGTGCCCGACATGAAAATCCTACACATACCAATCGGCATGCCAGTATGACCCGGAATGCCACGATATAACAAAAGTGACATCGAAAATCAATAATGACTCACCAAGATGAAATGATGGTGAAATGAATGACAGCTCAATGAAATGATTGGAACCCTGTTCCTCGTGAGTGAAGTGATTAAGTGACAATTACAAGTCTCAATACGGTTAGTACTTTATGAATGAATTATGACTATGAATGAACAACAACGAAAGGAGTGAATATCCTTTTAACTAAGTAAGAATTAACTTACACAACACCGATGAAGAATGTTCGTCCACGAACAATGTCCTAAATGAAATGTTGGTCGCTCGAACAACCTTGAATAACACAATTACCAATAATCCGTTCAATACACGTATCAAACACGATTTAACCAACTCAAACATCGATACAATAATATCCAAACTCATAGATGCACTCTAACGAAAACGTTGTAGATACCCTTCCCGTTGGTTACAAGCAAACCCAAATTATCGAAACCAACTATCAAATGATTGATTCAAACCAGCAAAAATATCAATGGCATCAATAATCCAATAGGAATCCACAATTCAAGATTACAACAACATCAATCGGAAAATCCCCGAATTAACCGAAGTCAACCCCAAGGGTTCTTGAAATAATTCCCAAAATAGCCATTAAATCCGTAGGAATACATTCATTCAAGGTAGATAATCTATATCTAATATATTCCAACAACAATCCAAGCTTACACGAAGAAATCGGAAGGAAAAACCCCAAAATCCGAAATTCTAGATCCAAGAGATTAATACCTTGATTTGATGTTATGAGGATGATGAAATTATGATTGATGATTACACCTCGAAGAACACTCTCCAAATCGCCCAGAATCGCCCAAAACCGTCGAAGAAACGAAGAGAAATGATAATTGATGAAGAAAGGACAGAACTGTCCTATATATAGAAGCACCAGTTAGCGTGCGCTAGCTCCTGTGCGTAGCGTGCGCTAACGGTTGTACTGGATAGTCCAGTACCCTCTGATCGCAACTATAGCGTGCGCTACGTACCTTTTGTAGCGTGCGCTACAACCATGTATTAGCGTGTGTTAATACTAATGGTTAGCGTGCGCTAACGAATTATCTGATGCCCAGTACTGGAGTCCAGAACCTCCTGTTCTCTGATCTGATCTCGGTAGCACGCGCTAAACACAATATTTAGCGTGCGCTACTACACCGTTTGCGTACGTTAAAACCATTCATAGCGTGCGCTAGGCATATATCCAAATGCAGTCCAGTAGCCACTGGACTCAACCTGATCCGACCTTAGCGCGCACTATACCGACTGCATAGCGCACGCTACTCCGGCCTACTAGCGCGCGCTACTTACCATTCGTAGCGTGCGCTACTTACAACCCAACTGCAGTCTAGTGCCTTCTGGACTGCCTGCTTGAAACATACTAGCGTGCGGTAGTGTTAAGAGGTAGCGTACGCTACCCGTACTCAATTAGCGTACGCTAAAGAGAGTACGTAGCGTGCGCTACTCCTCACACACAGCACAACATGAAAGTGACAACGATGATAAACATCGCACGATTCTCCAACTAGATTGATGATAAATGACGATTGATACACAATACAATTTCTCTGAACGAAGAATATAATGATTGAATATGAGTGACAAATATATCATTAATGAGTGAAAATTACTGAGTGACAATTACAGAATGATAAGCACTGAATGATAATGACTGAATTACAACCGGGTATTACATATATGTATTGCTCGAACGTCTATTGGGAGCAGTTAACCCTTAGACGCGATGTATACTTTTATCTCGATCCCTTATGAGGAGATTCCTGAGATGTTATTGGCTATAATGCACCCTAGGACCATAGCAACTCGTGGACGTGGACGCCCAACTAACCGAGGTGCTAATAATCTTGGAGGTCAGAATGCCAACGCTGGAGCTGGTGGTGATGGTGACGGGGGTCAAGATAACCACTATAATAATGAGTCAACTCTTACCCAAGCACAAGTTGTGCAACAGTTTCGACGTTTCACACCACCATCATTCAACGGTCGAGAAGGACCAGCTTTTGTCGACGAATGGTTGATGTCGCTGGAGCGTACCCTTGAGCTTATTGGATTCACCGATGCGCAAAAAATTCTTTGCACCCAATATCAAATGGTAGAGGATGCTGGACGCTGGTGGATGAGTTATTGGCGTTTGAGGCCTGCAGCTGAGCGTGCTGCATTAACTTGGGATCGGTTCAAAGAATTAGTGATGGAACAGTACTATCCACAGCAATATCGAGAGAAGATGGAGAGACATTTCTGGAACCTTGAACAAGGGAGCTTATCGGTTGAAGAATATGAGAGAAAATTCAACCAAATCAGCTTTTTTGTGGAGCACATGGTGGATACTGACCGCAAGAGGGCCCTTAAGTTCCAGAGTGGTTTACGCCCGAGTATTCGTCACATTGTGGCTGGTCATGAGGTGCTACCATATAGCGAGACAGTGTTCTGAGCTCAAGAGGTTGAAGCTAGTCAGCACTTAAGTCTTCAACCAACTGCTAAGTCATCTTCTGGGAAGAGAGGTTGGAATGTTAATCAATCTAAGTCGGCGGCTTCCAAGAAGCAGAAGAAGGTAGATGAGAAATCTGGACCGAGTGCGCCGATCACTAGGTCTGCATGCCCAAAGTGTGGTAAGAACCATGGCGGGGAGTGTATATATGGAAAGGGTGTCTGCTATAATTGCGGGAAGTCAGGTCACACAAGCCGACTATGTCCGGAATCTAAGGGCAAAGGACACACATCAGGAGGTTAAGCTCGAGTCTACTCAATGTATCAGGCCGATAATAGTCCCAACACAGTATCAGGTATGCTTATGATCTCTAATGTGCTTGCCTTCGCTTTGTTTGACACTGGTGCCGCACACTCTTTTATGTCTGCAAAGTCTTATCATGCCATTGGTCATAGAAGCATTAGAATTGTTGAGTCTCTTGAGGTTAGCTTGCCATCAAGAAATACGATACTCACTAACAGAATGATTGACGAGAGTATTGAGATAGGAGGAAGAGAATTTGACGCTAACCTATATTTGATTAGATCGATGGATTTTGACGTGATCCTTGGTATGGACTGGCTCGATAGACATGATGCCGATATAAACTGCCGCGAGAAGAAGGTGACATTGAGGTGTTCCGAAGACGAGCCGGTCACCTTTTATGGCACTAAAAGTAGGGCAGTACCAAGACTAATCACATCCATGAAGGCACTGAGAAGTTTGAGGAAGGAGAAATGTCAGGGTTACCTGGTGAGTTTAGTCGACACTGGTACTAATGAGGTGTCCTCTACAGACGTACCTATAGTACGAGAGTTTTTGGATGTGTTTCCAGAAGATATGCCGGGAGTCCCACCCAATCGACAAGTGGAGTTTAGTATTGATTTGGTCCATGGGGTAGCCCCAACGTCCAAAGCTATGGCTCCGAAAGAACTTCTAGAATTGAAGGTCCAAATTCAAGAGCTGTTGGAACTCGGATTTATTCGTCCTAGTGTATCACCATGGGGTGCACCAGTGCGGTTTGTAAGGAAGAAGGATGGGTCACTTCGGATGTGTATAGACTATAGAGAGCTGAATCGACTCACAGTAAAGAACAAGTACCCATTATCGAGAATCGAGGATCTATTCGATCAATTGAGGGGATCCAGAACTTTTTCGAAGATCGATTTACGGTTGGGGTACCACCAACTGAAGATTAGAGAGTGTGACATTCCCAAGACGACTTTCATGACCCGTTATAGGCATTTTGAATTTGTAGTGATGCCATTTGGTCTGAGTAATGTACTGGCAGTCTTTATGGATTTGATGAACAGGGTGTTCCAACCTTACTTGGATAAGTTCATGATCGTTTTCATAGATGACATCTTGGTGTATTCTAAGGACAAGGAACAACACCAAGAGCATTTGAGGACTACATGGGAGATGCTTCGCAAGGAGAAGTTGTATGCCAAGTTCAAGAAATGTGAGTTTTGGTTAAACAGAGTTGGATTTCTTGGACACGTGGTGACTTCTAAAGGAATTGAGGTAGACCCCGACAAGGTTGTAGCAGTGAGTAGTTGGGGAGTACCCAAGAGTGCGAGCGAAGTTCGCAGCTTTCTAGGCTTAGCTGGCTATTATAGAAGATTTATCGAAGGATTTTCTAAAATCTCCACTCCTATGACCCAATTAACAAGGAATGGTGTGAGGTTTGAATGGAGTAAGAGGTGCGAGGAAAATTTTCAAGAGTTGAAAAGGAGGCTAACCTCGGCACCAGTATTAACGATTCCTCATCCGACGGAAGACTTTGTTATTTATAGTGATGGCTCAAAGCAGGGTTTTGGTTGTGTTTTGATGCAACATGGTAAAGTAGTAGCCTATGCATCGAGACAACTTAAACCACATGAGTTGAACTATCCAACACATGATCTGGAGTTGGCTGCTGTAGTACATGCGTTGAAGATTTGGCGTCACTATCTCTACAGAGGGAAGTGTGAGATATACACGGACCATAAAAGTTTGAAGTATCTTTTCACACAGAAGGATCTTAACATGAGGCAAAGGCGATGGTTAGAATTGGTGAAGGACTATGATTGTACCGTCCATTACCGTCCGGGTAAGGCTAACGTGGTAGCTGATGCCTTGAGTCGGAAGACTAGAGGCGATCTAGCTTGCTTGACCGATCAGGAGTGTTTGATAAAGGAGTTCTCCGAGTCGAGGATTGAGGTAGTTGAGTATTCAAAGAGTTCGAAAGCAATCTAATCATCTTTGGTCATGCAACCAAACTTGAGGGATAGGAATAAGGAGGCTCAATCACGTGACAAGTTCTTGTGCAAGATGAAAGATCGAGCACATGATGGAAGTATTAAGAAGTTTGTCATTGCCGCAGACGATGTTTTGACTTATGATGGGAGGTTATGTGTTCATAAGTATCCATCCCTTAGGAAGCAGATTCTTGAAGAAGTGCACAATGCACCATACTCCGCTCACCCGGGAGGTACAAAGATGTACCACGACCTGAAGAAGTTCTTTTGGTGGAGAGGAATCAAATGGGACATTGGTGTATTTGTGGAGAGGTGTATGATATGTCATCAAGTGAAGGTAGAACACCAACGGCCAAGAGTTTTACTTCAACCATTGAAAATCCCAGAATGGAAATGGGAGCATATCACAATGGATTTCGTGGTTGGTCTGCCACAAACTGTGAGGAATAACGATGCTATCTGGGTGATAGTGGATCGTTTGACAAAGTCATCTCATTTTCTACCTGTGAGGATGACTTACAGTATGGAACAGTATGCAAGGATTTATATTCGGGAGATTGTGAGGTTACATGGTGTTCCAGTGTCGATCGTCTCGGATAGAGATCCGCGATTTACGTTGAAATTTTGGAAGAGTCTTCAGAATGCATTGGGCACTAAGTTGAATTTCAGTACTGCATATCATCCGCAAGCCGATGGTGAATCTGAGCGGACTATCAATACACTCGAAGATTTGTTGAGGGCGTGTGTTCTTGATACTGGTGAGAATTGGGAGAATATTTTGCCGTTAGTAGAGTTTGCTTATAACAATAGTTATCAAGCGACTATACAAATGGCTCCGTACGAGGCTCTCTATGGAAGAAAATGTCGATCGCCCCTTTATTGGACTGATGTTGGAGAAGGAAAGATTTTAGATCTAGAATTGATCGAGCAGACTATAGATAAGATAGCCGAGATCAGAAGTAGGATTAAGACCGCCCAGGATCGATAGAAGTCTTACGCTGATAAACGAAGGAAAGATATCTAATTTGAGATTGGAGAAAAAGTGTTCTTGAAGGTAGCACCGATGAAAGGAGTGGTACGATTCGATAAAAAGGGAAAGCTACAGCCTCGTTATATCGGCCCTTTTGAGATTTTGGGTCGTGTTGGTGATCATGCTTATAGTTTGGCATTACCGTTGGAATTATCGGGGGTGCACAATGTCTTTCACGTCTCCATGCTAAGAAAGTACATGCATGATACTAGTCACATATGCAATTTCAAAGAGTTTCATGTAGCCAAGAACCTGACTTATGAGGAAGTACCTACAGCTGTTTTGGAGCGTAAGGTACATCGGTTACGAAATAAAGAGGTTAAACTGGTGAAAGTTCAGTAGAGCCGTCATGGACCGAACGAAGCGACTTTGGAACGTGAAGAAGAGATCCGTTCTAAGCATCCGACGTTCGCTATTGAAGGTACGTGATTTAATTTTCGAGGACGAAAATTTATTTAAGAGGGGTAGGTTGTAACGCCCCGGTTTTTGAGCATGCATCTATTTTATAATTTATAGAAAACGCATGAATGATTTTAAATGTCCAACAATTTATTTACGAATTTTATTCCATTTATTAAATAAGGTCCAAATTTTTCTTTATTCGCATATCATGATTGTAGTTTACGCTCCAGGCTCGAGTCCAAGTTCCCGTATTATTATAACCCAATGATGTTTATTTCTATAAATAGCCCGAGTCAAATTTTTAAACAATATTAATCGTTACCAAAGGTTTTACAAGATAAATAATAATATTATTTATTATTATTATGACTATTATTAATATTATCCATATTATTTATTATTAGTAGTAGTAATATTAATATTATTATTTAATTTAACTTAATTACTTTGGATCACTTTAATTTTTATTCCTGTGACCCAAGCCCTTCTCCTAGACCCATTAGCTATACCCTAAACCTAATAATTTACAGTATAAATACTGTATAATACAGCCATAATACAGAATACACAAACATATTTCTCCTCTGCCTCCAGCCGTTCCCATCTTGAATTCTCACGTTTTGCAATTTCTCATCTTCCCAGCAAAGGTAAATTCTTCAGAACATCGTCCTTATTTTTCTGTATTTATTTTGCTTCACAAATTTAATTTGTAAAAAAAAAAAACAGAAATCAATCCAAACCCCAAATCCAGTCCCGGTTTTCAGGAAACAAACCCGGATTACAAAACCCGGTCATCTTCAACACAGATATATATATATATTTTTTCTTCTTCCTGCAGCTGCTTTCCGCAAATCAGAGGTAGAAATTCTACAGTTTTGTTTTGTGTTCTTATGCAAATCTACAATTCTTGAACACCCTTTAACTCAAATCAGTCGTGAACAAACAACTCAAATATTTAAATCAACAAGCCAAACTCAAACCAGAAAATACAAAAAAAAAACCCTCTTTTTAATCTGACCCGAGTCCAGAATCTTCAAACCCGTCGGAACCCGATTTCTTCAGCCCAAATCTGAACCCTCAATTTTGGAATCTGAATCAATCAGAACTTCGGTTCGAAGCCCTTCGGTTGCACCGCCGCCATCTGGTACTTGAATCGCCTCCACCATCGATTTTGTTTCACGAAGGTGATCTATTTGCCGATTCTTCTGTGTGTGTGTGTGTGTGTGTCTCTTCTCAGAGAGTTGGGAGAGAGAGAGAACAATGGGAGAGGGAGATACGGTGAGGAAATTTTTTTCTCCTCCGTGTTTTTGTTTTCTTTTGATCGGTGATGCAGAGGAGAGAGGGATGGGGAAGAGAGTTGTAGGAGAAATGAATGATATTAATTCGGCCGACACATGTGTTAATAGAGTATTTATACCCCCTAATTTCCTAGGGTTATTCAATTGAGTCCCCATTGTTTCCAGACCTTTCGATTCAACCCCAGATTCTTTTTCAACCTTTTAATTTCAATCCATTCAGTCTTAATTCCCTCAAATTGACCCCAGCCTATTTATTATTATTCCAATTTCAGTCCTTGCATTTTCTCAATTCTTTTAATTTGATCCCGGCCAATATTTAATATTTAAAATCAAACCCCTTTTTACTCAATTATAAATTCAATAATTTATATTAATTTATTTTGGGCACTATATTAATATTAAAATTTAATTGTTATTTAGGAGACGAGGGCTCAGAGCCTAGGACTTGAACTGCATTCGCATCTCAAATTTTCAAGGATCATCATTGTAATTTGAGGTGGGGATTTTACGCTTGTTTTATTTAATGCATGATGTTACTTGTAAATATGCTTGTTTCTTGCCAAACATTTATATGCTCAAAGTTTGCACATTATTAACGTTGTAGCCTCCAATGAGTAGTAGGCATAATGTGCTCAAAGTTTGCATATTATTAACGTTGTAGCCTCCAATGAGTAGCAGGCATAATGTGCTCAAACTTTGCATATTATTAGCGTTGTAGCCTCCAATGAGAAGTATGCATAATGTGCTCAAAGTTTGCATATTATTTACGTTGTAGCCTCCAATGAGTAGTAGGCAGTATGCATAAAGTTTGCATATGAATGGCCCTCGGGCAATCACCAGGTTCGGGCATATCATATCTACTTGACAACATGTATGTACTTAAATTTAACAAAGCTTTCCCTCCTCACTGAGCGAGTTGAAAGCTCATCCCATTATTTAAACCTTTCAGGTTGAGGAGTCTGGCGTGGCGGGCTAAGGCGTGGCATGATAATAATAATTATCAGCTTTATCATTTATTTCGTTCATTTAAAAGTTTTAACTTTGACTTCAATGTCATGTTGTATATTATGGATGTTTGAAATGTTGAGAATTTATTTTATTTACTTGCGAAATGGATGACCTTATTTTAATTTCCGCTGCAAATTATTCAAGTATTTTTCTTAAGGGCATTAAATCTCCCTTGAAATTATTTTAAAAAGACATTTTGAAACATTGGTCGCTACACATCTACACAGGAATACTCCAGAACATGGGTGCCATTTAGGTCTTATCCCTCAACACATCATCCCAACAAATTACAGTTCAAAGAAAGAGCACATCACAAAATATACCAAACAATGATGCACACTCATCACATGAAGCATCAACACACACATATACAACAATGCAACATAATAATTATCATAATTTAGCAATATTAGATTACCTCAAGCCGGAGACACTAACCTTTCCATGACCAACATCCCTGAACGAATATACAGTTATCCGAATAGTCCAAAATGAAGTACAATCCATCACTAATATCAAACCACCATCTAGAGTTCAATGTCGGCATGATAAACTATCCTCGATATCCAACATTTCATACAATAGACCAAAGATAATTCAAATCTCCATTTCCACTAGACATCTTTAAAATCATATACATGATGATTTATCTCAGTCCAAGCATAATATATATACCACCATCCCGACAATTCATATTTATAATATCATTGCTATATAATCATAAATGAAATGAAATCAAAACCATTTATTAACATTATGAACTGAGCAAGCATAACTTGCCTTGATACCGACACTACGAGGCTGTTACCAATCCCATCGTCTTCATCTACAAGCTCCTCAGCCCCGACCAAGGCGGTCCTTGCATTCTCCAATCTCAACCGCAGCACAACGGTTAACAATCAACGATCACTTATCGCAACCTAGTGCAACAATCAATTAACAACACGTTAAATAACAATCAACAACTGATATAACCAACCAATCAAACTCAATGGTTCAATGATATCTCGATCATAAGAAACCAAACCATTTCAACTTAACTAATACGAATACAAGCCGAAATTCGATAATCAATCAATTCTAACAAATGTCTCAACATTCTCAATTCCGACTTCAACCTTAATTATGGTTTTAACAAGGTTCCTTCTTGTTCATATTCGTAAATTCATAGAAAACCAATTATCGTTTATTATCATGAACAATCATATACCAAAATTAACCGTAATCCTTCCAATTTCCATAAATCGCGACATATATAACTCAAGAGTTCCTCAAGAACATGAATTAATCCATAATCATGTTTGTAGCCAACAAAACGACGTACTCCGATGTGTTCTAACATCTAAACCATCATCTAATTCATAATCCAAGGCATATATCATTTTGTTGTTCAATATACAATTCATATAACCTCGAGAACAACAACAATACCATAACCAACATCATACGAAGAAGAACATCAACAACAATATCAAAATCCGAATCAAATAGAGGAGTTTTTCAGCATACCTCTTGAAGAAGGACCACAAAGATCAAACAATTCAAGAAACATCAAGAACTCCAAGCTTCAAGCTTCTAATCAAATCATCAAGGTCTCAACCAAGGTAGAACAGTCTGAAATAGGATTGAAAATGAAGAGGGACGAAGCTGGGGTGGAAATATATGTTTCTTCTCGTGAAGAAATAAAAAATCGATCCTTAATATATAATCTGCATAGGTCGTTACGTACATTATGACCCAACCTTAACGTACGTAAGACCCTTTAACGTACGCTACATGTCCTGCATAGCGTACGTAATCGTCATCCAGGGTTCACTGTCTTATTTCGTGGCATGCATTAGGTATGTAATTTCCTTTCCATAGCATACGTAATGTAGCTATTGACTTGCTACAGTGTCATACTTGTTTACGTACGTAATGGGCTATCCTTAACGTATGTAAAGCTCGACGTTGACTCGCCTATCCACATCCGTGCCAAAAGTTGCTGCCACCGGGCCCACTCGCCAATCACAGCTCGCACTTGTCTGATTCCCTTCATAACGTACGTTATGTACCCAACTTAACGTACGTTAAACTCGCATCATTACGTACGTAAGCTCCTCTGCTTAGCGTACGCTACGCTTGCACCATTACGTACGTAAGCTCATATGCTTAACGTACGTAGCGTCTTTCATATTTAACCATTTCTGCTCCTATCTGCATACTCAATATACTGAACACGTACACGCGAAATATTGAATACATATACTTGTTCTGATAACATCCTCATACGATATACCTGATACACGATATTTTAAATGAAATTGTCGACCAAGTACGATAATTATACAAATACTCATACAGTATATCCGACATCGAAAGACATATAAAGCATGTAATATCCTAGAATTAAAAATAACCTCGATAGATATACTGGTACAACTATCACAGTTCCCAAAATTATTCATCCATATTGTATCGGTCCCACACTGTACAGTACAACTCAGATAAAATAATGCAAAAAATTCATAGCGAAATTCTAGGATATTACATCTCTTCCCACTTAAATAAGTTTCGTCCTCGAAACTTGACATCCTGTCATAATCGATATCTCAATCCCGAAATATCTTAAAATCGTGCCACCATACTTAAATAATCATCATCAAAACCAAATAACTGAAAGAACATACTTACAGGTCCGTGAAGTCGATGATTTCCCGTGATACTAGCGTACGACTCCCATACAAAGCCTCAACACAATAACAACACACACGAATATCGTGATTATAGAAATTTTGAAAATATCTCAAAAATTTTGGAACCTCCAAAAATCGGCTTGACTCAAAAGCCAGAAAATAATTTACAAAAGTCATGCTACTACCGTGCCGGTAGAGCCACATAACACACATGTAACACCCCAAAATACGGCTATTATAGTGTCGTGGACCCCACACTGGGACCCACCAGGCGATATCTAAAACAGATTAAATAAATATTATTTGTGATACCGAACCACAATGAATAGTCATTACTCCGATTAGGAGTCTATTAAAAATATGGCCAACGGCCTTATAATACACAGGATCCGAAAAACAAGTATAAACCATATGGAGATGGAAAATACTTCAAATGTCAATACAACCAGATAGTAATTTAAATGAAGAAGAAGATAAAATAACATAACTCGGTTTAACATAACCGGACAACAAATGATTTGGGGCCCCTGAACTAGTATCCTCCGAACCCTTCACCATCAACATGCTCTTCCTGTGCCTTGCCCTTGCCTCGACCTAAAATACAATACACGTATTTCGCCCAAAACACAGGGTCAGATATACAATTCACATATATAGATCTGAAGGAAATCATTCCGACTATTAGTCATACCCCTCAGGCGTATGAAACAATCAGTATGGACTATGAATGATTAACAATATGGCTCAAGATGGACATCACAGTACACCCGATTCGGAAATGTGTCAATGTACATGTCCGCCCCGTATACGGAATCCAGAATACACGTGGGACAATGTACCTAATTAGCCTCACAAAACTACGTATCGTTTGCACAGTCCAATGCGGAATAATATCCACGCATGACTATATATGTGCCTGGCTAAAAATCCTACACAATGACCAATCGGAACGCAGATATGATTCCGGATATGTCACGATACAACATCACAACGAATTCAATAAATCACATATCCGATTAAGGATCAAGAAAACTCACCGAAGTCGAAATAAAGACCAACGAGATCAACGATTCAAAGCGACGTATTTCGGAATGCAACCCCATGACGAAAATGGGATAACGTCAAGGACAATGTCAAATCACGACAAACATTACATAAACAGTTCATACACATGAAACGTATAACCATCACAAGAATCTAATCATCATTATAACCAAGCAAGATAACTTGCCTCAATACGGAGGCGGGAATAATCCTCTTCTTGTCGAAACGAACGAACGAACGAACGAACGAATGAACGGCCCTCGACTAATATCGTTTACTCGAACAATCAACCTTAAACAAAATACATTTTACTCAATAACATATTCGTACAATTATCAATATAACATTAGTAAGACGGCACCCTATAATCCTTAGAATAGTTTGCTATCTCAAAATATCGAAGCCTTATGCCAAGAGTTCTTTTAACATCATTACAACCATAAAAAAAATCGGTTTACAATACTTTTACCGAATGTTCACATGGTTCATCGTAAATAAGAATTCTATCAAGGGCGTGTTGAATAACCAATTACGATGTTAAGATCATCTTATGATGATTAAACTTTCCAAAATATTAAAATGTTGAAAGAACAAAATCTGAACATTTATGATCATTCTCCTCTCATTTAAAGTGAATTTTATGCTTACAGCAAGGTTATTAGTTATGAGATTACACCATATTCATGAAGGTTATCAAAATCTTTCATTACAAGGCTGGAAGATCCATTAACATCATGATGAATTCACCATTTATCTAGTATGATGATCAAAGCATTCTAAGTTCTCATCACATTAGATTAATGAAAAGTTGTTGTTGTTGGTTTCACAAATATCCTTAACCATTCAAAATCTTGCTGAGCTAAACATAAGGAGAATATGATTCTTAAGAAATCTGAGCAAGAATACATCCTTCTACTTCTAAAATGGCCAAGTTCAACTACGGTGAAGTTAACTGATTCAAAGCTATTCTACTGAGCTAAATTCGTCCAACAAGATGAGCATGATAGTTACAATGTGGTTAGAATCACTATATCATCAAGAACACATCCATCTCAAACCCTCATTTATCATATTCATCAAAAGTGTTAAAAAGGTTGGATTAAAACTATGTTTTACTTGATTAATCTACTCTAGGTGGAGTATAATTCGTTACTAACATCAACATATGAAAACAATACAGAGAAGAAAGTGCACCTACCTCCAGAAAGGAAGAACAACCTCAATGCTACGAGAAAGTACACTCCAAGCTCAAGAACACCTCTTAATCTTTAAGGGAATGAGCTCCACTCCAAGATTTAAGGCTTAGAAGCAAGTTAGGGGAGGTTGATATCGGTTTGGGAGTGTAGAGGGACGATATATGGAGAGAGAGAATCGGTTTGGAGTTCTGAAGAAATGAAAAACAGGCTGGTCCTATAAATAGACTATGCAGACTTAGCGCACGCTAACGGGAAGCTTTAGCGTACGCTAACACACTTACGTACGCTAACTGGTTAATATTACGTACGTGAGCGGCTTACAGTGGCTACTGTCTTGAATTCGCAGGTCGTTAGCGCACGCTAATGAAAAAGGGGTTACGCACGCTAATAAAAGTTGACTCTGGCCGACATGACAGCTCAAACATTACTCACATGCATGCCAACGGCTAAGGAGTTCACGTGCTAAAGTCAACTGATGCCAGATTCTCTCTTAGCGTATGCAACAGAGGAAACATTACGCACGCTAAGGCACAAGATTAACGTACATTAATCATGCTACGTAGCGTACGCTACGTCAACAGAAAAGTTAAAAATGCATCTCTCTAATTAACATAGAATCATCGAGTATAAAATGAAATAACAACGATATGAAGTTCAAATCTATAATACCTCAACATAATACTAAATGCCACGATTCATGATAATCAGATTATCCAAATAATACAATGACAGGTAAAAACGAAAATTACAGTCGGATATTACATACTCCCCCCCTTAAAAAGAGTTTCGTCCTCGAAACTAAGGGGTAAATAACTCGGGGTATCTCGCTCGCATACTATTCTCATTTTCCCACGTAGCCTCCTCGACTCTGTGTCGTGACCACTGAACCTTCAGTAGGGGAATCGTCTTGTTCCGCAACTGCTTGATCCTCCTCTCGAGTATCCGCACATGATGCTCCTCGTACGAATGATCCTCCGCTAATTCAATTATCGTCGAACTGAAGTACATGGCTCGGATCAGCAACATATTTCCTCAACTGGGAGACATGAAACACGTTGTGGATCTTACTCAAAGTCGGTGGCAAAGCTAGTCGATAGGCCAGATCACCTACACGCTCCAAAACCTCAAACGGCCCAATGTACCTCGGGCTCAGCTTGCCTCTCTTCCCGAAACGAAAAACACCTCGGGTAGGAGACACCTTCATTAACACATGGTCACCAACCTCGAACTCAAGCGGTTGTCGACGGTGGTCAGCATAAGACTTCTGTCGACTTTGAGCCATTAACAACCGACTCCTAATCAAAGTGACCTTCTCACGGGCTGCTAATAACATATCGGGTTCCGTACCCAGAGATTCTGACAGTTCGTCCCAACACAAAGGGGACCTACAGCGACGGCCATACAATGCCTCATACGGTGCCATCTGAATCGAAGCGTGCCAACTATTATTATAAGTGAATTCCACCAAAGGTAGCTGGGCTTCCCAATCGTCCTTTCAATCAAGAGCACATGCTCTCAACATATCCTCTAGAGTCTGGATGGTTCTCTCAGACTGACCATCGGTCTGTGGATGAAAATCCGTACTGAAATTCAACTGCGTGCCCATCGCACGATGAACTGCCTTCCAGAAGTGCGACACAAATCGCCCGTCACGGTCTGATACAATACTCTTGGGGGTAACATGTAGTCTCACGATTTTCTTAATAAACAGCTGGGCCAATCTCTCGGGACCCCACATGTCCTTAATCTCCAAGAATTGGGCTGATTTGGTCAGACGGTCCACAATCACCCAAATCGTATTTATTCCTCGACGACTCGTCGACAAGCTAGTGATAAAATCCATAGATATGTCCTCCCATTTCCACTCGGGAATCGAGAGCGGTTTTAGCATTCCTGCGGGTCGCTGGTGCTCAATCTGAACCTGCTGACAGGTTAAACATCTCGAAACGAATTCGGCAATCTCACATTTCATATTCCCCCACCAGTAATTCTGCTTCAAATCCTTACACATCTTGCTAGATCCCGGGTGAATAGAGTACGGGGTAGTATGGGCTTCTCTCATGATAGAGTTCCTCAACTCTTCGTCAGCGGGTACACAAACTTGATTTCTAAAGCCTATCAATCCATCCTCGTGGATCATGAATCCAGGGGCTTTCCTTTGGGTTACCTCATCCCGAACTTGAGATAAGAATGGGTCCATAATTTGCTTCGATTTGATCATATCATCAAGAGACGAAGAAATCTCAAGGGTGCAAAGTTGTCCCTGAATACGCTATAACCAAACTTCAATTTCTGGCCTCATAAGGTCTAACTGCAACTCTCTCTGTGCTGTCAGACGGCTCAGCATCTGCTCCTGCACTGTCTTACGGCTCAAAGCATCGGCAACCACATTTGCTTTACCCGGATGATAAAGGATCTCTATATCATAGTCCTTGATTAATTCTAGCCACCTTCTCTATCTCATGTTCAACTCCTTCTGAGTAAAAATGTACTTTAGGCTCTTGTGGTCTGTAAAGATCTGGCAGGTAACTCCATAAAGATAGTGATGCCAGATTTTCAAAGCAAACACCGCGGCTGCTAACTCCAAGTCATGGGTCGGATAGTTAACTTCATAAGGTCGCAATTGTCTCGACGCATAGGTAATCACTTTCCCTTCCTGCATTAGTACACATCCCAGACCCTGTCCCGACGCGTCACTATACACCACAAATCCTTTCGTTCCTTTTGGTAAGACCAAAACAGGTGCCGAAATCAATCGACTCTTGAGCTCATCAAAACTTTGCTGGCATGCTTCTGACCACAAATACTTCTTATCCTTCTGCAGTAAGTTGGTCATCGGTTGCGCAATTTTAGAAAATCCTTCTACGAACCGTCGGTAGTAACCTGCTAGGCCGAGGAAACTATGAACTTCCTTTACGTTCTTCGGTGGTAGCCAATCTCTAATGGCTTCCGTATTTTGTGGGTCCACTCTCACCCCTTCGGCTGATATCACATGCCCGAGAAAGATAACCTCAGGCATCCAAAATTCACACTTAGAAAATTTCCCATAAAGTTGTTCCCGCCTCAATGTATCAAGAACTTGGTGGAGGTGACGCTCAAGCTCTTCGTGGTCATGAGAGTAAATCAGAATATCATCAATAAAAACGACTACAAAGCGATCCAGATAGTTAATAAAAGCTCGATACATCAACTCCATGAATACCGCCGGTGCATTAGTCAGTCCAAATGGCATCACCACGAACTCGTAATGCCCATAGCGCGTATGGAAGGCTATCTTTGAAATGTCAGACTCTCGAATCCTCAACTAATGATAACCAGATCTCAAGTCGATCTTAGAAAACACAGCATCTCCCTGAAGTTGATCCAATAAATCATCAATACGAGGCAAAGGATACTTGTTCTTGATGGTTACCCTGTTCAGCTCACGGTAATCAATACATAAGCGCAGAGATCCATCTTTCTTCCGTACAAATAACATTGGTGCTCCCCAAGGGGACACACTAGGTCGAATATAACCTTTTTCAGTCAACTCCTCAAGCTGGTTCTTCAATTCCTGCATCTTAGTCGGAGCCATATATACGGTGCTTTTGAAAGCGGGGATGTACCTGGTTCTAACTCAATAATAAACTCCACGTCACGATGAGGAGGTAAGCCTGGCAACTCATCTGGAAATACATCTGGGTAGTCTCGGACTACCGGAATGTTGGCCAATTCAACTGGTCGATCTGCTGTTTTAGTCATGTAGCACCAATAACCAATACACCCTTGATTAAGCAGTTTCACTGCTTTCATAGCGCTGATGACTCTCCCAGAGCGACTGGGATTATCACCTCGAAAAATACACTCAAAACCATCATCAGAAGTGACGGTTACCATACGCTTGCGGACACTAAGTATTGCATCATGACGATCCATCCAATCGATACCCAAGATTATATCATCTTTAGGTAGATCGACTACAATCAAATTTGACAACCACTCACGGTCGTTCAAACGAATCGGACAGTCCTGGACTTCGTGATTTCCAATAATTCTTCTACCATCAGGTAGACCAATCACGTAGGGCTCAAAATTGATAACATGGTCTAGAGGCAAACGACTTAAGCAAGAAGAAGATATAAAGAAGTGTGAAGCACCGGTATAAAAAAGAACACACACAGTCTAGGAGTGGATCTCGAGTATACCTGAAATCATGCTGGCCTCGGGATCATCAGCTTTCTTCATCTCGTAAATCCTGGGTTTCGCAGTTCCGACACTAGGTGTACCACTTTGATTCCCACGGCCCAATCCCCTATTCGCCCCGATGGTCTGATAGGAAGCGGACGGAGGTGCCCGGTTCTGGACAGAAGACTGAACTGGAGCATGAGATGCTACTGGTTCAGGTCCGGGCCCACTTTTGCAAAAATGAGCACGGTGACCATTCTTACCACAAGTATGGCATGTGATGGCAGGCTTTGGGCATTTGAAGTTGATATGCCCCTGGTCCCCACAGTTATGACATATCAAGGACGAGGGAACCGCTCGAGAGTGCGATCCAGCTGGCTTTGACGCCACGGGTGGTCGATCAGAAGGGTTTGGCAATGACTGGGGCTTCCTGAATGTCCCCCGATTACTCTCAATCTGGTTCTGGTTCCTGGATCTTTTGTTGTTGGACTGTGGTTGTTTCTTGGAAATCTCCTTCGTGGTGAGTTCGTACTCCAGATCTTTCTCGATGAACTCTGGTAAGGTAGTACAGTGGTGATTCAACAGCTGCATTCTCATTCGGGGTTTAAGCCTCTTGAGAAAGTATTTGATCTTATCGGCCTCTGTTCGGATAATTGTCGTGGTGAAAGGAAGGAGTGCCTGGAATTTCTCAGCAACAGATAATACATCATCATCTTCAGACGGGTGGGGGTTCAGCAGTTCCGACAGTTTGGCCTCACGGAGTGGCCCTGGATAGTAACGGTCTAGCATGAGGTTTTTAAATTACTCCCAAGTATAAACACCATCAGCTGGCCTTACTGAAAGCCACCAGGTATGAGCGCCTTTGCTAAGATAGTACGCGGCTACCGAGACGCGGTTCTCTTCCGGGAAGTCCACCATCTGGAAAAGTTTCTCAAAATGCTCGATCCAATGCACAATGTCAGCAGGCTCAGAGGAGCCTTCAAAGGTCGGAGGTCACTGGCGAGAGATGTCGCTGATAATCCGACTCACGGGTCCGCCAATCACAGGAGGAGGATGAGGCCCCTGTTGCTGGCCAGTAGCGGCCCTCTGCATAGATTCCATTAGTTGACCCATCTGGGTCATCTGTGTCATCATGCCCTGCATCACGACGTAAGGATCGACACGCACATCCCCGCGCCCACTGTGGTGCGATTGATCCCTAGACGGTGAACCACTGTCTGCGGAACTATGATCCACATTTGCACGTCTGTTGGCTCGAGGTATCGGGATTCGGCCCATTCCGCGGCCTCGTCCCCCTCTGCCATGACCTCTCAGGTTTCTTTCCATACTGAAAGAATCAATCATAATGATAACCATAAGTACAGTTTAAGATACTAAAATTCACACTAAGTTAATAGTAATAAGGAATCACATATTTAAGGAAACGATTCACAATTAGTTATCGACACCACGAATGTCGCACCGAATATTACATCGATGTCAAGTCGAATAATTTAAATCATATGATCAATCCAGCATTTATCTCGAATTATTAATCAGATAAATCCTGCCACAAATCCTCGAAATAATAAGATCAACAAAGAGATCCATTCCGATATCAATATCATGTCAGTAATTAAATCATGGCTCGTAAAGTGCATACCGTATTTGGCTCGTAGGGTCAGGCGCTTGCACAGGTCACACGTGACACGAAGGTCTCTTGATACTAGTTCATTTCACAATGACTCATAAAAAAACAACTCTCTGATACCATCTTCTGTAACACCCCAAAATACGGCTATTACAGTGCCGTGGACCCCACACTGGGACCCACCAGGCGATATCCAAAATAGATTAAATAAATATTATTTGTGATACCGAACCACAATGAATAGTCATTACTCCGATTAGGAGTCTATTAAAAATATGGCCAACGGCCTTATAATACACAGGATCCGAAAAACAAGTATAAACCATATGGAGATGGAAAATACTTCAAATGTCAATACAACCAGATAGTAATTTAAATAAAGCAGAAGATAAAATAACATAACTCGGTTTAACATAACCGGACAACAAATGATTTGGGGCCCCCGAACTAGTATCCTCCGAACCCTTCGCCGTCGACATGCTCTTCCCGTGCCTTGCCCTTGCCTCAACCTAAAATACAATACAAGTATTTCGCCCAAAACACAGGGTCAGATATACATGATAATTAATTCTTCCGACATTATACAATTCACATATATAGATCTCAAGGAAATCATTCCGACTATTAGTCATACCCCTCGGGCGTATGAAACAATCAGTCACAAATCGTCGAACACATCCAATCACACATGGACTATGAACGATTAACAATATGGCTCAAGATGGACATCACAGTACGCCCGATCAGGAAATGTGTCCGTGTACATGTCCTCCCTGTATACGTAATCCAGAATACACGTGGGACAATGTACCTAATTAGCCTCATGAAACTACGTCTCGTGTGCACAAACCAATGCGGAATAATATCCACGCATGACTATATATGTGCCTGGCTAAAAATCCTACACAATGACCAATCGGAACGCAGATATGATTCCATATATGTCACGATACAACATGACAACGAATTCAATAAATCACATATCCGATTAAGGATCAAGAAAACTCACCGAAATGGAAATAAATACCAACGAGATCAACGATTCAAAGCGACGTATTTGGGAATGCAACCCCATGACGAAAATGGGATAACGTCAAGGATAATGTCAAATCACGACAAACATTACATAAACAGTTCATACACATGAAACGTATAACCATCAAAAGAATCTAATCATCATTATAACCATGCAAGATAACTTGCCTCAATACGAAGGCGGGAATAATCCTCTTCTTGTCAAACGAATAAACGAACGAACGAACGAACGGCCCTAGACTAATATCGTTTACTCGAACAATCAACCTTAAACGAAATACATTTTACTCAATAACATATTCGTACAATTATCAATATAGGATTAGTAAGATGGCACCCTATAATCCTTAGAATAATATGCTATCTCAAAATATCGAAGCCTTATGCCAAGAGTTCTTTTAACATCATTACAACCACAAAAAATCGGTTTACAATACTTTCACCGAATGTTCACATGGTTCATCGCAAATAAGAATTCTATCAAGGGCGTGTTGAATAGACAATTATGATGTTAAGATCATCTTATGATGATTAAACTTTCCAAAACATTAAAATGTCGAAAGAACAAAATCTGCACATTTATGATCATTCTCCTCTCATTTAAAGTGAATATTAAGCTTATAACAAGGTTATTAGTTATGAGATTACACCATATTCATGAAGGTTATCAAAATCTTTCATTACAGGGCTGGAAGATCCATTAACATCATGATGAATTCACCATCTATCTAGTATGATGATCAAAGCATTCTAAGTTCTCAACACATTAGATTAATGAAAAGTTGTTGTTGTTGGTTTCACAAATATCCTTAACCATTCAAAATCTTGCTGAGCTAAACATAAGGAGAATATGATTCTTAAGAAATCTGAGCAAGAATACATCCTTCTACTTCTAACATGGCCAAGTTCTTCCCAAGGTAAGTGAAAACTTAAAATGGTGTTTAATCACTTTATGATAACAACTCTATTAGATAAATCCAAGTACGGTGAAGTTAACTGATTCAAAGGTATTCTACTGAGCTAAATTCATCCAACAAGATGAGCATGATAGTTACAACGTGGTTAGAATCACTATATTATCAAGAACACATCCATCTCAAACCCTCATTTATCATATTCATCAAAAGTGTTAAAAAGGTTAGATTAAAACTATGTTTTACTTGATTAATCTACTCTAGGTGGAGTATAATTCGTTACTAACATCAAAATATGAAAACAATACAGAGAAGAAAGTACACCTACCTCCAGAAACGAAGAACAACCTCAATGCTATGAGAAAGTACACTCCAAGCTCAAGAACTCCTCCTAATCTTCAAGGGAATGAGCTCCACTCCAAGATTTAAGGCTTAGAAGCAAGTTGGGGGAGGTTGATATCGGTTTGGGAGTGTAGAGGGACGATATATGGAGAGATAGAATCGGTTTGGAGTTGTGAAGAAATGAAAAATAGGCTGGTCCTATAAATAGACTGTGCAGACTTAGCGCACGCTAACGGGAAGCTTTAGCGTACGCTAACACACTTACATACGCTAACTGGTTAATATTACGTACATGAGCGGCTTACAGTGGCTACTGTCTTGAATTCGCAGGTCTTTAGCGCACGCTAATGAAAAAGGGGTTACGCACGCTAATAAAAGTTGACTCTGGCCGACATGACAGCTCAAACATTACTCACATGCATGCCAACGGCTAAGGAGTTCACGTGCTGAAGTCAACTGATGCCAGATTCTCTATTAGCGTACGCAACAGAGGAAATATTACGCACGCTAAGGCATAAGATTAACGTACGCTAATCATGCTACGTAGCGTACGCTACGTCAACAGAAAAGTTAAAAATGCATCTCTCTAATTAACATAGAATCATCGAGTATGAAATGAAATTACAACGATATGAAGTTCAAATCTATAATACCTCAACATAATACTAAATGCCACGATTCATGATAATCAGATTATCCAAATAATACAATGACAGGTAAAAATAAAAGTTACAGTCGGATATTACAACACATGCCCGGGTTTTACGAAACCCAAGCTCTGATACTATCTTCTGTAATAACCCAAAAACCAACCAGGAATATTACAGCGACGTGGGCCCCGTGCCTGAACCCAAAAGGCAGAAAATCATTTTCGCAAACGTTTCAAACACGCCGAAGAGGCAAAGACGGTAATATTTTAAATACCCAAATGTTTTACAAAACATAGTTCCCAAATACCGTCATAAAATACCATTTGAAAGCACAAGACGAAGACGCCAAAAGGGAATTTAGAAAGTATACACGAGTTGGTAAGATACCGAAAGCCATTATAAACTACACACGCAGCGGATACAATCATAATAAGATACAATTGCAGTGGAATCAAAACAGTCAGAAAAATACTCGGTCTCAAACACATGCCATAGCCAGTATCACCGGGAAGCTCATTCCTTCACGACCGCCACTAGCTCGATCTCCGAGAACCTAAAAGATAAAGCCCACGACGGGGTCAGCCACAATACTCAATAATGATAATGATCACATCAATATAAACAATTACATATCAATGTAATTACAAGGTAAGAATATTTCCAGTGTAATCTCACCGTAGTAACCTTACCAATTCGTGGCAACACATATCAAATCAACCCTCACCTCAATTCACACCTCGCATTCTCAAGTGACGAATGACTTCGAAAATAACCATCTGTACTGTATTCAAAACGGTACCAAGATTCTCAAACATAAATATATCTCCAATATGGAATAATCTGTCCATATCCAATTCTGTCCGCTGGATCGCACAATCGAATTCCAGTTATGATAAAACCGATAACACACGATGCATCTGTAGGTCAACTGCCCCGAAACAATGGCAAGTCCCGGATATCAATACAAAGTGTGAATGCTCACACAATCAATAATAATAAAAAAAACCAGTGCATCAAAACGAGAATATCATTGACATGATAACTCCACACAAGATCAATAAAGTACCAACCATGAACGAGAATGTCATCGATGTGGTAAACTCCAACAAGATCGATAAAGGATCAACAACGACTGAGAATACCAACGATACGGTAAACTCCAATGAGATCAATAAAGGATTGACAATGATCGAGAATACCAATGGTAAGGCAAACTCCAAACGGAATCAACAAGGGTCAATAACGAATGAGATTTCCAATGATAGGGTGAACTCCAAATGAGATCAATAAAAGGATCAATAACAAAGGAGATTACCAACGATATGGCGAACTCCAAACGAGGTCAATGAAGGATCAATAACAACTGAGATTACAAAGGATAGGGTGAACTCCAAACGAGATTAATAAAGGATCAATAATGAACGATATTACCAACGATATGGTAACTCCAAATGAGATTAATAGGGACAGATATACAAGCGAATAAAATCGTCAAACATATATAGTTCACACATATGGGATCTCTAAGACAAACCCGACTATCGAACATACCCGACCATGCATGGACTATGAACGACCAATCAATATGACTCAAGATGGACGTCACGACACGCCCGATCCGGAAATGTGTCCATGCACAAGCCACCCACGGGTATCGATCGAATACACGTCTGGTCTCGTGCCTAATCAGTCTCATGATGTACGTCTCGTGTGCACAGCTCAATGTGAGGTTGAAACCAACACATGACAACATGTGCCCGCCCTGAAAATCCTACACATGACCGATCAGTATGTATCTGACTCCAGATATGCCGCGATATAACATGACAATGAAACTCGAAGAAATGTATACCCAACAAGGATCAGAAGACTTTCCAAGTGAGCAATGATAACTCGATCATGAAAGACCGACATGACCACAATGTAGTATCCCCGCCAGACAACAGTTCACAGAATGCTCAACAATATATATAATATTAGCACATAAACTCTCAAGGTCGCAACCAAGGATCACGGAAGCATCTACTCAAGAATACTCCGGACATTATCACATAAACTCCCAAGGCCGCAGCCAAGGGTCACGGAAGTATCTACTCGGGAATACTCTAGACCGTGGGTGCCATATTCTGGTCTTATCCGTCAACACATTACATGCAATCACAAAATACCCCAAGGTCGCAACCAAGGGTCACGGAAGCATCTACACATGAATACTCTAGAACGTGGGTGCCATTTAGGTCTTATCCCTCAACACATCGGCCCAACAAATTACAGTTTAAAGAATGAGCACATCACAAAATATACCAAACAATGATGCACACTCATCACATGAAGCATCAACACACACACATATACAACAATGCAACATAATAATTATCATAATTTAGCAATATTAGATTACCTTAAGCCGGAGACACTAACCTTTTCACGGCCAACATCCTAAACGAATATACAGTTATCCGAATAGTCCAAAATGAAGTACAATCCATCACTAATACCAAACCACCATCAAGAGTTTAATGTCGGCATGATAACCTCTCCTCGATATCTAACATTTCATACAATAGACCAAAGATAATTCACATCTTCGTTTCCACTAGAGATCTCTAAAATCATATACTTGATGATTTATCTCAGTCTAAGCATAATATATATACCACCATCCCGATAATTCATATTTATAATATCATTGCTATATGAGTCATAAATGAAATGAAATCAAAACCATTTATCACTACGCCACAAATGGCCTTCGGCAACGTTTATTTCGATGTTACAAGCGAAAGTGTTAGCATAGATGCCTTAAAATTGATCTACGCTAACACTTTTTTTTAGCGTTACAGTTGATAGTAACCGGTGTTGCCATAGTATCTATGGTAACACCAAATTCGGTGTTATCGTTGATAATAGACCCTTGATAATAGACCCATTGGTTAAGACAACAGGTCTCTTTAGTATAAGAGTCCCAATATTAGAAACAACAGGTCTCTAATGTAGGGGTGAGCATGGGTCGGTTTGAGTTCGGTTTTAGACTAAAACCGAAACCAAACCGACAAGCTTCGGTTTCCAAAAAAATCAAACCCAAACCGAAACCAACCCAATGGGTTCGGTTTCTCGGTTTTTTGGTTTTTTATGGGTCGGTTTCGGGTTTAAACCCAACCAAACCGATTTTTGTCTATTCTTCAAAAAAAACTTAAAATGTGCATTGGACAGGAATCGAACCTGGGACCAACGCGCGGACTACCAGCGTCCTAACCACTAGACCATGATACTGTTTTTGTCTATTCTTCATAATGCATATAAACATATAAAATTTACGAAATACATATATATTAAATGATATCGGTTCAGTTCGGTTTTAATGATTCGGTTTCTAGTGTATAAACCGAAATCGAAACCGAGTTTTCGGTTTTTAAAATTTCTAAACCCAAACCGATGGTTTTGATTTGGTTTTGGTTTTTCAGTTTCGATTTCGTCGATTTTTTTCGGTTTTTCGGTTTCTCGGTTCAGTTTTGCTCACCTCTACTCTAATGTGTTAAAGGGGGTCTACTATTTTTTTGAGATAAATTAAAGATCAGTTATTTAAGGTAACAGGTCTCTAACGTGTAAGAAATAAGAGATCCGTTGTTTGATCCAACAAGAAATAAAGACCTATTTCCATTCCTTCATATTTTCACACTGTTGAATAATGGTGCCTTCCTGCTCGCCGGAAACCCAAACCCTGAAAAAACCACCACCCAAAAGCTCGAATCTCCTCAAACACACACTCAACACAGTCAAAATCCACGTCTCCTCACACCCTCATTTCTGGCTCTTCATCGCTTTCCTCTGGGCCCAAGCACTAATCATCTCCATCGCTCGTGCTCCGCCACCGTGTTTTCCCGACCGCACCGCCACTGTCTCCTCCGCCGTACCCATCCGCTCTCTCCCGCCACAGAACGACGCCGTATCCAACTACACACGACCCCAAGCCCCCTCTCCTCCCTACACCGACGAGTGCCCCTCCGGCAAAATCTACGCCTACGATCTTCCTTCCGTTCTGAACAGAGACCTGGTCTTTACCAATTGCGCAGACCTAGATCCGTGGAACTAGGAATGCAGGGTCATTTCCAACTACGGCTACGGTGTCACCGCCACCGAGCCCCGCCGCATCTTGCCGGAGGATCTACACAAATCGTGGTACCACACGAATCAGTTCACCTCAGAGGTGATTTTTCACCACCGCATCCTCAGGCATACATGCAGAACCCTTGATTTTATTGTTCTGTTTTCTACAAGCATTTCCAAACTGTTTAGTTTAATAAAATTTGATTGTTTGTAGATTGCAGAGTTGAGTTGTTTTGAGTCCTTCAACTCTGCTGTAGCTTTGGTACTTTTATCAATTTAATATGGATTAGTAACAAAATGGAGGTATATATTCATAGAATTCAACCAATCCACATAATTTGCTAAAACTTCGAGAAAGATTGTTAATGCACTTTATGCTCGAATTTCCATTAGGCACTGGAGAATGTTGAAGAAGCTCTTCTACGGCTTGAAGAACTGCTTCAAGACCCGCATGTATCAAGCTCTAGTTCTGGGAAGGAGCATCTGAAAGCTGATTGTTCAGACCTTGAAAGAATACGAAGACTGAAGAAAGAGACTTAATTTCTGGAAGCATCTTTCAGAGCTAAGGCAGCGTCTCTTCAGCAGGTATTTGCTGAAATTTTCTGAATAAATGGCTACATTTCTACAAAATAGCATGAGTTTTCCTGAGTAGGACCAACCAGTTTCTTAATTACCGCCTCTGATCTTCATCATGGGTTTGTGTAATGTATTAACTTTGGTTGCACTTTACTATTTCCTTTGCGAGTATCAGAGCCTAAATTGTCTTCTTTTTCAGGAATTCGCTCATGTAGAAGATAAAACTATTTAGTATCTTGTTTAATATCTTAAATTCAACATTTTTCAACACTCTGTTTCTTGTTACATTGTCGTTTTTGTGTGGTCACATGAATCTTCGCCCTTGGGGGAGATGGAGAATGAACCAGTACATAGTGATAGTCAGTTGTTTTCTCTAGGACCTCATGTAGTATACATGAATACACGTATCTTCCAGACTTTTATTTGACTAATAGTTGCATTTAGGACTTGCCTCCCATTGGTGCAAGTCATTAGGTCTATTTAGGTTTACCTGTTCCGTTCTGAGAGATTAGCATGCAGTATTTATATGCCTTATTCATGTGTTTTTTGAGGTTTATGTCCTCTTGTTATCTCTATTGATTTCATAATGAAACTTATTTTCTTAACATAAAAACTAATCAATTTGTTTGCTCACTTTTACTGCTTTTTATTAAATCAAGATGCCTTTTTTTTTTGCTTGTTGCTTTAATAACATGAGAAAGGATAGCTCTCTTATTTTTTTATCTTCTAAATCATCATAACAATCATGTTGAACTGTTGGCTTACGTATTCCATTTAATTGTTACAAAGAAGTGGTAGGTATGCATAAGATGTAATTATATTATATTCTACACTATCTACTGTAGTCAACAGAGATCTGTGTCCCTAAATTGATTTTCTTATTCTTCCTGGATTCTGTTTAATTTCCAAGGGATAGGTCAGTAGCCTTAGATCTTCAGTTGGTGAGCAGCAACAGTATTCAAGAGGAAAAGATGTAAAAAGTTCCGAAACGGAAACTGATACGAGCAGCAAGTGCAAATCATATTAG
Organism: Orobanche coerulescens; assembly: GCA_033398695.1. Classification (NCBI taxonomy): domain Eukaryota; kingdom Viridiplantae; phylum Streptophyta; class Magnoliopsida; order Lamiales; family Orobanchaceae; genus Orobanche; species Orobanche coerulescens. The sequence continues at coordinate 131,711,346 of CM065809.1, forward strand.
ATAACTCGATTCTATTATGTTATGTTCAATCTTCATCTACTTTTATCATTTTTATTTTGATTATTCTCTTTGCTGAGTAATGTCTTTCTTTTGGGGTTCTCGTGGATTATGGAGCTTCTTCGTATGTCGACCAAACAAATCATCTGGACTGAGCTCTTCAACTGAAAATAATAGCGTATGCCATAATTGGTTAGACAATTCATTGATTACTTGTAAATTTCTTTGTTCCTATGGTGCTTGCTCCCCCCTCCCCCCTCCTTCTGCCATTGACCTGTTTAAGACTAAGTTCAGACTCTGAAGATTGTTGATGTGATGGGCGCTTCAGTTTGCATTATCTGTTGTAACGGATGTGTCAATTACTGTGCGACTGTGGTTGGTGCCTTGCTTAGATGACCACACCCATGATATTCCCCAGATCATCCATCCAGTGTCTCTTAGGACTTGGTCTATCCTTTAGTATCTATACATGAATGCTTCTGATGCTGATGTCTCCCATGGATGTTTTTGTTTACTGATTGTATTAGTAGCCTCAAAAAGTTTTTACTTATACTATATGACATAGTTCTACTGCATCTTACTTTGCCAAACTCATAGTGATACAATTATTACTTTCTCAGTTGAAATTATGAACTGTATTTGTTTTTGTGTACTACTGGAATGGTTGTCGGGAAGAAAACGTTACCAGCATAGGAGCGTAGCATTTTCTTATGTTTGTGTTGTAATATCCGACTGTAATTTTTTGTTTTTACCTGTCATTGTATTATTCGGATAATCTGATAATCATGAATCGTTGCATTTAGTATTATGTTGAGGTATTATAGATTTGAATTTCATATCGTTGTTATTTCATTTCATATGTGATGATTCGATGTTAATTAGAGAGTTGCATTTTCGAATTTTTCTGTTGATGTAGCGTATGCTACATAGTATGATTAACGTACGTTAATCCTGTGCCTTAGCGTGCGTAATGTTTCCTCTGTTGCGTACGCTAAGAGGGAATCTGGCATCAGTTGACTTCAGCACGTGAACTCCTTAGCCGTTGGCATGCATGTGAGTAATGTGTGAGCTGTCATGTCGGCCAGAGTCAACTTTTATTAGCGTGCGTAACCCCTTTTTCATTAGCGTGCGCTAATGACTTGCGAATTCAAGACAGTAGCCACTGTAAGCCGCTTACGTACGTAATATTAACCAATTAGCGCACGTAAGTATGTTAGCGTATGCTAAAGCTTCCCGTTAGCGTGCGCTAAGTGTGTACAGTCTATTTATAGGACCAGCCTGTTTTTCATTTCTTCACAACTCCAAACCGATTCTCTCTCCACATATCATCCCTATGCACTCCCAAACCGATATCAACCTCCCCCAACTTGCTTCTAAGCCTTAAATCTTGGAGTGGAGCTCATTTCCTTGGAGACTAGGAGGTGTTCTTGAGCTTGGAGTATATTTTCTCATAGCTTTGAGGTTGTTCTTCATTTCTGGAGGTAGGTGTACTTTCCTCTCTGTATTATTTTCATATCTTGACGTTAATAACGAATTATACTTCACCTAGAGTAGATTAATCAAGTAAAACATAGTTTTAATCTAACCTTTTTAACACTTTTGATGAATATGATAAATGTGGGTTTGAGATGGATGTGTTGTTGATGATATAGTGATTCTAACCACGTTGTAACTATCATGCTCATCTTGTTGGACGAATTTAGCTCAGTAGAATACCCTTGAATCAGTTAACTTCACCATAGTTGGATTTAACTAATAGAGTTGTTATCATAAAGTGATTAAACACCATTTTAAGTTTTCACTTACCTTGGGAAGAACTTGGCCATGTTAAAAGTAGAAGGATGTATTCTTGCTCAGATTTCTTAAGAATCATATTCTCCTTATGTTTAGCTCAGCAAGATTTTGAATGGTTAAGGATATTTGTGAAACCAACAACAACTTTTCATTAATCTAATGTGTTGAGAACTTAGTTTGTTTTGATCATCATACTAGATAGATGGTGAATTCATCATGATGTTAATGGATCTTCCAGCCTTGTAAAGAAAGATTTTGATAACCTTCATGGATATGGTGTAATCTCGTAACTAATAACCTTGTTGTAACCTTAATATTCAATTTAGATGACACGAGAATGATCATAAATGTGCAGATTTTGTTCTTTCAACATTTTAATGTTTTGGAAAGTTCAATTATCATAAGATGATCTTAACATCATAATTGGTTATTCAACATACCCTTGATAGAATTCTTGTTTATGATGAACCATGTGAACATTCGGTAAAAGTATTGTAAACCGATTTTTATGGTTGTAATGATGTTGAAAGAACTCCTGACATAAGGCTTCGATAATTGGAAATAGCAAACTATTCTAAAGGTCTTACTAATCCTATATTGATAATTATACGAATATGTTATTGAGTAAAATGTATTTCGTTTAAGGTTGATTGTTCGAGTAAACAATATTAGTCGAGGACCGTTCGTTCGTTCCGACAAGAAGAGGACTATTCTCGTCTCCGTATTGAGGGAAGTTATCTTGCTTGGTTATAATGATGATTAGATTCTTGTGATGGTTATATATTTCATGTGTATGAATTGTTCATGTAATGTTTGTCGTGATTTGACATTGTCCTTGACGTTATTCCATTTTCTTCATGGGGTTGCACTCCCAAGTACGTCGCTTTGAATCGTTGATCTCGATGGTCTTTATTTCCACTTCGGTGAGTTTTCTTTATCCTTAATCGGATATGTGATTTATTGAATTCGTTGTCATGTTGTATCGTGACAGATCCGGAATCATATCTGCGTTCCGATTGGTTATTGTGTAGAATTTTTAGCCAGGCACATATATAGTCATGCGTGAATATTATTTCCGTATTGGACTGTGCACACGAGACTTAGTTTCGTGAGGCTAACTAGGTACATTGTCCCACGTGTATTCTGGATTCCGTATACGGGGCGGACATGTACACGGACACATTTCCGGATCGGGCGTACTGTGATGTCCATCTTGAGCCATATTGTTAATCGTCCATATTATTGGATGTGTTCGACGATTTGTGACTGATTGTTTCATACGCCTGAGGGGTATGATTAATAGTCGGAATGATTTTCTTAAGATCTATATATATGTGAATTGTATAATGTCGGAAGAATTGATTATCATGTATATCTGACCCTATGTTATGGGCGAAATACTTGTATTGTATTTTAGGTCGAGGCAAAGGCAAGGCACAGGAAGAGCATTTTGACGGCGAAGGGTTCGAAGGATACTAATTCGGGGGCCCCACATCATTTGTTGTCCGGTTATGTTATTTTATTTTCTGCTTCATTTAAATTACTATCTGGTTGTATTGACATTTGAAGTATTTTCCATATCCATATGGTTTATACTTGTTTTTCGGATCCTGTGTATTATAAGGTCGTTGGCCATATTTTTGATAAACTCCTAATCGGAGTAATGACTATTCATTGTGGTTCGGTATTACAAATAATATTTATTTAATCTGTGTTGGATATCGCCTGGTGGGTCCCAGTGTGGGGTCCACGGCACTGTAATAGCCGCCTCTTGGGGTGTTACAGAAGATGGTATCAGAGAGTTGTTTCCTTTTTATGAGTCATTGTGAAATGAACTAGTATCAAGAGACCTTCGTGTCACGTGTGACCTGTGCAAGCGCCTGACCCTACGAGCCAAATACGGTATGTACTTTATGAGCCATGATTTAATTACTGGCATAATATTGATATCAGTATGGGTCTCCTTGTTGATTATGTTATTTCGAGGAATTGTGACAGGATTTATCTGATTGATAATCCGAGGTAAATGCTGAATTGATTATATGATTGAAATTGTTCGACTTGACGCCGATATAATATTCGGTGCGACATTCGTGGTATCGATAACCGTTTCCTTGAATATGTGATTCCTTGTTGCTATTAACTTAACATGAATTTTAGTATCTTGAACTATACTTATGGTTATCATTATGATTGATTCTTTCAATATGGAAAGAAACCTGAGAGGTCGTGGAAGAAGGGGACGAGGCCGCGGAAGGGGATGAATCCCGATACCTCGAGCCAATAGACGCGCGAATGCGGATCAGAGTTCCGCAGACAGTGGTTCACCTTCTAGGGAACAATCGCACCACAGTGGGCGTGGGGATGCGCGTGTCGATCCATACGTCGTGATGCAGGGCATGATGACACAGATGACCCAGATGGGTCAACTAATGGAAGCTATGCAGAGGGCCGCTACTGGCCAGCAACAGGGACCTCATCCTCCTCCTGTGATTGGCGGACCCGTGAGTCGGATTATCAGCGACATCTCTCGCTAGCGACCACCGACCTTTGAAGGCTCCTCTGAGCCTGCTGACATTGTGCATTGAATCGAGCATTTTGAGAAACTTTTCCAGATGGTGGACTGCCTGGAAGAGAACCGCGTCTCGGTAGCCGCGTATTATCTTAGCAAAGGCGCTCACACCTGGTGGCTTTCAGTAAGGCCAGCTGATGGTGTTTACACTTGGGAGGAATTTAAAAACCTCATGCTAGACCGTTACTATCCGTGAGGCCAAACTCGTGAACTATCAACTCTTACCCGGCCTCGAAGACGATGATGTATTATCTGTTGCTGAGAAATTCCAGGCACTCCTTCCTTTCGCCACGACAATTATCCGAACAGAGGCCGATAAGATCAAATACTTTCTCAAGAGGCTTAAACCCCGAATGAGAATGCAGCTGTTGAATCACCACTGTACTACCTTACCAGAGTTCATCGAGAAAGCTCTAGAGTACGAACTCACCGCGAAGGAGATTTCCAAGAAACAACCACAGTCCAACAACAAAAGATCTAAGAACCAGAACCAGACTGAGAGTCATCGGGGGACATTCAGGAAGCCCCAGTCATTGCCAAACCCTTCTGATCAACCACCCATGGCGTCAAAGCCCACCGGATCGCACTCTCGAACGGTTCCCTCATCCGTGGTGTGTCATAACTGTGGGGGCCAGGGGCATATCAACATCAAATGCCCAAAGCCTGCCATCACATGCCATACTTGTGGTAAGAATGGTCACCGTGCTCGTTTTTTCAGGAGTGGGCCCAGACATGAACTAGTAGCGTCTCATGCTCCAGTTCAGTCCTCTGTCCAGAACCGGACGCCTCCGTCCGCTTCCTATAAGACCACTGGGGCGAATAGGGGAATGGGCCGTGGGAATCAAAGTGGTACACCTGGTGCCGGAACTGCGAAACCCAAGATTTACGAGATGAAGAAAGCTGACGATCCCGAGGCCAGCATGATTTCAGGAATACTCGAGATCCACTCCCAGCCTGTGTGTGTTCTTTTTTATACCGGTGCTTCACACTCCTTTATATCTTCTTCTTGTTAAGTCATTTGCCTCTAGACCATGTTATCAATTGTGAGCCCTACGTGATTGGTCTACCTGATGGTAGAAGAATTATTGGAAATCGTGAAGTCCAGGACTGTCCGATTCGTTTGAACGACCGTAAGTGGTTGTCAAATCTGATTGTAGTCGATTTACCTAAGGATGATATAATCTTGGGTATCGATTGGATGGATCGTCATGATGCAATACTCAGTGTCCGCAAGCGGATGGTAACCGTCACTTCTGATGATGGTTTCGAGTGTATCTTTCGAGGGGATATTCCCAGTTGTCCTGGGAGAGTCATCAGCTCTATGAAAGCAGTGAAACTGCTTAATAAAGGGTGTATTGGTTATTGGTGCTACATGGCCAAAACAGCAGATCGACCAGTTGAATTGGCCGACATTCCGGTAGTCCGAGACTACCCAGATGTATTTCCAGACGAGTTGCCAGGCTTACCTCCTCATCGTGACGTGGAGTTTATTATTGAGTTAGAACCAGGGACATCCCCGCTTTCAAAAGAACCGTATCGTATGGCTCCGACTGAGATGCAAGAATTGAAGAACCAGCTTGAGGAGTTGACTGACAAGGGCTATATTCGACCTAGTGCGTCCCCTTGGGGAGCACCAGTGTTATTTGTATGGAAGAAAGATGGATCTCTGCGCTTATGTATTGACTACCATGAGCTGAACAGGGTAACCATCAAGAACAAGTATCCTTTGCCTTGTATTGATGATTTATTGGACCAACTTCAGGGAGCTGCCGTGTTTTCTAAGATCGACTTGAGATCTGGTTATCATCAGTTGAGGATTCGAGAGTCTGACATTTCGAAGACAGCATTCCGTACTCGTTATGGGCATTATGAGTTTGTGGTGATGCCATTTGGACTGACTAATGCACCGGCGGTATTCATGGAGTTGATGAATCGAGTTTTTATTAACTATCTGGATCACTTTGTAGTCGTTTTTATTGACGACATTCTTATTTACTCTCGTGACCACAAAGAGCACGAGCGCTACCTCCACCAAGTTCTCGATACATTGAGGCGGGAACAGCTTTGTGGGAAATTTTCTAAGTGTGAATTCTGGATGCCTGAGGTTGTCTATCTCGGGCATGTGATATCAGCCGAAGGGGTGAGAGTGGACCCACAAAAGACGGAAGCCATTCGAGATTGGCTACCACCGAAGAACGTGAAGGAAGTTCGTAGTTTCCTCGTCCTAGCAGGTTACTACCGACGGTTCGTAGAAGGTTTTTCTAAAATTGCGCAACCGATGACTAACTTACTACGCAAGGACAAGAAGTATTTGTGGTCAGAAGCATGTCAGCAAAGTTTTGGTGAGCTCAAGAGTCGATTGATTTCGGCACCTGTTTTGGTCTTACCAAAAGGAACGGAAGGATTTGTGGTGTATAGTGACGCGTCGAGACAGGGTCTGGGATGTGTACTAATGCAGGAAGGGAAAGTGATTGCCTATGCGTCGAGACAATTGCGACCCTATGAAGTTAACTATACGACCCATGACTTGGAGTTAGCAGCCGCGGTGTTTGCTTTGAAAATCTGGCGTCACTATCTTTATGGAGTTACCAGCCAGATCTTTACAGACCACAAGAGCCTAAAGTACATTTTTACTCAGAAGGAGTTGAACATGAGACAGAGAAGGTGGCTAGAATTAATCAAGGACTATGATATCGAGATCCTTTATCATCCGGGTAAAGCAAATGTGGTTGCCGACGCATTGAGCTGTAAGACAGTGCAGGAGCAAATGCTGAGCCGTTTGATAGCACAGAGAGAGTTGCAGTTGGACCTTATGAGGCCAGAAATTGAAGTTTGGTTACAGCATATTCAGGGACAACTTTGCACCCTTGAGATTTCTTCGTCTCTTGATGATATGATCAAATCGAAGCAAATTACGGACCCATTCTTATCTCGAGTTTGGGATGAGGTAACCCAAGGGAAAGCCCCTGCATTCGTGATCCACGAGGATGGATTGATACGTTTTAGAAATCGAGTTTGTGTACCCGCTGACGAAGAGTTGAGGAACTCTATCATGAGAGAAGCCCATGCTACCCCGTACTCTATTCACCCGGGATCTAGCAAGATGTATAAGGATTTGAAGCAGAATTATTGGTGGGGTAATATGAAACGTGAGGTTGCCGAATTCGTTTCGAGATGTTTAACCTGTCAGCCGGTTAAGATTGAGCACCAGCGACCCGCAGGAATGCTGAAACTGCTGCCGATTTCCGAGTGGAAATGGGAGGACATATCTATGGATTTTATCACTAGCTTGTCGACGAGTCGTCGAGGAATGAATACAATTTGGGTGATTGTGTATCGTCTGACCAAATCAGCCCACTTCTTGGAGATTAAGGACACGTGGGGTCCCGAGAGATTGGCCCAGCTATTTATTAAGGAAATCGTGAGATTACATGGTACCCCCAAGAGTATTGTATCAGACCGTGACGGGCGATTCGTGTCGCACTTCTGGAAGGCAGGTGTGATGGGCACGCAGTTGAATTTTAGTACGGCTTTTCATCCACAGACCGATGGTCGGTCTGAGAGAACCATCCAGACTTTAGAGGATATGTTGAGATCATGTGCTCTTGATTGGAAGGACGATTGGTAAGCCCAGCTGCCTTTGGTGGAATTCACTTATAATAATAGTTGGCACGCTTCGATTCAGATGGCACCGTATGAGGCATTATATGGCCGTCGCTGTAGGCCCCCTTTGTGTTGGGACGAACTGTCAGAATCTCTGCGTACGGAACCCGATATGTTATTAGCAGCCCGGGAGAAGATCACTTTGATTAGGAGTCGGTTTTTAATGGCTCAAAGTCGACAGAAGTCTTATGCTGACCACCGTCGACGACAGCTTGAGTTCGAGGTTGGTGACCATGTGTTAATGAAGGTGTCTCCTACCCGAGGTGTTTTTCGTTTCGGGAAGAGGGGCAAGCTGAGCCCGAGGTACATTGGGTCGTTTGAGGTTTTGGAGCGTGTAGGTGATCTGGCCTATCGACTAGCTTTGCCATCGACTTTGAGTAAGATTCACAACGTGTTTCATGTCTCCCAGTTGAGGAAATATGTTGCTGATCCGAGCCATGTACTTCAGTTCGAAGAGATTGAATTAGCAGAGGATCATTCGTATGAGGATCGTCCTGTGCGGATACTCGAGAGGAGGGTCAAGCAGTTGAGGAACAAGATGATTCCCTTACTGAAAGTTCAGTGGTCATGACACGGAGTCGAGGAGGCTACGTGGGAAACCGAGGATAGTATGCGAGCGAGATACCCCGAGTTATTAACCCCTTAGTTTCGAGGACGAAACACTTTTTAAGGGGGAGAGTATGTAATATCCGACCGTAATTTTTTGTTTTTACCTATCATGGTATCATTCGGATAATCTGATTATCATGAATCGTTGCATTTAGTATTATGTTGAGGTATTATAGATTTGAATTTCATATCGTTTTTATTTCACTTCATATGTGATGATTCGATGTTAATTATAGAGTTGCATTTTCGAATTTTTCTGTTGATGTAGCGTACGCTACATAGTATGATTAACGTACGTTAATCCTGTGCCTTAGCGTGCGTAATGTTTCCTCTGTTGCGTACGCTAAGTGGGAATCTGGCATCAGTTGACTTCAGCACGTGAACTCCTTAGCTGTTGGCATGCATGTGAGTAATGTCTGAGCTGTCATGTCGGCCAGAGTCAACTTTTATTAGCGTGCGTAACCCTTTTTTCATTAGTGTGCGCTAACGACCTTCGAATTCAAGAAAGTAGCCACTGTAAGCCACTTATGTACGTAATATTAACCAGTTAGCGCACGTAAGTTTGTTAGCGTACGCTAAAGCTTCCCGTTAGCGTGCACTAAGTCTGTATAGTCTATTTATAGGACCAGCCTGTTTTTCATTTCGTCACAACTCCAAACTGATTCTCTCTCCACATATCGTCCCTCTGCACTCCCAAACCGATATCAACCTCCCCCAACTTGCTTCTAAGCCTTAAATCTTGGAGTGGAGCTCATTTCCTTGGAGACTAGGAGGTGTTCTTGAGCTTGGAATATATTTTCTCATAGCTTTGAGGTTGTTCTTCATTTCTGGAGGTAGGTGTACTTTCCTCTCTGTATTATTTTCATATGTTGACGTTAATAACGAATTATACTTCACCTAGAGTAGATTAATCAAGTAAAACATAGTTTTAATCCAACCTTTTTAACACGTTTGATGAATATGATAAATGAGGGTTTGAGATGGATGTGTTCTTGATGATATAGTGATTCTAACCACGTTGTAACTATCATGCTCATCTTGTTGGACGAATTAGCTCAGTAGAATACCCTTGAATTAGTTAACTTCACCGTAGTTGGATTTAACTAATAGAGTTGTTATCATAAAGTGATTAAACACCATTTTAAGTTTTCACTTACCTTGGGAAGAACTTGGCCATGTTAGAAGTAGAAGGATGTCTTCTTACTCAGATTTCTTAAGAATCATATTCTCCTTATGTTTAGCTCAGCAAGATTTTGAATGGTTAAGGATATTTGTGAAACCAACACAACAACTTTTCATTAATCCAATGTGTTGAGAACTTAGTTTGTTTTGATCATCATACTAGATAGATGGTGAATTCATCATGATGTTAATGGATCTTCCAGCCTTGTAAAGAAAGATTTTGATAACCTTCATGGATATGGTGTAATCTCATAACTAATAACCTTGTTGTAAGCTTAATATTCAATTTAGATGAGAGGAGAATGATCATAAATGTGCAGATTTTGTTCATTCAACATTTTAATGTTTTGGAAAGTTCAATCATCATAAGATCTAACATCATAATTGGTTATTCAACATACCCTTGATAGAATTCTTGTTTATGATGAACCATGTGAACATTCGGTAAAAGTATTGTAAACCGATTTTTATGGTTGTAATGATGTTGAAAGAACTCCTGACATAAGGCTTCGATAATTGGAAATAGCAAACTATTCTAAAATATTGTAGGATGACGTCTTACTAATCCTATATTGATAATTATACGAATATGTTATTGAGTAAAATGTATTTCGTTTAAGGTTGATTGTTCGAGTAAATAATATTAGTCGAGGACCGTTCATTCGTTCCGACAAGAAGAGGACTATTCTCGTCTCCGTATTGAGGCAAGTTATCTTGCTTGGTTATAACGATGATTAGATTCGTGTGATGGTTATATATTTCATGTGTATGAATTGTTCATGTAATGTTTGTCGTGATTTGACATTGTCCTTGACGTTATTCCGTTTTCTTCATGGGGTTGCATTCCCAAGTACGTCGCTTTGAATTGTTGATCTCGATGGTCTTTATTTCCACTTTGGTGAGTTTTCTTGATCCTTAATCGGATATGTGATTTATTGAATTCGTTGTCATGTTGTATCGTGACAGATCTGGAATCATATCTGCGTTCCAATTGGTTATTGTGTAGGATTTTTAGCCAGGCACATATATAGTCATGCGTGAATATTATTTCCGTATTGGACTGTGCATACGAGTCGTAGTTTCGTGAGGCTAACTAGGTACATTATCCCACGTGTATTCTGGATTCTGTATACGGGGCGGACATGTACACGGACACATTTCCGGATCGAGCATACTGTGATGTCCATCTTGAGCCATATTGTTAATCGTCCATAGTATTGGATGTGTTCGACGGTTTGTGACTGATTGTTTCATACGCCCGAGGGGTATGATTAATAGTCGGAATGATTTCCTTGAGATCTATATATATGTGAATTGTATAATGTCGGAAGAATTGATTATCATGTATATCTGACCCTGTGTTATGGGCGAAATACTTATATTGTATTTTAGGTCGAGGCAAAGGCAAGGCACGGGAAGAGCATATTGACGGCGAAGGGTTCGACAGATACTAGTTCGGGGCCCCCACATCATTTGTTGTCCGGTTATGTTATTTTATTTTCTGCTTCATTTAAATTACTATCTGGTTGTATTGACATTTGAAGTATTTTCCATCTCTATATGGTTTATACTTGTTTTTCGGATCCTGTGTATTATAAGGCCATTGGCCATATTTTTGATAAACTCCTAATTGGAGTAATGACTATTCATTGTGGTTCGGAATCACAAATAATATTTATTTAATCTGTGTTGGATATCGCCTGGTGAGTCCCAGTGTGGGGTCCACAGCACTGTAATAGCCGCCTTTTGGGGTGTTACATGTGTTTTGTCTTTCTGATTGAACTTACGTATAAGCTGTTTAAGAAATCAAGTATATCCTAATTCTTTTTACTTCTTGGCAGAATGATGAGATCTTTGAACAAGAAAGTGCAGACATTGAAATAGCTGACTCAGAACCAGATGACATTCAGCAATTTGAACTTTTAAGGAGTGAACTGATGGAACTTGAGAAACGAGTCCAAAAAAGTTCTGACTGATATGAATATGATGAGGTACATTGCGACTCCTTCGTGATGGTAGCTGAGCATTGTCAGCTAGTTTATGCCTAGAAATATAGGTCCTCTCTCATAAAGTTCTTACTTTTGAGTTTGTTATACATAAGCCTTTTGCACCACAATTTATTATACACAACCCTCCAATATCCTACTTTTGGTGCAACTGAAACTTACGGAGTCAGTGTGCTGCCTTTATTGAAATTGGTTTGTTGTTGCGTAACTTGCGTTATGAAGATGATTTAGCTTGCATGGAGACAGTGGATGCTATTATATATGTTTTGATACTGCCATGACTGGTTTTAGTTTATATTTTAAACTGCTTCACTGAAAGTCTGCTGACAAATAGGGATGACAGACATGCTGCATTAGTCAACTTATTAGAAAATTGAAAGAAAAAAAAGAATTAACTTTACGATAATGCAACCTTGTATATCCCTCTATATTTGGCAATTTTAATTTGATGTGTTATGTTGCCTATTTAAATGTTAGTTATGAGCGCAAGTGGCAAGTTCCATGTTCTTCTGACAGTCGTCCAAGTTATGTGCATGGTTTTTTTTCCTTTTTCCTTTTTTGCACACTTTTTTACCTTGTAATAACTAGGTATTCCAGGAGATTATATTCCGAGCAAGATGCCAGGAAAGTTGCTAACATGTCATTTAGGTTTATTTAGGTTTATCTGTTCCGTTTTGAGAGATTAACATGCAGTATTTATGTGCCTTATTCATGTGTTTTTTGAGGTTTATGTCCCCTTGTTAAAATGAAACTTATTTTCTTAACATAAAAATTAATCAATTTGTTTGCTCACTTTTACTGCTTTTTATTAAACCAAGATGCCTTTTTTTTCTTGTTGCTTTAGTAACATGCGAAAGCATAGCTTTCTTATTTTTTTATCTTCTAAATCATTGTTACAATCATGTTGAACTCTTGGCTTACGTATTCATTTAATTGTTACAAAGTAGTGGTAGGTATGCATAAGATGTAATTATATTGTATTCTACACTATCTACAGTGGTCAACAGAGATCTGTCCCTAAATTGATTTTCTTATTCTACCTGGCTTCTGTTTAATTTCCAAGGAGAGGTCAGTGTCCTTAGATCTCCAGTTGGTGAGGAAGCAACAGTACTCAAGAGGAAAAGATGGTAAAAGTTCTGAGACGGAAACTGATAGGAGCAGCAAGTGCTAATATTATTAGATAACTCGATTTTATTACATTATGTTCAATCTTCATCTACTTTCATCATTTTTATTTTGATTATTCTCTTTGCTGAGTAGTGTATTTCTTTTGGGTTAGCAGTTCTCGTGGATTATGGAGTTTCTTCGTATGTTGACCAAACAAATCATCAGGACTGAGCTCTTCAACTGAAAATAATAGTGTATGCCTTAATTGGTTGGACAATTCATTGATTACTGATACATGTACGATATTCCATTAAAATTTCGATGAAGCTACTCAATTGCCACACTAGAACCTTATTTTATTGTTGATAAACTTTTATGTATTAATCATGCATGTAGAAAATTTTAAATAAATCAGATGAAGGTTTTTCTAGTATTTACCAAGTATGAATTTGACTTTCCGTTCTTTTTATAGGCTGATGTTAAGAAAGATCTAGAAAAGGAAGGTGTTGAGGCTTTTAATAAATTGGTTCATGGTGCCAAGGAACACAACCCATCTTGGCTAATTGGGAGGCTTATTCAGAACAAGCAATCGAAGTCAAAGTCTTCTTCAACATCATGTGCAACATCTGTTCCAGATCAGTGCATGTCAGACTTAACTGTAAAGATTCGGGCTCAACTTCAGCAAGAGATGGATGAGAAACTTGACCAAAAAGTTCAAGAGATGATGAAAAATTTGGCTGGCCAGAATCCGGATTTAAGTCTTTTTTAGTATTTATGTTATCTTTCGGATTTTTTTCGGATTGTGATGGTATTAATGCGGTGGTACTGAAGTTAGATTTTGGATGGTACTAAGTTAGTTATTCTATGGTACTTAAGTTAGCTTTTTGACTGGTTTATTTAGGTTGAATAATGATAATGTCGTGGTTTATTTGGATGGCTTGAAAAGCCTTGTTTATGTAAAACTTTGACAGGTTATTTGATTATGGTTTATTTGAAAGGTTTTATTACGGTTTAAACTATTACTAAAACAAAAAAGTCTTCACAAAATAAATGTTACAATAATAGAAAAGGGTGTTGCCAAAACAAAAATGTGTTTCAGCAGCTGGTGTTACAATAGGGATTAGTGGTGTTGCCATTGATCTATAGTAACACGTTTGTGGGTGTTGCTACAGAGATATTGGTGTTGCCATTGGTCAACAGTAACATTTTTATTGGTGTTGCTATAGAGGTAAAAAGTGTTGGCATTGGGGTCTGTAGCAACACATTTTCTCTGTGTTACCATAAAGTTAAAAAGTGTTGGCATAGACCCCTATGGTAGCGGCCGTTTTTATAACACCACCAAATTTCGGAAAAGTGTTACCGTAGCATGTTTTTTTTTTTTCAGCAACACTTTTTACCCATTCGAGCACACTTTTTTGGGTGTTGCTGAATGCCATATATGGCGTAGTGTATTAACATTATGAACTGAGCAAGAATAACTTGCGTTGATACCGACACGACGAGGCCATTACCAATCCCATCGTTTTCATCTACAAACTCCTCAGCCCCGACCAAGGCGATCCTTGCATTCTCCGATCTCAACCGCAGCACAACGGTGAACAATCAACGATCACTTATCGCAACCTAATGCAACAATCAATTAACAACACGGTCGATACCAATCAACAACCGATATAACCAATCAATCAAACTCAACGGTTCAATGATATCTCAATCATATGAAACCAAACCATTTCAACTTAAAAAATACGAATACAAACCAAAATTCGATAATCAATCAATTATAGCAAATGTCTCAACATTCTCAATTCCGACTTCAACCTTAATTATGGTTTTCACAAGGTTCCTTCTTGTTCATATTCGTAAATTCATAGAAAACCAATTACTCCCTCCGTCCCACCTATCTTGAGCATTTGTTTTTCGGCACTAGATTTAAGAAAAGCTGAAAAATAGTGTATAAAGTGTAACACCCCCAAGTTATTCAGGGTATATTACAGCGCCGTGAGCCCCGCCGTGGGACCCACAAGGCTAAACATACGCGGAACTATAAACTTGACCGATAAGGTCTACATACAATAGAAAGAAAGACGATACAAATGGTATTCGAAACCATAAACAATGAAACCATATACATCACTGCACAAATCAATACCTCGGCAACACAGGCCGGAACATCAAGGAAACTGAAATACAATACTCGAGTATTTAAAAATCCATTCCAGTACAACAACACTGAATGGAGGAAACCAAAAGAGATAACCGGAGACAAGACACAGTATCACACTTGCCCATCATCTTCATGCCGACCTGCACTGCCGTCTGTCCGCTCTCATGGAACTCCGAAATACATGAAACGTATTTCCCATAAAGGGTTAGTTAGCCGAATAGCTAGTGCAAGTATAACAATATGAAACATAATACTTCTCGACAATAAAGTAAATGTAATCCGTCAATTCATCAATATCCGTCAATTCATCAATTTAAGACTAGTATTCCTAATAACTAAATCTCATAGCATCTCATCAATACATATATGAATACCGTGGAACCGCACTGAGGCTACGGAACCCTCGGAGGACCGTCGGTCCGTCCTGAGTGGTTAATTCATATTATCCATGGAATCGCACTGCAGGCTACGAAACCCTCAGAGGACCCGTCGGTCCGTCCCGGAGTGGATATAAATAAGCATGCCAACATTATTTCATATGAATGCCGTAGAAACGGTTCGTTCATATCAACCATGGAATCGCACCAGAGGCTACGAAACCCTCAGAGGACCATAGGCCGGAGTGGCTAGAAATAATCATATCATCAATATTTCATACTTTCAAAGTCGAGAACGTACAATCATAAATGTATACTTGCCTTAATAAACGTTACCGAAGATCCCGAAGAACACGGTTCGACCGGGAAGTTTGAACCACGAGGAAGACAACGAACGGAAGGGTTTCAACTCGAGTTCTTCACAAGAATTCGACCCTAACAACATAAATTCAATAAATCATCGATCATACGAGGAATAATAATCGTAGAACGCCCGAAAACCCCTATATGACATTTTACCGGACACCTTCAAGGCGTCGGTCAAGAACTCGACCAAAACAACGAATCGATACGATCCAACCATGGGATAACAAGGGAAATGATACAATACATCTAAATAATCATCAATCCTTCACAATCCTAAGTTAAATCGGATTAAACGGACGAAATCGAACAAAATACCCAAAATCCCCAAAATTAGATTTCTAGAAAATCTGACCTGATTCGCTCGATCAAAGGATGTTATCGGACGAATGATTGATGATATAACCCAAGGAACTCCATGGATATGTTGCTAAACAACATGGCTTCAAGCTTAGAATACGACCAGCTACGGAAGAGGAGAAGAAGAAGGTGAAAAATGGCAAGAAAAACGTCTGCAGGGCCTTTTATAGGGGTTGATCGTGCCGGACACGGCCGTGCCGACCGGCACGGTCGTGTCGCACACCGCCGACAGGACTCGACCGTGTCCGGCTTGACACGGTCGCGCGCGGAGGGCCTTCCGACGCTGACCCGTCCGTCCGACGACTTCGGCATGACTCGGCCGTGCTGCAGACACGGTCGGGCGTGCTCGGCAGACGTTCCAGGTTTATCCTAAGAGTACGGCACGGGCCGTGTCGGACGACACGGCCGAGTCCAGTCGGCGAAACTCCGGCATTTCCGACGAGCACGGCACGGGCCGTGTCGGACGACACGGCCGAAGTTCGGCCGCGTGATCGCCAATAACGAGCGGGTGAGTTAAAACGACCATAACTCTCTCGTCCGACTCCGATTGACTCACCGCTTGAACCATTGGAAAGCTAACTCGATGCTCTATAATATTGCAAAGATTCAGAATTTTTGGAGTTACCAAAAATTAATGGTGATCTAACAAAGTCGAACTCCCACGTGAAAAGTCGATTAAGGACACGGAATTCAACGAGCGATACCGAAACGAACTCGGATGACAAAAAGTGTAGAATCAATCATTCTCGGGATGACGAAACGGTCCCAAGCAAGTCGTCAAAATAGACTTCCGCCAAAAATAGAAAATTTCCGGGATAAAAATAACGGTATTACATTCTACCTCCTTAAAAGAAGTTTCGTCCAAACTTAAAACAGTAGGAGAAGAAATATTTCGCCAGAAAACTCAACGAGATGCACAAGAATCAAACTTACGCCCAAACGGCGAATCATCAATATAGAACACCACAATACATTACCCGAAGGCAAACCAAACCAATGCCGAAAAGATACGAATTCACAATGCCCGAAGGCTCCAACGGAAATACCGATATATCACAATGGCCTCGAAAGCCGAATGTACCCCAAATCAGAATCATCACAATACAGATCTCAAAGGAGCAAACTGATCGGACATACCCTCGGCGTATGAACAACCGATGCAAATCGTCGGACATATCCAATACAACATGGACTACGAACGATCAATCAATAAAGCTCAAGAGGGATATCACAGACGCCCGATCCGGAAATGTGTCCGTGCACATGTCCACCCCGTATACACGGAATCCGAATATACGTGTGACAATGTACTTAATTAGCCTCAAGAACTACGCCTCGTGTGCACGGTCAATGCGGAAATATCCACGCATGACCAACGGGTGCACGGCTAAAAATCTTACACATAACCAATCGCACGCAGACATGATTCCGGATATGCCACGATACAACATGACAACGAAACTCAAGGGATAAAACATCCAATACGGATCATACGACTCACCAAGTGAACGATGACACACGAATAATGAAAGATCGACACGACCAACGATATTCAAAACAACCATCACGGGATCGAATTTCTAAGGACCGATTATCACGAGCAACGATCACAACACAACAGCCTTCGAAAATCCTCAACCTTCAAAGATCACAAATTCACAAGAAAATAGTGTGCTTTGCCTTGAATCGGTCAACACGACAATAATAATTTAACGGATGGGAACTATCGTTGATAATCCCAATTCAATACTGATTACCGTAGGATGGCCAATCGATAACAATTATACAACTGACGGAAATTATCTTTGATAATGGATGGGAATTATCTTCGATAATCCCAATTCAATACCTCGATTACCTTAGAACGGTCAATCGATAATCAATGATACGATAGAATAGATGTCCTGTCTTAAACCGACCACCGAAACGGAGATGATAAAAGGATATATCAAACGTCTCTCATTGGTTAATATAATATTAATAGAAAAACACCGATGTCAATGACGACGATTACCACAATATCTCAATGGAACATCCATCACAATCACAATCGATACGTCGATACCGCGAACCGCAATCGGCAATGACTTAACCAACAAGTATCGCAATGCCTCGAACCGCCTTTTACAAACAATAGTAACATTTGGCATAATTTGCCGACGCGTCGTGTCAACCAATCCCGACATCAATACAATCATAAAGAGGCCAAGTCCCAAAATGATACACACAATCGTACGCCTACACGATAACATTAGTCTCATTGATTAGTACGAGTATAAAACTTGTCTCGATATCAATACAAAAATCGTTACCATGTCAGTTGACTTCGTCTTACGAATTCCCTCAGTCTCGACCAAGTTAATCTACGAACCCTTCAACCTTAACCGCAACACAACGGTCATAATTCACGATCAAATATCATACCACCAAACCACGAACTCAATCGTTTTACCATATCTCGACTAATCACAGTCTGAACAATCCAACTCAGACACTTACAAATCCTGTCCACAATACGAGTCGAAAAATGATGATCATATCAGCAACCAATTCGGACCAATAATAAGGGTCTAAATGTTCCAAACTCAATTCTTAAATACGAATTTACAAGGTTCCCTTCTCGTAAATCCATCGTTAAAATTTACTTATAACCGTCATCAATTCGAATCATCCGACTGGTTCAAAATAATAGATAATCATATTAAAAAGGTTATCAAACAATCCAATCATTCGATTTGAATATTTGCTCCCTACGTATGGGCTTCCAAATTCAGAGATGAATAATAGTCTCATCAAACTCATAATCACATTCGTATTCCTATACGAACATTATTTCCAACACATAGTTTAGCTCTAGATATGAATATTCCATATTCATTTTCAAAACATCAACACTTCAAAAAAAAAATTTCATCACCTCGTATAATTCAAGAGTTCTTCAAGAACATGAAATATCCGAAATCACGTTCAGAACAACATCTCCGAGGTATATATCTCCATGTTACCATTTTCTTCATCATGTCATTCATACAATCTCAAGAATCGCAACAAAACCCTTATCACCATATGAAGAAGATCTCAATGATCATATCAACATCCGAAATCTCTTATTACAATTCCAATAAATCTCGTATAACATTATCACATGATACCATAATTGTAACACCCCAGATCCTCCTGGGAATATTACACGCCGTAAACCCTTCTCACAAGGATTTACCAGGTTAAGCACAATTTCCACGTCGTTCCAAAAATGCTAAAAAGACCGATGACGGTAATATTTTTCAAATACTAAAAAAAAAATCGTTTTCCAAATACCGTCAAAACGATCAAGGTTAAAATGCCAAAAACTCAGTTTAGGGAATCGGTTTTACAAAATAAAATTTTAGTTGGCAAAATACCAAAATCCATTTCAAAAATACTCACGCAGCGGATAAAAGTACAATCCAATTTATGCATTTTCATTGAAATAAGACGAACATCAAAATACACGATTCCCAACATACTCCCTCCCAAGTAGTAATCCAAAAAGAAAAAAAATAAGCCACTATCAAAAGGGATATGAGGATTACCTTGCATGGACGAACCACGAAGAAAGAATAATTGAACTCCATTCCAAGAATCATTAAATCATCATAGTCATCATATGGCCTCAAGAACATCAAGATCTCTATGATTCCATAATCATAATCAACATATTCAAAGCATATCATTATCTTCCTTCGGCATAAACCTCATAGAATATGGATAACACAAGAAATCACTTCAAGAATCAACAATAGTTCCATAACCAAGCTCTAATTCCATGATTCCAAGCTCACAATCATGTTAAAAGCGTTTAGAACACTCTTAAAAGTGAAGAGGGACGAGTTTTGGAGAGAAATATCTCAAAGGATCGTGAGAGAAATGAAAGGCAACACTTCAATCTATAAATTGCACTCTCATTACGCACGTAGGTGTCCTTTCTTAACGTACGTAACAACTTTAACGTCGTAATCCAAAATCCATAACGCACGTAACCATCTCACCGTCTCATTCCGTGCGCCTATTACGACGTAACCCATACCATATAACGTCGTAATATACCGATTGACTTGCTACAAGATAATGGTTGTGTTACGTGCGTAACACGCTACGTATAACGAACGTAACACGACGTTGACTCACTGTCAACATTCTCCGCCGAAAGTTGCCGAAACAGGTCCCACCCGCCTCACATGACTCGGTTACGTCCGATGCCTTCGTTACGCGTAATACCTTAGCCTTGACGCACGTAACCATGCCAATCTTACGTCGTAATCTCACCTCATTAACGTCGTAATAATTCCATACTTAGCCAATTTCAACAATTCTGTCCAAAGTCATGACATACCAAATACGAGCATACGGCAAAATCAATACATATACTCAATTCAATAACATTTTCAACGTTCACAACGTCCTCGAGCATAATTAACCATCCACGATATCCAATATATAAACGAAAAAATATCCGAAAATCGGGTATTACACTCTACCCCCTTAAAAATAAGTTTCGTCCTCGAAACTTGCAATCACTCGCACAAACATTTCAACGGAAAATCCAAAATCACCAAGATAACCTGCATTATCGAATAATCCGAACAACATACTTACAGTCGTGAAGTCAAGATCTCCCGTGATACTAGCATGCGACTCCTAAACAAAGTCTCAACATAATACCGTTACACACCAATATCGCAATTAGCAATTTAACAAAATCTCAAGGAAGAGTTCACGTCCGTGACCACGGCCACGATTCTTCCTACTTTCACCAACATTCGGAAAGGCACATACGTGCGTAAGTATAATCCAAATCGCACATTCCCGAAGTGACCAATTCCCAAGAATACCAAGCTATAAACGAAACGATTAAGAAAAATACAAGAAGAGTGAGAGGACTTACAAGTACCGGTCGACCGTGATGATGGCAGAGTAGTGATATCAGGCAAATGCCGACTCAATCGACCCAAAAGACCGGCACCTAGGTATCCATAAACCTAAGCTCGATACCATATTCGTAACACCCCAAGTTATTCGGGGTATATTACGGCGCGTGAGCCCCGCCGTGGGACCCACAAGGCTAAACATACGCGGAACTATAAACTTGACCGATAAGGTCTACATACAATAGAAAGAAAGACGATACAAATGGTATTCAAACCATAAACAATGAAACCATATACATCACCGCACAAATCAATACCTCGGCAACACAGCCTAACATCAAGGAAATCAAATACAATACTCGAGTATTTAAAAATCCATTCCAAGACAACAACACCGAATGGAGGAAACCAAAAGAGATAACCGGAGACAAGACACGATCACACTTGCCCATCATCTTCATGCCGACCCGTACCCATCTCGTCTCTCATGGAACTCAAATACATGAAACGTATTTCCCCATAAAGGGGTTAGCCGTCGAATAGCTAGTGCAAGTATAACAATATGAAACATAATACTTCTCGACAATAAAGTAAATGTAATCCGTCAATTCATCAATATCCGTCAATTCATCAATTTAAGACTAGTATTCCTAATAACTAAATCTCATAGCATCTCATCAATACATATATGAATACCGTGGAACCGCACTGCAGGCTACGGAACCTCGGAGGACCCGTCGGTCCGTCCGAGTGGTTAATTCATATTATCCATGGAATCGCACTGGAGGCTACGAAACCCTCGGAGGACCTGGGCTTGTCCGTCCCGAGTGGATATAAATAAGCATGCCAACATTATTTCATATGAATGCCGTAGAAACGCGTTCATATCAACCATGGAATCGCACTGCAGGCTACGAAACCCTCGAGAGGACCATAGGCCGAGTGGCTAGAAATAATCATATCATCAATATTTCATACTTTCAAAGTCGAGAACGTCTAATCATAAATGTATACTTGCCTTAATAAACGTTACCGAAGATCCCGAAGAACACGGTTCGACCGGGAAGTTTGAACCACGAGGAAGACAACGAACGGAAGGGTTTCAACTCGAGTTCTTCACAAGAATTCGACCCTAACAACATAAATTCAATAAATCATCGATCATACGAGGAATAATAATCGTAGAACGCCCGAAAACCCCTCTATGACATTTTACCGGACACCTTCAAGGCGTCGGTCAAGAACTCGACCAAAACAACGAATCGATACGATCCAACCATGGGATAACAAGGGAAATGATACAATACATCTAAATAATCATCAATCCTTCACAATCCTAAGTTAAATCGGATTAAACGGACGAAATCGAACAAAATACCCAAAATCCCCAAAATTAGATTTCTAGAAAATCGACTGATTCGCTCGATCAAAGGATGTTATCGGACGAATGATTGATGATATAACCCAAGGAACTCCATGGATATGTTGCTAAACAACATGGCTTCAAGCTTAGAATACGACCTACGGAAGAGGAGAAGAAGAAGGTGAAAATGGCAAGAAAAACGTCTGCGGGGCCTTTTATAGGGGTTCGTCACGGACACGGCCGTGCCCGACCGGCACGGTCGTCGCATACCGCCGACAGGGGACTCGACCGTGTCCGGCTTGACACGGTCGCGGCGCGAGGGCCTTCCGACGCTGACCCGTCCGACAATGACTCGGCATGACTCGGCCGTGCACGACACGGTCGGGCGTGCTCGGCAGACGTTCGAGTTTATCCTAAGAGTAGCACGGCCGGGCCGTGTCGGACGACACGGCCGAGTCTGGTCGGCGAAACTCCGGCATTTCCGACGAGACGGCACGGGCCGTGTCGGACGACACGGCCGAGTTCGGCCGGCAGTGATCGGCCAATAACGAGCGGGTGAGTTAAAACGACCATAACTCTCTCGTCCGGACTCCGATTGACTCACCGTTTGAACCATTGGAAAGCTAACTCGATGCTCTATAATATTGCAAAGATTCAGAATTTTTGGAGTTACCAAAAATTAATGGTGATCTAACAAAGTCGAACTCCCACGTGAAAAAGTCGATTAAGGACACGGAATTCAACAGAACGATACCGAAACGAACTCGGATGACAAAAAGTGTAGAATCAATCATTCTCAGGATGACGAAACGGTCCCAAGCAAGTCGTCAAAATAGACTTCCGCCAAAAATAGAAAATTTCCGGGGATAAAAATAACGGGTATTACATAAAGTGATGATATGAATATATATTATTTAAAATTGTGAGAGATAAAGATGTCTTAAAAAGGAAATGACCAAGTATCTTGAGACGGCCCAAAAAGGAATATGAACCAAGATCGGTGGGACGGAGGAAGTACTATTTATTATCACGAACAATCATATACCAAAATTAACCGTAATCCTTCCAATTTCCATAAAATCACGACATATATAACTCAAGAGTTCTTCAAGAACATAAATTAATCCATAATCATGTTTGTATCCAACAAAACGACGTAATCTGATGTGTTCTAACATCTAAACAATCATCTAATTCATAATCCAAGGCATAGATCATTTTGTTCTTCAATATACAATTCATATAACCTCAAGAACAACAACAGGAAACATCAAGAACTCCAAGCTTCAAGCTTCTAATCAAATCATCAAGGTCTCAACCAAGGTAGAAGGGTCTGAAATGGGATTGAAAGTGAAGAGGGACGAATCTAGGGTGGAAAAAATTTTTTCTTCTCGTGAAGAAATGAAAAACCGATCCTTAATATATAATCTGCACAGCTCGTTACGTATGTTAAGACCCAACCTTAATGTACGTAAGACCCTTTAACGTATGCTACATGTCCTGCATAGCGTACGTAATCGTCATCCAGGGTTCACTGTCTTATTTCGTGGTATGCATTACGTACGTAATTTCCTTGCCATAACATATGTAATGTAGCTGTTAACTTGCGACAGTGCCATACATGGTTAAGTACACAATGGGCTATCCTTAAAGTACGTAAAGCTCGACGTTGACTCGCCTGTCCACATCCACGCCGAAAGTTGCCGCCACCGGGCCCACTCGCCGATCACAGCTCGGACTTGTCTAATTCCCTTCATAACGTACGTTATGTACCCAACGTAACATACGTTAAGCTCGCATCGTTACGTACATAAGCTCCTCTGATTAGCGTACGCTACGCTTGCACCATTACGTACGTAAGCTCATATGTTTAACGTACGTAGTGGCTTTCATAGTTAGCCATTCTGCTACTGTCTGTTGTCTCAATATACCGAACATGTACACGCGAAATACTGAATACATATACTCGTTCCGATAACATCCTCATACAATACACCTGATGCATGATATCTTCAAATACAATTGTCGACCAAGTACGGTAATTATACAAATACTCATATAGTATATCCGACATCCAAATACATATCAAGCATGTAATATCCTAGAATTTAAAATAACCTCGATAGATATACTGGCACAACTGTCACAGTTCCCAAAATTATTCATCCATACTGTATCGGTCCCACCCTGTACAGTACAACTCAGATAAAATAATGCGAAAAATTCATAGCGAAATTCTTGGATATTACAACAGCCTATGGTTACATAACGATGCTACCACAACTGATAAAAACAGTAAAACCATAATAAGACATGCCGACCCAACAGTCCGAGAAAACACAAAGCAACGAAAAATATCTAATAAACCGGAACGGTCTGAGGTAAACAACCACAAATCGAACAATAACAATTAAACCGGGAAATAAAAGGTACGAGTATTACATTACTCCCTCTAACAAAAAGATTTTTCCCAAAACTCAAAATGTGAAAAACTCCGGATACTTCGACTTCATACTGTCCTTGGTTTCCCATGTAGCTTACTCCGTCCCATGTCTTGACCATTGCACCTTCACCAATGGAATAGCTTTGTGTCTAAGTTGTTTTACTCGATGCTGCAAAATCTGAATCGGCTTCTCTTCAAATGTGTCATCGGAACCCAATTTAATTTCCCCAAAATCAATGATATGCCACGTACTTTCTCAACTGTGAGACATGAAACACATTATGCACGTGACTTAACAACGGCGGAAGACCCAAACGATAGGCGAGATCCCCAACTTGCTCCAAAATCTCAAAGGGTCCAATATACTCGGGCTAAATTTTCCCTTCTAATCGAAGCGATAAACTCCTTGTGTACGCGACACCTTCAGTAAAACATGATTGCCAACCTCAAACTCCAACGGTCGATGACGCATGTCGGCATAGGAATTCTCTCGACTCTGAGCCGTCAATAGCCTATCAAGGATCAGAGCGATCTTCTCTTTGTTTGAGTTTTAAAAAACTATAAATCAAACAGTGGCTTGGTCTACTGGCCACAGATCTTGCACTTTAAGTGAGAACTAAGTTCGAGTCCCTCTGAAGACAAAAATTTTCAGGAGCTTATGATTTTTTAGTTTATGCCTAAAGAAGAAACCCTAGCCCCACAAGGTAAACTGGTGGAACAATTAAATATTGAAGACTTCAAACAGCAGTGTGGAAACCTGATTTCGTGGGACCCTATGATTGGATTTCCTTGTGTATGGTAGTTGATGATATTTAAGAACTTGGAGTCATATATACATCTCGCTATTTAACTGATATCCCGAGGACTAATCAGTTGTAATCTTGGAATTTCGGTATTAAAAGAAAAACTATAAATCATTCCTCCACGAATTTAATTAATTAATTATCATTGTAAAGAAGAACATGGCACAAAGTTGATAAAAAAAGATATTTTAATATTGATTGAGATGACACCAATAATAAAACCAAGTCACTACATCATCATGATTTCTATTTTCCAGGTTTTACTCCCTCTGTCCCAGTTAAAGGTTGACAAAGGATGTATATTTGGTGTATTTTAGGTAACGACTGGTATAAGTAATGATAGTAAATATGTGGTGGAGATTAAAAAGTAAAAAGTATTGATGATGAATGTATGGTGGAGATTACCAAGTAAAAGATGATTGTTTGATTTGATTGTGAAAAGTGATTTATGTAAATTTACTAATGAGACAACCATTTTTATAGAAATGTAAAATTTTGGACGGAATGGAGAGAATACTACTTTATACGTCATTTGCTGTATCTTATTTAATACACAATGCCAGTTTTCAGTTGTATTATGACTTATGAGTCTTGTGAGTTGTGTGACTTTCCCACTTCTAAGTTCTAATGCTCTTCATCCAATCTATAAATATATAATTCCACACCATGTGTGTTCTCAACCCTTCATCTTCTGCTTCCAGGTGCTTCTATGGAAGCTTATAAATATGTGTTGGTTTGTTGATTTCATCATATTTGTCATGTTCTTTGCATTCACCGGTATTAGAAACACAGATTTATATAATTAGTGTATTATATGTTAAGTAGAACATGGCATATTGCTTCACCAAATTGAATGATTTGAATAAATATAGGATTGATTGAAAATTCAGGTCTGTTGCTGCCGAAAGTGGCAAGTTCCTGCTCATGAAAATTTTTCCAAGTCATGGAGCTTCTTCTGGTGGACAAATTTATAGGTTTTTATCAATTGTTTATTTAATATATTTTGATCTATAATATTTTGTAATAATATATTATTATTATTTGTTTCAAAGGGTACGCGTATTCAGGCTTCACTGAAGGGATATATCATTGAATGGTTTTTGGATTTAATTACTGAGAGGGACTTTACAATATATAGAATAATTTTCGGTTGTGTACAGACCTAAGAATTTTTCTATTGCAGTACATTCATGCAAAATATCATTCCATAAGAATACCTATGTTGGTCCTACAGTTTCAACCAGATTTTCAAAGACAATTTTCAGTTTCCGCAGTTACTCTGATATTAAAAATCGTTATTCAAAGGATGAAGCTCCTTTGTTTGGTAATTTACTGAAAATATTTTTTCCCATTAGTTGTTTTTTAGACTTCTGTTTTATTAATTATGGATTATATTTGCATATATTATTGGTAATATTGTTGATTTCAATGATTCAAGA
Organism: Orobanche coerulescens; assembly: GCA_033398695.1. Classification (NCBI taxonomy): domain Eukaryota; kingdom Viridiplantae; phylum Streptophyta; class Magnoliopsida; order Lamiales; family Orobanchaceae; genus Orobanche; species Orobanche coerulescens. Next base: position 131,738,498 of record CM065809.1, read on the forward strand.
ATGAAAGAAGATGTGACTGTTAAGGGGAATAGGAATATTCATCTTCTGTTGGAGGATTTGGAGTAAGATTTTATTGATATTTAATCTGAGTTTTATGGTTTACTATTGTGTTTACTAAATAATTTATTAATCTGTTCTGACAATATTAATTGTTTTTCATCATCATAATATTTATATTTTAATTTATTTGACATGTTTTAGGAAGACAAAATTGCAATGTGTTTTGTGGGATCCTTATTTTCAACAAGTGCAGAGTGTTACTGAAAGATTGAAGAATAGATCTGGAGGTTATTCTAGTGCTATTGTTCAGCTGTGTAGAGCTAAAAATATGAGAGGTTTGATTTTTGAATTATGTATAATTTCTTATTTTATTTATTGTCTTTAAATATTAAATCATCCTTTGTTATATAAAAATTTGCACATTATTTAATAGGTGAAGTTGGTGTTTCAAATACATTCTATGCCATAAAGGTTGTTGTTGATCGACAAGTGGAGGGAGTTGTTGAGTATATTAGCAAGTATTATTTATGTCCAACTACTTCATTGATTTTATTGATTTCAGTATATATGATGTTGAAATAATGTGTAATTGTGTTCAATTTGGCTACCTGTCAACGAATCAGCCAAAACTTACAGTGGCAGTCAGTTATCAAATTCTTATGTTCTTAGTGTCGGAGAAAAATTACAGTCTGCCTCATGTGTTTTTATGACTCTTGAACAATTGAAGTCATCTGATACTGTAGGTATTTTGGGATTTTTTCTCTTTTTTGTATTTACTATCAGTTAATTCTTTTTATTTTATTTGTATAAATTTATAGACTGTCAAGGTCTGGGTGGCCTGTTCTATCTAGGATGTTTTGTTTGAGAAAGATTGGTGCTACAAAAGTTGTTTGAAGGGTAGAAAAAAGGTAAGTGAGAATGATCCACAATTTTTGTGTGATAAGTGTGGGAATTATGTTGTTGGCAATGTTAGATTCAAGATTCACATTAAAGTTGTTGATGGAAAATCAAGTGCAATTTTTCTTTTACGGGATGACATAGCAAGAATGTTAATTGGGACCAGTGCTTCCAATGTTTATGAGAGGCTTGCCTTGGTATGGTTATTTATAAAGTTTGATTTATAAAAATCAATCACAATATGAACCTTTTATCTCATGATTGTTTTTAATGCAGGAATCTGCTACAGGAAATATCGATTCTGGGACTTCTTCAAAGGATTTTTGCAGGCTGGAACTGTAATATCCGCACTTTTCATTTTTAGTAATTTCTATTTTACATATTGAGTAACTTTTCCACGCTTAGGCTCGATTCTCGTAAATATCGTTCTAAACTGACGTTCGTTACTTCTGCAGGTTCCTTTAATATTTTTGGATATGTTATGACTTCTTAAGATTGTTAGTTGGCCTCAAATCGTGATTCTCGGGGGTCTGGGTTGTTTTGTAATTTTTCATAGTTTTGGGTACCATTATTGGAGTTGTTGTCCTTTCCGTTGAATGGTTGGAATCATGTGTTCTGATGGGAGAGTGAACTTGCATGTTGGTGTTTCTTACTAATGCTTCGTTATTCATTGGTTGTTATCGAGTTTTATGCCTTTTGAGACGTCTACTTTCTGACCGGGATTCACAACTGTATTCTGTATCAGATTAGTTAGCGCGCTAACAATATATATAGCGCACGCTAAGGTGGTATCTCTAGCGCATGCTAAACTCATATGTAGCGCGCGCTAATCAGACTGGACAGTAAGTTCTGGCTTCTGGGGTGGGTTGATTAACGTACGTTATAGATCTATTGCGTACGTTGCTGATTAGATTAGCATACGTTATATATATCCCATTGCATATGCTAATGAGTCAATTAACGTACATTATCATTTCGTTGCGTACGCTAATGCATACGGACAGAATATTCTGGAATTGGACAGAAGGTTCACTGATTCTGGACTGAACCAGGTAGCGTACGCTAACACAGAAGTTAACGTATGCTAACACAAACATTAGCGCACGCTAAGGTGACATTAACGTACGCTAACGGGGAGGAGAAAAGTCTCTGGACTGCACTTTACCTAGGATAGCGCACGCTAAGCATGTCCATAGCGTATCCCTAATCATTGCCAGTATAAATAGGACAACATTAGTTAATTTTGTCATTTTCCTATTTTCTTCTTCTTCTTTGGCGATTCTCGGCGATTGAAGACTGAGTTGTGTGGATTCCGTCCAGACATCAACATGTATCCATAATTTGGAGTCACTAGTACGGATTTAACAACATTTAATCACCTTCCACTGTCCAGATCAAAGTAGTCTTCGCAGGACCCTAGTTTTTGGGGTTTTGGGGGTTTTAAGATGATTTCGCATTTCTGAACCGAATTAGCATAGATTGTTGTTAGATTATGATTGTATGCTTGTAATCCTTAGTTTTCCCTATCGTTCTGTAGACTGAAATTATGTGATTCCATCGTTGGTCGATTATGATCGATTGCGCCCTCGTAGTGTCTGACAAATTATTCCAAAGGGTAGGATCTAGGATGATTTTTTATATTCCAGTAGTGTCGTAGTTGATTAAGTGTCATTGTTTGTTAGGTTCGAAACTTTGGAGTGAGTTTGGATAGAAGCCATCTCCGTTCACCGTTTCTTCACGTTATATTAACCAAGGCAAGTACATACGTTACATTATGTTATGTAGAATGTGAATTCGACATAGATAATGAGTCGTGATAAATGTATGGGTGTGTTGTTGTTATTTCACCTTGGGATGGTACGGCGGAACCTCCGGGGGCCGATACTAAGGGGTACAGTTGCGGAAGTGGTTTCCCACCTGGGGACGGTTCGACGGGGCCTCTGAGGGTCGATACTAAGGGGTCCGGCTATGGATTACCAATTGTGGATTTTTATGGTAATGAAATGTGATGTTATGTTTTCTTGATAATCACGTATTGATGAAAATGTAAATTCCGGAATATTGTTTTCTTAAATATTTTCAAATGAGATAATCATATTGAATTATATTCGTTATATAATATTGTGTAAATGTATACATGAACTAGCTATTCGAATGCTAACCCCTTAAATGGGGAAAATGCGTTTCATGCATTTTAGGTATCGGGCCGACAGAGGATCCAGGACGAGAAATGCATGCAAAAGATGGTCAAGCATGATGATGAGGCTCGAGTCTGCATTGTTATTTTATTATGTCTATGTTGTTCGTCGGAGTCAGTCAAGTAAACGTAATTATGTTTTTAAAGATATTGTTGAAGGCCCCTGCATGGGCAATGAATTCATTCTATATTCTGTTTTACTGTATTTAAACCAAATGTTTTGGCCGAGGCCATTGCCTTATTTATATTCTGAATGTTGTCGTCATGGGATTATTGTAAATTGTGTGAATGACCTAGCCTGGTAGACCTTTATGAAGGTTCTACGGCGTGTAATAACTGTTGGAGCAATATTGGTCGGTATCGCCGTTTGGAGATAGAGTTGTGAAACTCTTTCGCATTGCGGAAGCGATTTAAATAAAGGTGCAGAATTTAAACGACACGAGGATTTATAGAAGTTCGGCCAAACGTGCCTACGTCCTCTCTTCAGTATCTTTTTCTATAGGCTTAAGATAAACCTCTGCACCTCTCTTCTATCGGTCGAGGGATAACCGTTACAAGCTCGTCTTCTGTCGGTCCGAGTAAACTGTTCTCTTACTTTTCTTTATGTCGGTCCAAGTTAAACCATTTTTCTTTTCTATTGGACAAGGAATCAACCACTCTAGCTTTCTATCGGTACTAGATAAAGCTCACTTAGATATCAATTGCGATTCTAATAATGCCGGATTTTTGATACTAATAACACCGAATCCAATCATATCTATTCTTTTTCCTCTTATGTATGTGTTGAATGTATAAACACTCAAACTATATAAGCACAATTACAACAACAATAAAAAGTATATCAATATCTGATGAATGTATCATTTGCTTGAAGTTGTTGTGGGATCAATACCATTAGAAGTGGTATTTATAGGTATTGAAGCCTCAACTAGCCGTTGGCCTCTTTAGCCTCCTTTATGTACGTTATAGACTCTTCTTTACGTACGTCAGTTCTGTTACATACGTTAACATCAATATGTTACGTAAGTTATGCTTCATACAAAACAGTCCAGTAGCTCTGAGGTCTTCGTTACGTACGTTATCCAATTGCCAATTACGTACGTTAACATTGGTCAAATTGTCCGTTGCATGCTGACCTATGCCATGTCGTCATCATCAACGTTCATCTTGTTCGAATTCACAAACACATCATTACGGACGTTATCTTTCAGGTGTTACGTACATTACCTTAGTAACATTACGTACGTTATGTTGTCAATATAGCGTAGGTTATCTTCCTTCTGACCAGCTTTTTGCGAATTCAATTTCTTAGTTATTTTGTTTCGCTTCTTTGTTGTTTTACTTTGTTTAACAACTTAATCATCAAAACTCGATTAATGAATATTTGGAATAAAATATTCCAACAATCTCCCCCTTTTTGATGGTTACAATACAACACCCTTGAATGGATAAAACCTGCAAAATATAAATATATGTATATTTGTACGATTCAAAGTTTTCGGCTTTGATCGTTTTGTTAGTTCTCCCATCTTATTCTTTGATCCTTTTTCGACTTCTTCATTTTCATTTTTCAACTTCTTCGAATTCATTTTTCAACTTCTTCGTTGATTTTTCGACTTCTTCGAATATTTCGGGATTTCACTTTTTTGACTTTTCTTCGCCTTTTTCTTTCTCCCCCTTTTTCCATTTTATTTTTCTCGATAGTCTTACATGACGTTTTTTATCTCATTCATATCTTTTCTCCCCCTTTTTGTTATCAGCAAAAAGTGTAATATAAACGAATAATAAATACCAAACTCCACCTAACAAAAAATATCTCCCCCATTTTTTTTTAAAAAAAATATTAATTTGATAAAAATCAATTTTTAGGGACCCAACCGAGAGTTGGTTTTTGTTTGGATATATGGATGATGTTCGGAATAATGGGTCTTTTTGGAATCAAAATTTTTTGATTTTAATCATCCGTCATGGGCTTTTGCAGTTCGAAATATGATGCTCAATTTTCAAATATTTTTCGCAATGGGGTATTTTGAAATTTAAGGATTCGGTTTTAGAATGAGGTTTGAATCCTAACCCCTGTTTATTTAAACTAAATTTCTGAACCAAGAGCATTTGTTCAAATTTATCGTTTCCATATGAAAATTTCTTCGTTAAATTCTATAGCTCGGTTTCAACTTTCAAAAGATCATCCTTTAAAATATTTTCGTTTTCAAGGCAATGAGAATGATCGGTTTCAACGAATTTCCCTTTTTCAAAAATTTTGGAAATTTCGGTTTCCAATAATTTATTTTCCGCTTGGAGGGATTTAATCTCGGATAAAGCATTTTGAAAATCCGTATGCAGTAATTCAAATGTTTCAAATAACTCATCGTGAGTGGATGTACTTACTTGACTTTCGATGTCGCTATCGTCGAATGAGCTTTGGGCCATGAGAGTGAGATTATTTTGATTGATGAAATCTTCATCTTCGTCTTCATTGCTCCATCTTGCTATTAAGACCTCCTTCTTAGGGTTTGATCGGCAATTCTTGGCAAAGTGCCCTGTTTTACCACAGACTCGACAATTATTGTCGAATTTCTTCATTCCGCCTGAGATGTCTTTCTTTCTCCAGTTTAATAAGGTTTGAAACTTATTAATATTCTTGGCATAATATGCCGATTCTTCATCGCTTTCATCAACCGGAATTTCTTCTCTTTTATACATCTTAGCCTTCATGGCTATCGTTCTTTCCTTCGGCTTCGGTTTGGGATTCTGAGATTTTAGGACAATCACGTAGTTTATAAGTGAACCGACGAGAGCACTAAAATCAAGATTATTTAAATCTTTAGATTCCATTATAGCCGTCACCGTACCATCCCATTCTCGAGGTAGTGATCGAAGGATCTTCTTTACTTTCTCACTACTCGAAAGTGGTTTTCCAAAACACGCCAATCCATTTGTGATGACCGAAAATCGGTCGAGCATGATTGTGATGGATTCATCGTCCTTTATTTGAAATAGCTCGTACCCATGAAGGAGCATGTTTATTTTCGTCTCCTTGGCTTGATATGTTCCTTCGTGTGTGACTTCAAGCATTTTCCATATTTATTTGGCACTATCACACGAAGATATCCGATTGTGTTCTTCCGGATTTAAGGCACAATATAGAAGTTGAGTTGCCTTACAATTGTAATGATCATTTTTCCAATCCGTGTCATCATATTCTTCGAAAGATTTAAGCGTACCGTCGGATTTGATTGGAATTTTCGGACCAAGACATATCACTTTCCAAAGGTCGATGTCATAAGCTCGGATGAATATAGACATCTTTTTCTTCCACATCATGAAATTTGATCCGTCAAAGAATGGTGGTCGGTTAAGAGCAAGGCCTTCGACTGGAGCAATTTTAAATGCCATTTGGATCGACTCCTCGGATGTTAAGCCGTTTATTGGAGGTACCACTCCGATATCAATTGTTGGAGCAATATTAGTCGGTATTGCCGTTTGGAGATAGAGTTGTGAAACTCTTTCGCGTTGCGGAAGCGATTTAAATAAAGGTGCGAAATTTAAACGACACAAGGATTTATAGAGGTTCGGCCAAACGTGCCTATGTCCTCTCTTCAGTATCTTTTTCTATAGGCTTAAGATAAACCTTTGCACCTCTCTTCTATCGGTCGAGGGATAACTGTTACAAGCTCGTCTTCTATTTGTTCGAGTAAACCGTTCTCTTACTTGTCTTTATGTCGGTCCAAGTTACACCGTTTTCCTTTTCTATTGGACAAGGAATCAAGCAGTCTAGCTTTCTATCGGTACTAGAGAAACCTCACTTAGATATCGATTGCGATTCTAACAATGCCGGATCCTTGACCCTAATAACACCGAATCCAATCGTATCTATTCTTTTTCCTCCCGTGTATGTGTTGAATTTATAAACACACAAACTATTGATATAAGCATAATTACAACAACAATAGAAAGTATATCAATATCTGATGAATATATCGTTTGCTTGAAGTTGTTGTGGGAACAATACCATTAGAAGTGGTATTTATAGGTATTGGAGCCTCAACTAGCCGTTAGCCTCTTTAGCCTCCTTTACGTACGTTATTGCCTTATGTTTACGTATGTTAATTCTGTTATGTACGTTAACATCAATATGTTACGTACATTATGCTTCATACAAAATAGTCCAGTAGCTCTGAGGTCTTTGTTACGTAGGTTATCATATTGCCAATTACATACGTTAACATTGGTCAAATTGTCTGTTGCATGCTGACCTATGCCATGACGTCATCTTCAACATTTGAATTCACAAACACATCATTATGTACGTTATCTTTCATGTGTTACGTATGTTACCTTAGTAACATTACATACGTTATGCTGTCAATATAACGTGTATTATCTTCGTTCTGACCAGCTTTTTGCAACTTTGATTTCTTCGTTGTTTTGTTTCGCTTCTTTCTTGTTTTACTTTGTTTAACAACTTGAAATATTGGAGTGTTGTGTGAATACTCTAAGAAATATGTTTGGATTGTATAATGAATTCATTGTGAAAAATAATTAGATTGCATTCAGAGAAAAATGGGGTTTTACTATCTTTTTTTTGTATTTTTCAACAATTTGTGACTTCTAAAAACAGTCACAAGACAATCATGAATAATGATATTTGTGACTGTCCATAGAAGTCACGAAAGTTGAAATTCATGAATGCTAATGACTATCACAAAAGATGAAATTTGTGACTAATGACAGTCATAAATGATATCTGTGACTACCATAGAAAGTGGTATTGTAAAGTCATATAAATGAGGTTTTGTCACTGGTTTGTGACTGTTTTTGACAGTCACAAAAAACTTGTGACTGGTGATTTCATGACAGTCATTTGTGACTCTTTTTCCCATTTGTGACACTTTTTGACAGTCACAAAATCGTGATTCTGGTGTAGTGTCATCAAAACTCGATTAATGAATATTTAGAATAAAATATTCCAACAATAACCCATATTAGACTTGGGGTGTTACATTAATGGTATCAGAGCCTTAGGTTGTGAATACCTAGGCTGTCGGTTACTTTGGGTCTGTCAGTCATGTCGTAAGAGTCAGTTTTTGTGCCTAATATCATCGTGCTACCATCTCTTCGTGCGACCCATGGTTGTAAGTCTCCTCAAGATATTATGCTTCTGTATTACCTTCATTATGTGAATTTGGAATTGCGAGTTGGAGTACCGACGTTGTAAATTATGAATTTTGTTGATCTTGTTTCTTTTCAATTCTTATTCTTCAGTATGTTTAGAGGTCATGGTAGACCAGCTCGGGGATGCGGCAGAGGCCATGGTCATGGTGCTGATGATGAGGGAATTCTGCTTTCCCAGTCATCCACAGATTCAACTTCACATCCAGTATTAAATTCTCTGCCCTTGAGTTCTGACGGACAGCAGGACTGATCAGTCAGCCAGGGCCAATCGTCGGGTAATAACGCCGACAAAGGAGCTACTGCTATACTTCAGTAGTTGGTAGCTCAGTTAGCTCAGATAGCTCAAGGTGGGCACCAGAATCTGCCCCCGTCTGCGGAAGATGATGCTAGCAAATGGTGTCAGAAAGTGACAAAGATGCACCCCCCCTCCTTTTGCTGGTTCTACTAACTCCCTAGGTTGGGAGAATTGGCTTTTTCAGTTGGGAAGGACCTTCGATGTGGTAGCTTGTCCTGACGATAGGAGGGTACCTATTGCCCAATACCTCCTCGATAAGGAAGCTGCGCAGTGGTGGAAGGCAGTCACGCCCAGAGATCGTGTAGCCACTTGGGACGAGTTTAAGACCGCTATGGAGGCAGAGTACTGTCCACTGCCGGTTCGGAAGTGTAGGATCGCGGAGCTCTTTACAGCTATGCCTCAGGATGTACCGATATCCCAGGCCATTATTACTTGTAATCAGCAGTTGGGATACGTGAAAGATCAAGTGAGAACCGAGACTGGTAAGATTCGCTACTTTAATATGAGCATGAAGCCGCATATCATAAGAGTATGGCACCACTCATATGTGATACATTGAAAGAATATCAGGACCGCACCTTAATGATTGAGATGACAGTCCTGGAGTCAGAGTCTGGATCTGAGGCTAAGAAACATAAGACTTCTGGTAACTTCTCAAACGGAAAGGGTAATCGGTTAACTAAGTCGCTGTCTGCTCCCCCATCGGGAAAAAGATCATTTAATCAGGATGGAGGCGCCCAGAGTAACCATCTGGTTCAGTCCTCTATCCCTAGTACCAGAGTATGTTTTAACTGTAGTCAGAGTGAGCACTTGGTGAAGGATTGTCTATTTCTAGTGGTCACATGTTTCTCATGCAGATGGAGTACCTGATATAAATAGGGGTGTACAGATCCCGAACTCGACACTGCACGGCGATCCGGCTGACCCCGATCTCTACCTCGACATGAACTCTGAGGATCCTGTAAAATTGTATCCTTCTGACCGACACTAGGTTCTCCCTGCGCTGTAGTTACCATCGGAGCTCTGACTGTTCTGGCAACTGTCTAGCAATGGGCCACACAATGGCATCAAGTACCACTCAGATCCTTTCTCATCCAGTTTTGGTGTTTTTGATTCGGGTGCTACTCATTCTTTTATTACATGGGATTGTGTGTGTCGTATTCGTATTGACTGTTTATTTGAGTGTGAGCCGTTCGTAGTGGGTATGCCTAGTGGGGATCGTATGGTTGGGAACCAGGAAGTTAGAGACTGCCTAGTGAGGATCGGGAACCGAGATTGGCCCTCAACCCTCATTGTTGTAGACTTAAAGGGTGAGGTTTAATTATCGTAGATGATTGGCTAAATCATCACGGTGTTATCATGGACTATCGGACTCGTACTATCTCAATAGTGGCTGAGGATGGCACATAAAATACTGTGGTGGGATGTAAACCGGGTAGATCGGGGAGCGTGATCAATGCCCTGAAGGCAATGAAACTCCTGAACCAGGGTTGCGTAGGCTATTGGTGCTACGCTTTGAAGGCAGAAGATGGTGGGGTTGAAATGTCATCAATTCCAGTCGTTAATGAATATCCCGATGTATTTACGGATGACTTACCAGGATTGCCACCACAACGGGAAGTCGATTTTCCTATTGATCTAGAGCCGAATGCAGCTCCTGTTTCTCGGGCTATGTATCGTATGGCACCATCAGAAATGTTAGAGTTGAAGAAACAGTTGGGGAAATTGCTAGATAAAGGGTATATTAGACTGAGTGCATCACCTTGGGGTGCGTCTGTGCTTTTTGTTAAAAAGAAGGATGGATCGCTTCATTTATGCATCGACTATCGAGAATTAAACAAGATGACCATAAAAAATAAGTACCCTTTGCCCAAGATTGATGACTTGTTTGATCAGCTTCAGGGAGCAATAGTCTTCTCGAAGATTGATTCATGATCGGGTTACTATCAATTGAGGATTTGGGATAGCGACATACCGAAAGTTGCTTTTCGGACGAGATATGGCCATTGCGAGTTTGTGGTTATGCCTTTCGGGCTAACCAATACCCCATCAGTGTTCATGCAGTTGATGAACAAAGTCTTTATCGAATATCTGGGCAAATTCGTAGTCATTTTTATTGATGGCATTCTCATCTATTCCCGAAGTCAGGAGGAGCACGTTGTACATCGTCGTATGATGCTAGACATTTTGAGAGCTAAGAAATTGTATGCGAAGTTTTCCAAATGTGAGTTTTAGATCAAGGAAGTAACATTCCTCGGGCATTTGATTTCAGCAGAAGGGGTTCCGGTTGACCCATAGAATATTGAGGCGGTACTGGCGTGGGAACCACCTAAAAATGTGAAAGAAGTGAGAAGTTTACTAGGACTTGCGGTTACTACCGTAGTTTCGTCGAGGTGTTTTCCAGTATTGCTCGACCTCTTACTCAATTACTTCAGAAAACTCCGAAATTCGAGTGGAATGCGGATAGGTAGAATAGCTTTGATGAGTTGAAGAGACGTTTGACTACCGCGCCGGTTCTAGCCTTGCCATATGGGAACGATGACTTTGTGGTTTACAGTGATGCTTTGGGCCTTGGACTTGGACGTGTTTTGATGCAGAGAGATAGAGATATTGCTTATGTGTCACGACAGTTGAAACCATATGAAGCAAATTACCCAACACATGATTTGGAGTTAGCCGCGGTCGTTTTCGCTTTGAAAATTTGGAGGCATTATCTCTACGGGTCGTCATGTAAGATTTACACGGACTACAGGAGTCTGAAGTATATCTTCAGCCAGAAGGAATTGAACATGAGGCAACATAGGTGGCAAGATTTAATTAAGGATTACGATCTTGAGATTCTTTATCATACGGGCAAGGCTAATGTAGTAGCAGATGCGTTGAGTCGTAAGCCTATGGCTCTTCAGATGTTATAAGTACTTATGCCTCAAAGCAAGATCCGAAAGGATTTAATTTGTCAGAATATCGAGGTTTGGCTTCAGAGAGTTCAGGTCCAGTTGTGTATGTTAGAAATCACCTCATCTTTGATTGATGACGTCAAGGCGGGGCAATATGATGTCCCGTTTTTAGTTCAGTTGAAAGAAGATGTGACATCGCTCGGGTGTTCATTGAAGAAATCGTGAGGTTGCATGGGACTCCTAAGAGTATTATTTCAGATCGATATCGTCGTTTTGTATCACATGTTTAGCAGGCTATTCATCGAGCTTTGGGGACCGAGTTGAGACTCAGTACATCCTACCACCCCCAGACAGACGAACAATCAGAGCGGACGATACATACGTTAGAGGATATGTTCAGAGCCTGTGCTTTAGACTGGAAAGATGATTAGGAGTCGCACCTACCATTGATCGAGTTTACATACAACAATAGTTGGCACGCCTCGATCAAAATGGCACAATTTGAGGCTTTATATGTAAGGAGGTGGAGATTGCCACTGTGTTGGGATGATGCATCTGAATTGATTGGTACCGAACCGAATTTACTAGTTGAGACGAGAGAGAATATTGCTTTAATTCGTGATTGGATATTGAAAACTCAGAGTCGATAGAAGTCTTATGCCGTTGTGCATCGCCGCCCGTTAGAGCTTCAAGTTGAGGATCATGTATTACTCAAGGTATCACCGACTCGAGGAGTATACCACTTTGGTCGGAAGGGCAAACTTAGTCCTAGATACATTGGACCTTTCGAGGTTTTAGAGCCAGTTGGAGATCTTGCATATCGGTTGGGTTTGTCGCCGCCCTTGAGTCACGTGCATAACGTACTTCATGTCCCCTAGCTAAGAAAGTACGTGCCGGATCCTTGTCACGTTATCGATTTCGAAGAGATTGAACTGGGACCCGACATCACATTTGAGGAGAGACCAGTTCAGATTTTGGAGCATCGGGTAAAGAATCTTAGGCACGAAACCATTCCTCTGGTTAAAGTGCAGTGGTCAAGACACGGATCAGAGGAGGCGACAGGGGAGACGGAGGATAATATGAAGGCGATATATCCCGAGTTATTCACCTTGTTAGTTTCGGGATGAAACTTCTTTTTAGAGGGAGAGAATGTAATATTCACACTTTCTATTTTTAGTAATTTCTATTTTTAGTGTATTTTCATTTAGTACGACTCACTTGTAATTGTTTTAGTACTCTGAAACTATTTTGTTCTGCATACATGGCCATCCGAACGAGTTTTGGAGTTGTTTTACGATATTTTACATATTGAGTAACTTTTTTGTGTTTAGGCTCGATTCTCATAAATCTTATTCTAAACTGATGTTTCGTTACTTGTGCGAGTTCTTTTAATATTTTTGGATATGTTACGACTTCCTGAGATTGTTGGTTGGCCTCGAATCATGATTCTCGGGGGTCTGGGCTGTTTTATAATTTTTCATAGTTTTGGATACCATTATTGGAATTGTTGTCTGTTCCATCGAATGGTTGAAATCATGTGTTCTGATGGGAGAGTGAGCTTGAATGTTTTTGTTTCTTATTAATGCTTTGTTATTTGTTGATAGCTATCGAGTTTTATGCCTTCTGAGATGTGTACATTCTGACAAGGATTCACAACTGTATTCTGTATCAGAGCAGTTAGCGCACGCTAACAATATATATAGCGCATGCTAAGGTGGTATCTATAGCACACGCTAACTCATATGTAGCGCGTGCTAATCAGGTTGGACAGTAAGTTCTGGCTTCTGGGGTGGGTTGATTAACGTACGTTATAGTTCTATTGCATATGTTGCTGAGTAGATTAGTGTATGTTATATTTCCCATTGCGTAGGCTAATGAGTGAATTAACGTACGTTATCATTTTGTTGCATACGTTAATGCGTACGGCATAATATTCTAGAATTGGACAGAATGTTCAGTGATTCTAGACTGAACCAGGTAGCGTACGCTAACACATAAGTTAACGTATGCTAACACAAATGTTAGCGCACGCTAAGGTTACATTAACGTATGCTAACAGGGAGGACAGAAGTATCTAGACTGCGCTTTACACAGGATAGCATATGCTAAGCATGTCCATAGCGTACGCTAATCATTGCTAGTATAAATAGGACAGCAGTAGTTAATTTCGTCATTTCCTATTTTCTTCTTCTTCCATGGCGATCTCGGCGTTTTTGAGATTCTGGGGGTTTTAGGATGATTTCGCTATTATGAACCGAATTAGCCTAGATTGTTGTTAGATTATGATTGTACGCTCGTGATCCTTGGTTTTCCTAGTCGTTTTGTGGACTGAAATTTTGTGATTCCATCGTTGGTCGATTATGATCGATTGCGCCCTCGTAGTGTCCGACAAATTGTTCCTAAGTGTATAATTTAGGATGATTCTTTATATTCCAGTAGTTTCGTAGTTTATTAAGTGCCGTTGTTTGTTACTTTGGAGTGAGTATGGATCGAAGCCCTCTCCGTTCATCGTTTCTTCACGTCATATTAACCAAGGCCAGTACATACGCTACATCATTTTATGTAGAATGTGAATTCGGCATAGATAATGAGTCATGATAAATGTGTGGGTGTGTTGTTCATGTTCTTCCACCTGGGGATGGTTCGACGGAACCTCTGGGGGCCGCTACTAAGGGGTACGGTCACGGAAGTGGTTTCCCACCTGGGACGGTCCGACGGGGCCTCTGGGGGTCGATACTAAGGGGTACGGCCATGGGTTACCAAGTGTAACACCCCCGAGATATTCAATGTGTATTACAGTGATGTGAACCCCTACATGGGACCCACCAGGCTAGACACAATTTACACAGTAGAAACACACATTGTCCAGTCGAAAATCAAATAACACGCCCGGTACAACTGGCGGAAAATCAACAATGGCAAACATAAATAACTTCCACAAATACAAAACATAATCCGAAGAGAAAAGTCTAAGTACTCTCGAGTACAATCTATAAGTTTTAAAAGTAGACAACAACCATATCGAATGGAAATAAACGGAAATGAAAAGACTCAATGGACATTTCAATGACCCTGGCCAGCATCCTCGTATTGTCCCAGCGCTCGCTCGTCCGGATGATCATAACCTGAAATCCATAATAAGAATTTCCCCACAACGGGTCCCCAAAGGGGTTAGCAATTACGCTAGTACAAGTAATCAAGGCAAACCATTCGCTTACACGTTTCATAGTACAATGCACCAAATCATTTCGAAAACCAAAACTAGACATGTCTTTTCCGGAAACAAACAGTCCAACAATTTGCCTAGGACCGGGACGAAGCCACGAATCCCACTCGAGGCCTCTAAGGACCCTCCCGGGCTGGCCATGTTCATAAAACAAATCAAGCACCACACATCACCTAGGACCGGGAAGAAGACATGAATCCCACCCGAGTCCTCTAAGGACCCTCCCGGGCTGGCCGCGAAACAAACTCATGAATCCAGGACGAATCCATAGATTCCCCCGAGGCCCCGTCGGACCCTCCCGAGGTGAGTAAAGCACACACAATATACATTACCATTTCACGTTAAGCATAAAGGTTTCCAAAGATACTTGCCTTGAATAATTGACGACGCAACGAACGGAAAGGAAAATCACCAACGAATGCTATGAACCAACGGAACCGAACCTAACGATTCGAATAATATAATCACAACAAACTCTAGACGAATAAGGAAATGGAATACACCCGAAAATCCACCTACGATTCATGTATATTCGTACAAAAATAACAACGAGGGCGGACCACAACCAAACCCTCTCGATTTCGCAAAACCATGAAAATATACCATGAATTCGTAGGAAAACTAATGATATCAACAAGATTAATCATATTCATCATGGATTAACCAACAAAACAGAACAAATTGGACGAAAATCCCAAAAAACCCAATTTATCCAAAAGTAGGGTTCTAAGAGATTTACCTTGGATTAGGATGAAAGATTCGTGTTGATATTGTTATTATACACCAAGAACTCAAGGAAGTTGATGGTTGAGATGATTAAAGGAAGAAATCGCCAAGAAGATCGCCTGGAATCGCTAACGCCGCGGAGGGGTAAAGAAATGAGAATAATACATTCATCAGGGTCAACTCCCTGGTTTATATAGCCAGGGAGTGTTAGCGCGCGCTAACACCGATGAGTTAGCGTGCGCTAACGGGGTAAAATTCTGGTCCAGGAATTAACATCCCAGTCCAGTAACCAGATTCTGGGCCGTTAGCATGCGCTACTCTCAATGTAGCGTGTGCTAATAACCTCTCGGTAGCGCGCGCTATCGGACATAGCGTGCGCTACCTGGACAACAGCCGAGTCCAGAAGCAAACTGCCAGTACACACCTGATCCAGTTAGCGCGCGCTATCGGCCAAACGTAGCGTGCACTACCTCGGCACCTAACTAACTCCAGTAGCAAACTATCCAGTACTGGGCAGTCATTCTAGCGCACGTTAACAGACACCTTAGCGTGCGCTAGTCCCCCGACATTAGCGTGCGCTAGACAATGTAGCGTACGCTAATCCGTTAGTCCAGAGGGCTAGAAACAAAACTGCCACTCCCAGGGCTGGCTAGCTAGCGCGCGCTACGAAGTAGACGTAGCGTGCGCTACTTAGGGACCTCTAGCGTGCGATATGCAGAAAAGATAGCGCGCGCTAGGTACGGAATATAAACGGTCCGAAACACCGGAATATGAATGAAACATCAAACGAAACATCTCAAAATGCATAATAACATAGAATGGGTCCACGGCAACCCCGAAACGGCGGTTCCGCATAACAATTACGAGAATCACATCAAAAGATGACGGAAGAAATACACTGAAAGATACACGAGGGTCGCTACAGTGAGAAATAGACCGAAAAATAAAAATACCGGAAAAAGAAAAATGCGGATATTACACCAAGTGGGGATTTTTGTGATAATGAAATGTGATGTTATATTTTCTTGATGATCATGTATTGATGAAAATGTGGTATTCCGGAATATTGTTTTCTTAAATATTTGCAAATGAGATAATCATGTTGAATTGTTTTCGTATATAATATTGTGTAAATGTGTACTTGCACTAGCTATTTGAATGATAACCCCTTAAATGGGGGAAATGCGTTCATGCATTTCAGGTATCGGGCGGACGAGGAGCCAGTATGGGAAACGCATGAAAATTATGGTCAAGCATGATGATGAGGCTCGAGTCTGTGTAGTTATTTTATTATGTATATGTTGTTCGTTAGAGTCGGTCAAGTAAACGTAATTGTGTTTTTAAGATATTGTTGAAGGTCCCATGCGTGGGCAATGAATTCGTTTTATATTCCGTTTTAATGCATTTAAACCAAATGTTTTGGCCGAGTCCACGACCTTATTTATGTTATGAATGTTGTCGTCATGGGATTATTGAGAATTGTGTGAATAACCTAGCCTCGTAGAACTTGATGAAGGTTCTACGGCGTGTAATAACCCATATGAGAATTCGGGTATTACAGGAACAACCTTATGAAGTTGATAATCTTATTGGAAGAGAGTTGCTTTTTAAAATTGGTATTGATGTTAGGCATATGGAGAATAGGGATAATGGGTATATTGTTGAGACAGTTTGTGAAGATGCAAGACTGATCAAAGAACATAAACTTACTGATCACAAAGTTTTAGATTTTGTGCCAAGACCTTATAAGAACATAGTTTAGGATAATGATTGGGACCCTGAACCCTCTAATTTTGATCATGAATTTAAATCTCATGAGCATGTGTTGGGAAAAAGAACTGGAGTTTCCTCTGTTGAGGAAGATTTTTTAAATGAGTATGAAGGAACAAGTAGCCAGCTGTCAACTTCCTCCAAGAGGAGAGTTGTGAAGGAGGAGGAGGATGATGGTAAAGAAAAATGACTGAGGGGAAGATTTTCTTGATGAACATTGGTATTATTTTCATGCTTTGGGTTTGGATATTATTTAATGGATGTTGCTTCAGTTTATTACTTTTAGGAGGACATCTTTACTTTATTGAAATCTTGTCTTTAAATAGTTTTCTGATCAACAATGTTTGTGTTTTGATATTTGTTTATGAATTTTATTTATGTTTGATGTTGCATTTTTCTTTGATTGTCATTTTTTTCTCTTTTTATTGTGTGATTCTTTTGATAGGTTTCCATTGATATGAAAGCTTAAAACATAAATAATTTATACTCTTGTTGCATACTGTATTTTGCTTTTTCTGTATTTGTTTTTGTGCAGGTATTTTGTGCAGGAGATCAAGAATCTGAAATGAGTTATGATAATGTTAGCAATCAAATTTCAATTCATTTGAGATGAGTGTTGTGTTTTGCATAGGGAAAAATTAAGTGTAGAAGTTAATTTTTCTGCAGAAAGTTGTAATATATTTTACTGTAATGGGTTGCTTTATTATTATGTAATATATTATGTTAATTCAATATAAATTTACTGAAGACTCTAATAACATACTTACCATATCGAATTCTCCATTATTTCTCTGCATATCCTTTTTAATTAAATAATCCAACATTTATCTTCTCTGTCAAATTTGAAATTATCCAGATGAAATAGACATTAAACATGAATAGGTCTTACCCAAATAGCATTAAAATAAAGAGAAAAAATACATAAAAATGATATGTCTTATCCAAATAGATGCTATGGAGAGAAAAAGCACATAAAAATGATTCAATTCCAATATGCTTTAATGAAAACTTTAACGAAATGCTTACCTTATCAATTTATCCATAATTTCTACTCATATTCTTTTAAATTTAATAATCCATCATTTATCACCTGTGTCAAAAATCGAATTAAGCAGATGAAATAGACATTAAACATGAATATGTCTTACCCAAATAGCATTAAAGCATATTGAAATTATAATTGTGGTATAGATATATGCCTTATGTAACACCCCCGATATATTCAGAAATATTACAGCGCCGTAAATCCTTTACATAAGGATTTACAAGGCTGAAGAATTGAACAGACATTAAGAAATACTAACGAATGGAAATATTGAAATTAAGATACAACAATTCTGACCAAATACTGAAAGTACAATTGTTCAACAGGAACTTAATAATACATCACCAAATTCAAATTCATCATAAATGACTTCGTACTCGAGTACTTATTGAAATAACCAATAAACAACAGACAAATAAACCTGGCCGGAACATCACTCTGCACCCTCATCGTCATGCAGCTCCAGTGGTTGTTTTCCCGCTCTCCTGGATCCTGAACATAAACAAAATATTCACGCCCGAAGGGGTTAGCAAAACGATGCTAGTACAAGTACCACAACATATTATTCAACGTCACACGCAGAATCATAATAATAACGTAAATGATAAAATGTCAAACGAGTCTTCTCCTGCGAGAAACTCAAACATAACATACACAACTGATAATCATAACATGATATCATAACATACACATGGTAATTCCGACGATCTAGCGTTCACTGCCTAGAACCCACGATGATCCCGTCAGACCAACCCGTGGTGGAAAAACCCGTCCGATGATCCAGCGCACGCTAGCATAGATCCCCCGATGATCCCGTTGGACCAACACGAGGTAGACATACAAAAACGACATACATGCACGACAATATGTATAACATCAATATCAATAAAACAAATAAGGTACTTGCCTCGATTTGAAGACAAGAACAATACTTCCACGAAAACGAACACTCGAAGGTCCCCCCCCCCTCAATCAATCACGTAACAAGCTCAAACCTTAACAGAAGAAATGATATAAGATTTATCTCACATCGTACGAATGTCTAACAATTCGATTTACGGCCAAAAGCTCATAAAATGAAATCTGTCTGAACTTCTTAGCGCACGCTAAGTACTCTGTGTAGCGTGCGTTAAGTCTGCTCGATAGCGCACGCAAACAACAAAGCCTAGCGTATGCTAACTATGCATGGTCAGTACCTCGCTGATCAGCCGACTGACTCGTATGATGGCCTGATGTACGTTAAGTACCAAACGTAGCGTACGTTAACTCATGCTCGATAGCGCACGTTAATCTACATAGCTTAGCGTGCGCTAACTGTGCATGGCAGTTTACTACTGGGTAGTAGACGGACCTCAACATGATCAAACCAAATGAAATCCTCAGTGTAAATTCATGTTACCTCCATGAATATCATGTTTATACGGCTATGAATGATCTTACGGATAACAACAACTTCGGATTCAAGAATATGTATACTATTATAAAACCATATTCCATTTCAAATACCATTCTTCATGCGATAATTCGGAAGGATTAACGGTTGATATCAACACCTTTATATCAATGAAAACTATCACTCTGAAGTTTGAATAATGTTCCATCTATACAAAATAAATCCTTCCATGATCAATCCCTTAGATTCATCTAACAATAATGATCTTAAAGTCAAGTCCATGATTGCTATGAAGTCATCTACTAGATTTGGATTACCAATGGTAGAAGCTTCCTCTACTTGTTCATTGTAATAAGATTCGAATCATGATGTTCATAATCAAGGTACTTAAGGCCTATTCATCTCAATATTCCAAACATGATGTACTTTGGATAATTCACTAATGAAAATCAATATCTCGATAACATGATCATCCAATTCTTTAGAATCCAACTCTAATTCTGGAGATAGGTTGAACATACCTTAATATGATGAAAATCACTAAACCGTAAGGTAGAATCCAACTCCGGTTGGTTGTATGCCACTCCAAGGTGCTATTCCACTTCAATGATCACTCACAAGTGATAACCAAAATACAAGGATCAATAAGATGTGTTCTAAGTGTGTAGAAGGATTATTATAGCTCTCTGCCCTCTCAAGAATGAAGAATGGACGAATGAAATGTAAGCTAAAACGGGTTGTTGTCTCATTTATAATATTCTGCACTTTAGTTAATTAGCGCACGCTACTAAGCATTCCTTAGCGCGCGCTAATAAGAGTTGACTTCAAAACTGTCCAGGTTCGTCCGTGGGAATCTTATCCGGGCCCATGTCCCGGCTGGCGCATGTGGTAGCCGTCCCGCTCAATAATTGAGTGCTTAGCGCACGCAACTCCTACATACATAGCGTGCGCTAGTAGTAGCTCGATAGCGCGCGTTAAGCTACATTCTTAGCGTGCGCTATCACGAGTTTGCTTGAGAAATTTTGCATGTTGCTATACTTATGTACAAAGATATCAATGTAAGAAATATCATACTCCAATCATCAAGATTACAATTCCGAATAATACAGGGTTCGAATACAGGTAAAATACACAGTAATAAATCCGGATATTACATACTCTCCTACTAAAAAGGAGTTTCGTCCCAAAACTCAAGATGAAAATAACTCGGGATATCTGGACTTTATACCAGCTTCCATTTCCCATGTGGCTTCTTCCATTCCGTGACGTGACCATTGAACTTTGACCAAAGCGATTGGTTTGTTCCTCAACTGCTTAACTCAACTCTCGAGTATCTTGACCGGTCTTTCTTCAAATGTCCCATCCTGCGCGACTTCGATCTCACCGAAATCAATGATATGACTGGAATCTGGTATATACCTCCGTAACTGGGATACGTGGAACACGTTATGAACATGGCACAATGACGGCGGCAATGCCAATCTGTATGCCAACTCCCCAACTCTCTCAAGGATCTCAAATGGTCCGATATATCTCGGACTCAGCTTTCCTCTCCTTCCAAAACGAAAAATTCCTCGAGTAGGAGAAACTTTTAAAAGTATGTGGTCTCCCGTACTGAACTCCAAAGGGCGACGGCGTACGTCTGCGTAAGATTTCTGGCGACTCTGGACGGTCAACAGCCTTTCACGAATCAAGGCTATCTTTTCTCGAGTCTGCACAATCAACTCTGGTTCTGTCCCGATTAAGTCTGATGAATCGTCCCAACATAGGGGCGATCTACATCTCCTCCCATATAATGCCTCAAACGGTGCCATCTTAATGGAAGCATGCCAACTATTGTTGTAGGTAAATTCAATCAACGGTAGATGAACTTCCCAATCAGTTGACCAATCTAAGGCACAGGCCCTCAGCATATCTTCCACCGTTTGAATGGTCCTCTCGGATTGTCCGTCAGTCTGCGGGTGATAAGCTGTACTGAAGTTCAATTCGGTCCCCAAGGCCTTATGAACTGCTTTCCAAAAATGAGACACAAAATGGCCGTCTCTATCAGAAACAATGGTTTTTGGCATACCATGCAATCGAACTATCGCCGAAATAAATACTCGTGCCAACCTCTCTGGTCCCCACGTGTCCTTAATGCCCATAAAATGAGCTGATTTGGTTAAACGATCAACTATCACCCAAATCATGTTCATTCTTGTCCTGGTTCTAGGCATACTAGTGATAAAGTCCATCGATATGTCCTCCCACTTCCATTCAGGAATCGGGAGTGGCTTCAACATTCCGACAGGCCGTTGATGCTCGATCTTAACCTGCTGACAAGTCAAGCATTTCGAAACATAGTCCGCTACATCTTTCTTCATGTTGCCCCACCAGAAATTCTGCTTCAAGTCCTTATACATCTTCTTGGTGCACAGGTGGATAGAATAGGGCGAACTGTGAGCTTCCTTCATAATTGTCTATTTCAGAACATCGACATCGGGAACGCAGAGTCGGTTCTGAAATCTCAAAACTCCATCATCATGAATTATAAATCCGGGGGCCTTTCCCTTGATCACTTCATCACGTAACCGAATCATCAGAGGATCATCTGCCTGTCTAGATTTGATTTCTTCGGTTAATGATGAAGTTATTTCCATCACGCACAATTGTCCTTGGACTCTTTGTAACCACACTTCAATTCCTTCTCGAATCATCTCTCGTTGAAGGCTAAGTTGGGAGGTCAGCGTCTCCAGCATCTGAATAGAAACAGGCTTGCGGCTGAGTGCATCGGCCACTACATTTGCTTTGCCTAGATGATATAAAATCTCCAAGTCATAGTCCTTAATCAGTTCTAACCATCTTCTTTGCCGCATATTCAACTCTTTCTGACTGAATATGTACTTGAGACTCTTGTGATCTGTAAAGATCTGACAGTGAGTCCCGTACAGATAATGCCTCCAGATCTTTAAAGCAAAAACTACTGCTGCTAGCTCCAAATCATGTGTTGGGTAATTCACTTCATAAGGTTTCAGCTATCGCGACGCATAAGCAATCACCTTATCATTCTGCATCAATACGCATCCGAGCCCTTGGTTCGAAGCATCACTGTAAACTATAAATCCTCCAGTTCCCTGTGGAAGTGATAGAATCGGTGTCGTTGTCAATCTCTTCTTCAATTCATCAAAGCTAACCTGACACAACTCATTCCACTCAAACTTTTGAGTTTTCTGCAGGAGTCGAGTAAGTGGGCGGGAGATTTTAGAAAACCATTCCACGAATCGACGATAATATCCAGCAAGTCCTAAGAAGCGTCGGACTTCTTTCACGTTCTTTGGAGGCTTCCAATCCATAATTGCTTCAATCTTCTGAGGATCTACTCGGACTCCTTTAGCTGACACCACATGGTCAAGGAACATTACTTCCTTTAGCCAGAATTCACACTTAGAAAGTTTGGCGTACAATTGCTCGCTTCTCAAAAGTTCCAATACAATCCGCAAATGCTGCGCATGTTCTTCCGGGCTCTTAGAATACACCAGAATGTCATCAATGAACACGACCACAAATTTATCCAAAAATTCGATGAACACTCGGTTCATCAATTACATAAATACAGCAGGTGCGTTAGTGAGACCAAACGGCATCACTACAAACTCATAATGTCCGTAGCGAGTTCTGAACGCTGATTTCGGAACATCAGATTCCTTAATCCTCAGCTGATGATACCCTGATCTCAGATCGATTTTAGAAAATACTGTTGCCCCTTGCAACTGGTCAAACAGATCATCAATCCGTGGCAACGGATACTTGTTCTTAATCGTCATCTTGTTCACTCTCGATAGTCAATACACAAATGCGATCCATCCTTCTTTCGACAAAAGAATCGGCGCTCCCAGGCGAAACACTTGGATGAATATAGCCTTTGTCCAGTAACTCCTCCAGCTGCTTTTTCAGTTCGTACATCTCAGTAGGTGCCATACGATACGGCGCCTTAGAAATTGGTGTAGCTCCGGGTTCCAGCTCAATGGTAAATTCTACATCCCTTCGTGGAGGTAGTCCAGGTAACTCGTCAGGAAATACATCTGGAAATTCGTTCACAACAGGAATGGGTGAAAGTTCCACAATTTTGTCTTCTTTCTTCATTGCATAGCACCAGTATCCGATACAGCCCTGTTTCAATAATTTGACAGCTTTCATCGCCTTGATCAATTTTCTTGAGCTTCCCAGTTTCCACCCCTCGAACAATATTTTGGAACCATCGTCAGCGATCAGCGAGATATTCCTCCTTCGGTAGTTTACAATTGCTCCATATCGATTAAGCCAATCGTCTCCGAGTATCAGGTCGTCTCCTTGCATTTCTATTACAATTAAATTTGAGTGCCACTCTCTGCCTCCAAATGATACAAGGAAATTTCTAGTTTCTAAGTTCCCGACAATCCTCTCTCCACTCGGTAAACCAAAAACATAAGGTTCACAAGTATGAAAACCGAAAATATTCAAATGATTTACACAAGACAAAGATATAAAAGAATGCGTAGCTCCTGTAACAAAACGCTAACTGGCTGGGAAAGGATCTGGACAGTACCTGATGCGAAAGCAGCATCCTGATTGTCTGTCCTCCTCATCTCTTACAAACCTGGGGGAACAGATCTGGTACTCGATGTCCCATTTCGGTCCCATTGTCCTCTGCCTCGTCCGCGGCCAAAATTCTGAGGCATCTGAACACTTTGCTGTGTCTGTTGGATATTGGCTTCCTTCTGGACTGGCTATGGTGTACGGGCTCTAAAAGACTTTGCAGCCTCTTCATAGAACACTGCCCGATGTCCCTCTCATCCACAATCAAAATAAGTCACGGCAGGTAGGGGGCAATTCCATCGATAGTGCCCCGTCTGGGCGCAGTTAAAGCATTTTCTGGTAACATCAGTAATAGTTGATGTCGCTCCGAAGTTCTTTCCGCTCCTAACTAGGTGCGGAGGTTTCTTGATAGAGTGAAAGGATGACTGGGCCTTACGAGGCCCACTGTTCTTGTGCTCTGTAAAAGTACCAGAGACTTTTTGTTTCTTGGATTCCGAAAATTTCTCCATAGCTACTTCCTTGATCTCATACGCGAACGCCTTATCCTGGTATTGACGGAGTGTGGTACATTCAAATCCGGAGATGTACCTCTGGATTTCTGGTTTCATCCTCAGATCGAAATGGCTCATCATTTCTGCATCTGTTCTGACCAGATGTCGAACAAATGCCAGCTGCTGGTTAAACGTCTTAATTGCCTGGGATACTGGCACATCTGAAGGCTGAGCGGAGAAAAACTCCCGAACTTTGGCTTCCCTCACAGGAAGAGGGCAATACTGAGCTTCCATCATCAATCTAAACTCTGTCCAATCAGCATCATGGTCTACAGGCCGGATGGCTTCCCACCATTCGGACGCTTCCCCTATCAGAAAGTATTCCGCGATAGAGGCTCTCCAGTCATCTGGGCAGTTAATTCCGGCAAAGATTTTATCCAGTTCCTTCAACCAATGGTCCCAGGTGGGAGTCTCAGAAATACCGTCTAATTTGGGTGGTTGCATCTTCGCCACCTCTTGCAGCCACCGGTAACCTCGATTTCCCATGTCTGGGATCCCTTGCTGTCTCTCTCCCTGCTGTAGTCCCACCGCCACTTGCATTCGGTCCACGACTTGGGCGAACTGAGTCATCTAGTTCACCACTTGCCGAAGGATCTCTGGTACAGCAGGTTCCGGTTCGTTATTGATAGATCGTTGTGGCTCGCCTGATCTATGACTGGCTTGATTTGAAGGCAACGCTTCCCTTTCTGCATTCCTTTGTCCGCGTCCGCGACCGCGTCCACGTCCACGTCCGCCTCTCAACATACTGTAAGCACAAATACTCAATATACCAGAAACAATACCATTCAAATGCTCAAGTACAAAGGAATATAACATGTAAAAGATGAGATAGAGTTTAGGAACTTACAACCACCGCCCGCACGAAGACGTAGGCAGTACAGTGATTTTATTCGCGGCCGGTTACCTCAAAAGACATAAATGACCCCTATTTTACCCCAACGGCCAAGATATCCATAATCTTAGCTCCGATACCATATTCTGTAACACCCCCGTTATATTCAGGAATATTACAGCGCCATAAATCCTTTACATAAGGATTTACAAGGCTGAAGAATTGAACAGACATTAAGAAATACTAACGAATGGAAATATCGGAATTAAGATACAACAGTTCTGACCAAATACTGAAAGTAAAATTGTTCAACAGGAACTTAATAATACATCACCAAATTCAAATTCATCATAAATGACTTCATACTCGAGTACTTATTGAAATAACCAATAAACAACAGACAAATAAACCCGGCCGGAACATCACTCTGCACCCTCATCGTCATGCAGCTCCAGTGGTTGTTTTCCCGCTCTCCTGGATCCTGAACATAAACAAAATATTCACCCCCGAGGGGGTTAGCACAACGATGCTAGTACAAGTACCACAACATATTATTCAACGTCACACGCAGAATAATAATAATAATGTAAATGATAAAATGTCAAACGAGTCTTCTCCTGCGAGAAACTCAAACATAACATACACAACTGATAATCACAACATGAAATCATAACATACACATGGTAATTCCGACGATCCAGCGTTCACTGCCTAGAACCCACGATGATCCCGTCAGACCAACCCGTGGTGGAAAAACCCGTCCGATGATCCAGCGCACGCTAGCATAGATCCCCCGATGATCCCGTTGGACCAACACGAGGTGGACATACAACAACGATATACATGCACGACAATATGTATAACATCAATATCAATAAAACAAATAAGGTACTTGCCTCGATTTGAAGACAAGAATAATACTTCCACGAAAACGAACACTCGAAGGTCGCCCCCCCCCCCCTCAATCAATCACGTAACAAGCTCAAACCTTAACATAAGAAATGATATAGGATTTATCTCACATCGTACGAATGTCTAACAATTCGATTTACGGCCAAAAGCTCATAAAATGAAATATGTCTGAACTTCTTAGCGCATGCTAAGTACTCTGTGTAGCGTGCGTTAAGTCTGCTCGATAGCGCACGCAAACAACAAAGCCTAGCGTACGCTAACTATGCATGGTCAGTACCTCACTGATCAGCCGACTGACTCGTCTGATGGCCTAACGTACGTTAAGTACCAAACGTAGCGTACGTTAACTCATGCTTGATAGCGCACGTTAATCTACATAGCTTAGAGTGCGCTAACTGTGCATGGCAGTTTACTACTAGGCGGTAGACGGACCTCAACATGATCAAACAAAATGAAATCCTTAGTGTAAATTCATGTTACCTCTATGAATATCATGTTTATACGGCTATGAATGATCTTACGGATAACAACAACTTCGGATTCAAGAATATGTATACTATTATAAAACCATATTCCATTTCAAATACCATTCTTCATGCGATAATTCGGAAGGCTTAACGGATGATATCAACACCTTTATATCAATGAAAACTATCACTCTGAAGTTTGAATAATGTTCCATCTATACAAAATAAATCCTTCCATGATCAATCCCTTAGATTCATCTAACAATAATGATGTTAAAGTCAAGTACATGATTGCTATGAAGTCATCTACTAGATTTGGATTACCAATTATAGAAGCTTCTTCTACTTGTTCATTGTAATAAGATTCGAATCATGATGTTCATAATCAAGGTACTTAAGGCCTATTCATCTCAGTATTCCAAACATGATGTACTTTGGATAATTCACTAATGAAAATCAATATCTCGATAACATGATCATCCAATTCTTTAGAATCCAACTCTAAGTCTAGAGATAGGTTGAACATACCTTAATATGACGAAAATCACTAAATCGTAAGGTAGAATCCGACTCCAGTTGGTTGTATGCCACTCCAAGGTGCTATTCCACTTCAATGATCACTCACAAGTGATAACCAAAAAGGATCAATAAGATGTGTTCTAAGTGTGTATAAGGATTATTATAGCTCTCTGGTCTCTCAAGTATGAAGAATGGACGAATGAAATGTAAGCTAAAACGAGTTGTTGTCTCATTTATAATATTCTGCACTTTAGCTAATTAGCGCACGCTACTAAGCATTCCTTAGCGCGCGCTAATAAGAGTTGACTTCGAAACTGTCCAGGTTCGTCCGCGGAAATCTTATCCGGACCCATGTCCCGGCTGGCGCATGTGCTAGCCGTCCCACTCAATAATTGAGTGCTTAGCGCACGCAACTCCTACATACATAGCGTGCGCTAGTAGTAGCTCGATAGCGCGCGTTAAGCTACATTCTTAGCGTGCGCTATCACGAGTTTGCATGATAAATTTTGCATGTTGCTATACTTATGTACAAAGATATCAATGTAAGAAATATCATACTCAAATCATCAAGATTACAATTCCGAATAATACAGGGTTCGAATACAGGTAAAATAAACAGTAATAAATCCGGATATTACACCTTATCCCAATAGATGTTATGAAGAGAAAATATATAAAAATAGTTTACTTCGGATGCATATACAAAGGAATGGAAAGCATCACTACTTCAAATTTTCACTTGCATAGCGCTTTTTTTTGCACTTACATAGCGATTTTGAGCGCTATGTAAGCCGCCGCTATGCAAGTGCATATAACTTGCATAGCATATTCTTAGAGCTACGCAAGTAGCATACTTAGATAACATTTTTAAAGCGCTATATAAGTATGTGGTTTCTAAGTGCATCGCTTAAATAGCACTTTGGTATGTGCTATGCAAGTAGGATATTTAATATATAATATTACTTCAACAGCACTTAAAAAAGCATTTTCTAAGTGATATTTTTTAAAATTTCATTGTTATTATGCATTTTGTTTTTACCAGTAATATTCCAAAAATTTCATAAATACAATAAAAATAGACAAAATGCACAATCCAAATTTCTTTGATATAATTAACATAAATCACAAATATTAACTTCATTAATTTATTTGGTGTCTACTGCAAGGAACATGTTCTGGTGTGTAGTACAGGTAGGGATACAAGAATAAAGCATAAATATAGACTAAACTAGATCATCATGCTTCTAAGTAAGACCAAGTACTTGAACTGCAGAATCAGTCGCGGGATTGTTGATTCCTTTGTTAGATGAGTGAAGTTGACCTGGAACTGGATCAGGATGAGCATCGCCACTAATAGAAGCGTAAATAGCTACACTGAACATGGATCAACTCTTTCTACTATGCCTGAAAATGAGCCAGACACATTTAAAATGAACAGGATCCTGATATTTATTTCTCTTTTTCATAGTCCGATTATCAATCTGGTACCTCATACTGTACTAACCGATTTTAAAATGAAATAAAGAGATTATTAACACAAATAAAAGAGTAACATTCTTATCTTCATAGAATAATGTAACTATAATATCTGAAACTTGTAGTGTCGTGTACCAGAAGAGCTTACAGTTGATAGTTCTAATGCCTGGTATTCGTCCTGAACAAGCTCAGATGTGCCTGATCATGGTGGAAAACATTACAATATGTCAAAGCCGAGCATATCGTCGACAACTTGAATCATTTTTGGCTTCAACTTCTCAAACTCGTCAATGTTGTAACGACCTAGGACTTCTCGAAATTTCTCCACATCTGTAAAGTCCCCAACTGGTAAATGGTATTGTTGTTGAACCTATATAGAAGTCAAAAAAATATACATTTTAGGTTTCCGAGAAGCAGGTATGTATCTATCCGTGCGCAAAATTAGGTTGGATTAGGAGAGTATGGGAATGTTAAAACTGAAAATGTACCTTTCCAATTACATTTTCAAGATTCTCAATAAGTCGTTTCTGCGCTTTAACTTTCCCCATTAAAGTCGGCATCTCCTTTTTTAGATGTCTAATTATGTAGGCATGGATCTTGGCAGCTCTAGCACGTTTCACAAATTTATTGATCTGCTAATATAGTATATATTTTCTTTAACGACAGAGTATTGATTTCGAGTAACCCTTATTTGCCAAATACAAATATAACACGTTTACTAAACTAACATGTAATATATTTTGCATACCCGGCGATCAGAACATTCTTTGGTATATCTATCAAGTCCAGGAGTAGGTCATCCTGCTATTTTTCAAAAAGTTCTTTGCCTACAGGACCGATGACAGCTTCATTCACAGGCTTGTCGTTAAATGATCTAGAATTCACAAGAAATCCAATCATTAAAAAGCTCCTACTTTTTACGCAAGCAGTTCTTAAAGTCCAATCAAACAAGTTGAAAATAGGGATCAACTTATATTTAATCAAATCAAACAACAGTAACTTGAAAATGTGAAAATTAATTTATGAAAACAAACTTGATCCAACAAAAAATGAAACGAGCTTCTTTAGAGGGAGGATCCAACATTATGCTATAGCAAGAGACCATATGTTGATGATAGTAATCCCAATGCAGTTCAATCCTGTAATCTTGTTATATTTGCTTAATAGTAATAAACTTCGAGGATTAGTGAGTTTTAAATGCTGTTTTGAAGATGCACCTACCCAATATAAACACGAGAGACCTGAGGAGTGTTCAAAACTTTTCCATGTGACCACATTAGTGCACCATAAACTCTCATCAACTGAAATGTCAAATGAGAACCAATATCTCAGTTATATTACGTAAGGAATCACATAAGAAACACACACACACGCACACACACACGCACACAGTTTAAAGAGAGAAACTTGCCTGCTGAGTATCAACTTGATCAGCCTTGTTCAAAACAACTCGAATCTTGTCATCATGACCACGTAGTGATGAAATTACCCGTTTGAACTCATCACTGACGTCCAGTTTATGGGGATCAAACAAGCTGCAAACCATGATATGACACCTATAAAATTATAGCTTCTTTGCTTTCCTTGCTTTTATCCGGATAAAACCCCAGGAGTATCCACAAGTGTTATATGTTCAAGCAGCTGTAGGTAAAAAAAGTCGAAAGCTTAGTTTCAGAAACTCCATATTTCTAGCATGCTCATAAACAAGCTCAGATGCATATGCCTGATCATGGTGGCAAGTACATATTTACCTGAATGAGATGTAATGCTTTATCCCGCTTGTTACTTCTCAGAAGAATTAGGTCATCTTCTTGCAAAGACCAACAACTGCAACACATCACAAACTCGTGTGATAAAAATAAGACTCAACTTATATTGTAACTGGTCATATAGCTTCCAAGATATAAACTCAACTACAAGAAAGTCGAGCAGCAAAAACAGTGTTTTCATGTTCTGTAGTCTATATACGCATAATACCTTGAAAGTATGCTGCATTACAATCATTAGCATAAAAAATTAAAGTAGTTGGTTGAGAGGAAAGTCCGTAATTATGTCAACCTTTATTAGTAAATAAACACCTAGGAGTTTTCATAGTTACGCCCAAAAGTAATAAACTAACATGTTCTTGTTTTTACTAAAAGTACATTTAGCAAACCACAGATAAAATAACCTGCTTCTTCCAATTTGCTGAATAAGAACTTTTCAAAAAGTGTTATATAAGCTTCTGACATCAAAGGAGTTTATAAAAAAGGATAAAAACAATCACAAAAATGTAAACGGACTCGTACTAGGATCCTGCCGAACGACCGAAGCAGAAAAATACATAAAAAACACATCAAATCCTGCCGAACGACCGAAGTAGCCACAATTCTGTAACACCCCTAAAACCATCCAGGATATTACAGCGCCGTGGGCCCGCGCCGGAACCCATCAGGCTAAAATCCATTTTAAAAAACGTTCAAAAACGCCAAAAAGGCCGATGAGGGTAATGTTTTCAAATACTCACAAAAGTCATTTATAAAATATCTAATACCGTCATGAAAATATTGTTAAAACGTTCAAGGCCAAAATGCCAAAACTCGGTTTAGGGGATCGGTTTTACGAAATAATCCAAGTTCGCAAAATGCCAAAAAGGCCCTTTTAAAATACACACACGCAGCGGATAAAGATACCGAAAAGCCATTTTGAAATATACACACGCATCGGATAAATGCAGTTCAAAATACACATTTGCAGCGGAAATAAATAACCGGAAAAGAATACTCAATTCTCCGAAAACAAGCCACATCCAGTATCATATCGGGAAGCTCACCCCTTCACGACCGCTACTAGCTCGATCTCTGAGTACCTAAAAATAAAGCCCACGACGGGGTCAGCCGCAATACTCAATAATGATATCGATCACATCATCATAAATAATTACATACCAATGTAATAATACTGTAAGAATACTACCAACGTAATCTTACCGTTATAACCTTACCAATTCATAGAAATCCATACTAAATCAATCCTTGACATATTCCACATTTCGTATTCTCAAATGACGAAATGAATTCAACAACAATCATCTCTATTGTATTCCAAAAATACCGATAATCCTCAAAACATCATCATAACTCATAAGTGCGGAAATAATCCAATCTGTGCCAAATCCTGTCCGTCGGATTACACAATCAAATCTCAACATGTATAAACCAATAATACACAACATATCTGTAGATCAACTACCACATGATAATGATAACAAATCCCAAACATCGACGTACAATCCGAATGCTCATTCGATCAATAACAATGATCAACCAATACATCATTGAGAATATCATCGACATGATAACTCCAATATGACCAACAAAAGATCAACGATAACCGAGAGTACCCTCAACATGGTAAACTCCCAACACGATCAACAAAGGATCAACAATAACCGAGAATACCCTCAACGTGGTAAACTCCAAACACGATGAACAAAGGATCAATTATAACCGAGAATACCATCAACAAGGTAAACTCCAAATGATCAACAATAATGGATCTCAAAGAGATAGCTCCGACTGTCGAACATACCCCTCGGGCGTATGAACAACCAGTCACAAACCGTCGAACATACCCAACCATAAATGGCGGATGAACGACCAAACAATATGGCTCAAAGATGGAAGTCATAGTATGCCCGATCCGGAAATGTGTCCGTGCACAAGCCACCCCGGGTATTGATCAAATACACTTGTGGTCTTGTACCTAATTAACCTCACGAACTACGTCTCGTGTGCACGGTTCAATGTGGAAATATCAACACATAACCATCATGTGCCCGGCTAAAAATCCTACACAATAACCAATCGCCACGCAGATATAACTCCTGATATGTCACGATGCAACATGACAACGAAACTCAAAGAAACACATATCCAATAAGGATCAAAAGACTCACCGAAGTGAACAACAAGAGACTGACAATGAAAAGTCGACACGACTAATCAATATCCAAAACATCAATCCTGGGATCATCATCCCCAAATGAATGACCAACACGATCTACGATCTCAATACAACAGTCCTGGGATCAACATCCCTCAACGAATAACATATACGAAACTCATTACACGAAACCTCAACATATACAACAACTCAGCATACTAATTATCCACATGACTGAACAAATACTTAGATTACCTCAAAGCCGAGGACCATATCCATCAACATCCCCCAATGATACGATCAACACAACCATTAATACCAACAATAGTCCTGGGATCAACATCCCTCAACGAACAACCAGTACGAATCTCAATATACGAAGCCTCAACATACAACATATACAACAACTCAACATAATAATTATCTCATAACTGAACAATACATAAATTACCTCAAAGCCGAAGACAACATCCTTTCCACGAACAACATCCCTGAACGAATACACAGTTATACAAATAATCTCAAATAAAGTACCATCCATTCAATACCAATAAACCTTTATCCCGATACTTATGTCATCACAATAACTATCCTCGATATCCTATATTCTTTCTCCTTGACCAAAGAT
Source organism: Orobanche coerulescens (assembly GCA_033398695.1). Lineage (NCBI taxonomy): Eukaryota > Viridiplantae > Streptophyta > Magnoliopsida > Lamiales > Orobanchaceae > Orobanche > Orobanche coerulescens. The sequence goes on from CM065809.1 coordinate 131,771,982, forward strand.
AACTCACATCTTCCCTAAACACAATTAAATCATATACCTTATGATTTAATACAACCAGAGCACGATATACAAACCATTATCCCGACAACCTACATTTCTAACAACATTGTTATACGAATTATAAATGAAATGAAAACGAAACCATTCATCAAATATTATGAACTGAACAAGTACAAACTTGCCTTGATACCGATACCACGAAGCCGTTACCAAAATCCATTGCCTTCGTCTACGAGCTCCTCAGCCCCCACCAAAAGCAATCTACGAACTCTTCAGCCTCAACCGAAACACAACGGTCATAAACCACGATCAAACATCACAACCTATTGCAATAATCAATTAACAACAATCCGATAACAATCAATAACCGACATAGCCAACCAAGCGACTCAACGGCTCAACAATACCCCGATCATGAACAAAACCGAACAATACAACTCAAACAAATACAAACTCATATCCACGATACAACCCGTAACTCAATGATCACAAATAACAATCAATAACCGATCAACAAACACAACGGTTCTACAATATCCCGATTAAATACAAATCCAAATGACCCAAACCAATTAAACACGAACTCAAAACCACAACACGATTCCACAATCCGAAAATCATATCTACAATCAATTTAACCAAGTGTCTAAGCATTACTGATTCCAAATTCAATCTTAAATACGATTACAAGTTTCCTCCTTGTAAATTCATAATAAAAATCAATTACCGATTATCATCATCAATCCGGACAACCCGATTAATTCAACATTATAGATAACCATATTCCAAAGGTTTCAAATAATTCCATTATCCGAATTGAACACTTGTTCAAAACGTAGAAATTCTCAAACTCAAAAGTGAATCATAATCTTATCAAACCCGAAAATCATATTCGTATTCCTATACGTGTAACACCCCCAAATCCCATTGGGTTATTACAGTGCCATGGACCCCACACCCGGAGATCCACCAGGCGAACATGACTAAAATACATTAAAATTAACCAACAAGAGAGATCACAGTCCCTACCATGATATCCGACACAATATTCCGATAAGGAATTTCAACAACAATGATGGGCCTATATGGCCAAAATAAAAATACAACAACATCCACGAGCATCTGCTCGGGTAATACATAATGACAATGACTGACAAACTGGAGAGCACTCCAACTGACTGACCAACATGAACAACTCGGACTAGTATCGCTCGAATGCCTCGTCGCCATCATCATGCCCCTGTGTCTCAATCTCTCCTCGCAAGCACCTAAAACATGAAAACATGTTCCGCCCCCACGGGGTCAGTCATCCAGATAATGAACATCAAATACACATATAACATGATATGCATCCAAAGGCAGAATCAAACGGTACAATGATAATAATAAAACGAGATGCTCACAACCCAATGTAAGAACCGAGCATTCGTGAAACACTATGCCCACGGCATACTATTAATACCTGTTCGACAGGTTAGAACGTAAATGCCCAACGGTGAATCATATTTATAGAACACCACAATGAATTACACGAATATGAACCAAACCAGAATTGAATTAATTATGAATCACAATGCCCGAAGGCTCCAATGAAATTATCGAGACAAACACAAAGGCCTGAAAGCCACTCGGACGAAGCTGTCAAATATCACAATCAACTGAAGCCAAAATAGCCCGAAGCTGTATCAATTAGGGCCGAAGCCACGACACGAAGCCGTATCACAATTAGGGCCGAAGCCACGGCACGAAGCCGTATCACAATTAGGGCTGAAGCCACGGCATGAAGCCGTATCACAATTAGGGCCGAAGCCACGGCACGAAGTCGTATCACAATTAGGGCCGAAGCCACGACATGAAGCCGTATCACAATTAGGGCCGAAGCCACGGCATGAAGCTGTATCACAATTAGGGCCGAAGCCACGGCACGAAGCCGTATCACAATTAAAGATAGTGTGCTGCCTTGAGTCGGCCAACATGATGACAGTAACACACGGATAGGCACCGTCCTCGACAATCCCAATTCAACACCTCGATTGCCTTAGAATGGCCAACCGATAACAATGATGTAGCGGATGATTCCATGAATGATTGAGCGCTTCGATTGGCTTAGAATGGCCAATCGATACGAATGATACGATGAATGATTGAATACCTCGATTACCTTAGAACGGTCAATAGATAACAATAATATAGTGAATGATTGAACATTTCAATTTGCTTGAGAACGGCCAATCGATAACAATGATACGAAGGATGCCTTGGCACCTTTAATCGGTGACCGACGACGAAGAAGAGAAATGAATACACCAATGCCTTTAATCGGCCAATACAGTTTTAATGACAACCCCAATAGGAATAACAATGATCTCAATGATGTCTTAGATTGACATAAATATTAACAACAATCGAAACATAGATACCGCGAACCGGCTATCGACAATGACATTAATAACGAGTAATGCCTTGAATCGGCCATTAACGAACAATAGTAAACATTTGGCATAGTTGCCGAAAGGTATCGTATCAAACGATCTCTTAATATCAATGAATTCATGAAGAGACTAAGTCTCGGAGTGATACAACACATTCATACACATATATGATGACATTAATCTCATTGACTAGTACAAGTATAAAACTTGCCTCAAACCGAAGGCGAGAAGGTACTTCCACGATCAACGTCCTTAATGAAATTATCGGCCGCTCGAACAACCTTGAACAACACAAATACCAACAATTCTCTTAATACACGAATCAAGCATGATCACAACCAACTCAAAAGTCGATACAACAATACCCGAAACTCATTGGGGCATTTAAACAAACGCGTTGTAAACAATCTCCAATTCTTTACAACCAAAACTCAATTACATCCGAAACCAACTTCCAATGAATGATTCAATCCCACAAAACCGCATGAATATTATCAATAATCTAACAGAAATACTTAAATCGGGATTACAACCACTTCTAGTCGAAAACCCCCAAATTCCAAAGTCAACACCAAGGTGTTCTTGAAAAATTCCTCAATGATTCACAATTTCCAAAAATTACATCAAAGAATCCGTAAGAATACATGTATCTAAGATAGATAATCCATATCTAACATAATCCAACATGAAAGCATGCTAACTCGAAGAGATTGGGGATAAAACCTTCAAATCCCGAAATTCAAGATTAAATGAAAAAATACCATGATTTGGAGTGATGAAACTGATTAGATGATGATTAATCCAACTTAAGAGCTTGAAGATGATGCTAGATGATTGCAGCTCGAAAAGATCTTTCCGAATCGCCCAAGCTTGTCCAAAATGGTTGACAAATGAAGAAATGACGAAGGTTGGACTGAACTGTCTTATTTATACTGTCCCAGCTTAGCGCACGCTATGACCTGATATTTAGCGTGCGCTAGTGGTTTACTGGGCAGTCCAGTGAGCTCTGAAATGCCTCGTTAGCATGCGCTACAACTTGGTAGCGTGCGCTAACACCTTACCGATAGCGTGCGTTATCCCAGATTGTTAGCGTGCGCTAACTGATGTCTGATATTCAAAAACTGAAGTCCAAAACCTACTGTCCTTTGCCTTGCACGCGTTAGCGTGCGCTACTAATGTGACTTAGCGTGCGTTACCAGCACAATTAGCGTATGCTACTTACCACTCGTAGAGTGCGCTACGAATTTCCCAAATCATCCCAGTACCTTCTGGACTGTCTGCCCCACCTGCACTAGCGTGCGCTAATACTGAATCATAGCGTGCGTTACATGCACCCCATTAGCGCGCGCTAACCAGAATGTGTAGCGTGCGCTACCTCTCAAACTGAAAATTAAAACATGATGATGATGATGATGATGACAACAATCTCGGCTCGATCTCAAACAGTGATGAATGACGAATAGCATGCGATTCCAAAGTACGCCGAACAATGGTCACGACTGAATGAACATGAATGATGAATGGGTATTACTGAGTGAAAAAATTATGAGTGACATTTATTGAGTGATGATAAATGAATTAACAACCGAGTATTACATACTCCCCCCCTTAAAAAGAGTTTCGTCCTCGAAACTAAGGGTAAACAACTCGGGATATGAACTATCCATCATGATCTGAAAACAATAATGCCCAAATAGTCCTCGGTACCAAATCGATCGCACGCCCAAGTCCCCAAGACTCGACGTCTCGAATCACAGTGAATGATTCCCCAAATTATCACGAAATCTTGAGTACAACGCCAAAGGGACGAATTCTCAACAAATAACCCAAATCTCAAGATTCTCGAATATGATCATAATAAAATAGATCAACAATAAATGATCCACAGTCACGATACATTATTACGGATAGATTTACACAGTCATCCAAAAACAAGGTTACATCCCAAATGTACCCAACATCGATATCCTTCCATATCATCGATCTCCTCTATCTCAACGATTTAAGGTATATCCGAAGATGAACTCGCCGCTAAATATGATCTTAGAAGGTCACGAGAATGAAAGTGACTAAAATGAATGATGAATGATAAATGACTATAAATCCGACAAGGATTAAGAATGACTCACCAAGGTGAATTAATAACGTCATGAGTGATAGTTCAAGTGAAATTATTGGAACCGTTGTTCCTCGTGAATTGAATGATTATTTTCATGATGACAAGTCTCAACATGATTGATGTATGATGAATGAATTATATGAATGAATGAACGACGACGAAATGAATGATTATACTATTAACGAACAAGAATTAACTTGTTCAAACCGGTGATGAATGTCCTTACCTCTGGCCCTCGAGGCCTGATAGGGTCACTTGGATGATGCACGGGATGGAGTAACGAAGTCTCTCGAGGCCCTTGACCTCTCTTGAGATTTACTGGATGTAGAACTCCTGCAGTATTTATGCCGGTGTCCCTACCTCCCACACAGAAAACAAACAATAGCTGGCACCGTACACCGGGTACTAACGTGACCTGATGAGTCACAGTTAAAGCAAACAACGGTCGAACTCATCGCCTGAGAGGAAGATGCTATCCCAGCACGAAGACGACTAGAAAACGACCCCTTAGACGTCGGAGCCTGATGTCCCTCTGAACGAGCCGGCATTCTAGTCCTCTCACCCGAAGAAACTGAAGGATGCTTCTGAGTAAGGTCCTTGATCAAAAGCTCTGCTCCAAGAGCCTTCCCGATGAATTCACTAAGTGAACTACAATTGTGATTGAACAACTACATCCTCAACTGCGGATTTAGCCTCTTGCTAAAATATTTGATCTTATCCGCCTCAGTATGGATAACTGACGAAGCAAACTGAAGTAGTCCCTGAAACTTCTCAGCAATGACAATAACACCCTCGTCCTCAACGGATTCGGGGTTCAAAACCTCTGACAACTAGGCTTCACGAAGTGGAGCCGGATAATACCTCTCTAACATGAGAGTCTTGAACTCACTCCAACCACAATCGTGATCGGCGGGTTTCACAGAAAGCCACCACGAATAAGAACCCTTACTCAAGTAATAAGCCGCTACTGCCGCTCTAGTCTCTTCCGGACACTGAACCATATCGAATAGTTTATCAAAATGCTCAAGCCAATGAACAATATCAGCTGGTTCCGATGAACCCTCAAAAGTAGGCGGCCTCTGAAGAGAGATATCGCCAACAATCTGATTCACTCCTCCAGTCTGTCCATCAAACGGAACCTGGAATCCCTGTTGTGGTGGACCACGAACCATCGAGGTCTGCATGGTCTCTACCATCCGCGTCATCTGAGTCATCTGGGCCATCATGCCCTGCATAAGTATGAATGGGTCAACCCGAACACCTTCCGAGTGAGATGCATCTCGGGTATGACTCCCTGACAGTGAATGATTATCTGCTGATAAATGAGTAGCCTCGCTATTTGATGAATTAATGATATCCCTCGCGTTCGCGTGGGTATGCACACGAGATCCCGGGTTCCGGCCCGCACCGCGGCCTCTTCCCATGCGCCCTCTGACAGCTCTATCCATACTGAAGTAGGAGAGTCACATGATGATTATAGATCCCGCATGAATATAGCATTATGATAAAGTTACAGAATGATAATAATGAGCATACACGCTCTAACACGATGAATGCATTAATGATGCAATGAAATGATCATCGGCATGACGCCGGAATATGATAAGATCGCATGAAAAATCAAGTGTGTTAACACGATTATTTGATGAAATTCCTGAAATGATTATCTTGAACAAGTTAATAAGGTTGAAAATGCATTTTACAAGATCAGCAACTGAACAGGGAGGTTCACTGGGTGATGAATGGATTAACTGAGCAGTGAGATTGAGTGAGTGATGAATGAATTAATTGAGGACTGAGATTGACTGAGTGATGATGAATTAACTGAATAATGAGATTGACTGAGTGATGAATGAATTAACTGAGTCATGAGATTGACTGAGTGATGAATGAGTTAACTGAGTAATGAGATTGACTGAGTGATGAATGAATTAACTGAGTCATGAGATTGACTGAGTGATGAATGAATTAACATGATCGACAAGATCGAAATGATGATTGAGGATTATTAACTGATGAATGAGTTGATCCTTAATGCTTACACAAGTCACACGTGCTCCAAACCAATTAGTCATGAATCAATCATAACACTAATATCACATATAGGTTTCAACAAAGCATGAATAATTAATGACATGATGAATGTATGAACATAAAGAGAATCGAGTCCTTACACAGGTCATACGAAGATTCGAGGTCTCACGATACTAGTCTTCACTGACGACGACTCGATGAATGAATGACTCGTGCAGTCGTACAAATTTCACGACTCACAAAACCCGACTGTCCAGATTGTCATAACCTGACAGTCCCACTACTACCGCATCGGTAGAGCCACATAACTCACATATCAGGGTATCTCACAACGCAAAATCTCTGATACCATCTTCTGTAACACCCCCAAATCCCATTGGGTTATTACAGTGCCGTGGACCCCACACCCGGAGATCCACCAGGCGAACATGACTAAAATACATTAAAATTAACCAACAAGGGAGATCACAGTCCCTACCATGATATCCGACACAATATTCCGATAAGGAATTTCAACGACAACGATGGGCCTATATGGCCAAAACAAAAATACAACAACATCCACGAGCATCTGCTCGGGTAATACATAATGACAATGACTGACAAACTGGAGAGCACTCCAACTGACTGACCAACATGAACAACTCAGACTAGTATCGCTCGAATGCCTCGTCGCCATCATCATGCCCCTGTGTCTCAACTCTCTCCTCGCAAGCACCTAAAACATGAAAACATGTTTCGCCCCCACGGGGTCAGTCATCCAGATAATGAATATCAAATACACGTATAACATGATATGCATCCAAAGGCAGAATGAAACGGTACAATGATAATAATAAAACGAGATGCTCACAACCCAATGTAAGAACCGAGCATTCGTGAAACACTATGCCCACGACATACTATTAATACCTGTTCGACAGGTTAGAATGTAAATGCCCAACGGCGAATCATAATTATAGAACACCACAATGAATTACACGAATATGAACCAAACCAGAACTGAGTTAATTATGAATCACAATGCCCGAAGGCTCCAATGAAATTATCGAGACAAACACAGAGGCCTGAAAGCCACTCAGACGAAGCAGTCAAATATCACAATCACCTGAAGCCAAAACAGCCCGAAGCTGTATCAATTAGGGCCGAAGCCACGGCACGAAGCCGTATCACAATTAGGGCCGAAGCCACGGCACGAAGCCGAATCACAATTAGGGCCAAAGCCACGGCATGAAGCCGTATCATAATTGGGGCCGAAGCCATGGCACGAAGCCATATCATAATTAGGGCCGAAGTCACGGCATGAAGCCGTATCACAATTAGGGCCTAAGCCACGGCATGAAGCCGTATCACAATTAGTGCCGAAGCCACGGCACGAAGCCGTATCACAATTAATGATAGTGTGCTGCCTGGAGTCGGCCAACACGATGACAGTCACACACGGATTGGCACCGTCCTCGACAATCCCAATTCAACACCTCGATTGCCTTAGAATGGTCAACCGATAACAATGATGCAGCGGATGATTCCATGAATGATTGAGTGCTTCGATTGGCTTAGAATGGCCAATCGATACGAATGATACGACGAATGATTGAATACCTCGATTGCCTTATAACGGTCAATCGATAACACTGATATAGTGAATGATTGAACATTTCGATTTGCCTGAGAACGGCCAATCGATAACAATGATACGAAGGATGCCTCGGCACCTTTAATCGGTGACCGACGACGAAGATGAGAAATGAATACACCAATGCCTTTAATCGGCCAATACAGTTTTAATGAAAACCCCAACAGGAATAACAATGATGTCAACGATGTCTTAGATTGACATCAATATTAACAACAATCGATACATCGATACCGCGAACCGGCTATCGATAATGACATTAATAATGAGTATCACAATGCCTTGAATCGGCCATTAACGAACAATAGTCAACATTTGGCATAGTTGCCGAAAGGTATCGTATCAAACGATCTCTTAATATCAATGAATTCATGAAGAGACTAAGTCTCGGAATGATACAACACATTCATACACATATATGATGACATTAATCTCATTGACTAGTACAAGTATAAAACTTGCCTCAAACCGAAGGCGTGAAGGTACTTCCACAATCAATGTCCTTAATGAAATTATCGGCCGCTCGAACAACCTTGAACAGCACAAATACCAACAATTCTCTCAATACACGAATCAAGCATGATCACAACCAACTCAAAAGTCGATACAACAATACCCGAAACTCATTGGGGCATTTAACAAACGCGTTGTAAACAATCTCCAATTGTTTACAACCAACACTCAATTACATGTGAAACCAACTTCCAATGAATGATTCAATCCCACAAAACCTCATGAATATTATCAATAATCCAACAGGAATACTTAAATCGGGATTACAACCACTTCTAGTCGAAAACCCCCAAATTTCAAAGTCAACACCAAGGTGTTCTTGAAAAATTCCTCAATGATTCAGAATTTCTGAAAATTACATCAAAGAATCTGTAAGAATACATGTATCCAAGATAGATAATCCATATCTAACATAATCCAACATGAAAGCAAGCTAACTCGAAGAGATCGGGGATAAAACCTTCAAATCCCGAAATTCAAGATTAAATGAAAAATTACCTTGATTTGGAGTGATGAAACTGATTAGATGATGATTAAACTTGAAGATGATGCTAGATGATTGCAGCTCGAAAAGATATTTCTGAATCGCCCAAGCTCGTCCGAAATGGTTGAGAAATGAAGAAATGACGAAGGTTGGACTGAACTGTCTCATTTATACTGTCCCAGCTTAGCGCACGCTATGACCTGATATTTAGCATGCGCTAGCGGTTTCTTAGCGATCGGTGAGCTGAGCTCTGAAATGCCTCGTTAGCGTGCGCTACGACTTGGTAGCATGCGCTAACACCTTACCGATAGCGTGCGTTATCCCAGATTGTTAGTGTGCGCTAACTGATGTCTGATATTCAAAAACTGAAGTCCAGAACCTACTGGCCTCTGCATTGCACGCGTTAGCGTGCGCTACTAATGTGACTTAGAGTGCGTTACCAGCACAATTAGCGTACGCTACTTACCACTCGTAGCGTGCGCTACAAATTTCCCAAATCAGCCCAGTGCCTTCTGGACTGTCTCCCCACTTGCGCTAGCGTGCGCTAATACTGAATCATAGCGTGCGTTACCTGCACCCCATTAGCGCGCGCTAACCAGAATGTGTATTGTGCGCTACCTCTCAAACTGAAAATTAAAACATGATGATGATGATGATGATGACAATAATCTCGGCTCGATCTCAAACAGTGATGAATAACGAATAGCAACTGATATGCGATTCCAAAGTACGCCGAACAATGGTCACGACTATGTGAACATGAATGATGAATGGGTATTACTGAGTGAAAAAATTCTGAGTGACAGTTACTGAGTGATGATAAATGAATTCACAAACGGGTATTACAATACGAATATTGTACCAAAACACATAACTTAGTTCTATATATGAATATTCCATATTCATATCCAAAACACCAACATCACTTAAACATGATCATCAATTCATATAATCCAAGAATTCCTTAAGAACACAACTTATTCCGAAATCACATTCAAAATCTCCAATACGACATAATCCGATGTGTTCAAACATCTAAACAATCCTTATTCACAATTCAAGGTATATATAATCATGTCCTTCAATATATATACTTATCATAACATCATGAATCACAACAAACTACCAAGAACATCGAGAATACTACGATTCCATAATCATAACAACATAATCGAATCATTCGATCACCAATTCATCATCTTCCCTTAACAGAATTCTTGTAAATACCAAGAATCATCACAACAATATCAATTCAACCATCATTCATACGAAAACGTGTAGAATTTTCCAAGTTCTACTCATTGAGACATTTCATCGAATACTTTGAAGGCATAGTCCAATTCAATTGATTATTCAAAGAAATACTCGAATTCGTTCCACAAAACTTCAAGAGTATTGAATGATTACGAGTTTACAATCAAGTTCCATCAACAATCTGAATCAAAACGAAGCAAATCGGCCAAAACACCAAGAAACCTCAAGAACATCCAAAAACCAAAAGTTTAGGTGTTCTTACCTTCGATCCGGGTGGAAGATGATGTTAATCCATGATTCCAACTTCCAAAACATGTTGTTATAAGTTGATTCTACTCAAAACCATCTACTTTGCTGAAGAATTAGCGAAGAAACGAAGAGAAAACATTAAAATGGCCGGATGACTCGGTCCATGCCTTTAAATAGGCGGGACCTGCCGAACTATTACGTACGTAACCGGAGGGTCCTTACGTACGTAGCTGGCTGTGACCTACTCTACAGCCTAGTTTGGCTGACATCCTTACGTACGTAACCGGCAGCTGCTTACGTACTAACGGGCACTTAGGGCCGTAACTGGCAACAGCCTTACGTACGTAATTAGCCAGTCCTTGCCCCCAGCGAGTCACTGCCGACCGTGATCGGCCATCCCAGCGAGTCACTGCCGACCATGCTCGGCCACTACAGGTCCTCTCGGCCACGACTCGGCCAACCGCCCCGTAACGTACGTAACACTTATTCCGTTGCGTACGTAATACGTACGTTGACTTGCTACAGTATTATACTCGTATTATGTACGTAATACACCCTGTATAACGTACGTAAATCCATCCGTTGACTCACCTGTCCACATCCATGCCGAAAGCCGCCGACCACGGGCCCCACTATCCGATCAGAAGTCTGATTCCTCTTGTTACGTACGTTATGTACACTATATAACGTACGTAAGCTAAAACATTTTACGTACGTAACCTCCAAGGCTTAACGTACGTAATGGATTTTATACTTAGCCAAAAATTCAAATGTTCCTGTCCTCGTCTCGACATACTGGATACGAACATACGGTATACTGAATACATATATACTCAACCCAAAAATATTCTCATACGATATACCTGACATCCAAATCAGTTCAACCTGATACAACAAATCCTCAATATAACTGTCAATCAAAACGTCAATTACACAAGTATAATTGTCTCGGTTCTCAATTTATTTTATCCATACTGTATAGACACCAAGCTATACAATATACCTCAGATAAAATAACGCGAAAAATTTATACTAAAAATCCGGGTATTACATACTACCCCTTTAAAATAGGTTTCGTCCTCGAAACTTGCGACCTGTCGCGAACAACAGATAAATCCAAAATTTCCAACTCATCACAAAAACTATCAAGCGTCGCCACAAGTGAATAACCAAACCAATATACTTACAGGTGCGTGAAGCCGATGATCTCCCGTGATACTAGCACACAACTCCCATACGAAGTCTCAATACGATACCAACACACACCAATATCACATTTAGCAATTTAAAAAGATCTCAAAAATTTTGGAAACTCCAAATATCAGTTTGACTCAAAAGTCAGGAAAATCATTTTCAAAAGCCATGCTACTACCGTACCGGTAGAGCCACATAACACACACGCCTACAAAACCCAAGCTCCTATACCATATTCTGTAACACCCCCAAAACCATCCGGGATATTACAGCGCCGTGGGCCCCGCGCCGGAACCCACCAGGCTAAAATCCATTTTCAAAAATGTTCAAAAACGCCAAAAAGGCCGATGACGGTAATGTTTTCAAATACTCACAAAAGTCATTTATAAAATATCAAATACCTGTAACACCCCAAACTAGGCGGATATTACAGTGCCGTGGACCCCCGGCTGGGACCCACCAGGCTAATGAAAATGAATGAATTACACAGGGTAAATGTAGTACCGAACCACATTACAACATTAATTACTCCGATGAGGAGTTTCATACAACACACCCAAGATATTACAGAATACATGTATATTTTATATGGAGATAAAATATACAACACTGAGTAAATGAGTATTCAAACGGAATGTCTGCAGCGGAATAAAATGAAGGAAACATAAATGACTGAAAAGACTGGGGCCCCCTACTAGTATCATTGGGACTCCTCGCCGTCAACTTGCTCTCCCCGAGCTTTTGCCTTGCCATGACCTGAAAAACAATATCCCCCAACGGGGTCAGTTACACAGAACAACAATCCTCAAGGGTTGAAAATACACAATCATGATATATCTGAAGTTATGAAGTATCCTGTCGAAACATACGCAATCAAACATGCTATATGAATCAACTAACAGTATGGCTCAAAGGAATGGCGCCACACTACGTCCGGGATGGAAATGTGTCCGTGTACAAGCCACCAACGAGTATCGATCGAATACACATGTGGTCTTGTACCTAATCAGTCTCACGAAGCCATCAACTCGTGTGCATAGTCCAATGTGAGGCCACCAACCAACACACGACTTAAATGTGCCCGACATGACCGGCACGCCAGTGCGACCCGGAATGCCACGATATAACAAAAGTGACATCAAAATCAATAATGACTCACCGAGATGAAATGACAGTGAAATGAATGATACCTCAATGAAATAATTGGAACCGTCGTTCCTCGTGAATGAAGTAATAAAGTGACAATTACAAGTTTCAATACGGTTAGTACTTTATGAATGAATTATGATTATGAGTGAACAACAACGAAAGGAATGAGTATCCTTTTAATTGAGTAAGAATTAACTTACACAACACTGATGAAGAATGTCCGTCCACGAACAACGTCCTAATGAAATGTCGGTCGCTCGAACAACCTTGAATAACACAATTACCAATAATTCGATCATTACACGAATCAAATACGATCATAACCGACTAAAACGTCGATACAACAATATCTAAACTCGAATATATCGAAACCAACTCCAATATGAGTATTTCAAACCATCAAAACACTTTCAATGATATCAATAATCCCATAGGAATCCACAATTCAAGATTACAACAACGTCAATCGGAAATCCCCAAATTAACCGAAGTCAACCCCAAGGGTTCTTGATATAAATCCCCAAAATAGCCATTAAATCCGTAGGAATATATTTATCCAAGATAGATAATCCATATCTAACATATTCCAACAACAATCCAAGCTTACACGAAGAAAATCGGAAGGAAAACCCAAAAATCCGAGTTCCTAGATCCAAGAGATTAATACCTTTGATTTGATGTGATGAAGATGATGAAATGATGATTAATCCGAATGATGAGCTTGAAGATGATGATTGATGATTACACCTCGAAGAATACTCTCCAAATCGCCCGAAATCGCCCAAAACCGCCGAAGGAGTGAAGTGAGATGAAGAAATGACGAAATGGACTGCACTGTCTTATTTATAGACACTCCAGTTTAGCGTGCGCTAGCTCTTGTGCGTAGCGTGCGCTAACGGGTATTTTGGGTTGTCCAGTACCCACTGTCCGGAAACGGTTGCGCGTGCTACGTACCTTTTTGTAGCGTGCGCTGCGGCTAAACACTTAGCGTGCGCTAACCCCAAAATGTTAGCGTGCGCTAACGAATTATCTGATGCCCAGTACTGGAGTCCAGAACCTTCTGTCCTCTGATCTGATCTCGGTAGCATGCGCTACAACCAACGATTAGCGTGCGCTACTACACCGTTTGCGTACGCTAAAAACCACTCATAGCGTGCGCTATGAATAAATTCAATTCAGTCCAGTAGCCACTGGACTCAACCTGATCCGACCTTAGCGCGCGCTACACCGACTGCATAGCGTGCGCTACTCCGGCTCACTAGCGCGCGCTACTTACCATTCGTAGCGTGCGCTACCTACAATCCCAACTGCAGTCCAGTGTCTTCTGGACTGCCTGCTCAACTACACTAGCGTGCGCTAGTGTTGAGAGGTGGCGTGCGCTACCCGTACTCAATTAGCGCACGCTAAATAGAGTACGTAGCGTGCGCTACTCCTAACACACAACACACTATGAAATGACAACGATGGTAAACACCGCACGATTCTCCAACTAGATTGATGATGAATGACGATACAATTACTCTGAACGATGAATACAATGATTGAATATGAGTGACAAATGATCATTAATTAGTGAAAAATACTGAGTGACAATTACTGAATGATAAATACTGAATGATAATGACTGAATTACAACCGGGTATTACAATACCGTCATGAAAATATTGTTAAAACGTTCAAGGCCATAATGCCAAAACTCGGTTTAGGGAATCGGTTTTACGAAATAATCCAAGTTCGCAAAATGCCAAAAAGGCCCTTTCAAAATACACACACGCAGCGAATAAAGATACCAAAAAGCCATTTTGAAATACACACACGCAATGGAAAAAGATACCGAAAATCCATTTTGAAATATACACACGCAGCGGATAAATGCAGTTCAAAATATACATTTGCAGCGGAAATAAATAACTGGAAAAGAATACTCAATTCTCCGAAAACAAGCCACAACCAGTATCACATCGGGAAGCTCACCCCTTCACGACCGCTACTAGCTCGATCTCCGAGTACCTAAGAATAAAGCCCACAACGGGGTCAGCCACAATACTCAATAATGATATCGATCACATCATCATAAATAATTACATACCAATGTAATAATACTGTAAGAATACTACCAACGTAATCTTACCGTTATAACCTTACCAATTCATAGCAATCCATACTAAATCGATCCTTGACATATTCCACATTTCGTATTCTCAAATGACGAAATGAATTCAACAACAATCATCTCTACTGTATTCCAAAAATACCGATAATCCTCAAAACATCATCATAACTCATAAGTGCGGAAATAATCCAATCTGTGCCAAATCTTGTCCGTCGGATTACACAATCAAATCTCAACATGTATAAACCAATAATGCACAATATATCTATAGATCAACTACCACATGATAATAATAACAAATCCCGAACATCGATGTACAATCCGAATGCTCATTCGATCAATAACAATGATCAACCAATGCATCACTGAGAATATCATCGACATGATAACTCCAATATGACCAACAAATGATCAACGATAACCGAGAGTACCCTCAACATGGTAAACTCCCAACACGATCAACAAAGGATCAACAATAACCGAGAATACCCTCAACGTGGTAAACTCCAAACACGATCAACAAAGGATCAACTATAACCGAGAATACCAACAACAAGGTAAACTCCAAATGATCAACAATAATGGATCTCAAAGAAATAGCTCCGACTGTCGAACATACCCATCGGGCGTATGAACAACCAGTCAGAAACCGTCGAGCATACCCAACCATAAATGGAGGATGAACGACCAAACAATATGGCTCAAAGATGGAAGTCATAGTAGGCCCGATCCGGAAATGTGTCCGTGCACAAGCCACCCTGGGTATTGATCAAATACACTTGTGGTCTTGTACCTAATTAGCCTCACGAACTACGTCTCGTGTGCACGGTTCAATGTGGAAATATCAACACATAACCATCATGTGCCCGGCTAAAAATCCTACACAATAACCAATCGGCACGAAGATATAACTCCAGATATGTCACGATGCAACATGACAACGAAACTCAAAGAAACACATATCCAATAAGGATCAAAAGACTCACCAAAGTGAACAACAACAGACTGACAATGAAAAGTCGACACGACTAATCAATATCCAAAACATCAATCCTGGGATCATCATCCCCAAATGAATGACCAACACGATCTACGATCTCACTACAACAGTCATGGGATCAACATCCCTCAACGAATAACAGATACGAAACTCATTACACGAAACCTCAACATATACAACAACTCAACATACTAATTATCCACATGACTGAACAAATGCTTAGATTACTTCAAAGCCGAGGACCATATCCATCAACATCCCCCAATGAGACGATCAACACAACCATTAATACCAATAATAGTCCTTGGATCAACATCCCTCAACGAACAACCAGTACGAATCTCAATATACGAAGCCTCAACATACAACATATACAACAACTCAACATAATAATTATCTCATAACTGAACAATACATAAATTACCTCAAAGCCGAAGACAACATCCTTTCCACGAACAACATCCCTGAACGAATACACAGTTATACAAATAATCTCAAATAAAGTACCATCCATTCAATACCAATAAACCTTTATCCCGATACTTATGTCATCACGATAACTATCCTTGATATCCGATATTCTTTATCCTTGACCAAAGATAACTCATGTCTTCTCTGAACACAATTAAATCATATACCTTATGATTTAATACAACTAGAGCACGATATACAAACCATTATCCCGACAACTTACATTTCTAACAACATTGCTATACGAATTATAAATGAAATGAAAACGAAACCATTCATCAAATATTATGAACGGAACAAGTAGAAACTTGCCTTGATACCGATACCACGAAGCCGTTACCAAAATCCATTGCCTTCGTCTACGAGCTCCTCAGCCCCGACCAAAACCAATCTATGAACTCTTCAGCCTCAACCGCAACACAACAGTCATAAACCACGATCAAACATCACAACCTATTGCAATAATTGTAACACCCCAAACTAGGCGGATATTACAGTGCCGTAGATCCCCAACTGGGACCCACCAGGCAAATGAAAATGAATGAATTACACAGATAAATGTAGTACCGAACTACATTACAACCATAATTACTCCGATGAGGAGTTTAGTTATAACACACCAGGACAATACCGAATACTAGTGTATTTTATATGAAGATAAAATACACAACACTGAATGAAACGGAGTATTCAAATGAAAGTCTGCAGCGGAAAATAAAGGACAATAACATGAATAACTGAAAGATCGGGGCCCCCTACTAGTATCACTGGGACTCCTCGACGTCAGCGTATTCTCCCCGTACTTTTGCCTTGCCAAGACATGAAAAACAAAATCCCCAAACGGGGTCAGTTAAACAGAACAACAATCCTCAAGAGTTGAAAATACACAATCATGATTATATCTGAAGTTATGAAATATCCTGTAGAAACATACGCAATCAAACATGCTATACGAATCAACTAACAGTACGGCTCAAAGGAAATGGCGCCAAAACACGCCCGGGAAGGAAATGTGTCCGTGCACAAGCCACCAACGATCGAATACACGCGTGGTCTTGTACCTAATCAGTCTCACGAGACACATTGACTCGTGTGCACAGTCCAATGTGAGGCCAACAACCAACACACGACATAAATGTGCCCGACATGAAAATCCTACACATACCAACCGGCACGCCAGTATGACCCGGAATGCCACGATATAACAAAAGTGACATCGAAAATTAATAATGACTCACCGAGGTGGAATGGTAATGAAATAAATGACAGCTCAATGAAAAGATTGGAACCGCTGCTCCTTATGGTCAAATGATTAATTGATAACAACAAGTTTTGATACGGTTAATATAATGATGAATGAGTTATGATTATGAATGAACAACAACAAAAGGGATGAATATCCTTTTAACCGAGTAACAATTAACTTACTCAATACCGATGAAGATAGTCCTTCCACGAACAAAAGTCCTAAATGAAGTGTCGGTCGCACGAACAACCTTAATTCAATACAATTACCAAAAATCCGATCAATACACGAATTAAACACGAATATAACGAACTCAAAACGTCGATACGACTAGACCAAGTCCATAGAGGCATTAAATCAAACACGTTGTATCCAAACTCCGATTGTTTACAATCAAACCTCGATATACCAATATCAAAATCTCCAAGAAGTGTTTTAAACCAACAAAACATCTCCAATACGATCAATAATCCGTTATGAATATCCAAAAATGTGATTATAACAACAATTAGTCGAAAATCCCCAATTCCAACTCGATATTCAAGGTGTTCTTGAATAATCCCTCAATAATCCAATGAATCCTTATACAAACTCATAATCTTATACATATCCCTTCATATAACATGATTATAACGTCCAAAACATCATATCTCAACACAAAATCGAAGTCCAAGGTGTTGAAGAATATTACCTTTGAAGATCCAAGTACTTTAATCCGAAGAACACGCGTTAAATTGATTATCCGGGCTTCACGATCGAAAGGAGATGAAGAAAATCAAACACCCAAATGATTTGTGAAGGAAAAACCCTCCCTCAAGCTTATCTCTCTCGTAAGAAGGTGGAAAAGATGGAAAAAATGAGCTGAAATGCTCAAAACCAATTTATAGGGTTGACTACCTGCCGGACACGCGTGCCGATCGGCATGGTCGTGTCGCATACCGGCCGACGGTTGGCCGACAGGACTCGACCGTGTCCTCGCTAGACACGGCCGCGGCACGAGGGCCTTCCGATAGTGACCCGTCCGAAGCCGACTTCGGCATGACTCGACCGTGTCCTCGCAACACGGCCGCGTGTCGCGCCGCTTCTGGCTTATCCGGAAGAGTTCGACTCGGCCGTGCCAGACGACACGGTCGGGTCCTTAGGCAGACACTTCGGCATTTTCCGGACGAGTACGGCACGGGCCGTGTCGGACGACACGGCCGAGTTCGTCCGGCAGTGATCGGCTAATAACTGAAAAATGAGCGGTTGAGCCAAAACGACCATAACTCTCTCGTCCGGACTCCGATTGACTCACCGTTTGAACCATTGGAAAGCTAACTCGATGCTCTATAATATTGCAAAGATTTAGAATTTTTGGAGTTACCAAAAATTAATGGTGATCTAACAAAGTCGAACTCATATGAGGAAAGTTGAAACAATGAACAATAACGATACACAACTCGAAGTTTTTCCGAATGGTGAACACGGTGAATGAACAT
The DNA here is from genome assembly GCA_033398695.1 of Orobanche coerulescens. NCBI lineage: Eukaryota > Viridiplantae > Streptophyta > Magnoliopsida > Lamiales > Orobanchaceae > Orobanche > Orobanche coerulescens. Next base: position 131,791,354 of record CM065809.1, read on the forward strand.
GATTGATGAATGATTATAATTGAGTGAAAATCCACTGGGTGACAATCACCGAATGAAATTACTGAATGATAATGACTGAATTACAACCGGGTATTACATACACCCCCCCTTAAAAGAGTTTCGTCCCCGAAACTAAGGGTCAAACAACTCGGGATAACCCTCCCGCATACTATCCTCGGTTCCCAAGTAGCCTCTTCGACTCCGTGTCTAGACCACTGAATCTTGACCAAAGGAATCGACATATCCCTCAACTGTTTGATTCGCCACTCCAACACTCGTACAGGACGCTCCTCGTACGAATGCTCATCCGCGATCTCGATTTCGTCGAACTGAAGTATGTGACTCGGGTCGGCAACAAACTTCCGCAACTGAGAGACATGAAACACATTATGAATTCGGATCAAAGCCGAAGGTAAAGCCAATCGATAAGCTGACACGCCTACTCGATCCAAAATTTCAAACGGTCCAATGAATCTTGGGCTCAACTTCCCCCGTTTTTCCGAAACGGAAAAATACCTCGACTCGGGGATACCTTGACCAAAACATGGTCACCCATCTCGAACTCTAGTGGTCGACGACGATTATCTGCATATGATTTCTGTCGACTCTGAGTTGTCAACATACGACTCTTGATCAAAGCTACCTTCTCCCGGACGGCTATAAGCATATCGGGCTCGGTGCCGATTGATTCTGACAAGTTATCCTAACACAAAGGAGATCGACAACGACGACCGTACAAGGCCTCGTAAGGTGCCATCTTAATGGAGGCATGCCAACTATTATTATACGTGAACTCGATCAGTGGTAGTTGGACTTCCCAATCGTCCTTCCAATCGAGGACGCATGCCCTCAACATGTCCTCTAATGTCTGAATAGTTCTCTCTGATTGTCCGTCGGACTGAGGATGAAAGGCGTCTCGAGATTAAGCCGAGTTCCCATAGCACGATGAATCGATTTCCAAAAATGGGATACTAATCGTCCGTCACGATCGGAAACGATACTCTTAGAGTACCGTGCGGTCTCACTATCTCCTTGATGAATAATCGGGCGCTCTTGGGACTCCACATATCCTTGATTTCAAGGAAATGAGCTAAATTAGTAAAGCGATCGCGATCACTCGATCGTATTTATGCCCGACGACTCGCCGACAATTCGTGATGAATTCCATAGAAATGTCTTCCCACTTCCATTCTCGGAATAGGAGCGGTATCAACATACTCACGGCCGCCGAGGTTCCATCTTGACTTGTTGACAGTTAAGCATCTCGAAACAAATTCTGCGACTTCTCGCTTCATATTACTCCACCGTAATTTTGTTTCAAGTCCTTGTACATCTTGGCCGGACCCCGATGAACAATAAGGGGTAGCATGAGCTTCTCTCAAAATAGAGTTTTTCAACTCGTCATTCGGCACACACATCCGATTCTTAAATCTCAAAAGTCCATCCTCGTGGATCACGAATCCAGGGGCTTTCCCCTGAGCCACATCCTCAAGAATGCGCAACAATGCTGGGTCTGAACCCTGATTCTCCCTGATTGCATCCTCAAGAGATGATGAAATCTCTAACATACAAAGCTGTCCCTGAATTCGATGAAGCCAGACCTCGATCTCGGGTCTAAGGAATTCCTGTTGGAGCTCCTTCTGAATTGTTAAACGAGCAAGCATCTACTCCTGAACGGACTTACGACTCAAGGCGTCGGCGACAATGCTCGCCTTGCCCGGGTGGTAAAGGATATCGATATCAAAATCTTTGATTAATTCCAACCACCATCTCTGTCGCACATTTAATTCCTTCTGAGTAAATATATACTTTAAACTTCTTATGATCGGTGAATATCTGATAGGTAACGCCATAAAGATAATGACGCCAAATCTTCAAAGCGAACACCACGGCTGCTAGTTCCAGGTCGTGGGTTGGATAATTAACTAGCTAATCCGAGGAAACATCGGATTTCCTTAACATCTTTCGTAGGTTGCAAATCTCGGATAGCCTCCGTCTTCTGAGGGTCGACACGAACTCTGGCAGATGAAATTACATGCCCGAGAAAAGTCACTTCGGACATCCAGAACTCACATTAAGAAAACTTCCATAAAATTGCTCGCGTCTCAACACGTCGAGGACCTGAAGAAGATGAACCTCGTGTTCCTCTTGGCTAAGAGAATAAATCAAAATGTCGTCGATGAAGACAACAACAACTGATCTAAAAAATCTATGAAAATCCGATTCATTAACTCCATGAATACTGCAGGTGCAATAGTTAGCCCGAACGGCATAACTACGAACTCATAATGACCATAGCGTGTATGAAACGCTGTCCTCGCGATATCCGACTCTCGAATCCGCAACTGGTGATATCCAGATCTTAAGTCGATCCTGGAAAAATACTGAGGCTCCCTGAAGTTGATCTAAAAGATCATCAATACGGGGTAAGGGATACTACTCTTGATCATCACCCTGATCAACTCCTGGTAATTAATACACACACGAGACGAGCCATCCTTCTCCTTGACAGATCACACTGGTGCTCCTCACGGGGACGCAATCGGTCGGAGATAACCTTTCTCGAACTATTCCTCAAGTTGAATCTTCAACTCCTGCATTCTAGTCGGGGTCATCCGATACGGTGCCTTCGATAAAGGGGACGTACCGGCTCCAACTCATTCCTGAATTCCCCTACTCTATGTGAAGGTAACTAGATAACTCGTCTAGAAATACATCGTCAATCGATGACAATGATACCATGAATGATTGAACATTTCGATTGCCCTAGAATGGTCAATCGATAAAAAGAGATACCAATAATGATTGAACAACTCGATTGCCTTAGAAAGGCCAATCGATGAAGATGATACAATGAATGTTTGAATAACTCGATTGCCCTAGAAAGGCCAATCGATGAAAATGATACAATGAATGATTGAATAACTCGAGTGCCTTAGAAAGGCCAATCGATGGAAATGATACAAAGAATGATTGAATAACTCGATTACCTTAGAAAGGCCAATCGATGGAAATGATACAAGGAATGATTGAATAACTCGATTGCCTTAGAAAGGCCAATCGATGAAAATGATACAATGAATGATTGAATGACTCGATTGTCTTAGAAAAGCCAATCGATGGAAATGATACAATGAATGATTGAATAGTTCGATTGCGGAATTTCTCTGCTTTCGTCATAATAATACTTCTTCTCGAACAATGGGGATTACTTCCCTGAAGCACACATTCAACAACCAACGACGGAAAATAGCGACCAAACGCTAACAAACACTGAGGATAGTATCGAGACGATCAAACCAACTAATACCTAAAATTACATCGTCCTAAGATAAATTCACCACGATTAGATCCATCAACCAATCGCGGTCATTAAGTAGGACTATCCCGAAATAAGTCTATTCAAGCATGATTCGAAAATGAATGAATGCGGTGTACCAGCATCAAAAGGTACACACAAGTTGAAATAAAATTACGAGTATACCTGAAATCATTCGGACCACCGGATCGTCGATCCTCCTCATCATATGAATGTGGGACTTGCCGGTCACCGAACCGGACGCTCCCATCTGATAAATACGAATTCCAACTCTATTTGCTTCTATTGTCTTAAACGACGATGACAAAGCAGTCTGATTCTGAAACGCTGGTTGCTTCGGGGCCTGAGATGCCGCCGGAGCCGACTTGGAGTCCTTTCGGCAAAAACGGGCCTTATGCCCAAAATTCCCACAATTATAGCACGTGATAGACGGTTTCAGACACTCAGTGCTGAAATGACCCGACGTTCCACAATTGAAACAGGTGATGGCCGAACTGGCCGCTCGGGAATGAGATCCCGCACAATTATGCGCCGTAGGAGGTCGCTCAGAAACGATAGGACTCACACGAGGCTTCTTGAAGGTTGACTGACCGCCTTCGGATTGATTACGCTTCGTTGATTTCTTGCTGACAAATGAAGGTTGTTGTTCAGCACTTTCCTTAGCAGCTGGCTCATACGGGAGAGTTCTCTCGATTAATCCGGTCTGAGTGGCGCAATGATGATTGAGCAACTGCACATGGGTCATCATGGCATGCATAAAAGTGAGTGGGTCAACCCGAACATCTTCTGATCGAGCCGAGTCCTGGGCACGATTTCCCGGCAGCGAGTGATTATTTCTCGGGTTTCGGTCTGCACCGCGGCCTCTCCCCGTGCATCCCCTGACAGCTCTCTCCATACTGAAGTAGGAAGGTCGCATAATGATTATATTTCCCGCATGATTAGCACGTTATGATTATGTCATGAGATGATGAAAATGAGTATACATGATCTAACTTAGTGATTATATGAATGATTTACTGAAGTTACATGATTATCTGATGAAATTCTTGAAATGATTATCTTGAATAACTTAACAAGATTGATAATATGATCATCCAGATTGACAACTGAGTAATGAAATGAATTGAGTAATTAATGAGTTAACATGATCGTCCTGATTATTAACTGAGTAATGAAATGAATTAAGTGATTGATGAGTTAATATGATCGTCCCGATCATAATGAATGATGATGTTTGAGGATTGTAAAATGATGAATGATGAATGAATGACTATTGCCAGAAATTATACCATGGCGTTAGAAGTCTTACAGTTCTTTTCGGTCGATTGCTCAAGATTCGCACAGGTCACACGTGACGCGAAAGTCCAACGATACTAGTCCGATGACGATGATTTCAAATGAGACATGACTTGGAGGGTAGTATTCAAAACCACGCTCCGATACCAACTCTGTAACACCCCAAACTAGGCGGATATTACAGTGTCGTAGATCCCCAACTGGGACCCACCAGGCAAATGAAAATGAATGAATTACACAAGATAAATGTAGTACCGAACTACATTACAACCATAATTACTCCGATGAGGAGTTTAGTTACAACACACCAGGACAATACCGAATACTAGTGTATTTTATATGAAGATAAAATACACAACACTGAATGAAACGGAGTATTCAAATGAAAGTCTGCAGCGGAAAATAAAGGACAATAACATGAATAATCGAAAGATCGGGGCCCCTACTAGTATCACTGACTCGACGCCGCCGTATTCTCCTGTACTTTTGCCTTGCCAAGACCTGAAAAACAAAATCCCCAAACGGGCCGCTTAAATGTAACAACAATCCTCAAGAGTTGAAAATACACAATCATGATTATATCTGAAGTTATGAAATATCCTGTCGAAACATACGCAATCAAACATGCTATATGAATCAACTAACAGTACGGATCAAAGGAAATGGCGCCACACTACGCCCGGGATGGAAATGTGTCCGTGCACAAGCCACCAACGATCGAATACACGCGTCGTCTTGTACCTAATCAGTCTCACGAGACACATTGACTCGTGTGCACAGTCCAATGTGAGGCCAACAACCAACACACGACATAAATGTGCCCGACATGAAAATCCTACACATACCAACTGCACGCCAAAGATGACCCGGAATGCCACGATATAACAAAAGTGACATCGAAAATGAATAATGACTCACCGAGGTGGAATGGTAATGAAATAAATGACAGCTCAATGAAAAGATTGGAACCATCGTTCCTTATGACTGAAATGATTAATTGATAACAACAAGTTTTGATACGGTTAATATAATGATGAATGAGTTATGATTATGAATGAACAACAACAAAAGGGATGAATATCCTTTTAACCGAGTAAGAATTAACTTACTCAATACCGATGAAGATAGTCCTTCCACGAACAAAAGTCCTAAATGAAGTGTCGGTCGCACAAACAACCTTAATTCAATACAATTACCAAAAATCCGATCAATACACGAATTAAACACGAATATAACGAACTCAAAACGTCGATACGACTAGACCAAGTCCATAGAGGCATTAAATCAAACACGTTGTATCCAAACTCCGATTGTTTACAATCAAACCTCGATATACCAATATCAAAATCTCCAAGAAGTGTTTTAAACCAACAAAACATCTCCAATACGATCAAAAATCCGTTATGAATATCCAAAAATGTGATTATAACAACAATTAGTCGAAAATCCCCAATTCCAACTCGATATTCAAGGTGTTCTTGAATAATCCCTCAATAATCCAATGAATCCTTATACAAACTCATAATCATATACATATCCCTTCATATAACATGATTATAACGTCCAAAACATCATATCTCAACACAAAATCGAAGTCCAAGGTGTTGAAGAATATTACCTTTGAAGATCCAAGTACTTTAATCCGAAGAACACGCGTTAAATTGATTATCCGGGCTTCACGATCGAAAGGAGATGAAGAAAATCAAACACCCAAATGATTTGTGAAGGAAAAACCATCCCTCAAGCTTATCTCTCTCGTAAGAAGGTGGAAAAGATGGCAGAAATGAGCTGAAATGCTCAAAAAACCAATTTATAGGGGTTGACTACCCTGCCGGACACGGCCCGTGCCGATCGGCACGGTCGTGTCGCACAGCTGGCCGACAGTTGGCCGACAGGGACTCGACCGTGTCCTGCTAGACACGGTCGCGGCGCGGAGGGCCTTCCGATAGTGACCCGTCCGACAGGCGACTCGGCATGACTCGACCGTGTCCTGCAACACGGTCGGGCGTGTCAGCGATCGCTCGGCTTATCCTAAGAGTTCGACTCGGCCGTGCTGCATTTACACGGTCGGGTCCTTAGGCAGACACTTCGGCATTTTCCGGACGAGTATGGCACGGGCCGTGTCGGACGACACGGCCGAGTTCGTCCGGCAGTGATCGGCCAATAACTGAAAAATGAGCGGTTGAGCCAAAACGACCATAACTCTCTCGTCCGGACTCCGATTGACTCACCGTTTGAACCATTGGAAAGCTAACTCGATGCTCTATAATATTGCAAAGATTTAGAATTTTTGGAGTTACCAAAAATTAATGGTGATCTAAAAAAGTCGAACTCATATGAGGAAAGTTGAAACAATGAACAATAACGATACACAACTCGAAGTTTTTCCGAACGGTGAACACGGTGAATGAACATGATTGATGAATGATTATAATTGAGTGAAAATCCACTGGGTGACAATCACCGAATGAATTTTCTGAATGATAATGACTGAATTACAACCGGGTATTACAATAATCAATTAACAACAATCCGATAACAATCAATAACCGACATAGCCAACCAAACGACTCAACGGCTCAACAATACCCCGATCATAAACAAAACCGAACAATACAACTCAAACAAATACAAACTCATATCCATGATACAAGCCGTAACTCGTTGATCACAAATAACAATCAATAACTGATCAACAAACACAACGGTTCTACAATATCCCGATTAAATACAAATCCAAACGACCCAAACCAATCAAACACGAACTCAAAACCACAACACGATTCCACAATCAAAAAATCATATCAACAATCAATTTAAACAAGTGTCTAAGCATTACCGATTCCAAATTCAATCTTAAATACGATTACAAGTTACCTCCTTGTAAATTCATAATAAAAATCAATTATCGATTATCATCATCAATCCGGACAACCCGATTAATTCAACATTATAGATAACCATATTCCAAAGGTTTCAAATAATTCCATTATCCGAATTGAACACTTGTCCAATACGTAGGAATTCTCAAACTCAAAAGTGAATCATAATCTTATCAAACCCGAAAATCATATTCGTATTCCTATACGAATATTGTACCAAAACACAACTTAGTTCTAGATATGAATATTCCATATTCATATCCCAAACACCAACATCACTTAAACATGATCATCAATTCATATAATCCAAGAATTCCTTAAGAACACAACTTATTCCGAAATCACATTCAAAATCTCCAAAACGACATAATCCGATGTGTTTTAACATCTAAACAATCCTTATTCACAATTCAAGGTATATATAATCATGTCCTTCAATATATATACTTCTCATAACATTATGAATCGCAACAAACTACCAAGAACATCGAGAATACTACGATTTGATAATCATAAAAACATAATCGAATCATTCGATCACCAATTCATTATCTTCCCTTAACAAAATTCTCGTAAATACCAAGAATCATCACAACAATATCAATTCAACCATCATTCATACGAAAACGTGTAGAATTTTCCAAGTTCTACTCATTGAGACATTTCATCGAACACTTTGAAGGCATAGTCCAATTCAATCGATTATTCAAAGAAATACTCGAATTCGTTCGAGAAAACTTCAAGAGTATTGAATGATTACGAGTTTACAATCAAGTTCCATCAACAATTTGAATCAAAACGGAGAAAATCGGCCAAAACACCAAGAAACCTCAAGAACATCCAAAAACCAAAAGTTTAGGTGTTTTTACCTTCGATCCGGGTGTAAGATGATGTTAATACATGATTCCAACTTCCAAAACATGTTGTTATAAGTTGATTCTACTCAAAACCATCCACTTTGCTGAAGAAATCGCGAAGAAACGAAGAGAAAACATGAAAATGGCCGGATGACTCGGTCCAGGCCTTTAAATAGGCGGGACCTGCCGGACCATTACGTACGTAACCGGAGGGTCCGTACGTACATAGCCGGCCGTGGCCTACCCTACTGCCCAGTTTGGCCGACATCCTTACGTACGTAACGGGCACTTACGGCCGTAACCGGCAACAGCCTTACGTACGTAATCGGCCAGTCCTTGCCCACAGCGAGTCACTGCCGACCGTGATCGGCCATCCCAGCGAGTCACTGCCGACCATGCTCGGCCACTACAGGTCCTCTCGGCCACGACTCGGCCAACCGCCCCGTAACGTACGTAACACTTATTCCGTTGCGTACGTAATACGTACGTTGACTTGCTACAGTATTATACTCGTATTACGTACGTAATACACCCTGTATAACGTACGTAAATCCATCCGTTGACTCACCTGTCCACATCCACGCCGAAAGCCGCCGACCACGGGCCCCACTATCCGATCAGAAGTCTAATTCCTCTTGTTACGTACGTTATGTACACTATATAACGTACGTAAGCTAACACATTTTATGTACGTAAGTTCCAAGGCTTAACATACGTAATGGCTTTTATACTTATCCAAAAATTCAAATGTTCCTGTCCAACGTCTCGACATACTGGATATGAACATACAACATACTGAATACATATATACTCAACCCAAAAATATTCTCATACGATATACCTGACATCCAAATCAGTTCAACCTGATACAACAAATCCTCAATATAATTGTCGATCAAAACGTCAATTACACAAGTATAACTGTCTCGGTTCTCAATTTATTTTATCCATACTGTATAGACACCAAGCTATACAATATACCTTAGATAAAATAACGCGAAAAATTTATACTGAAAATCCGGGTATTACATTCGACACCTTTTGCACTATTGTTTCATCTTTGTACCAATTAATTGAACAAAATCAGAATCTCTCAACTGAGCCAACCCAAAGCCACTCAACCTATAATCAATTCCCAGACATTTTTATCACAGCTTGTTCCCGGCAAACCATGGCCACGACCGAACTCAAACATCATAGCCCGAGTAATCGGACCTCAGAAACCAATATAAAACCACAAATGAAATCCCAATCGAACTCAGATCCCCATCCGAGGTCGTCCGACTCAGAACCCATGACCTGATTTATATCAACACAGAATCCCAAATCCATAAACCCGTAACACTGTACTTTACCCAAACTCAGAACCGAACTCACCTCGAGAACCGAAAAGCCGAGCCCGCACCAGCACCAGCACTTTCGCGCTGCAGCACGATGAAACCTCGCCACCGCCAGAGCCGCCTAGTTCGCAGCGGGTCTATATGGCCGATTTAGTGTTTGCACGATTGGTGTGTATATCGATGTTTGTGTGTGTGCCTCTTACCGATTGTGTGCCTGTGTTTCCTGCATATTTTGAGATGTCGTCAAGAAGATTTGAGAGGGAGAGAGAGAGAGAAGAGGATAGAGTAAGACGAGAGGAATGAAGTGAGAAATGAGGGTTCAAAATTTTAATTAAGATATGTGGACTTCAAAAACGCTTTTGAAAGCGCTATTGTAGCATTAGAAACTAATAAAAAATCAAAATACTACTTAAAAATTGCTAACTAGCATTGTGCTATCCGAAACGCTATCGAAGATAAAAACTAATATAGCGTTTTCAAAATAAACGATATTGAAGTATTTTCTTTTATTTTCAATTTATTTTTAAAAATTATGATAATAACTTCGATAGCGCTTTTCTCGTGAAGCGCTGTCTAAGTGCATTTCTTGCATAGCGTTTTTGAAAAAACGCTATGCAAGCAACATCTCCTAAGCCCATATTTGTATGCAGACAAATTCCAATCTCTCTATATAAATATTTAATTTCTATTGCATAAAATATTTGGTCCTCTTATACAGAAAAACATCAGTTCTATATTTTTGGGATTTTCAACCTTCAATGAAATGAAATGTTTTGAAATATTTGTTGAAATTATATATATATATATATATATATATAAGCATATATTGCATAAAACATTTGATTTTCAGTAAAATTTTAAAATTTATATTTCATTGTTATTAGTAATAGTGCACTTATATTTAATGAACTGAACATACAATATTAAATTGTTGATGGGACTATAAACATCAATTATCTTTACAGTGTTTATATGAGATCTGATGGGGCTATAAACATGAATTATTGGCATCATCATTAAATTAGAGAGTATTCTAGAGATAGTTGAAGTTCTATATAATTATTGGAATCTAAACACAAAATTTACATTTTCCTGTGCATAGAAATTAAATTCAAACACCCATTCATATTTTCAGCATTCAATTACAGAGTCTTCTAGACATAGTCCAAACCCTATATATTGACAGCATCCTCATCTTTACCTTCTAAGTTTCCTCATTGGATTTTCTTTATTCTTCTACATTTTATCTAATAGTGCTTCAGCTCCTGTTCCAAATTAGCATTTTTTGATGTTAGTTTACAAAATGGAGGCAGGCAGGACACAAAAGCCTAAGAGATGGAGAACAATACGTGTGGTATATTCTTCAACAGAAATAGATTTCAGTTATTTTTTTAGTGGCAATACTTATGTAAATTTCATTTTTTTCTTACAGACAGAGAAAATGATATGACAAATGACAACATACTGAGCAATAATTCTTTATTACAGATGGATTTTAGTAAGCTAGAAACATTGTTTTTTATAATATTTAAGTTCTATACATTTTCCTGTTGAGTATAATCATATCATGGTGTCTATAATTTCTTAGATCCCTATATTCTAGAATCTTATGATCCTTTTGGAATAGTTTCGGATTCATGTGTACTTGACTCAGTTTGAAGATCATTCAATGGAGTTGATGGTAATTTTGTAACCCCAAGTTCTTTAAACAGATCATCGAGAAGTCAGGGTAAAACAAGAAGGACAAAGATGAGTTTGGAGATGGGTGCAAAGCAACTATGATGAATTTCCTACAATCTTAGAGTCATGATCAGTAATGACTACGGAAAAAACAAAAGAGAATATGTATTATGTTCAGGTATGTGATCTGAATACAATTATATTATTTTTATGAGAATATGATTGAAATCAATACTTTTTAACTCAGTTTGTTAGTCTCATAAAGTGATGTACTTAGATATTCTCCAGCTCCATGTTTTCTTCCAAGTAAATCCCTGACACTTAATAATCCATTTAAATTGCAATCAAGAACCCATTATATGATTTGTCAAACAAATATTTGTAGGTCACAAGTCGCCAGGAAAAAGTCTAGAGGGGGGGGGGGGTGAATAGACTTATTAAACTCTTTTCCTGAATATTGTGAGTAACTCAGATGATATAATATGCAGCTAACAAACCTTAGCTGCAAATGAGTAACGCGGAAGCACAGCTGATGATAATGCAGGTGACTATGTCAATTGCAGGTGACTTATGTCAACTGTAAAACTTAGTTATGCGGAAGACAGTTGACTGCTGAATGGAACAGTAAATATGAATCCAGCAGATAAGTATGATGTAATGCAGTAAACACACAAGCACTTATAGTGGTTTCAGAGGTGGGGTATACTCTACTAATCAACTTCTCTCCAAACTAGTTGGAGATAAATTCACTATAACTGTCAACCAATGATAAACGTTAAAATGAATACTCTAGTTACAATAGCTTCCAACCAGTGGAAACCCGTGGCCGTTGCAACTTCGTTTGGCTGACCAGCACCTCTTTATCAAAAACCCATGGATGCCTCAACAACTCGCAAGCTGTCTATCACCTTCCAACCAAGAACCCGTGGATGCTTTATCAGCCTCGAAAATTCTGAAAACCTCATTCACGGAAGTACCCCGTACTCAATCTTAAAGACAAGAGTATTGTCTTCTCCAACTCAAGAGCTTTTGAGTATATGAACTTTCGAAACTGGCTTTTCACGATGCTATAGTTTGCTTTGAATGCTTTGATTGCTTTGAATGCTTTGTTCGCTTGTATATGTGGTTCGCATCATACTTTGATCAAATCTGTCTCCAGATATTTATCGTATGAATCTTGATCATCTTCATAGCTGTTGTATCTCTTGTAACACATCCGTCCATTGGACAGTGAACTTCTTTTTTTATTTGTTCATCTCTTTGCATGGCTTGTCTCTATCTTCAAATATGTCCGTTTGAAGAATCTCCCCATTGCGCCGTTTTTCTTTGATTACTATATTTGTAAAGTCTTCGGTGCAAATCTCTAGGAATAAACTATTCCTTAACTTTCGGGAATTACTCACTTTGTCTCCTTGAATTAATGTCCGCATGTCTTGCCATTATTATTGACTTTCCAATGCTTGCTGATGTGGACTGAGCTTCTTTCTGGTACTCAAACTTGGTTGCGGACTTAGTTTGGTGAACCTCCTCTGATATTCTGTTTGACCAAAAACCTCGACTAATAAAGAACTCGTCTGTAGTCAAACCTCAGCTGATATTTCTTTTGACCTGATAACTCGGCAGTTAATATCTCATATGTGGTAAAACCTCATCTAATACTTTTTGTTGACTAGATCTCGTCTGATAATAACTCATCTGCGGCCAAACTTCTCTTAATGTATTCTGTTGACCAGAACTTGCCTGGTATATCGTCTGATATTATCTTGCCAGTGGTCAAGCTTCTCTGATATGATGAGTTGACCAAAGCTCGCTTGATGTCTCTCATGATATTATGCTTTCTTCAGAACTCGGTTGAAATCTTATCTGATATTTTGATAGATCTATACTTAGCCGATTTTCTATATGATCAACACTTGATCAATACTTGGCCTATTCATTGACTTATAGAAGATACTCATTTTGGTTCTTTTTTACAATGCCAAGTACTTAGAGCATACATTTGAATAAATAATGAATACAGGGATGACATAATTAAAATCTAACAAGTATTTCTAATAATTTCCCCCTATTTTGATCATGCCAAATTTAAGCATTCAAATGTAAATAAGTCTGCACAAAAGTATAGTGCAAGACAAAGCTCAAACTCAATCTTTTTGAGACAACTAATGGTTGTCATTCAAGTTGACTGATATAAACTTTCAGAGTTACATATTACACTACAGTCCTTGAATGAAAAATACAAGTAAAAATGAAAATTACATGTACCAAAAAAAAATTACAAGTAAACTGAAAAATTAGAAGCAATATTATAATGAAAATCCATCTCCCACCTCTTCTGCCTCTTCCTCTGGTCCTTTCTGGAGGGAGTATCTTCAAAGGCTTTGCTTCTATGGGTCTTTTTGTAACTAGAACTAACCCATACTTCCTCCTCACAATATCTGAGGCAAACTGCAGTTGTTCTGGAGATGAGAATTTGTTTTCAATGCATGCTTTCTTAATTTCTTCCTGAAGAGCAATCTCATCCAGTTCTCCATTCATGAGAGTAGGTGCTTCTTCAGGTCTGAAGTTTGGAATCATGGGATATGCATTGAATTCCTATTCTGCATACTTCTTCAAAATGCCCCAAAGGTTGGGGTAATTGAGCTCCATGAAGTTGATGAAGATTTCTTGTGGTGAATTAGTTTTGTCTTGAAGTATTTCCCAAAGCTAGTACTTCTCCATGAACTGTTTTCTTGCTCTTCCCCACATAGGTTCTGCTTCAACGGGCAAGAATTCCTCAACATATTGAAGCTCGTTACCTTCCCATTGTAATGGTACAACAGGATCTTGCCTGGTTCTTTTCCTTTTGGTTGCAGGTTCTTCAGATGGGGCAGCTAACTCTTTTCTCTTCAGGCTTGAGATTCCTGCCTGAATCAGTGGAGGGTCTTGTTTCCTTTTTTTATCTTGCTTTTTCTTTCTCTTCCCCCTTATACATATCTTCACCCTTTTTTCCAGCATCAATGACTTTTGCTAGATGTTCCTCCACCATTATCATTAAGTCAGTCATGCCAAGAAGGCATTCTTGAGTTTGTGGGTGGTGGTGAGGGTTCTTTCCTGTTGATCAGAGTATATATCTTTTCATTGATAGAACTCAGCTCTGATTTGACATTAGTTGCCAAAAGTTTAGCAACTATTTCTTCAACAATTCCTCTGACCAGGGCAGTGAAGTTTGGAGGCAGATGATATACAGGAGCTTGATCAACACTCTCTCCTGATTCCTCCTCTGCCATTGGTCTTTTAGCAATTGATTTCTCATATGAGAGTTGCCTTTCAACTGGTTGCTGATCAGATGGTGTTTGATCAGGGGTCCCTGATTTGTCTGAGAGGTCCTCATCTGTAGGTGACTTGCTCTTCCTCTCTGCAGAGGACTTCATCTCTACAGATGATCTCTTCTTGGAGGGGTAATCCTCAGGTTGTTCCCCCTAATGCTCTGCTTCCTCATCTTCATCGGGATGTGCTGAACTAGGGGCCTGATCAGATGACTTCTGATCATGGTCCTCATCATCCTCTTTTCTGTCTTCTTCCTTTTCTTCCTGCTTCTCTTCATCTTCTTTCTCATCCTTCTCTTCCACATCCTCGTTTTTCTCATCTTCCTTCTTTTATTCTTCTTCCTCCTTCTCTTCTACCTTTTCTTCCTCTTCCTTTTCAACTCCTTTTTCTATCTCTTTTTCAACTTCTATTATGACAATTCCTTTTTCTTTATTATTTTCTTCTCCTTCTTTATCTTCTTTCTTCTTTTGTACTTTTTTCTCCTCACAAAGGGTTTCACCTTATGATACAACTTTCATAACATGAAGAACGAACTAGTCCATGTTTTGTTTAAAATGAGAGATGAACCAGTTCTCCTTTAGCAACAAGCTCATATCTGTCGCTTGACAGAAGAACATAATGAGTTGTTCAGTGACTGTAGGGTGATCCCAGCTACTTCTTTCAACAAATTCTCTTGATTGAGAGAAGGTAAGTGTTTTCAATTCCTTCCTTTCTTCATAAATATTGACAAAAGAAAATTTAAGGGGTTGTTGTTTTCAGTTGATCCTTGGTAAGGTTTAGGGGGTTGTTCTCCCTGAGGTTGAGGGAGTATCCAGCTTCTGGTACCTCAATAGTTTCTTCTGCCTCTTCTTCTTCGGTAACACATGAAGTGTTAGGATGGGAATCACTCCTGCTATCAGCTCAGAGGAATGAGCAAGTTTATCTTCAAGTAATGCTTGTGCAGGTGAGATGACTATCTGCATTTGATCTGAGGGATGATCTGGTTGTTCTTCAATAGGTGCAGGTGATATCACAATCTGCATCTCTTCCTCTTCTTTAGATGAGTAGTCCACCAGGCCTTTATGTCATTTGGAGGACTGATCAGGTGAGGATTTGACATGGACAACTTCCTCTGGTTCTAGTGACTTTCTTTTGAATAACTTGGACAGAGGTAGGTTGTCACTGTCAGTCATCTACAGGTGATACTTCAGGTATAGGTGACTTTTGTAAAATCAGTTGTAGTTGGAGCTGACGTTATCTCCTATGTTGTTTTATCAGTTGAAATTTGAGCAGCTGCGTCAGACTGGACCTCATCTGAGTCTGAAGGTCCTCTGTATGAAGAAGTTCCACTTGTCATTTTCTCAATTATCTTAGGTGCTTTTAGCTTCTTGTCTCCAAGTTTCTTTTTCGCATATTGGTCCAGATGACCAAGTCTCTTGCTAGTATGGAAGGTATCTGCCCTTCCTTTGGCCTTTCCCAGAAATTCCAGAATCCAGCTGATCTGGGTTCTATATGATAACTTTTGTCTGAATTTCTTCTCATTATTATCCCAATTTTCCTTGTTGACTTCTCGGACTAACTGCCTGTAGATGTAATCAGGCCAGTTAATCCTCTCATACTGGATTAATGTTCACATCACAATGTATTTGGCAGATGACAGTTGATCGAAACTTCCTGCCATGGCCATGACAATTTTGTTGGTAATGTCTATGACATATTTGTACTCCTTTAGGTCTCCCTTCTTGGTCATGAATTAGACCTTCATTGTCTGCTTTGGTAACTTAACTTCATACCAAATATCGATCGGACTCTGCTTCAGGGCCTCGACTGCTATGCCCCTATTTTCCATCTTAAAGGCATCGGAGATGGTTTGCTGGGTTATGGTGACTTCTTCTCCAAAGATCAAACTTATGATGAAGTGTTCCGTGACCCATGGTTCATTGAAGAAACAGATGACAGCTTCCTTGAAGAGCTGCGTGGGGTAAATATCTAGGAAATGGTAAATACCATTCTTCTTCATCTTTGAGATTATGTGCGCCATCTCCGTCGTGTTGTTGGACTCCAGTAAACCTTTAAAATCGACGATGATGCTGGAGATTATTTGTTCTTTGACCATTTTGAGATTCACGCCTTCGAAGTAGGTGTTAGCATCCATTCCTGCAAAAATAAAAATCTGGTTTAGTATATTGAAGTTCTAGGTTTTGCTGCTTTTTAGAAATCTAGGGTTCTTTGGAAGTTGAAGAAGATGATAAGGTTTTGTGAAATGATTGTCGACCGTCTTAAGTAGCCATTCGAAGGGATGTTTTCGAATTTAATAATTAAATAAAGAATGGCAGTAGGAATGGATTGATTGGACCTCGTGATGTAGATGTGGAGGTCGTGTGATCGTGTGAATTTAAACACGTGTAATAAAATTGAATATTTAAAGAATAGGAAACCTTAGTTGATTGACTTTTTAACTTCTGATGCAGCTGTGATTTCAATTCCCTATTTGCTCCGATCAGGGGACATTTCTTGTCTGTTCTTCTGATCAGCTGACTTTTATTGTCTGGTTCAGATAAGATGATTTCTTTTGCTTGCTTCAGGTCAGATGACATTTCTCATCAGTTTTTCAGGTAAGCACTAGATTCCTAGTCTAGTAGTCCAAGATCCCTGCCTAGTTCCAGAAACCTTTCTTCTAGTAAAGGCTTTGTGAATATATCAGCTATTTGATATTCTGTGCTGACTCTTTTCACTCTTACTCTTTTGTTGAGCACATGATCTCTGATAAAGTGATGTTTGACATCTATGTGCTTTGTTCTTGAATATAAGACTGGATTGCACTATTATTGTCACACCAGATAGGAACTTCATTTGCTATGATGCTGTAGTCCCTTAGTTGTTGTCTGATCCATAGAATCTGAGCACAACAGCTATTTGCAGCTAACTATTCTGACTCAGTTGTGGATATTGAGTTAGATACTTCCTTCTTACTGAACCATGATATAAGTCTGGTTCCAAGGAATTGACACTTTCCACTGGTGCTTTTCATGTCGATCTTGCATCCTGCAAATTCAGCATCTGAATATCTTGATAGTTCAAAGTTGTCATCCTTTGTATACCATAAACCAATATTGATTGTGGACTTAAGGTATCTGATTATCCTTTTTGATCCTTCCTGGTGAGACTGCTTCGGCTTGGACTGAAATATTGCACACACTCCTGCTGCATATGAATATCAGGCCTGCTTGTAGTGAGGTATAGTGGTGATCCAATTAGTCCTCTGTAGTGTGTTGGATCCACTGGAATGCCCCCTTCATCTGCAGAAATGTGTAGGGATATGCTCATGGGAACTCTTAGGGGTTTGGCTGAGTCCATGCCAAATTTTTTGATAAGTTATCTTGTATATTTTGCTTGATTTATGAATATTCTAGAGTCAACTTGTTTGACTTGCAAACCAAGAAAAATATTCAGTTTGTCCATCATACTCATCTCAATTTGTCCTTGCATGAGAGTTGAGAATTTTTCACATAACTCAGGGTTGGTTGAGCCAAATATAATGTCATCCACATATATTTGAACAAGTAATATGTGGTCTTCATGTTCAATTCTGAAGAGTGTTTTGTCCACCTTTCCTTTACTAAATCCATTTTTCTCCAGAAATACAGATAGAGTGTCATACCATGCTCTAGGTGCCTACTTGAGTCCATATGGAGCTTTTAGAAGTTTGTATACCTTGTCTCCTTTGACAAATCCAGGGGGTTGCTCCACATAGACTTCTTCTTCTAGTACTCCATTGAGAAATGCACTTTTCACGTCCAATTGGTAGACTTCAAAATCTTTAAATGCTGCATATGCAAGGAATAGCCTGATAGGTTCTAGTCTTGCTACAGGTGCATATGTTTCATCAAAATCTATTCATTCACATTGAGCATATCCTTTTGCAACTAGTCTGACTTTATTCTTAAAAATAGCTCCATCTTCATTACACTTGTTTTTGTCCACCTATTTGGTGTCTATGACTTTCTTGTGATCTGGTCTATCTGTTAGTTCCCAGACATTGTTTCTCTCCATTTGATTTAACTATTCTTGCATTGCAATCACCCATGTGTAATCATCCAGTACATGATATGTTGTTTTGGGTTCCGAGACATGAAACATGAGAACATTGCCATTCCTGCTAGTTCTGTAGATTGCCTGGTTTTCACTCCATCAGTTAGGTTTCCAATAATTTGTTGGATGTGGTGATCTTTGAGCCATTTGGGGATATGATCTTCAAGGTTTGTTCCCCCTGTTGATTTGCTTTGATGGACTTTGTCTCACTCTGCATCAGCTTGATTTTGGCCTTCTTGAACTGCATCTGGTTCTGCTATAGTTTTGTCAGCTGCATATGGGGATCCTATCTGCTCTACAGTTGTGTCTTCATCAGCTGCAGTTGGAACATGTACAGTTGGAGATCCTATCTGATCTATAGTTGGGTCTGCTGTCTGATCTGCAGTTGGGTCTTTAGCCGAGTCCATCATTTCTGTGTCATTGATGCTAATTTCTTCCAGGGAGGTGGATTTGAGTTTTTTCTCAATTAATTCCACATGTTTCTTGTACTCAACAGTAGATTCATCAAACACAATATTGGGTATTTCTTCCACAACTAATGTTGTTTTGTTAAATACTCCGTATGCCTTGCTTATTTGTGAGTATCCCATAAAGAGACCATCATCGGTTTTAGCATCAAAGGCATTCAATTGGGTTTTACCATTTGTTGTGGATGAATCATTTAGAACCAAAAATATGAAAGTATGCAACAATTGGTGGTCTGTCATTCCATATCTCATAGGGAGTTTTGCCATGTCTCCCTACTATCATACTCCTATTCTGAGTATGGCATGCTGTGTTGACAGCTTCAGCCCAGAACCTCTTTGGCAGGTCAGCTTCAGCAATCATTGACCTGGCTGCATCCTTCAGGGTTCTATTTCTTCTTTCAGCTACACCATTTTGCTGTGGTGTTCTTGCGGCAGAGACTTCATGATGGATTCCATTATGATCACTGTATTCAGTGATTGCCTTGTTGAGAAATTCTCCTCCTCTGTCTGATTTGATCTTTATGACTGAGAAGGATTTATCATTCTGAATTTTCCACAGCAGTTCATGTAGCTTTGTTAATGTTTCACTGTTTTTATAGAGAAAAATAACCCATGTATATCTGGAGTAGTCATCTACTACTACTAAGGCATGATTCCTTCCACTCAATGTCCTTGGCTTGATGGGTCCAAAGAGATCTATATGAAGTACATCCCAGATTTTGGTGGTGAGAGTGGTAGGCTGAACCGATTTGAAAGTTGCTTTGGTTTAATTTCCCTTCTGACATGCATGACATAGGGCTTCTTTCTTGAATACTTCTTCTGGAAGTCCTTTGACCAACTTTTGAGAGCTGATTTTGTTGATGGCTTTGAAGTTCAGGTGACATAATCTTTTGTGCCATAACCATCCATTCTCATCAATAGTTTTTTATAGAAACCAGGTGTTTGGAGTGCCTGTATTCCAGTCTATCATGTAAACGTCTATTCTTGTGAATCCTTGTAGTTCCACTTCTCTAGATAAGATATCAATCACCATGCATTTCCAAATAGTGAAAACTACTAAGTTCTTTTCATCACAAAATTGACTTATGCTCAACAGGTTGTATTTGAGCCCTTTAACATACTGCACTTTTGATATGATTATGTTTCCTCTGTGCAGCTCCTCATAACCTTTTGTGTGACCTCGAGAGCTATCTCCAAGGGTTACATCTGGACCTCTTTCTTTGATGTAGTTTGTCAGCACCTTCTTGTTTCATGTCATGTGCCTTGAGCATCCTGAGTCCACAAACCATTCTTCACCTCCTATTCTTGAATTTGAGGTGACATAATGGTAGTCCTTCCACCTTTTCTGCAATCAGACAAGCAGAAATTTAGGTACCCAAATTTGAGTAGGTCATTTGGGGTTAGTGGGCTTCCTGGGGAATTGATTTCTCCTGGTGTTTTGAAAATTATGTTGGCCATTCCTAGGGGGTGCATGGTGCCTTGGTCTATATCCTTGATTTGGTTTGTATATAGGATATGATTGAAAATGGTTTTGGTGTGGGCCATTTCTAAATCTTGGTTGAGACCATTTATTAAAGCTTTGGGGCCTCCACATCTGTTTTATTTGAAAATTTGGATAACCGTGAGGTTTCCATTTACCTCTCCCATTTTGAAATCTGTTTTCGGGAGTCTTTGGTAATAAGCAGAATAATGTTTTGACTGCGGCATTTGCCTTGGCCATTGCATAGTCTCCTGTCTAGGTGGCTGCCTAGTAAACCTTGGCTGCTGCCTAAACTTTTGATTGGGCTGCTACCTATTTTGAAATATAAGTTTGTTTATAAGCTCAGCAGTCTGGACATAAGTTTCTCCCTTGATGAAAGTGGTTTTTGAACTAGAAGGAGTGTTGGAGTCATATCCAAAACCTAATTTTAAGTAAAGTGGCCTCTTGTTTATACACAAACCATCTATGGTTATAGATTCTTTTGGAGATGTTATATCTTTAGCTTGTGCACTGTTTAGCAATTTTAATTTAGAAAGCTCAGTTTGATATGAGCAAGTGCAGCTGACTTTTCACTGTTTAAAATAGTCAGCTTATGAACCTCAGCTGTGGTACTTTCAGCTGTGTTTTTCAAACTATTTTCAGATTATTTTTCAAACTCATCTATGATGTTTTTAAACTTTTCTGACTCTTGGTTGAGTTTGTCAAAATCATTTTTCAACTGGACTTTCTCATACTTCAGCTGTGCATTCTCAGTTGTACTAAACAGGTGGGCTGATTTTAAGGTTTCAAAATCTTTAATAAGCTGATTTACAGATTTATGAAGATCAATGTCTTCAGACATGTCAGAACTGAAACCTTCTGAAGTTTGAGGTTTAGATGTTACCTCTTCATCAGCCAAGTTAGCCATCAAGCAGTTGTAGTCATCATCGTCATCTGAAAAGAATCCACTGCTTGATTCAACTCTTTCTTGATCTTCACCAATGAGAGCTTTCCTTTTATCATCCTTTATGCCCATGTCCTTGCTTTCATCCTTCTTGAATTCAGGATAGTCAAACTGGATATGTCCTGTTTTGTGATAGTTGTAGCATTCTACTTTCCAGTTTCCAGCTTTTTGGTTTCTTCTTGGGTTCTCTTTGAAGTTTTTCTTGTACTTTGAATAGTTCTTCCTGAAATTGCTGAACCTCTGCATAATAAATGCCATCTCTTCTTTAAAATTCAGAGGGCTGGGTGGACTGACTTTAACTTGACTCTTTGCAGGTGATTCTACTGCAAAAGCTATTCCTTTCTCGGCTTGCTCATTAGTTGATGAGCAGGGCAGCTCAAACTCGAATGCTTTGAGGTCTGAGAAAATTTCTTGGATCTTTATTTTATTAAGATCTTTAGATTCCCTCATAGCGACGACCTTCATGCTCCATTCAGGGGTGAGAGATCTTAGAACCTTTAGAGTCATCTCTTGGTTGCCATAGGTTTTACAAAGAGAGTTTATTTCATTTATGATCTCTGTGAATCTTGTATGCACCTGGTCAATTGTTTCACCATTCTTAATCTTGAAGTTATCAAACTTCTGAGTGGTAATTGACAGCTTGTTCTCTTTGATAAGCCCATTTCCCTCACATATTACAGCTAATGTGTCCCATATTTCCTTGGCATTTTTGCAGTTCTTTATTTTAACCATGGTTGCCTTGTCAAGGGTCTGGTATAATACATCTCTGGCCCGGTTGTCAAGATTGGACAGCTTCCTTTCTTTAGGGGACATTTCAGTTCTCTTCTTGGGAATCTTCTCGGTATTCCTAGCTGCAATTTCTCCTGGTGCGTTGTCCTTTAGAAAGATGAAAGGTCCATCCTCAATTATACACCACATGTCATCATGGATGGATGACAGATGATCCTGCATTCTTATTTTCCAGAGTTCATATTCATCAACAGAAAATACAAGTAATCTAGAGTGCATGTGTTGCATGTATTACATTATAATGAGAGATTTATATATGCTCAGATATATGGATCTGGTATTGTAAAATTAGACCACCGTCTTTGATGCCACTTGTAGGTCACAAGTCATCGGGAATAAGTCTAGGGGGTGAATAGACTTATTAAACTCTTTTCCTGAATCTCAGGTGAGTAACTCAGCTGAGATAATATGCAACTAACAAACCTTAGCTGCAGATGAGTAATGCGGAAGCATAGCTGATGACAATGCAGGTGACTATGTCAACTGCAGGTGACTTATGTCAACTGTAAAACTTAGTTATGCGAAAGACAATTGACTGCTAAATGGAACAGTAAATATGAGTGCAGCAGATAAGTATGATGTAATGCAATAAAACACACAAGCACGTATAGTGGTTTCAGAGGTGGGGTAATCCTCTACTAATCCACTTCTCTCCAAACTAGTTGGAGATAAATTCACTATAACTGTCAACCAGTGATAAACGTTACAATGATTACTCTAGTTACAACAGCTTCCAACCAGTGGAAACTCGTGGCCGTTGCAACTACCCTTGGCTGCCTAGCTCCTCTTGATTGGATGCCTCAACAACTCGCAAGTTGTCTATCACCTTCTATTCAAGAACCCGTAGATGCCTTATCAGTCTCGAAACTTCTGAAAACCTAGTTCACAGAAGTACCCTATACTCAATCTTAAAGATAAGAGTATTGTCTTGTCCAACTCAAGAACTTCTCAGTATATGAACTTTTGAAACTGGCTCTTCACGATGCTATAGTTCACTTTGTATGCTTTGATTGCTTTTAATGCTTTGTTCGCTTATAAATGTTGTTCGCATCGTACTTCACTCAAATCTGTCTTCAGAGACTTATAGTACGAATCTTGAGCTTCTTCATAGCCGTCACATCTCTTGTAACACATCCATCTATTGGAGAGTAGACTTCTTTGTTTATTCGTCATCTCTTTGCACAGCTTGTCTCTTTCGTCAAATCTGTCCATTTGAAGAATCTTCCCGTTGCGCCGCTTTTCTTTGATTACTATATTTGGAAAGTCTTTTGGGCGCAAATCTCTAGGAATAAACTATTCCTTACCTTTCGGGAATTACCCACTTTGTCTCCTTGAATTTACGTCCGTATGCCTTGCCATTATTATTGACTTTTCAATGCTTGGTGATGTGGAGTGAGCTTCTTTTCTGATACACAAACTTGGCTGCAGAATAAGTTTGGTCAACCTCCTCTGATATTATGTTTGACCAACAACCTCGACTGATAAAGAACTCATATGTAGTCAAACCTAAGTTGATATTTCTTTTGACCTGAAAGCTCGCGTGATAACTCGCCAGTTAATATATCATTTGTGGTCAAACCTTAGCTGATACTTTATGTTGACTAGATCTCATCTGATAATAACTCGTCTGCGGTCAAACTTCTCTGATATATTCTGTTGACCAGAACTTGCCTGATATATCGCTTGATATTATCTTGTCTGCGGTCAACCTTCTCTGATATGATGAGTTGACCAGATCTCGCCTGATGTCTTGCCTGATATTATGCTTTCTTCAGAACTCGGCTGAAATCTTATCTCATATTTTGACAGTTCTATACTTAGCCGATTTTCTATAAGATCAACACTTGATCAATACTTAGCCTATTCAATGGCTTATAGAAGATACTCATTTTGATTCTTCTTTACAATGCCAAGTACTTAGAGCATACATTTGAATAAATCATGAATACATGGATGACATCATCAAAATCTAACAAGTATTCCTAACATTATTGTTATATAGAATACATTATTATTCAATTGCAATGAATACAACTACTCAATTAATATTATTTTTATAAAAGATTTTGTATTCCAGAGCAAGGTGCTTCCTTTCAAAACTCATACCCAAGGATTGCTTTTCTACAGCACATTAGAAATCCTTATATTTGTAATACCCGTAATTTTCTCTTTCGGTAATTTTTCATTTTTGGCATTTTTTTGGTTTTCAGAATTAGCTTGCGAGCGTTTTGACATTTTGATGATGTTTTGTTCTGCGTATTTGCTCATCCGAGTTTGTTTCGGGGCTATTCTAGCTGAATCCGTGTTTTGAGCGACTTTTCCGCACTCGAGTCCGATTCCTGTGAATCTCGTTCAAAACTGTTGCTTCGGGTTTTTCGTAAGTTCATTTAACGTTGTTGTATGTACTGTGAGCTTCGGTTTGGCTATTCATTGTCGTATCGTGATTTTCGGATGTTTTGGGCTGTTTCGTAATTTCCCAAAAGTTTGGGGGTAATTACTGTTGTTGTCGTATTCCGAACCTTTGGGTAGTCGGAATCTTATTTTCTTTTAACGCTTGAGTTCGTCATTCTGCACTCTTCGTATGCATGGCCTCGTCTTGTGTTATTGTCATCATTTCGCGGTTTCGTCACGCTCGTACTCGACGAGCTGAACTTAGTAGTTCTAGAACTGCTAAGTGACTTACGTACGCTACGCTATGAGCATAACGCACGCTATCGTCATGTGCCTTACATACGCTAATACCTTATCATAACATACTTAAGAGGGGTCTTCACAGTTTAGACATTGAGTTCTGGCCGTCGATAGCACACGCTATGTGTTGATCATAGCGCACGTTAAGTGTGCTTCTTACGTATGTTAAGTCCTTGCCATAACGTACGTAAGGGTCTTTGCTATTTTGGACAGGAGGGTCTGGCCATCGATTACGTAAGTAATCTTTCATGCATTACGTACGTAATACAGGTAACGTACGTTATCCTTCTTATAACGTACGTAATGCATGCGCAGGTATTTATATATCGAGGGTTGACCGTGTTCGTCATTTCTCACCCTTGCTTCATTCCTCTGCGGCTGAGGTGATTTGTGGGCGATCTAGGGGCAATTTTGGAGTTTTGTAACTCCAAGTTTACATCTTCCTTGAGTTCTTAGTGTTGATTAACATCATCAATCTGTATTCTTCGTCTTCGATTCGAGGTAATCATCTTGTAAACCCTTCCTTTATATTTCGTGAATCTTCAAGATTCGGGTTGTTCTTCATGAATTGTGCTGTTTTATATCATCAATCGGCTGTATTGATTCTCTCCCCATGATTTGATTCGTATTTATTTCCGTATTCGGGTTCAGATGATGTTCTTGATGTTCTTTGGGAAATATTGAGCCCCAAGTGTCCGATCCTTTGTATCTACGAATTCTTGTTAATAATTTCGTGTGTTTTGCATCTTCTTTACGATCGACCTTATTGTGTTTTTGACCTAGTTGGAAGATTCGAGGGTTTCCGATCGAGCTTTCCCGTTGCTTCGCGTGCTTTGGATTTGAGGCAAGTACCTTGATATACAAATTATAACTACGTGAAATCATTGTTGCCGAAGTGTGTGAATCATTTTTCGAATATATATATATATATATATATATATATTATTTATATGTTAAATACATGTACGTATATAGATATACATACATACATACATACATATATATATATATACATATATATATATATATACACACATACATATGTCTGTGAATGTCTGGTGATTAATACCGATACTAGTTGACGTACTCAACTTGGATTAAAGTACAAACCATATTTATAGAGATAATATAGTATATATTCGGTTGAGTTACAGCCTAAGGATATATCTGTAGTGTTGGTTGGTTTTGCCGAAGGCTTGTTGTGTTGAGTCTTGATTGATAACGTGGGTGTTGTTGTTTGTGTGGTTGTGGACTGGCGGATAAATTGTGTGAATTGGTGTACTCATTTGATAATTATTGCAACGATTGACTATGGGCTTGATATTTGTAACAATGTGAATACTTGTTGTGAGAGACGTCATATCCGGGAGCCTTTGAGGGTGAGGTGTAATACCTGCAATTTCGGATTTCGGTAATTTTCTTTTTTTTGGCGAGAGTCCATTTTGACGACTCTTTTGGGACCGTTTCGTCATTCTTAGAATGTTTAATTCTACACTTTTCGACATCCGAGTTTGTTTAGGTATCGTTTTGTTGAGTTCCGTGCTTTTTAGCGACTTTTCCGCACTTGAGTTCTATTCTTGCGAATCTCGCTCGAAACTGCTGTTTCGAGTTTCCTGTAAGTACGTTTAACTTTGTTAGATGTTTTATGAACTTCGGTTTGGTTATTCGATCACGTATCGTGATTTTCGGGCGTTTTGGGCCATTTTGTAATTTACCCAAAGTTACGGGTATCCGTATCTGTATTTGTTGTCTCGACCCTTTTCTTGGTCGCGTATGATTAATTATTACATTATGTTTTCATTTCGGGTTGTTGATGTTGTCCGCGAGTTTTTCGTCGTATTCGTTTCGTACGTTTTCGGAAATCGAGTCGTCGGGTCTTGGCGGCTGAGCAGCTGGCCGGACAGGTGCGGCACTGTCGGAAGTGCTGGGCACTGGCCGAGCAGGCACGGCAGGAACCAGCGTAGCGCACGCTATGGCCGGAAGGTTGCGCGCGCTAGCTCGGCAGGTGTAGCGCACGCTGTCGACCGGCCCAGCGTACGCTATCGGGTGTGGGCAGAGGGGTTTTGAGGTTCTGGATTCGGGGAGGATCGACAGGTAGCGCACGCTACTATCGGACATGGCGCGCGCTAATCGGCATGTGTAGTGCACGTTTCCGGCCGACTAGCGTACGTTACCTGGGCGAGCTGTTTAGTTAAGAGGTTACTGGACAGGTCGGCTAGCGCGCGCTAGCGTCACGAATAGCGCATGCTATCGGGGTCGGGCGGACAGGTCGCGGTCAGCAGGTTTGGTCGTGTGGGCCGTGGACGAGTGTGCTGGGCCAATACTGGCCGATAGCGCACGCTAGTCCGGGAAGGCTAGCGCACGCTAGTTTCGGCCCAGTATAAATATGACAGAGTAGTCATATTTTCACCTGTTTTTCATTTCCATCTTTTCCTCTCCGCGGCTGGAGGCTTGGCGATCCAGGAGACATTGTCAAGCAACTAATCCACGAAGATTGGGAGCTCATATCATCTATTAATCCCTCCATAACCTCCTTTGATCCAACAAATCAAGGTGAGATTTCCTAGAACCCTATTTTGGGAAATTTTGGGGTTTTTGCGTTTTTGTCCGATTCGTTCCGTGTTGTTGATTAATCCACGATGGGTATGATTAATCGTAGTATTATTCATGTGTTTAACGTCATTTAATCCATTATTTTTCGTCGAATCAAGGTATATTTCTTGATTTCCTTCGAATCGACTTTTTGGTGGATTTGTTCTTGATTTCGTTTTCCATACGTTTTTGTTAGGCGTATTTTTATGCGCTTATTTATCATTATTTTATATCCATTTTGAGCCTAAATCTGCATAAATGAGCTTTTAATACACTATCTTTATATGTTTTGTAGAAAATTGAAGTCCGGAAGCCTAAACGACGAAAAACGGGCGAAAATGACGATTTTTGGCTTGGGGCCGCGGCACAAGGAAAGCGAGCCGCGGCACACGCACGGCACACAGAGGCGCTGAACCAACTGTATCGGGGGCCGCGGCACAAGGAAAGTGAGCCGCGGCCCATGAAGAAAAATGCGCCCAGGTGTGGGGCGCTGAGCAGTAAGGGCCGCGGCACATACTTACTGAGCCGCGGCCCACGGGGCGGTTTTGATGAGTCTTCCGCGTTTCTGGGCCGTTTTTTTGGAGCCTGTTCTCAGCCTAATTCCCGGACGCGTTTTGGAGGCTAAGGACAACTATAAATAAGCATTGAAGGTCAGAAAAAGTGGAGATCATCGAGCATAAAAGACATCGTAGGAGGGATCGAAGAACACAAGAATAGGAGATTTGTGGGCGACAACAAGACCACGGATTCCTTACGGTTTTCCTTAATTTTTCCGCATCTTATTTTCTAGATCTGTTTGAGTAGGATTGTGATTGTAGCCGATTACATGATCGTTTGATTTATTTATTTTTATTCACTCGTTATTCGTATTGAATTGGATTCTTCTCACTGTTCTCAATGCTTTCAATTGTCTAGCCAATAGTTGAATTGATTTGAATGTCTTTATGGATTCGGGAGATGAAATTTAGACATAGTTCTTGTGAGAAAAATCATGATTTTCGTGAGATAGGGATATACTCATGGAATTGTGAAGCCTGTTTATTGTGGAAATTCATGAACAGTTTTAGCTGTTAATTATCTAATTCGAATAGGGATATATCGAGTTAATAATTCTTAGTATTTTCTATCGACCTTGGGAAAGGCTTTAGAATATTTTAGGAATTCCTGGCTTACAATCAATTGAATAAAAGTGAATTGAATTAAATAAAAGTCATTCCTGATTGTTTGAGGTGAAAATCATAATCCTACGCCCTTATTATTATTATTATTTTTATTATTACTATTATTATTTTCTATTTATTTTTCTGCAATTAGTTTAGAAATAAATTCCATATAATTGTTCTTCAAATAAAATTACGAGTTGACTATATTTTGGTACTTAGTGAAATCAGTCCTCGAGGGAACGATATCTTACTTATCACTTTATTACTTGTTGACACCGTGCACTTGCGGCATAGTGTGAGAGATTTCCTCACAACAATTTTTGATGGATCGATTATTGTTAAATGATGTTGTTAAACATATCCTATGGATTGTATATCCATATTTCGGTTTGGAATTCCGTTTTCATGTTTTGACGGGACGAATCGTGTTCTTGGCCGTTTTGGGAGAAACCCTTGAACTTTCGTCGTTTGTTCCTTGAATTCAGCGGCTTTTGGGTCGTACTTTGGAATTCATTTTCGTTGTTATTGTTGTCGTTCGTAGTTTATTGTTGTGGGCTGTTGTTCGGGGGAGTCGGCGGGTTCGTAGCCCATTCGTGCCAACCTACTTCGGTCGATTCTCCGCGTCGTGGTTTCGAGGCAAGTATTTTACTATACGAATTGTGTCTTGTGAATAGGGACGTCATGTTATGGTTATGATGAATTGATTATTATGAATGATTGATGGTAGCGATAATACCATCACTTAGTTAACATCGTGGAATTGTGTTGGATGTGCAAATCATCTAAGTTTGTGCTGGGCGTGATTGTTCATTGTTGAGTTGTTGTGATGATTATGATATTGGTGTTGTTTTGGTTTACATACTTGATTATGCATTTTGGTGTAATGTGGAATGGCTTGACATTTGATGGTTATGAATTGTGTTGTGTCGATGTGTGGGTGTGTTCCAGGTAGGGTCTGACGAGGCCTCTGGAGTTCGGTACATGATGTGTACGAACAAGATGTGTGATCCAGATAGGGTCTGACTGTAACACCCCCAGAGCCGACCGGGAATATTACAACGCCGTGGGCCCCGAGATGGAACCCACAAGGCCGAAGGATATTTTAAAAATATTTACAAAAGCCCAAGAGGCTAACAACGGTACTATCTTTTAAAAACATTCGAAGACTTTATAAAAGTCGTTTATCAAAACCGTCGTAATATCTCATTTGAAACCACAAGGCCCAAAATGCCAAAACTCAACAGTTTAAAAACATACGTTAAGCTATCGCTTACACGTACCGACAGAACAAATTTAGAAAACGATTTCCAAAGTAACCTAAGTCACCAGATACCAATAGGTCATTTTAAAAATACTCATGCAGCAGAAAAAGACCAACAATTAAAGTACTCTAGCAGCGGAATACAAGAACTGATCGGGAAACTCAATACACAAACACATGCCCTTGCTAGTATCTGTAATATCCGGATTTATTACGGTGTATTTCATCTGTATTCAAACCCTGTATTATTCGGATTGGTGGTTTTGATTATTGGAGTATGATATTTCGTTCATTGATATCATTGTACATAAGTATAGGATCATGCAAAATTGCTCAAGCAACCTCGTGATAGCGCACGCTAAGAATGTATCTTAACGCGTGCTATCGGGCTATTATTAGCGCACGCTATGCAGATAGGAGTTGCGTGCGCTAAGGACTCAATTATTGAGCGGGACAGCTAGCACATGCGCCAACCGGGACATGGGTCCGGATAAGATTCCCGCGGACGCACCCGGACAATTCTGAAGTCAACCATTATTAGCGCACGCTAAGGAATGCTTAGTAGCGTGCGCTAACTTGTCAATAATGCAGAATATTATAAATGGGACAACAACCGTTTTGGCTTTCATTTCTTTCGCCCTTTCTTCATCCTTGAGAGTTCAGAGAGCTGTAGTAATACTTCTATACACTTAGAACACATCTTGTTGGTGTTTACATATTGGTTATCACTTGGGAATGTTCATGGAAGTGGAATAGCACCTTGGAGTGGCATACAACCAACCGGAGTTGGATTCTACCATACGGTTCAGTGATTTTCATCATATTAAGGCATGTTCAATCTATCTCAGGACTTAGAGTTGGATTCTAACGTTTTGGATGATCATGTTAACAAGATATGGATTTTCATAGATGAATTATCCAAGTATATCATGTTTGGAATAGTGAGATGAATAAGCCTTAAGTACCTTGATTATAATCATCATGATTCGAATCTTATTACACTGAGTATGTGAAAAGAAGCTTCTATCATTGGTAATTCGAATCTAGTAGATGACTTCATAATAATCATGGACTTGACTTTAACAAATCATTATTGTTGGATAAATCTAAAGGATTGATCATGGAAAGATTTATCTAATATAGATGAAACGTTTAACAACTTCAGCATGATAATATGGATTGATATAGAGGTGTTGATATCAACCGTTAAACTTTTCGGATCGTCATATGAAGAATTGTATTCGGAATAGAATATGGTTTTATATTGGTATGCATATCCTTGAATTCGAAGTTGTCTTTATTCGTAAAATCATTCATAAGGGTATGAACATGGTATTCATGGAAGTAACATGAATTATCACGCAAGATTTCATTGTTTCAATCATGGCGTAAGCAGTTTCTTGCTCAAGAAACTGCCATGCAGAGATAGCGCACGCTATGCTATGGAGTTTAACGTGCGCTATCGAGCACGAGTTAGCGTGCGCTACGTTTGGTACGTAACGTACGCTAGACCATCAGGCGAGTCAGTTGGTTGGTCAGTGAAGTACTGACCATGCATAGTTAGCGTACGCTAGTCTTTGTTGTTTGCGTGCGCTATCGGGCAGACTTAACGCACGCTACACAGAGTACTTAGCGTGCGCTAAGTCGTCGGGCATTGCGCTTATGAACTTTTGACCGTAAATCGAATTGTTAAACATTCATACGACGTGAGATAAATCCTATATCATTTCTTTTGTTAAGGTTTGGTCTCGTTACGTGATTGATTGAGGAGGACGATCTTCGAGTGTTCATTTTCGTGGAAGTGTTGTTATTGTCTTCAAATCGAGGCAAGTACCTTATTTGTTTTATGTATTGTTGTTATACATATTGTCGTGCATGTATGTCGTTGTTGTATGTCCACCTCGTGTTGGTCCGACGGGATCATCGGGGGATCTATGCTAGCGTGCGCTGGATCATCGGACGGGTTTTTCCACCACGGGTTGGTCTGACGGGATCATCGTGGGTTCTAGGCAGTGAACGCTGGATCGATGGAATTACCATGTGTATGTATTGATATCATGTTGTGATTATCAGTTGTGTATGTTATGTTGGAGTTTCTCGTAGGAGAAGACTCGTTGGTATTTTGTCGTTTACGTTATTATTATTCTTCATGAGATATGAATAATATGTTGTGGTACTTGTACTAGCATCGTTGTTCTAACCCCTTCGGGGGTGAACATTTTGTTTGTGTTCAGGATCCAGGAGAGCGGGGAAACAACCACTGGAACTGTATGACGACGAGGGTGCAGAGTGATGTCTCGACCGGGTTTATTTATCTGTTGTTTATTCGTTATTTCAATAAGTACTCGAGTACGAAGTCTTTTGTGATGATTTGAAATTGGTGATGTATTATTGAGTTCTGTTGAACAATTGTACTATTTCTGTAATGGGTCAGAACTGTTGTACCGTAATTCCGTTATTTCCATTCGTTAGTACTTTTTTATGTCTGTTCAATTCTTCAGCCTTGTAAATCCTTATGTTAAGGATTTACGGCGCTGTAATATTCCTGAATATATCGGGGGTGTTACAGAATATGGTATCGGAGCTAAGATTATGGATATCTTGGCCGTTGGGTTAAAATAGGGGTCATTTATGTCTTTTGGGGTAACCGGCCGTAAATGACATCACTGCACTGCCTACGTCTTCATGCGAACAGTGGTTGTAAGTTCCTAAACTCTATCTTGTTCTTTACATGATGTGTCTCTTTATACTCGAATATTAGAACGATGTTGTTTCCTGTATGTTGAGTATTTATGCTTACAGTATGTTGAGAGGCGGACGTGGACGTGGTCGCGGTCGTGGACGCGGACGAAGAAATGCTGAAAGGGAAGCGTCGCCTTCTAACCAGGCCAGTCATAGCTCAGGCGAGCCGCAACAATCTATTAATAATGAACCAGATCCTGCTGTACCAGAGATCCTTCGTCAAGTGGTGAACCAGATGACTCAGTTCGCCCAGGTCGTGGACCGAATGCAAGTGGCGGTGGGACTACAGCAGGGAGAGAGACAGCAAGGGATCCCAGACATGGGAAATCGAGGTGACCGATGGCTGCAAGAGGTGGCGAAGATGCAACCACCCAAATTCGACGGTATTTCTGGGACTCCCACCTGGGATCATTGGTTGAAAGAACTGGAGAAAATCTTTGCCGGAATCAACTGCCCAGACGACCGGAGAGCCTCTATCGCTCAATATTTTCTGATAGGGGAAGCGTCCGAATGGTGGGAAGCCATCCGGCCTGTAGACCATGATGCCGATTGGACAGAGTTTAGATTGATGATGGAAGCTTAGTATTGCCCTCGTCCTGTGAGGGAAGCCAAAGTTCGGGAGTTTTTCTCCGCTCAGCCTTCTGATGTGTCAGTATCCCAGGCGATCAAGACGTTTAACCAACAGCTCGCATTTGTTCGACATGTGGTCAGAACAGATGCAGAAATGATGTTCCATTTCGATATGAGGATGAAACCAGAAGTTCAGAGGTACATGTCCGGATTCGAATGTACCACACTCCGCCAATACCAGGATAAGGCATTGGCATATGAGATCAAGGAAGCAGCCATGGAGAAATTTGCGGAAACCAAGAAACAGAAAGTCTCTGGTACTTTTACAGAGCACAAGAACAGCGGGGCCCGTAAGGCCCAGTCATCTTTTCACTCTTTCAAGAAACCTCTGCACCCAGCTAGGAGCGGAAAGAACTTCGGAGCGACATCAACTATTACTGATGTTACCAGGAAATGCTTTAACTGCGCCCAGACGGGGCACTATCGACGGAATTGCCCCCTCCCTGCCGTGACTTGTTTTGATTGTGGACGAGAGGGACATCGGGCGGTGTTTTGTGAAGAGGCTGCAAAGTCTTTTAGAGCCCGTACACCACAGCCAGTCCAGAAGGAGGCCAGTATTCCACAGACGCAGCAAAGTGTTCAGATGCCTCAGAATTATGGCCGCGGGCGAGGCAGAGGACAATGGGATCAAAAGGGGACATCGAGTGCCGGATCTGCTCCCCCACGTCTGTACGAGATGAGGAGGACAGACGATCAGGATGCTGCTGTCGCATCAAGTACTGTCCAGATCCTTTCCCAGCCAGTTAGCGTTTTATTCGATACAGGAGCTACACATTCTTTCATATCTTTGTCTTGTGTAAATCGTTTGAATATTTCCGGTTTTCATGCTTGTGAACCTTATGTTGTTGGGTTACCGAGTAGAGAGAGGATTGTCGGAAATTTAGAAACTAGAAATTTCCCTGTATCATTTGGAAGCAGAGAGTGGCTCTCAAATCTGATCGTGATAGAAATGCAAGGAGACGACCTGATACTCGGAGACGATTGGCTTAACCGATATGGAGCAATTGGGAACTACCGAAGGAGGAATATCTCGCTGATCGCTGACGATGGTTCCGAGATACTGTTCGAATGATGGAAACCAGGAAGCTCAGGAAAATTGATCAAGGCGATGAAAGCCGTCAAATTGTTGAAACAGGTCGCATCGCATCGGTGTTATGCAATGAAGAAAGAAGACGAAATTGTGGAACTTTCATCCATTCCTGTTGTGAACGAATTTCCAGATGTGTTTCCTGACGAACTACCTGGACTACCTCCACGAAGGGATGTGGAATTTACCATTAGGCTGGAACCCGGAGCTACACCAATTTCTAAGGCGCCGTATCGTATGGCACCTACTGAGATGTACGAACTGAAGAAACAGCTGGAAGAGTTACTGGACAAGGGCTATATTCAGCCAAGCGTTTCGCCCTGGGGAGCGCCAGTTCTTTTTGTCCGAAAGAAGGATGGGTGGCTCCGACTATGCATTGATTATCGAGAGCTGAACAAAATGACGATTAAGAACAAATACCCGTTACCACGGATTGATGATCTGTTTGACCAGCTGCAAGGGGCAACGGTATTTTCGAAGATCGATCTGAGATCAGGATACCATCAGCTGAGGATTAAGGAATCTGATGTTCCGAAATCAGCATTCAGAACTCGCTACGGGCATTATGAGTTTGTAGTGATGCCGTTTGGTCTCACTAACGCACCTGCTGTATTTATGCAATTGATGAACCGTGCGTTCATTGAATTTTTGGATAAATTTTTGGTCGTGTTTATTGATGACATTCTGGTGTATTCTAAGAGTCCGGAAGAACATGCGCAGCATTTGCGGATTGTATTGGAACTTTTGAGAAACGAAAAATTGTACGCCAAACTTTCTAAGTGTGAATTCTGGCTAAAGGAAGTAATGTTCCTCGGCCATGTGGTGTCAGCTGAAGGAGTCCGAGTAGATCCTCAGAAGATCAGAGCAATTATGGATTGGGAGCCTCCAAAGAACGTGAAAGAAGTCCGAAGCTTCTTAGGACTTGCTGGATATTATCGTCGATTCGTGGAAGGGTTTTCTAAAATTTCCCACCCACTTACTCGACTTCTGCAGAAAACTCAAAAGTTTGAGTGGAACGAGTCGTGTCAGATTAGTTTTGATGAGTTAAAGAAGAAATTGACGACAGCACCGATTCTATCACTTCCGCAGGGAACTGGAGGATTCATAGTTTACAGTGATGCTTCAAACCAAGGACTTGGGTGCGTGTTGATGCAGAATGATAAGGTGATCGCTTATGCGTCACGACAACTGAAACCTTATGAAGTGAATTACCCGACACATGATTTGGAGCTAGCAGCAGTAGTTTTTGCTTTGAAGATCTGGAGGCATTATCTGTACGGGACTCACTGTCAGATCTTTACGGATCATAAGAGTCTCAAGTACATATTCAGTCAGAAAGAGTTGAACATGCGGCAAAGAAGATGGTTGGAACTGATTAAGGACTATGACTTGGAAATTTTATATCATCCACGCAAAGCGAATGTAGTGGCCGATGCACTTAGCCGCAAGCCTGTCTCTATTCAGATGCTGGAGACGCTGACCTCCCAACTTAGCCTTCAGCGAGAGATGATTCGTGAAGGAATTGAGGTATGGTTACAAAGAGTCCAAGGACAACTGTGCGTGATGGAGATAACTTCATCTTTAACCGAAGAAATCAAATCTAGACAGGCAGATGATCCTCTGATGATTCGGTTACATGATGAAGTGATCAAAGGAAAGGCCCCCGGATTCATAATTCATGACGATGGAGTTTTGAGATTTCAGAACCGACTCTGAGTTCCCGATGTTGATGTTCTGAAACAGACGATTATGAAGGAAGCTCATAGTTCGCCCTATTCTATCCACCCGGGCACCAGTAAAATGTATAAGGATTTGAAGCAGAATTTCTGGTGGGGCAACATGAAGAAAGATGTGGCGGACTATGTTTCGAAATGTTTGACTTGTCAGCAGGTTAAGATCGAGCATCAACGGCCTGCTGGAATGTTGAAGCCACTCCCGATTCTTGAATGGAAGTGGGAGGACATATCGATGGACATTATCACTAATATGCCGAAAACCAGGACAGGAATGAACATGATTTGGGTGATAGTTGATCGTTTAACCAAATCAGCTCATTTTCTAAGCATTAAGGATACGTGGGGACCAGAGAGGTTGGCACGAGTATTTATTTTGGAGATAGTTCGATTGCATGGTACGCCGAAGACCTTTGTTCCTGATCGAGACGGCCGTTTTGTGTCTCACTTTTGGAAGGCAGTTCATAAAGCCTTGGGGACCGAACTGAACTTCAGTACAGCTTATCACCCGCAGACTGACGGACAATCTGAGAGAACTATACAAACGGTGGAAGACATGCTAAGGGCCTGTGCCTTAGATTGGTCAAACGATTGGGAAGTTCATCTACCGTTGATTGAATTTACCTACAACAATAGTTGGCATGCTTCCATTAAGATGGCACCGTTTGAGGCATTATACGGGAGAAGGTGCAGATCGCCCCTATGCTGGGACGATTCATCGGACTTGATCGGAACAGAACCAGAGTTGATCGAGCAGACTCGAGAGAAGATAGCCTTGATTCGCGAAAGGCTGTTGACCGCCCAGAGTCGCCAGAAATCCTATGCGGACGTACGCCGCCGCCCATTGGAGTTAAGTACTAGAGATCACGTACTTTTGAAGGTTTCTCCTAATCGGGGAATCTTTCGTTTCGGAAGGAAAGGAAAGCTGAGTCCGAGATATATCGGACCATTTGAGATCCTCGAGAGAGTTGGGGAGTTGGCATACAGATTGGCATTGCCGCCGTCATTGTGCCATGTTTATAACGTGTTCCACGTATCCCGATTCTGGTATATACCAGATCCCAGTCATATCATTGATTTCGGCGAGATCGAAGTCGAGCAGGATGGAACGTTTGAAGAAAGACCGGTTAAGATACTCGAGAGTCGAGTTAAGCAACTGAGGAACAAACCAATCGTTTTGATCAAAGTTCAGTGGTCACGTCACGGAATGGAAGAAGCCACCTGGGAAACGGAAGCTGATATGAAGTCTAGATATCCCGAGTTATTTTCATCTTGAGTTTCGGGACGAAACTCCTTTTTAGTAGGAGAGTATGTAATATCCGGATTTATTACGGTGTATTTCATCTGTATTCAAACCCTGTATTATTCGGATTGGTGGTTTTGATTATTGGAGTATGATATTTCGTGCATTGATATCATTGTACATAAGTATAGGATCATGCAAAATTGCTCAAGCAACCTCGTGATAGCGCACGCTAAGAATGTATCTTAACGCGCGCTATCGGGCTATTATTAGCGCACGCTATGCAGATAGGAGTTGCGTGCGCTAAGGACTCAATTATTGAGCGGGACAGCTAGCACATGCGCCAACCGGGACATGGGTCCGGATAAGATTCCCGCGGACGCACCCGGACAATTCTGAAGTCAACCATTATTAGCGCACGCTAAGGAATGCTTAGTAGCGTGCGCTAACTTGTCAATAATGCAGAATATTATAAATGGGACAACAACCGTTTTGGCTTTCATTTCTTTCGCCCTTTCTTCATCCTTGAGAGTTCAGAGAGCTGTAGTAATACTTCTATACACTTAGAACACATCTTGTTGGTGTTTACATATTGGTTATCACTTGGGAATGTTCATGGAAGTGGAATAGCACCTTGGAGTGGCATACAACCAACCGGAGTTGGATTCTACCATACGGTTCAGTGATTTTCATCATATTAAGGTATGTTCAATCTATTTCAGGACCTAGAGTTGGATTCTGACGTTTTGGATGATCATGTTAACAAGATATGGATTTTCATAGATGAATTATCCAAGTATATCATGTTTGGAATAGTGAGATGAATAAGCCTTAAGTACCTTGATTATAATCATCATGATTCGAATCTTATTACACTGAGTATGTGAAGAGAAGCTTCTATCATTGGTAATTCGAATCTAGTAGATGACTTCATAATAATCATGGACTTGACTTTAACAAATCATTATTGTTGGATAAATCTAAAGGATTGATCATGGAAAGATTTATCTAATATAGATGAAACGTTTAACAACTTTGAGATGATAATATGGATTGATATAGAGGTGTTGATATCAACCGTTAAACTTTTCGGATCGTCATATGAAGAATTGTAGTCGGAATAGAATATGGTTTTATATTGGTATGCATATCCTTGAATTGAAGTTGTCTTTATTCGTAAAATCATTCATAAGGGTATGAACATGGTATTCATGGAAGTAACATGAATTATCACGCAAGATTTCATTGTTTCAATCATGGCGAAACAGTTTCTTTGCTCAGATAAAGCGCCATGCGAGATAGCGCACGCGATGCTATGGAGTTTAACGTGCGCTATCGAGCACGAGTTAGCGTGCGCTACATTTGGTACGTAACGTACGCTAGACCATCAGCGAGTCGGTTGGGTCGGTGAAATCGACCATGCATAGTTAGCGTACGCTAGTCTTTGTTGTTTGCGTGCGCTATCGGGCAGACTTAACGCACGCTACACAGAGTACTTAGCGTGCGCTAAGCTGTTCGGGCAGATTGCAGTTTATAAACTTTTGACCGTAAATCGAATTGTTAAACATTCATACGACGTGAGATAAATCCTATATCATTTCTTTGGTTAAGGTTTGGTCTCGTTACGTGATTGATTGAGGAGGACGATCTTCGAGTGTTCATTTTCGTGGAAGTGTTGTTATTGTCTTCAAATCGAGGCAAGTACCTTATTTGTTTTATGTATTGTTGTTATACATATTGTCGTGCATGTATGTCGTTGTTGTATGTCCACCTCGTGTTGGTCCGACGGGATCATCGGGGGATCTATGCTAGCGTGCGCTGGATCATCGGACGGGTTTTTCCACCACG
Organism: Orobanche coerulescens; assembly: GCA_033398695.1. Taxonomy (NCBI): domain Eukaryota; kingdom Viridiplantae; phylum Streptophyta; class Magnoliopsida; order Lamiales; family Orobanchaceae; genus Orobanche; species Orobanche coerulescens. Next base: position 131,830,777 of record CM065809.1, read on the forward strand.
GGTTGGTCTGACGGGATCATCGTGGGTTCTAGGCAGTGAACGCTGGATTGATGGAATTACCATGTGTATGTATTGATATCATATTGTGATTATCAGTTGTGTATGTTATGTTGGAGTTTCTCGTAGGAGAAGACTCGTTGGTATTTTGTCATTTACGTTATTATTATTCTTCGTGAGATATGAATAATATGTTGTGGTACTTGTACTAGCATCGTTGTGCTAACCCCTTCGGGGGTGAACATTTTGTTTGTGTTCAGGATCCAGGAGAGCGGGGAAACAACCACTGGAACTGTATGACGACGAGGGTGCAGAGTGATGTCTCGACCGGGTTTATTTATCTGTTGTTTATTCATTATTTCAATAAGTACTCGAGTACGAAGTCTTTTGTGATGATTTGAAATTGGTGATGTATTATTGAGTTCTGTTGAACAATTGTACTATTTCTGTAATGGGTCAGAACTGTTGTACCGTAATTCCGTTATTTCCATTCGTTAGTACCTTTTTATGTCTGTTCAACTCTTCAGCCTTGTAAATCCTTATGTTAAGGATTTACGGCGCTGTAATATTCCTGAATATATCGGGGGTGTTACAGAATATGGTATCGGAGCTAAGATTATGGATATCTTGGCCGTTGGGTTAAAATAGGGGTCATTTATGTCTTTTGGGGTAACCGGCCGTAAATGACATCACTGCACTGCCTACGTCTTCATGCGAACAGTGGTTGTAAGTTCCTAAACTCTATCTTGTTCTTTACATGATGTGTCTCTTTATACTCGAATATTAGAACGATGTTGTTTCCTGTATGTTGAGTATTTATGCTTACAGTATGTTGAGAGGCGGACGTGGACGTGGTCGCGGTCGTGGACGCGGACGAAGAAATGCTGAAAGGGAAGCGTCGCCTTCTAACCAGGCCATAGCTCGGGCGAGCCGCAACAATCTATTAATAATGAACCGAGATCCTGCTTTGCAGAGATCCTTCGTCAAGTGGTGAACCAGATGACTCAGTTCGCCCAGGTCGTGGACCGAATGCAAGTGGCGGTGGGACTACAGCAGGGAGAGAGGCAGCAAGGGATCCCAGACATGGGAAATCGAGGTAACCGATGGCTGCAAGAGGTGGCGAAGATGCAACCACCCAAATTCGACGGTATTTCTGGGACTCCCACCTGGGATCATTGGTTGAAAGAACTGGAGAAAATCTTTGCCGGAATCAATCGCCTGCAATAGGAGAGCCTCTATCGCTCAATATTTTCTGATAGGGGAAGCGTCCGAATGGTGGGAAGCCATCCGGCCTGTAGACCATGATGCTGATTGGACAGAGTTTAGATTGATGATGGAAGCTTAGTATTGCCCTCGTCCTGTGAGGGAAGCCAAAGTTCGGGAGTTTTTCTCCGCTCAGCCTTCTGATGTGTCAGTATCCCAGGCGATCAAGACGTTTAACCAACAGCTGGCATTTGTTCGACATCCGGTCGAGCAGATGCGAAATGATGTTCCATTTCGATATGAGGATGAAACCAGTTCGGAGGTACATGTCCGGATTCGAATGTACCACACTCCGCCAATACCAGGATAAGGCGTTGGCATATGAGATCAAGGAAGCGACCATGGAGAAATTTGCGAAACCAAGAAACAGAAAGTCTCTGGTACTTTTACAGAGCACAAGAACAATGGGCCCGTAAGGCCCAGTCATCTTTTCACTCTTTCAAGAAACCTCTGCACCCACTAGGAGCGGAAAGAACTTCTGAGCGACATCAACTATTACCGATGTTACCAGAAATGCTTTAACTGCGCCCAGACGGGGCACTATCGACGGAATTGCCCCCTCCCTGCCGTGACTTGTTTTGATTGTGGACGAGAGGGACATCGGGCGGTGTTTTGTGAAGAGGCTACAAAGTCTTTTAGAGCCCGTACACCACAGCCACCCGAAGGAGGCCGTATTCCACAGACTCAGCAAAGTGTTCAGAACCCTCACAATTATGGCCGCGGGCGAGGCAGAGTACAAAGGGACAGAAAAGCAACATCGAGAGCCGGATCTGCTCCCCACGTGCATGCGAGATGAGGAGGGAGACGATCGTGATGTTGCTTTGTCGCATCAGTCTTGTCCGCATCCTTTCCCAGCCAGTTAGCGTTTTATTCGATACAGGAGCTACACATTCTTTCATATCTTTGTCTTGTGTAAATCGTTTGAATATTTCCGGTTTTCATGCTTGTGAACCTTATGTTGTTGGGTTACCGAGTGGAGAGAGGATTGTCGGAAATTTAGAAACTAGAAATTTCCCTGTATCATTTGGAAGCAGAGAGTGGCTCTCAAATGTGATCGTGATAGAAATGCAAGGAGACGACCTGATACTCGGAGACGATTGGCTTAATCGATATGGAGCAATTGTGAACTACCGAAGGAGGAATATCTCGCTGATCGCTGACGATGGTTCCGAGATACTGTTCGAAGGATGGAAACCAGGAAGCTCAGGAAAATTGATCAAGGCGATGAAAGCCGTCAAATTGTTGAAACAGGGCTGTACCGGGTACTGGTGTTACGCAATGAAGAAAGAAGACGAAATTGTGGAACTTTCATCCATTCCTGTTGTGAACGAATTTCCAGATGTGTTTCCTGACGAACTACCTGGACTACCTCCACGAAGGGATGTGGAATTTACCATTGAGCTGGAACCCGGAGCTACACCAATTTCTAAGGCGCCGTATCGTATGGCACCTACTGAGATGTACGAACTGAAGAAACAGCTGGAAGAGTTACTGGACAAGGGCTATATTCAGCCAAGCGTTTCGCCCTGGGGAGCGCCAGTTCTTTTTGTCCGAAAGAAGGATGGGTCGCTCCGACTATGCATTGACTATCGAGAGCTGAACAAAATGACGATTAAGAACAAATACCCGTTACCACGGATTGATGATCTGTTTGACCAGCTGCAAGGGGCAACGGTATTTTCTAAGATCGATCTGAGATCAGGATACCATCAGCTGAGGATTAAATAATCTGATGTTCCGAAATCAGCATTCAGAATTCGCTACGGGCATTATGAGTTTGTAGTGATGCCGTTTGGTCTCATTAACGCACCTGCTGTATTTATGCAATTGATGAACCGTGCGTTCATTGAATTTTTGGATAAATTTGTGGTCGTGTTTATTGATGACATTCTGGTGTATTCTAAGAGTCCGGAAGAACATGCGCAGCATTTGCGGATTGTATTGGAACTTTTGAGAAACGAAAAATTGTACGCCAAACTTTCTAAGTGTGAATTCTGGCTAAAGGAAGTAATGTTCCTCGGCCATGTGGTGTCAGCTGAAGGAGTCCGAGTAGATCCTCAGAAGATCGAAGCAATTATGGATTGGGAGCCTCCAAAGAACGTGAAAGAAGTTCGAAGCTTCTTAGGACTTGCTGGATATTATCGTCGATTCGTGGAAGGGTTTTCTAAAATTTCCCACCCACTTACTCGACTTCTGCAGAAAACTCAAAAGTTTGAGTGGAACGAGTCGTGTCAGATTAGTTTTGATGAGTTAAAGAAGAAATTGACGACAGCACCGATTCTATCACTTCCGCAGGGAACTGGAGGATTCATAGTTTACAGTGATGCTTCAAACCAAGGACTTGGGTGCGTGTTGATGCAGAATGATAAGGTGATCGCTTATGCGTCACGACAGCTGAAACCTTATGAAGTGAATTACCCGACACATGATTTGGAGCTAGCAGCAGTAGTTTTTGCTTTGAAGATCTGGAGGCATTATCTGTACGGGACTCACTGTCAGATCTTTACGGATCATAAGAATCTCAAGTACATATTCAGTCAGAAAGAGTTGAACATGCGGAAAAGAAGATGGTTGGAACTAATTAAGGACTATGACTTGGAAATTTTATATCATCCACGCAAAGCGAATGTAGTGGCCGATGCACTTAGCCGCAAGCCTGTCTCTATTCAGATGCTGGAGACGCTGACCTCCCAACTTAGCCTTCAGCGAGAGATGATTCGTGAAGGAATTGAGGTATGGTTACAAAGAGTCCAAGGACAACTATGCGTGATGGAGATAACTTCATCTTTAACCGAAGAAATCAAATCTAGACAGGCAGATGATCCTCTGATGATTCGGTTACATGATGAAGTGATCAAAGGAAAGGCCCCCGGATTCATAATTCATGACGATGGAGTTTTGAGATTTCAGAACCGACTCTGAGTTCCCGATGTTGATGTTCTGAAACAGACGATTATGAAGGAAGCTCATAGTTCGCCCTATTCTATCCACCCGGGCACCAGTAAAATGTATAAGGATTTGAAGCAGAATTTCTGGTGGGGCAACATGAAGAAAGACGTGGCGGACTATGTTTCGAAATGTTTGACTTGTCAGCAGGTTAAGATCGAGCATCAACGGCCTGCTGGAATGTTGAAGCCACTCCCGATTCCTGAATGGAAGTGGGAGGACATATCGATGGACTTTATCACTAATATGCCGAAAACCAGGACATGAATGAACATGATTTGGGTGATAGTTGATCGTTTAACCAAATCAGCTCATTTTCTAGGCATTAAGGATACGTGGGGACCAGAGAGGTTGGCACGAGTATTTATTTTGGAGATAGTTCGATTGCATGGTACGCCGAAGACCATTGTTTCTGATCGAGACGGTCGTTTTGTGTCTCACTTTTGGAAGGCAGTTCATAAAGCCTTGGGGACCGAACTGAACTTCAGTACAGCTTATCACCCGCAGACTGACGGACAATCTGAGAGAACTATACAAACGGTGGAAGACATGCTAAGGGCCTGTGCCTTAGATTGGTCAAACGATTGGGAAGTTCATCTACCGTTGATTGAATTTACCTACAACAATAGTTGGCATGCTTCCATTAAGATGGCACCGTTTGAGGCATTATACGAGAGAAGGTGCAGATCGCCCCTATGCTGGGACGATTCATCGGACTTGATCGAATGTAACTGAGTTGATCGAGCAGACTCGAGAGAAGATAGCCTTGATTCGCGAAAGGCTGTTGACCGCCCAGAGTCGCCAGAAATCCTATGCGGACGTACGCCTCCGCCCATTGGAGTTCAGTACTAGAGATCACGTACTTTTGAAGGTTTCTCCTACTCGGGGAATCTTTCGTTTCGGAAGGAAATGAAAGCTGTGTCCGAGATATATCGGACCATTTGAGATCCTCGAGAGAGTTGGGGAGTTGGCATACAGATTGGCATTGCCGCCGTCATTGTGCCATGTTCATAACGTGTTCCACGTATCCCAGTTACGGAGGTATATACCAGATCCACCATATCATTGATTTCAAGAGATCGAAGTCGGCGAGATGGAACGCTTGAAGAAAGACCGGTTAAGATACTCGAGAGTCGAGTTAAGCAACTGAGGAACAAACCAATCGTTTTGATCAAAGTTCAGTGGTCACGTCACGGAATGGAAGAAGCCACCTGGGAAACGGAAGCTGATATGAAGTCTAGATATCCCGAGTTATTTTGATCTTGAGTTTCGGGACGAAACTCCTTTTTAGTAGGAGAGTATGTAATATCCGGATTTATTACGGTGTATTTCATCTGTATTCAAACCCTGTATTATTCGGATTGGTGGTTTTGATTATTGGAGTATGATATTTCGTGCATTGATATCATTGTACATAAGTATAGGATCATGCAAAATTGCTCAAGCAACCTCGTGATAGCGCACGCTAAGAATGTATCTTAACGCGCGCTATCGGGCTATTATTAGCGCACGCTATGCAGATAGGAGTTGCGTGCGCTAAGGACTCAATTATTGAGCGGGACAGCTAGCACATGCGCCAACCGGGACATGGGTCCGGATAAGATTCCCGCGGACGCACCCGGACAATTCTAAAGTCAACCATTATTAGCGCACGCTAAGGAATGCTTAGTAGCGTGCGCTAACTTGTCAATAATGCAGAATATTATAAATGGGACTACAACCGTTTTGGCTTTCATTTCTTTCGCCCTTTCTTCATCCTTGAGAGTTCAGAGAGCTGTAGTAATACTTCTATACACTTAGAACACATCTTGTTGGTGTTTACATATTGGTTATCACTTGGGAATGTTCATGGAAGTGGAATAACACCTTGGAGTGGCATACAACCAACCGGAGTTGGATTCTACCATACGGTTCAGTGATTTTCATCATATTAAGGTATGTTCAATCTATCTCAGGACATAGAGTTGGATTCTAACGTTTTGGATGATCATGTTAACAAGATATGGATTTTCATAGATGAATTATCCAAGTATATCATGTTTGGAATAGTGAGATGAATAAGCCTTAAGTACCTTGATTATAATCATCATGATTCGAATCTTATTACACTGAGTATGTGAAGAGAAGCTTCTATCATTGTTAATTCGAATCTAGTAGATGACTTCATAATAATCATGGACTTGACTTTAACAAATCATTATTGTTGGATAAATCTAAAGGATTGATCATGGAAAGATTTATCTAATATAGATGAAACGTTTAACAACTTCAGCATGATAATATGGATTGATATAGAGGTGTTGATATCAACCGTTAAACTCTTCGGATCGTCATATGAAGAATTGTAGTCGGAATAGAATATGGTTTTATATTGGTATGCATATCCTTGAATTCGAAGTTGTCTTTATTCGTAAAATCATTCATAAGGGTATGAACATGGTATTCATGGAAGTAACATGAATTATCACGCAAGATTTCATTGCTTCAATCATGGAAGAACAGTTTACTGCTCAGCAGTAAACTGCCATGCAGAGATAGCGCACGCTATGCTATGGAGTTTAACGTGCGCTATCGAGCACGAGTTAGCGTGCACTACGTTTGGTACGTAACGTACGCTAGACCATCAGGCGAGTCAGTTGGCTGGTCAGTGAAGTACTGACCATGCATAGTTAGCGTACGCTAGTCTTTGTTGTTTGCGTGCTCTATCGGGCTGACTTAACGCACGCTACACAGAGTACTTAGCGTGCGCTAAGCTGTTCGGGCAGATTGAAGTTTATGAACTTTTGACCGTAAATCAAATTGTTAAACATTCATACGACGTGAGATAAATCCTATATCATTTCTTTTGTTAAGGTTTGGTCTCGTTACGTGATTGATTGAGGAGGACGATCTTCGAGTGTTCATTTTCGTGGAAGTGTTGTTATTGTCTTCAAATCGAGGCAAGTACCTTATTTGTTTTATGTATTGTTGTTATACATATTGTCGTGCATGTATGTCGTTGTTGTATGTCCACCTCGTGTTGGTCCTACGGGATCATCGGGGGATCTATGCTAGCGTGCGCTGGATCATCGGACGGGTTTTTCCACCACGGGTTGGTCTGATGGGATCATCGTGGGTTCTAGGCAGTGAACGCTTGATCGATGGAATTACCATGTGTATGTATTGATATCATATTGTGATTATCAGTTGTGTATGTTATGTTGGAGTTTCTCGTAGGAGAAGACTCGTTGGTATTTTGTCGTTTACGTTATTATTATTCTTCGTGAGATATGAATAATATGTTGTGGTACTTGTACTAGCATCGTTGTGCTAACCCCTTCGGGGGTGAATATTTTGTTTGTGTTCAGGATCCAGGAGAGCGGGGAAACAACCACTGGAACTGTATGACGACGAGGGTGCAGAGTGATGTCTCGATCGGGTTTATTTATCTGTTGTTTATTCGTTATTTCAATAAGTACTCGAGTACGAAGTCTTTTGTGATGATTTGAAATTGGTGATGTATTATTGAGTTCTGTTGAACAATTGTACTATTTCTGTAATGGGTCAGAACTGTTGTACCGTAATTCCGTTATTTCCATTCGTTAGTACCTTTTTATGTCTGTTCAATTCTTCAGCCTTGTAAATCCTTATGTTAAGGATTTACGGCGCTGTAATATTTCTGAATATATCGGGGGTGTTACAGTATCCTCCGGGAAGTTTATCTCTCCACGACCGCTACAAGCTTGATAATCCAAGAACCTTAAAAGAAAGCCCACGATGGGGTCAGCCATAATATCCAACAATGATAACCATCACATCTCATCAATAATTACATATCAATGGAAATACTAAGTAAGAATACGACCAATGTAATCTTACCGTCGTAACTTTATGAAAATCCACGATTCGTTCCCTTAACAACACATTAAGATAATACCGAAATATCTGTACGGTATCTCAACAATACTCCAGGTTCTCAAAACATTATCATAACTCGCGATATGGAAATTATACCAATTCTGGCCAATTCGATCCATTGGATAACGTCGACAATTCCAATACGATAATTGATTGTCCTTCAAAGACAAGTACCAAGGAAATACGGAACATACCTCAAGGTCCGAAATACCATTACCATCACGTCAGCCTAATCCGAGATCAAATCAACAAAACATACGGGCATGGTCGTAACACAAGACCTACAAATGCATACTCATATGACAACGTCAATATGATCACAACAATAACGAAAATGTATACTTATGGAAATCCGATGATCCAATAAGACGCAAAGATAGATCCCAAGATGACCCTGAAAGATCAACATGATGTGGATAACCCATAATATACATATGCACAACAACAACACATGGGTAATCCGATGATCCAGCGTTCACTGCTTAGATCCCAAGATGATCCCGTCGGACCAACACGAGGTGGAAAACCCGTCTAATGATCCAAAGACACGCTAGCATAGATCCCAAGATGATCCCCTCAGATCAACGCGAGGTGGACATACGACAACAATGCGCGAATGCATATTAACAACAATACACAAATGCATGACAACAATAATACACAATGTATCACAACATGATTGACACAAAATGACAAAAATGATTAAAGTATTTCCCCAAGTATTTCGAGAGATATCTCGACGACTGAACCATCACGAACCATTATCCTCAATACTCGACGGTCCAAAATATCACGGATTGCAGATAATTCATATCTTCGTCTTTAACACAATGTATCCTCGATACCAAGTATACCAACAACAAATGTAAATCATATACATTATGATTTAATTCTCAAATCTCGAATACAACTTATAATCCCAAATATCCTGTGATTATGATTATAAACATTGCTATACGAATTATGAATGAATGAAATGGAAATCATTCATTAAATAGTATAAACTGAGCAAGTAATAACTTGCCTCGATACCGATACAATGACGAGGAAGCTGTTACCAAATCCATTGCCGTCATCTACAAGTTCCTCGGTCCCGACCAAAGCAATCTACGAACATTCTCGAGCTCGACCGCAACACAAGGTTGTAATCATCGATCAATATTCTCAACCTATTACAGTAATCGATAGACAACAAGTTCGATAACAGTCAACAATCGATAAAACCAAATCACAAACCCAACGGCTTGACAATATCTCGATTAAACACTAGTCGGATCAATCCAACTCAAACCAGCACGAATTCATAACCACAACACGAAAATACTGCACTTTCTGCCTTCTTAGCGCACGTTAATCACTTAACGTAGCGTGCGTTAAGTTGCTCCCGTTAGCGCGCGCTAGCCAGTAAGATTAGCGTGCGCTAATGCTGTACTGATGCATGTTTTTCAGATACCGATCAACATATGGCGATTATCAAGAACACTAAGTGATTCTAAATCATGCTCATAGATATCAAAACAACGAAATCCGATATCCTTTAACATATAAGTGATCATCCAACCCTTAATCCAATTCTTATATTCAAATATCATGTTCTTCCTCAAATATCAACATCATGAACACCAAGAACCTTATCAACACTCCCCTAATCTAACAATACGGAGATTAATCATCAACATCCGCAAAGGAGAAGAAAGATTCATCAACTTATCTCAAGAAAACGAACTACATAATTCTAACCACACGAATCATATTAATATCATCATACTCCGGTAATCCATCTCATAATCATGCTTGTCAACTTGTTTATGTAATAATCATCAACTCAAGAACATCAATATTCAATCCAAAATGAAATCCAAAGATGAAGAGTGATTACATTTATGAAGGAATGGATTGATTTCCAAGGTTGAATCCATTTCCAAGAATCACCAATGATTTCAAGAACAAAGCTTTAATCCATGATTTCCATCTTTAATCTTGTTAAAGAGGATCATCCCTCAGTGTTTAGGAACTCCAAATGTCCTCCCAAGGTTCGCTCTATCGGGTGAAAGGAAAGAAATGGACGAAACGCTTCATAACACCCGTCTGCCCCTTTTTATAAAGTATATTACTAGCGTGCGCTAAACCTTATGTTTAGCATGCGCTACGGCCTTAGCGTGCGCTAACTGACTTTGTTAGCGTACGCTATCGTAGTCCGCAGGCTACACGGCCGTACATGCGCTTACGTACGTAATGCCCATGCATTAGTGTACGTAACTTTTACTCTCTAGCGTCGCAAGTCCTTGCGTTTAGCGTGCGCTAATATCGGTTGAATCGTTTGTTTGCATGCTCAAGACCGGTCCAACCGCCGAAAGTGCCGACAAGGATAAGATTCCTTTTTGTCCAATATACCATTAGCGTGCGCTAACCTTTAGGGTTTAGCGTACGCTAGTACTACATTACAAACATCCGTTGACTTATCATAACGTGCGCCGAAAGTGGCCTGGTCCACACGCAGATTCCTTCCGATCTGACTGCATTAGCGTGCGTTATCTTATATCCGTAACATGCACTAAACCTGCACGATAGCGTGCGCTACTCATGATTATTAGCGTGCGCTAATAATGTTACACTTAGCCATTTTCAGCTATTCTTGTCCAACGTCTCAACACACAGAATACGAACATACGGCATGCTGAATACATATACTTCTTACATCCAATTGTCGACCAAGTACGACAATTATACCAATACAGATGTCTCGGTCCTTCAATTATTTTACCCGTACTATACAGATTCCACACTGTACAACATAACTCGGATAAAATAACATTAAACAATAGTAATAGAAATTCCGGATATTACATACTACACCACTTAAAATAAGTTTCGTCCTCGAAACTTGCAAGCCGTTATAGAAAAACAAACAAATCGTTCAACCAAAATATTCCGAAACCATCACGACAACGATCGATCATCATCATTAACGAAAAACCCAAACAGCATACTTACAAATGCGTAAAGTCGACGATCTCCTGAGATACTAGCAAGCGACTTCACTGTAAAGCCTCAATACGCTTACAATCATATTCCATGAGTCTCAACAAAAATGTATCATCTTCGGATAAAATAATCTATCCGTGTCAAATCCTGTCTGGCTAATCGCACAATGAAGTCCCAATTCTCATGCAATCAATAATGCTCGATACGTCTGAGAAACAACTGCCCAAAACAACGACACAAATCCCGAAACATCGGCACAAAATTCGAAGGCTCAGATGATCACCAACAATGATCAACCAATAAATTAACCGAGGATATCATCAGCATGAGAAACTCTAATACGACCAATCCAAAGGTTAAAACGCAGCCGAGAATATCATCAACATGATAACCACCAATATTGCCAACGAATGAGCAACAACAATCTAGAATACTCTCACATGGTAAGCTCCAACACGATCAACATAGAACCACAGAAACCGATATATGAACGAATAGAGTTCTCAAAACGACACACCAATCACATACAGTGGATCTCAACGAAACACAACCGACTGGTGAACATTCCCCTCGGCATACGAATAACCAATCGCAAATCGATGAACATACCAATCATAAGTGGAGTGGGAATGACCACTCGATATCCAAAACAACCAGTATGGGGTCACCATCCCCAAATCTACACTTACAAAGAAATCATTCAGAAATCGCTATGGTACAAATCGCTACTACCATACCAATGGAATTACATAGCACATATGCCCCGATTTCGCAAAATCCAAATTTCCAAAATTACATCCTGTGCAAGAATCTACAACACGCAGCATATTGCTCTTATATCAACCGATCATCTCTGGATAACCAAACTATCATACTAGAGTTCGGATCCCTTTCCATAGTCCCATACTGATGTATCATCCAGTTTGTGAGTTACACTCATAACTTCACCACAATATGCACTATGCACTAAATGCGTATGTATATCAGTCACATTTTCAAAACCAATTTGAAATCACATAGTCTCGTCAAGAAGACAAATTTTCGAAAGTTCTTTCAAAAATTTCAAAGCTCAAAATATAAAATTTGGTAAGACCACAAAATCAATTTTCGAAAAATTAAACTGGCTCGCTAATGCCAAGTACTCGATAATAGTGTCCTTCGAATCCACACGATTTCGAAGTTTTCAAATGAAAACTATGCAAATGATTGACCACCTCCATACTCTTGTATACCAATTCGGTTCGTCACTAATATCCACTGATATTCCATCGGAAAACTACACGATATAGTTCCAAAATCTCAATATATAAACTCCGACCAAAAACTCCTTTTTTCTACATATAAGTCGCAACGTCAACCATTAACCCATCCTGGATTACCTCAACCATGCTATGACAAAACATTGAAATATCAACAAGTCAAACATAGAGAAAGACTTCCCGAGAAGTTTCATTTGAACAAGTAAACAAAAACCTCAAAAAGCAAAAACGAAATAGATAAACGATTGATAAAGTGTTTTGCAGATCTCGGGAGTTTTAAGAAAACAGAAAAAGCCTTCTTTTGAAACATTAGGGTCTCAGCCCGTATCTTGGCCCGCATTACAAGAAGTTTAAAACTTATAAAACTCTTTTTGAACTCCCAGTCCTGAGTTACAAAACTATTTCAAAGTCAATTGGGTCTCGGCCCAAAAATCATTTCCAATAAAACATCCGTGAAACATTCATTTTGAAAAGTATCATTTTCAAATGCTCAAAAGCAGTTTCATATATTTCAAAATGACTTAACATGACTATATGTTCTTCTCAACAATCCACATTCCTTCTCCCGATTACACAACTCCGTTTCCAGAATTTAACCAATTTCCAAAATCATAACTTCTCAAGATCATCAATCATGTCCCAACTCTGTCACCTTATACTGTAACGCATAATATTTGCTGAATCTCAAAGCATATCAACTTAGAACGACAATAAATCTAAATATAATTTAAGAATCCAAATACTTACAGATCGTGAAGCAGACGATTCCCCATGATACTGGCACATGTCTCGACTCAAGAAAATACTCGACATAGATATTTTCAAAACACACATTTTGCAAACTCAGTTCCACTCGAGAACACAACTGAGATCTATCTGAAGAAACACGTTCACACCATTTGGAAAAGTTACAACAATCCCAGTACCACACTGGTAAATCACATAACGCACAAGCCCGAGTGAACAACAAAAACCCAGAGCTCAAACACTTGTCAACCGACAATTAGAATAACACGATAAAAGCACGACCCAACTCGACCCGACTACCTAGGTTTTCACAACCTAAGCTCCGATACCATATTCTGTAACACCCCCAGAGCCGACCGGGAATATTACAGTGCCGTGGGCCCCGAGATGGAACCCACAAGGCCGAAGGATATTTTCAAAACATTTACAAAAGCCCAAGAGGCTAACAATGGTACTATCTTTTAAAAACATTCGAAGACTTTATAAAAGTCGTTTATCAAAACCGTCGTAATATCTCATTTGAAACCACAAGGCCCAAAATGCTAAAACTCAACAGTTTAAAAACATACATTAAGCTATCGCTTACACGTACCGACAGAACAAATTTAGAAAACGATTTCCAAAGTAACCTAAGTCACCAGATACCAATAGGTCATTTTAAAAATACTCACGCCGCGAAAAAAGACCAACAATTAAAGTACTCTAGCAGCGGAATACAAGAACTGATCGGGAAACTCAATACACAAACACATGCCCTTGCCAGTATCCTCCAGGAAGTTCATCTCTCCGCAACCGCTACAAGCTTGATAATCCAAGAACCTAAAAAGAAAGCCCACGACGGGGTCAGCCATAATATCCAACATTGATAACCATCACATCTCGTCAATAATTACATATCAATGGAAATACTAAGTAAGAATACGACCAATGTAATCTTACCGTCGTAACTTTACGAAAATCCACGATTCGTACCCTTAACAACACATTAAGATAATACCGAAATATCTATACGGTATCTCAACAATACTCCAGGTTCTCAAAACATTATCATAACTCGCGATACAGAAATTATACCAACTCTGGCCAATTCAATCCATCGGATAACGTCGACAATTCCAATACGATAATTGATTGTCCTTCAAAGACAAGTACCAAGGAAATACGGAACATACCTCAAGGCCCGAAATACCATTACCATCACATCAGTCTAATCCGATATCAGATCAACAAAACATACGGGCATGGTCCTAACACAAGACCTACAAATGCATACTCATATGACAACGTCAATATGATCACAACAATAACGACAATATATACTTATTGAAATCCGATGATCCAGACACAAAGATAGATCCCAAGATGACCCTGAAAGATCAACACGAGGTAGATAACCCATAATATACATATGCACAACAACAACACATGGGTACTCCGATGATCCAGCATTCACTGCCTAGATCCCAAGATGATCCCGTCGGACCAACACGAAGTGGAAAACCCGTCCAATGATCCAGCGCATGCTAGCATAGATCCCAAGATGATCCCGTCAGATCAATGCGAGGTGGACATACGACAACAATGCGCGAATGCATATTAACAACAATACACAAATGCATGACAACAATAATACACAATGTATCACAACATGATTGACACAAAATGACAAAAATGATTAGAGTATTTCCCCAAGTATTTCGAGAGATATCTCGACGACTGAACCATCACGAACCATTATCCTCAATACTCGACGGTCCAAAATATCACAGATTGCAGATAATTCATATCTTCGTCTTTAACACAATGTATCCTCGATACCAAGTATACCAACAACAAATGTAAATCATATACATTATGATTTAATTCTCAAACCTAGAATACAACTTAAAATCCCAAATATCCTGTGATTACGATTATAAACATTACTATACGAATTATGAACGAATGAAATGGAAATCATTCATTAAATAGTATAAACTGAGCAAGTAATAACTTGCCTCGATACCGATACAATGACGAGGAAGCTGTTACCAAATCCATTGCCGTCATCTACAAGTTCCTTGGTCCCGACCAAATCAATCTACAAACATTCTCGAGCTCGACCGCAACACATGGTTGTAATCATCGATCAATATTCTCAACCTATTATAGTAATCGATCAACAACAAGTTCGATAACAGTCAACAATCGATAAAACCAAATCACAAACCCAACAGCTTGACAATATCTCGATTAAACACTAGTCGGATCAATCCAACTCAAACCAGCACGAATTCATAACCACAACACGAAAATACTGCACTTTCTGCCTTCTTAGCGCACGTTAATCACTTAACGTAGCGTGCGTTAAGTTGCTCCCGTTAGCGCGCGCTAGCCAGTAAGCTTTGCGTGCGCTAATGCTGTACTGATGCATGTTTTTCAGATACCGATCAACATATGGTGATTATCAAGAACACTAAGTGATTCTAAATCATGCTCATAGATATCAAAACAACGAAATCCGATATCCTTTAACATATAAGTGATTATCCAACCCTTAATCCAATTCTTATATTCAAATATCATGTTCTTCCTCAAGTATCAACATCATGAACACCAAGAACCTTAACAACACTTCCCTAAACTAACATTACGGAGATTAATCATCAACATCCGCAAAGGAGAAGAAAGATTCATCAACTTATCTCAAGAAAACGTACTACATAATTCAAACCACATGAATCATATTAATATCATCATACTCCGGTAATCCATATCATAATCATGCTTGTCAACTTGTTTATGTAATAATCATCAACTCAAGAACATCAACATTCAATCCAAGACGAAATCCAAAGATGAAGAGTGATTACCTTTATGAAGGAGTGGATTGATTTCCAAGGTTGAATCCATTTCCAAGAATCACCAATGATTTCAAGAACAAATCTTTAATCCATGATTTCTATCTTTAATCTTGTTAAAGAGGATCATCCCTCAGTGTTTAGGAACTCCAAATGTCCTCCCAAGGTTCTCTCTATCGGGTGAAAGGAAAGAAATGGATGAAATGCTTCATAACACCCGTCTGCCCCTTTTTATAAAGTATATTACTAGCGTGCGCTAAACCTTATGTTTAGCGTGCGCTACGGCCTTAGCGTGCACTAACTGACTTTGTTAGCGTGTCCTATCGCAGTCCAGAGGGTACAGTCTGGCTTCGTACATGCGCTTACGTACATAATGCCCATGCATTAGCGTACATAACTTACACTCTCTAGCGTACGCAAGTCCTTGCATTTAGCGTGCGCTAATATCAGTTGACTCATTTGTCTGCATGCTCCGAAGACTGGTCCACCCGCCGAAAGTGCTGACGAGGATAAGATTCCTTTTTGTCCAATATACCATTAGCGTGCGCTAGCCTTTAGGGTTTAGCGTGCGCTAGTACTACATTACAAACATCTGTTGACTTATGAAAACGTGCGCCGAAAGTGGCCTGGTCCACACGCAGATTCCTTCTGATCTGACTGCATTAGCGTGCGTTATCTTATATCCATAGCGTGCGCTAAACCTGCACGATAGCGTGCGCTACTCATGATTATTAGCGTGCCCTAATAATGTTACACTTAGCCATTTTCAGCTATTCTTGTCCAACCTCTCAACGTACAGAATACGAACATACGGCATACTGAATACATATACTTCTTACATCCAATTGTAGACCAAGTACGACAATTATACCAATACAGATGTCTCGGTCCTTCAATTATTTTACCCATACTGTACATATTCCATGCTGTACAACATAACTCGGATAAAATAACATTAAACAATAGTAAAAGAAATTCCGGATATTATATTGACGAGGCCTTTGGAGTTCGGTACATGATGTGCACTAACGATGTATGTGGCCGGGTACGGTCCGTCGAGGCCTCTAGAGTTTGGTAGATGATGTGTACGAACAGTGTGTGTGGCCCGGGTAAGGTCCGTCGAGGCCTCTGGAGTTCGGTTCATGATGTGTACGAACAATGATCGTATAGCAGTGATTGTTTGGATAACATTTTAAATATGGGTCTCGGACTCATAATGATATCTTATCTAGTGTGTTTTGAAACGAGAATCGGGTTGATGCCCTAATTTTTATGAAATGGTTTTGTAAATTGGGACTCGAGGTCCAAAATAATTTCTGCTTTAAAAATCCCCGAGATGATGTGTACCTTTTTCAAATATCTCTTGCTTGAGTCCGAAATTCTAAAACTTCTCGGGAACATTTTGATAATTGATTTCCATATTAAATTCGTAGTTGCTATTTACTTGTTGCTTTTCGTATTGTATTATACTTGCACTAGTAAAACAGTGGAATTTTACTAACCCTCGAGTAATCGGGGGGTGGATGTCTGTTTTGCGTCCAGGTACATGCAGGTTCAGGGGAGCAGTCACAGGATTGGCACAATAGGATGATGAGCTGCGATATTAATCAAGAGTCGAGAGTTGGTAGAGTTTGGTTGTATTGTTAGAGTTGATTTCGTCTTCCATTGTCTTGTGTTTCAACCCCTGTGTGGGTAATGTTGTTTTAGTCAGTTCTGTTGATGGAGTTGTGTGACCTCATCGGTCTGTGTATTCATGTGTAAGTGACCTTAACGGTCTGTATTATTATATTGTTTGACCCTGGTCGGGCAAGCACTTGGTCGTTTTGTAAGGTATAGCCTGGTAGATCCTCGTAAAAAGGGGTCTACGGCATGTAATATTCCCATATGGTTTTGGGGGTGTTACACAGGGCGTGTACTCCGGCCTGGTGTACGCTGCAATGTACGGCTCCATATAGTTGGTGAACGTCGATGTTTAACCTGATGCGTGTTCAAGGGGTGGCTCTTGCGGGAGTGAAATCCGACGCGGTGACATGTACAAGGGGCGGCCAACATAGTGGAGTGAACGCCGGTGCCCAGGTGATGCAATGGAGGCGCCTGGCAGGCTTATTGGTAACGGATATTTGAGTGACAGCTAAGACCCCGTTACCGAATGATTTTCGTAATTCAATGTTCTTTCAACTCGTTTTAAATATTGGTCTCGAGGTAGACCGAGATTTGTGTTTCCAAAAGTTTGTCTCAACTTGTTTTAAGCGTTGGTATCAGTGTTAATTAACCAAGGATATTTGACGAGATCTCCGAGGGTTAATTAACCAAGGGTCTTGAGCAGGAAATGTCGAATGAGAGGTTGTATCTTGATTTTGTGGTGTTATTCTGTGTATTAGGTCGAGGACCCTGTGAGATATTGAGATCGTTGATCTTGTGGTGTTATGCTGTGTATTGGGTCGAGGACCCCGTGAGATGTTGTAATGATTCGCTTATCATATTGTCCTATAAATTGGGTTGAAGACCCCGAATAACGTTGAAATGTTTTTCTTGTAAATTGTTTTCCATATGCTGGGTCAAGGACCCGAGATCTTTTGAAGTTATTTTCCAAAAGTATTCCCATTCGATTTTCAAAACCCCAAGATAGCCCGAGTTAATAATTACATTTCCAAACTATCTTATCAAAATACTTTTTCTTTTATAAAAGGGGATTTTCAAACTAGATCTTTTGACTCCTTGGGCTCGTTTAAAGTTTCATTAGTTTTGTGTTCCGTAAAGAGAATATGACTATGTGATTATCTTTCACCTTGTGTATGCGAGTGCTATTCTGTGTTGACTATGGGAATGTTTGGTTTGTGTTAAGGCTTCACGGCTGTCGAGTTTTGTGTTGATATTTTCGAATATCCTGTATGTTATGTACTTGCACTAGCAAAATTCCAGTTTGCTAACCCCCAAGTTTTCGGGGGGTGGGTGCCTGTTATGCGCTCAGGTTTTGGCAGCTCGGAAGCAGTCATGGGATTGGCTTGGAGGGAGATGGAAGACGACGATGCTAATCACACAAGAGTCAGAGTATTTTTCTTTTGTTTCATCTTGGTCGGTATTTTCTCATTTGGTTGAGTATTCACCCTTGCACGGGTGTATTTTTTATTTATTAAATTGAGTTGTCATTCCTTTCTGTGTTCAAGTTTATCAATGTCTTTGAGATGTGAATTTCGTTAGTTTCTAAATTGTTTAATGACCTTGTCGGTCTGTTTTGTAATTAGATTGACCCCGGTCGGCCAATCATTGAGTAGACTATTGGAGTTTAGCCTGGTAGATCCTTGTGAGAAGGGTCTACGGCATGTGACATTCCCGGTCGTATTTTGGGGGTGTTACAATATTGATATGGTCAACATAAATCAAACTGATGAAAGGGGAAGGCAGATATTTCCAGGATCAATAATATTATTTGCAGTCATTGAGATTTGACTTTGATGCATCAAACTTATGGCGTAAGATAATATGTATTTAAGAAATGCAATCTTTCGGTTTTCTTATGCAGAGCATTCATATTGTTGCATTAAAACGTAAGAACATAGCATAACACTACATGAAAGACTTGCCTCTGTGCAATCATCTTTCATATCAGATCTTGAATTTGCTTACATATCAGTGGTGGAATCAAGGCTGCAATACATCTTAACAGAACAAAATTACTGAATTAGTTAGTATTTCTTCAGATCTGGAGGAAATTATAATAAAATATGAAATTAAATTAATCGGCATTTCACTGATTTGAAAACCCTAAATAAAACATAGAAAAATTATTCATAAATTCAAAAACCTAGCAATTTAAAATCATCCTTCAAATGAAATAAACCTAGAGAGAACAAAATTATAGAATTGGTTAGCATATTATCAGATATGAAGGCTACTATTAAGAAATATGAAATATAAATAATAAATTTTTACCGATGGAAAGACTTTGGTACGGGATTTAGGGTTAGGCATGTGTAGTAAATGAAGTCAGTCCACCGACAAGCTGTAAATATATAATAAATTAATAAAAAAATATATTAAATAACCTATAAATAATGTGAATAAAAAAGAACAACATATGATATCAAAATGACTTATTTAAACTATTAAAATTCTGAGATATCATTTGAATAAATAAATCTTTATAGACATTATTAATAATAAAGGAAATTAATTAAATATTCTTTTGACATTTTAAAATTTTAATATCTTATTATTATTAAAATTCATGTGCATGTTTTTATGATCTTGGGGATCCTAATTCGAAATGTAATTATTGTGGTACTACTTTTTGGTGCGATGAGAGATTGGAGAAACGTACTGAATGTACTGATTCTTCCATTTATTCTTTGTGTTGTACTCATGGTCAAATTTATTATTTATTTGTAATGGCGCATTATTAATATTTTTTTCATATCCAGATTTATTTTTCAGTTGTAATATTTTCGGATTTTTGTTTCAGGAAAAATACAATTACCATTCATGAGAGAGCCTCCACAATTGTTCAAAAATTTATTATACGGTACAAACAATTTAAGTAAGTGATTTATTGAGAGCATTCAGATGTATAATACAATGTTTTCCTTCACGTCAATGGGTGGACAAATAGATACGTCATTAAATGATGGAAGATCAACACCAGTGTTTCGATTGAATGGTGAAAATTATCATTTGATGGGCACTTTGTTACCAGCCAGAAACTCTGAAGCAATGTTTGCTCAGTTATATATTTACCATACCTAAAATGAGATACGTAACGGGATGCGAGTTGTGGGGTAACTTTAACAATTCCTTATAAGAATTCTATTACTACTTTTTATCAGATAAAGTATTTTTGTGTCTATATTCCTTATTAATTGTTTTTTTAACAGGCAAGAGGATCATGAGGGGGGATGATGATATTGTTAAAATAATTAAAAAAAATTCTTGATGTAAATAATTTACTTGTGTGTTGGTTTCGTTTCTTTGGATAACGGTTACGGGATGATACGACTATTGACCTTAAATTGAAGTTGGTTTGTCGTAGAAATTCTGATGGATGATGCTATAATTTGCTGCAAGTTTCTGAGGTAGCTGCTTTAATTGTTGGAGATATACATGAGCTTCCCGGAAGTAGAGATATTATTGTAGAGAGTCGATTGGGACGGCTGAGGCGTATAAGTGAGTTGCATGTGCTTATTTGCCTTTGCAATATCCGCTACTTTTTTTATGTGGAGAAGATGGTTTTAGAGATGACGTTCCCCATTGCCAAACTATGAAGATTAAGGCACGCACTCAGAAAAATGTGACCTTGCGAGAGTATTTTGTTTATAGTTTACAAGAAAGAACTGATGAATCACCTCATATCTTATTTTCATGACGTTTGTTCCAACAGTTTCTGGTGAAATAACCAATAATCAACAGACAAATAAACCCGGCCGAAGCATCACTCTGCACCCTCATCGTCATGCAGCTCCAGTGGTTGTTTTTCCGCTCTCCTGGATCCTGAACATAAACACAATGTTCACCCCCGAAGGGGTTAGCACAACGATGCTAGTACAAGTACCACAACATATTATTCATATCTCACGAAGAATAATAACGTAAACGACAAAAATACCAACGAGTCTTCTCCTACGAGAAACTCATAAATGACATACATAACTGATAATCACAACATGATATCATAACATACACATGGTAATTCCGTCGATCCAGCGTTCACTGCCTAGAACCAACGATGATCCCGTCAGACCAACCCGTGGTAGAAAAACCCGTCCGATGATCCAGCGCACGCTAGCATAGATCCCCCGATGATCCCATCGGACCAACACGAGGTGTACATACAACAATGACATACATGCACGACAATATGTATAACATCAATACATAAAACAATTAAGGTACTTGCCTCGATTTGAAGACAAGAACAATACTTCCACGAAAACGAACACTCGAAGGTCATCCTCCTCAATCAATCATGTAACAAGATCAAACCTTAACAAAAGAAATGATATAGGATTTATCTCACGTCGTACGAATGTTTAACAATTCGATTTACGGCCAAAAGTTCATAATATGTAATCTGCCTAAACTGTTTAGCGCACGCTAAGTACTCTGTGTAGCGTGCGTTAAGTCTGCTCGATAGCGCATGCAACCAACAAAGCCTAGCGTACGCTAACTATGCATGGTCAGTACTTCACTGATCAGTCGACTGACTCGTCTGATGGCCTAGCGTACGTTACGTACCAAACGTAGCGTACGCTAACTCGTGCTCGATAGCGCACGTTAATCTTCATAGCTTAGCGTGCGCTATCTGTGCATGGCAGTTCACTGCTGGGCAGTAAACTGTTCTCATCATGATCAAACCAATGAAATCTTCCATGATAATTCATGTTACCTCCATGAATATCATGTTCACACGATTATGAATGATTTTACGGATAACAACAACTTTGGATTCAGGGATATGTATACCATTATAAAACCATATTCCATTTCGACTACAAATCTTCACAGTACAATTCAAAAGGCTTAACGGTTGATATCGACACCTTTATATCAATCAAAATTATCATGCTGAAGTTGTTTAACATTCCATCTATACTAGATAAATCCTTCCATGATCAATCCTTTAGATTCATCTAACAATAATGATGTTAAAGTCAAGTCCATGATTGCTATGAAGTCATCTACTAGATTTGGATTACCAAAGATAGAAGCTTCCTCTACTTGTTCATGTAATAAGATTCGAATCATGATGTTCATAATCAAGGTACTTGAGGCATAACCATCTCTATATTCTAAACATGATGCATGTTGAGTAATTCATTAATGAAAAATCAATATCTTGCTAACATGATCATCTAATTCTTTAGAATCCAACTCTAAGTCTGGAGATAGGTTGAACATACCTTAATATGATGAAAATCACTGAACCGTAAGGTAGAATCGGACTCCGGTTGGTTGTATGCCACTTCAAGGTGCTATTCCACTTCAATGATCACTCACAAGTGATAACCAATATACAAAGACCAACAAGATGTGTTCTAAGTGTGTAGAAGGATTATTATAGCTCTCTGGCCTCTTAAGAATGAAGAATGGACGAATGAAATGTAAGCCAAAACGGGTTGTTGTCCCATTTATAATATTCTGCATTTTAACAAATTAGCGCACGCTACTAAGCTTTCCTTAGCGCGCTAATAAGAGTTGACTTGGCTGTCCGAGTTCGTCGCGGGAATCTTATCCGGACCCATGTCATTTGGCGCATGTGTTAGCCGTCCGCTCAATAATTGAGTTCTTAGCGCACGCAACTCCTACATGCATAGCGTGCGCTAGTAGTAGCCCGATAGCGCACATTAAGCTACATTCTTAGCGTGCGCTATCACGAGTTTGCATGAGAAATTTTGCATGTTGTTATACTTATGTACAAAGATATCAATGCAAGAAATATCATACTCCAATAATCAAAACCACAAATCCGAATAATACAGGGTCTTAATACAGATGAAATACACCGTAATAAATCCGGATATTACATGCTGAGGGCGCTGGATCATCGGATTTCCATTGAGTATATATTGTTGTTATTTTTGTGAACATATTGACGTTATCATATGAGTATGCATTTATAGGTCTTGTGTTAGGACCATGTTCGTATCTTGTGTTGATCGATCTTGGATTAGACCGATGTGATTTAAATCGTGGCATTTCGTACATTGAGGTATGTTCCGTATTTTCCTTCTTGGTTCTTGTCCTGGGATGGACAATCGATTATCGTGTTGATAGTTGTTGATGTTATCCGATGGATTGAATTGGCGAGAGTTGGTATATTTAGTATCAGCGAGTTATGATGATGTTTTGAGAATCTTGGGTATTGCTTGAGGTACCGTATGGATATTATGTTTGAGTTAATCGAGATTACGAGATGTGAAATGTGATAATGGTTACTTTGATGGGAATTATTATGAGTTTGGTAAAGTTATGACGATAAGATTACATTGGTCGTATTCTTATTTTGTATTCTCATTGGTACGTAATTATTGATGTGATGTGACGGTTATCATTATTGAGTATTATGGCTAACCCCGTCGTGGGCTTTATTTTTAGGATATTAGATATCAAGCTTGAAGCGGTCATGAATAGATGAGCTTCCCGGAGGATACTGGATATGGCATGTGTTTGTGAATTAAGTATTATGATTTGATGTTGTATTCCGCTGCTAGAGTGTTTTTAATTATTTGTCCTTTCCGCTGCGTGAGTATTCTTATATGCCCTTTATTTTTTGGCAACTTGAGTTACTTTGGAAAATCGTTTTCTAAACTATTGAGTTTCAGCTGTTTGGCCTTGTCCTTGCAAATGAGACTTTACGACGGTTTTGATAAACGTGTTTTATAAAGTCTTCGAGTGTTTTTAATAGATAATACCATCGTTAGCCTCTTGAGCATTTGTAAATATTTGCGAAAATGTATTTTAGCCTTGTGCGTTCCGTCTCGGGGCCCACGGCGCTATAATATTCCTGGATGGCTCTGGGGATGTTACACGTGGATGTGAATGCTATGATGATATAAGGACATTTAAAGGTATTTTTTATCAGACATTTAGAGATGCATGTTTTGCTCGTGGATTGCTAGATGATGACAAAGAGTATATTGATGCTATAATTGAAGAAAGTTCTTGGGGATCAGAAAATATGCTGAGATCATTGTTTGTCACTTTGTTGACTTCAGATTCTATATCACGTCCGGAATTTATTTGGGATAAGTGTTGGAGTTATTTATCTGCTGATATTCAATTCAAATATAGAATGAAATTGAGGCGCGAAGGTATCTATTTTAGATATTTTTTTCCATTATTACTACCTAAATCATTCTTCTCTTTTATGTTGTTATTTTTTATTACCTATTTGAAACATACGGAGGATCAAATTAAGAATTTGTGTTTGCGTGAAATTGAGAATACAATGCAACAAATAGGTAGATCACTTGAAGAATACCTGACTTTGCCATATCCGGATAATATTGATGTTGTTTCTTTTAGCAATCAATTAATAGTTGCGGAGCTTTCGTACGATAGAGATGCACTTGCAGTTGAATATGATAGGTTTGTAAGCCCGTTAAATAGTGAGCAGCGTATTGTGTACAATACTATTATGAGAGCTGTTGATAGCCAACGTGGGGGAGTCTTCGTTTTGTATGGTGCTGGTTGGACTGATAAACCTTTTGTTTGGAAGACACTTTCGGCCGCTGTTCGTTCGAGAGGAGGTATTGTATTGAATGTTGCGTCCAGTGGCATAGCTTTGTTGCTATTACTGAGCAGCCGGATAGCTCATTTTAGATTTTCAATTCCTTTAAATTTGAATGAGATTTCCACCTGCAATATAAAGCAACCAAGCGCTCTCGCTGAACTCATTATAAAGACGGATCTTATCATATGGCATGAGACTCCGATGATGAATAGGTATGTTTTCATTTTTAATAAAGTTATAATATAATTACATTTGATTAAGATATTTTTTTCTATTAATAATATTTTTGCATTTCATTGTAGTATTTTTATTTTTTTTACAGATTTTCTTTTGAGGCTCTTGATCGTAGTTTGCGTGATATCATGCGCAGTCAAAGACCCAAAGCATATAATGAGCCATTTGGGGGTAAGGTAATTGTATTCGGAGGAGATTTTCGTCAGATATTGCCCGTAATTCGTAAGGGTACTAGACAAGATATCGTACATGCTACAATTAATTGATCGGCTATTTGGTGTAGTTGCAAGGTTTTGCGCCTAACAAAGAACTTGAGGCTTCAGAGTTTGCATAATGCATATGATGCAGATAGTTTAATAATATTCTCACATTGGATGACATCCATAGGTGATGGAACATTGGGTGGTGACAATGATGGAGAGGTTGAGGTTGAGATTCCCAATGACCTTTTGATAACTGAATCTAATGACTATATTCGTTCCATTGTGGATGCAACTTATCCTTCATTTTGGGATCATAATGGAGATTTATCGTATTTGCAAGGAACGGCAATTTTGGCACCTACTTTAGACGAAGTTGATCGTATTAATCAGTATATGGTGTCCATGCATGATACATAGGACAAAATTTATTTCAGTGCAGATTTAATTGCTACTACGGGTATAGGAACAAGTGCATTTGAGCAAATGCATTATGTAGAATATTTGAATAGCATAAAGTGTTAAGGGTGCCGAACCATCAATTGAAATTAAAGGTCTGTATTACGGATTATATACTTTTAGTTTTAGAAAATAATTTTATTTTTTATAAATATGTTTTATTTATAGCATCGAAAACAAATTGTTATTTTTCCTGTAGGTTGGTGTTCCGGTAACGTTGTTGCAAAATATTGATCATATATCTAGTCTATGTAATGGAACAAGATTAGTTATGACAAAGTTGGGATCTTATGTTCTTGAAGCAAGAGTATTGGAGGGAAGTAATGCAGGGCATACCGTTTACATTCCTAGATTGACTCTTACTCCATCTGATGCAAGATTGCCTTTTCGTTTCCAAAGGAGACAGTTTCCTCTTATGGTTTCTTATGCTATGACGATAAATAAAAGTCAGGGACAAACTTTTGACCGTAAATCGAATTGTTAAACATTCATACGACGTGAGATAAATCCTATATCATTTCTTTTGTTAAGGTTTGGTCTCGTTACGTGATTGATTGAGGAGGACGATCTTCGAGTGTTCATTTTCGTGGAAGTGTTGTTATTGTCTTCAAATCGAGGCAAGTACCTTATTTGTTTTATGTATTGTTGTTATACATATTGTCGTGCATGTATGTCGTTGTTGTATGTCCACCTCGTGTTGGTCCGACGGGATCATCGGGGGATCTATGCTAGCGTCTTACTGGATCATCGGACGGGTTTTTCCACCACGGGTTGGTCAGCGGGATCATCGTGGGTTCTAGGCGATGAAGCAGCTGGATTGATGGAATTACCATGTGTATGTATTGATATCATATTGTGATTATCAGTTGTGTATGTTATGTTGGAGTTTCTCGTAGGAGAAGACTCGTTGGTATTTTGTCGTTTACGTTATTATTATTCTTCGTGAGATATGAATAATATGTTGTGGTACTTGTACTAGCATCGTTGTGCAAACCCCTTCGGGGGTGAACATTTTGTTTGTGTTCAGGATCCAGGAGAGCCGGGACACAACCACTGGGCGTATGACGACGAGGGTGCAGAGTGATGTCTCGACCGGGTTTATTTATCTGTTGTTTATTCATTATTTCAATAAGTACTCGAGTACGAAGTCTTTTGTGATGATTTGAAATTGGTGATGTATTATTGAGTTCTGTTGAACAATTGTACTATTTCTGTAATGGGTCAGAACTGTTGTACCGTAATTCCGTTATTTCCATTCGTTAGTACCTTTTTATGTCTGTTCAACTCTTCAGCCTTGTAAATCCTTATGTTAAGGATTTACGGCGCTGTAATATTCCTGAATATATCGGGGGTGTTACAGAATATGGTATCGGAGCTAAGATTATGGATATCTTGGCCGTTGGGTTAAAATAGGGGTCATTTATGTCTTTTGGGGTAACCGGCCGTAAATGACATCACTGCACTGCCTACGTCTTCATGCGAACAGTGGTTGTAAGTTCCTAAACTCTATCTTGTTCTTTACATGATGTGTCTCTTTATACTCGAATATTAGAACGATGTTGTTTCCTGTATGTTGAGTATTTATGCTTACGATATGTTGAGAGGCGGACGTGGGCGTGGTCGCGGTCGTGGGCCGGACGAAGAAATGCCGAAAGGAAGCGTCGCCTTCTAACCGGGCCGATCATAGCTCGGGCGAGCCGCAACAATCTATTAATAATGAACCGAGATCTGCTGTAAGAGAGATCCTTCGTCAAGTGGTGAACCAGATGACTCAGTTCGCCCAGGTCGTGGACCGAATGCAAGTGGCGGTGGGACTACAGCAGGGAGAGAGACAGCAAGGGATCCCAGACATGGGAAATCGAGGTGACCGATGGCTGCAAGAGGTGGCGAAGATGCAACCACCCAAATTCGACGGTATTTCTGGGACTCCCACCTGGGATCATTGGTTGAAAGAACTGGAGAAAATCTTTGCCGGAATCAAGCGCCCGGGCAATAGGAGAGCCTCTATCGCTCAATATTTTCTGATAGGGGAAGCGTCCGAATGGTGGGAAGCCATCCGGCCTGTAGACCATGATGCCGATTGGACAGAGTTTAGATTGATGATGGAAGCTTAGTATTGCCCTCGTCCTGTGAGGGAAGCCAAAGTTCGGGAGTTTTTCTCCGCTCAGCCTTCTGATGTGTCAGTATCCCAGGCGATCAAGACGTTTAACCAACAGCTAGCATTTGTTCGACATCTGGTCAGAACAGATGCAGAAATGATGTTCCATTTCGATATGAGGATGAAACCAGAAGTTCAGAGGTACATGTCCGGATTCGAATGTACCACACTCCGCCAATACCAGGATAAGGCATTGGCATATGAGATCAAGGAAGCAGCCATGGAGAAATTTGCGGAAACCAAGAAAGCGAAAGTCTCGGTACTTTTACGAGCACAAGAAACGTGGGCCCGTAAGGCCCAGTCATCTTTTCACTCTTTCAAGAAACCTCTGCACCCGACTAGGAGCGGAAAGAACTTGAGCGACATCAACTATTACCGATGTTACCAGAAATGCTTTAACTGCGCCCATACGGGGCACTATCGACGGAATTGCCCCTCCCTGCCGTGACTTGTTTTGATTGTGGACGAGAGGGACATCGGGCGGTGTTTTGTGAAGAGGCTGCAAAGTCTTTTAGAGCCCGTACACCACACGGCCCGATCCGAAGGAGGCCGGTATTCCACGAGGCGCAGAAAGTGTTCGGATGCCTCGGGATTATGGCCGCGGGCGAGGCGAGAGGACAATGGGATCAAAAGGGACATCGAGTGCGGATCTGCTCCCCACGTGCATGCGAGATGAGGAGGACAGGCGATCGGAGATCTTCTGTCGCATCGTGCTTGTCCAGATCCTTTCCCGGCCCGATTAAGCGTTTTATTCGATACAGGAGCTACACATTCTTTCATATCTTTGTCTTGTGTAAATCGTTTGAATATTTCCGGTTTTCATGCTTGTGAACCTTATGTTGTTGGGTTACCGAGTAGAGAGAGGATTGTCGGAAATTTAGAAACTAGAAATTTCCCTGTATCATTTGGAAGCAGAGAGTGGCTCTCAAATCTGATCGTGATAGAAATGCAAGGAGACGACCTGATACTCGGAGACGATTGGCTTAATCGATATGGAGCAATTGTGAACTACCGAAGGAGGAATATCTCGCTGATCGCTGACGATGGTTCCGAGATACTGTTCGAAGGATGGAAACCAGGAAGCTCAGGAAAATTGATCAAGGCGATGAAAGCCGTCAAATTGTTGAAACAGGGCTGTACCGGGTACTGGTGTTATGCAATGAAGAAAGAAGACGAAATTGTGGAACTTTCATCCATTCCTGTTGTGAACGAATTTCCAGATGTGTTTCCTGACGAACTACCTGGACTACCTCCACGAAGGGATGTGGAATTTACCATTGAGCTGGAACCCGGAGCTACACCAATTTCTAAGGCGCCGTATCGTATGGCACCTACTGAGATGTACTGATCAAGAAACAGCTGGAAGAGTTACTGGACAAGGGCTATATTCAGCCAAGCGTTTCGCCCAGGGGAGCGCCAGTTCTTTTTGTCCGAAAGAAGGATGGGTCGCTCCGACTATGCATTGATTATCGAGAGCTGAACAAAATGACGATTAAGAACAAATACCCGTTACCACGGATTGATGATCTGTTTGACCAGCTGCAAGGGGAAACGGTATTTTCGAAGATCGATCTGAGATCAGGATACCATCAGCTGAGGATTAAGGAATCTGATGTTCCGAAATCAGCATTCAGAACTCGCTACGGGCATTATGAGTTTGTAGTGATGCCGTTTGGTCTCACTAACGCACCTGCTGTATTTATGCAATTGATGAACCGTGCGTTCATTGAATTTTTGGATAAATTTTTGGTCGTGTTTATTGATGACATTCTGGTGTATTCTAAGAGTCCGGAAGAACATGCACAGCATTTGCGGATTGTATTGGAACTTTTGAGAAACGAAAAATTGTACGCCAAACTTTCTAAGTGTGAATTCTGGCTAAAGGAAGTAATGTTCCTCGGCCATGTGGTGTCAGCTGAATGAGTCCGAGTAGATCCTCAGAAGATCAGAGCAATTATGGATTGGGAGCCTCCAAAGAACGTGAAAGAAGTCCGAAGCTTCTTAGGACTTGCTGGATATTATCGTCGATTCGTGGAAGGGTTTTCTAAAATTTCCCACCCACTTACTCGACTTCTGCAGAAAACTCAAAAGTTTGAGTGGAACGAGTCGTGTCAGATTAGTTTTGATGAGTTAAAGAAGAAATTGACGACAGCACCGATTCTATCACTTCCGAGGAACTGGAGGATTCATAGTTTACTGATGATGCTTCAAACCAAGGACTTGGGTGCGTGTTGATGCGAATGATAAGGTGATCGCTTATGCGTCACGACAATCGAAACCTTATGAAGTGAATTACCCGACACATGATTTGGAGCTAGCGGCGGTAGTTTTTGCTTTGAAGATCTGGAGGCATTATCTCATGCGGGACTCACCATCGGATCTTTACGGATCATAAGAGTCTCAAGTACATATTCGATCGAGAAAAGAGTTGAACATGCGGCAAAGAAGATGGTTGGGCGATTAAGGACTATGACTTGGAAATTTTATATCATCCACGCAAAGCGAATGTAGTGGCCGATGCACTTAGCCGCAACTGTCTCTATTCGAGATCTGGAGACGCCGGACCTCCCAACTTAGCCTTCGGCGAGAGATGATTCGTGAAGGAATTGAGGTATGGTTACAAAGAGTCCAAGGACAAGCGTGCGTGATGGAGATAACTTCATCTTTAACCGAAGAAATCAAATCTAGGCAGAGATGATCCTCGATGATTCGGTTACATGATGAAGTGATCAAAGGAAAGGCCCCGGATTCATAATTCATGACGATGGAGTTTTGAGATTTGAACCGACTCGAGTTCCCGATGTTGATGTTAAAGCAGACGATTATGAAGGAAGCTCATAGTTCGCCCTATTCTATCCACCCGGGCACCAGTAAAATGTATAAGGATTTGAAGCAGAATTTCTGGTGGGGCAACATGAAGAAAGACGTGGCGGACTATGTTTCGAAATGTTTGACTTGTCAGCAGGTTAAGATCGAGCATCAACGGCCTGCTGGAATGTTGAAGCCACTCCCGATTCCTGAATGGAAGTGGGAGGACATATCGATGGACTTTATCACTAATATGCCGAAAACCAGGACATGAATGAACATGATTTGGGTGATAGTTGATCGTTTAACCAAATTAGCTCATTTTCTAGGCATTAAGGATACGTGGGGACCAGATAGGTTGGCACGAATATTTATTTTGGAGATAGTTCGATTGCATGGTACGCCGAAGACCATTGTTTCTGATCGAGACGGCCGTTTTGTGTCTCACTTTTGGAAGGCAGTTCATAAAGCCTTGGGGACCGAACTGAACTTCAAGATCTGACTTATCACCGCGGTGACGGACAATCTGAGAGAACTATACAAACGGTGGAAGACATGCTAAGGGCCTGTGCCTTAGATTGGTCAAACGATTGGGAAGTTCATCTACCGTTGATTGAATTTACCTACAACAATAGTTGGCATGCTTCCATTAAGATGGCACCGTTTGAGGCATTATACGGGAGAAGGTGCAGATCGCCCCTATGCTGGGACGATTCATCGGACTTGATCGGAACAGAACCAGAGTTGATCGAGCAGACTCGAGAGAAGATAGCCTTGATTCGCGAAAGGCTGTTGACCGCCCAGAGTCGCCAGAAATCCTATGCGGACGTACGCCTCCGCCCATTGGAGTTCAGTACTAGAGATCACGTACTTTTGAAGGTTTCTCCTACTCGGGGAATCTTTCGTTTCGGAAGGAAAGGAAAGCTGTGTCCGAGATATATCGGACCATTTGAGATCCTCGAGAGAGTTGGGGAGTTGGCATACAGATTGGCATTGCCGCCGTCATTGTGCCATGTTCATAACGTGTTCCACGTATCCCAGTTACGGAGGTATATACCAGATCCCAGTCATATCATTGATTTCGGCGAGATCGAAGTCGAGCAGGATGGAACGTTTGAAGAAAGACCGGTTAAGATACTCGAGAGTCGAGTTAAGCAACTGAGGAACAAACCAATCGTTTTGATCAAAGTTCAGTGGTCACGTCACGGAATGGAAGAAGCCACCTGGGAAACGGAAGCTGATATGAAGTCTAGATATCCCGAGTTATTTTCATCTTGAGTTTCGGGACGAAACTCCTTTTTAGTAGGAGAGTATGTAATATCCGGATTTATTACGGTGTATTTCATCTGTATTCAAACCCTGTATTATTCGGATTGGTGGTTTTGATTATTGGAGTATGATATTTCGTGCATTGATATCATTGTACATAAGTATAGGATCATGCAAAATTGCTCAAGCAACCTCGTGATAGCGCACGCTAAGAATGTATCTTAACGCGCGCTATCGGGCTATTATTAGCGCACGCTATGCAGATAGGAGTTGCGTGCGCTAAGGACTCAATTATTGAGCGGGACAGCTAGCACATGCGCCAACCGGGACATGGGTCCGGATAAGATTCCCGCGGACGCACCCGGACAATTCTGAAGTCAACCATTATTAGCGCACGCTAAGGAATGCTTAGTAGCGTGCGCTAACTTGTCAATAATGCAGAATATTATAAATGGGACAACAACCGTTTTGGCTTTCATTTCTTTCGCCCTTTCTTCATCCTTGAGAGTTCAGAGAGCTGTAGTAATACTTCTATACACTTAGAACACATCTTGTTGGTGTTTACATATTGGTTATCACTTGGGAATGTTTATGGAAGTGGAATAGCACCTTGGAGTGGCATACAACCAACCGGAGTTGGATTCTACCATACGGTTCAGTGATTTTCATCATATTAAGGTATGTTCAATCTATTTCAGGACCTAGAGTTGGATTCTGACGTTTTGGATGATCATGTTAACAAGATATGGATTTTCATAGATGAATTATCCAAGTATATCATGTTTGGAATAGTGAGATGAATAAGCCTTAAGTACCTTGATTATAATCATCATGATTCGAATCTTATTACACTGAGTATGTGAAGAGAAGCTTCTATCATTGGTAATTCGAATCTAGTAGATGACTTCATAATAATCATGGACTTGACTTTAACAAATCATTATTGTTGGATAAATCTAAAGGATTGATCATGGAAAGATTTATCTAATATAGATGAAACGTTTAACAACTTCAGCATGATAATATGGATTGATATAGAGGTGTTGATATCAACCGTTAAACTTTTCGGATCGTCATATGAAGAATTGTAGTCGGAATAGAATATGGTTTTATATTGGTATGCATAACCTTGAATTCGAAGTTGTCTTTATTCGTAAAATCATTCATAAGGGTATGAACATGGTATTCATGGAAGTAACATGAATTATCACGCAAGATTTCATTGTTTCAATCATGGCAGAACAGTTTCTGCTCGTGAAAGCGCCATGCAGAG
The DNA here is from genome assembly GCA_033398695.1 of Orobanche coerulescens. NCBI lineage: Eukaryota > Viridiplantae > Streptophyta > Magnoliopsida > Lamiales > Orobanchaceae > Orobanche > Orobanche coerulescens. Next base: position 131,864,338 of record CM065809.1, read on the forward strand.
ATAGCGCACGCTATGCTATGGAGTTTAACGTGCACTATCGAGCACGAGTTAGCGTGCGCTACATTTGGTACGTAACGTACGCTAGACCATCAGGCGAGTCAGTTGGCTGGTCAGTGAAGTACTGACCATGCATAGTTAGCGTACGCTAGTCTTTGTTGTTTGCGTGCGCTATCGGGCAGACTTAACGCACGCTACACAGAGTACTTAGCGTGCGCTAAGCTGTTCGGGCAGATTGCACTTTATAAACTTTTGACCGTAAATCGAATTGTTAAACATTCATACGACGTGAGATAAATCCTATATCATTTCTTTGGTTAAGGTTTGGTCTCGTTACGTGATTGATTGAGGAGGACGATCTTCGAGTGTTCATTTTCGTGGAAGTGTTGTTATTGTCTTCAAATCGAGGCAAGTACCTTATTTGTTTTATGTATTGTTGTTATACATATTGTCGTGCATGTATGTCGTTGTTGTATGTCCACCTCGTGTTGGTCCGACGGGATCATCGGGGGATCTATGCTAGCGTGCGCTGGATCATCGGACGGGTTTTTCCACCACGGGTTGGTCTGACGGGATCATCGTGGGTTCTAGGCAGTGAACGCTTGATCGATGGAATTACCATGTGTATGTATTGATATCATATTGTGATTATCAGTTGTGTATGTTATGTTGGAGTTTCTCGTAGGAGAAGACTCGTTGGTATTTTGTCGTTTACGTTATTATTATTCTTCGTGAGATATGAATAATATGTTGTGGTACTTGTACTAGCATCGTTATGCTAACCCCTTCGGGGGTGAATATTTTGTTTGTGTTCAGGATCCAGGAGAGCGGGGAAACAACCACTGGAACTGTATGACGACGAGGGTGCAGAGTGATGTCTCGACCGGGTTTATTTATCTGTTGTTTATTCGTTATTTCAATAAGTACTCGAGTACGAAGTCTTTTGTGATGATTTGAAATTGGTGATGTATTATTGAGTTCTGTTGAACAATTGTACTATTTCTGTAATGGGTCAGAACTGTTGTACCGTAATTCCGTTATTTCCATTCGTTAGTACCTTTTTATGTCTGTTCAATTCTTCAGCCTTGTAAATCCTTATGTTAAGGATTTACGGCGCTGTAATATTCCTGAATATATCGGGGGTGTTACAGTATCCTACGGGAAGTTTATCTCTCCACGACCGCTACAAGCTTGATAATCCAAGAACCTTAAAAGAAAGCCCACGATGGGGTCAGCCATAATATCCAACAATGATAACCATCACATCTCATCAATAATTACATATCAATGGAAATACTAAGTAAGAATACGACCAATGTAATCTTACCGTCGTAACTTTATGAAAATCCACGATTCGTTCCCTTAACAACACATTAAGATAACACCGAAATATCTGTACGGTATCTCAACAATACTCCAGGTTCTCAAAACATTATCATAACTCGCGATATGGAAATTATACCAATTCTGGCCAATTCGATCCATTGGATAACGTCGACAATTCCAATACGATAATTGATTGTCCTTCAAAGACAAGTACCAAGGAAATACGGAACATACCTCAAGGTCCGAAATACCATTACCATCACGTCAGCCTAATCCGAGATCAGATCAACAAAACATACGGGCATGGTCGTAACACAAGACCTACAAATGCATACTCATATGACAACGTCAATATGATCACAACAATAACGAAAATGTATACTTATGGAAATCCGATGATCCAGCGCACGCAGCATAGATCCCAAGATGACCCTGAAAGATCAACATGATGTGGATAACCCATAATATACATATGCACAACAACAACACATGGGTAATCCGATGATCCAGCGTTCACTGCTTAGATCCCAAGATGATCCCGTCGGACCAACACGAGGTGGAAAACCCGTCTAATGATCCAGCACACGCTAGCATAGATCCCAAGATGATCCCCTCAGATCAACGCGAGGTGGACATACGACAACAATGCGCGAATGCATATTAACAACAATACACAAATGCATGACAACAATAATACACAATGTATCACAACATGATTGACACAAAATGACAAAAATGATTAAAGTATTTCCCCAAGTATTTCGAGAGATATCTCGACGACTGAACCATCACGAACCATTATCCTCAATACTCGACGGTCCAAAATATCACGGATTGCAGATAATTCATATCTTCGTCTTTAACACAATGTATCCTCGATACCAAGTATACCAACAACAAATGTAAATCATATACATTATGATTTAATTCTCAAATCTCGAATACAACTTATAATCCCAAATATCCTGTGATTATGATTATAAACATTGCTATACGAATTATGAATGAATGAAATGGAAATCATTCATTAAATAGTATAAACTGAGCAAGTAATAACTTGCCTCGATACCGATACAATGACGAGGAAGCTGTTACCAAATCCATTGCCGTCATCTACAAGTTCCTCGGTCCCGACCAAAGCAATCTACGAACATTCTCGAGCTCGACCGCAACACAAGGTTGTAATCATCGATCAATATTCTCAACCTATTACAGTAATCGATAGACAACAAGTTCGATAACAGTCAACAATCGATAAAACCAAATCACAAACCCAACGGCTTGACAATATCTCGATTAAACACTAGTCGGATCAATCCAACTCAAACCAGCACGAATTCATAACCACAACACGAAAATACTGCACTTTCTGCCTTCTTAGCGCACGTTAATCACTTAACGTAGCGTGCGTTAAGTTGCTCCCGTTAGCGCGCGCTAGCCAGTAAGATTAGCATGCGCTAATGCTGTACTGATGCATGTTTTTCAGATACCGATCAACATATGGCGATTATCAAGAACACTAAGTGATTCTAAATCATGCTCATAGATATCAAAACAACGAAATCCGATATCCTTTAACATATAAGTGATCATCCAACCCTTAATCCAATTCTTATATTCAAATATCATGTTCTTCCTCAAATATCAACATCATGAACACCAAGAACCTTATCAACACTCCCCTAATCTAACAATACGGAGATTAATCATCAACATCCGCAAAGGAGAAGAAAGATTCATCAACTTATCTCAAGAAAACGAACTACATAATTCTAACCACACGAATCATATTAATATCATCATACTCCGGTAATCCATCTCATAATCATGCTTGTCAACTTGTTTATGTAATAATCATCAACTCAAGAACATCAATATTCAATCCAAAATGAAATCCAAAGATGAAGAGTGATTACATTTATGAAGGAATGGATTGATTTCCAAGGTTGAATCCATTTCCAAGAATCACCAATGATTTCAAGAACAAAGCTTTAATCCATGATTTCCATCTTTAATCTTGTTAAAGAGGATCATCCCTCAGTGTTTAGGAACTCCAAATGTCCTCCCAAGGTTCTCTCTATCGGGTGAAAGGAAAGAAATGGACGAAATGCTTCATAACACCCGTCTGCCCCTTTTTATAAAGTATATTACTAGCGTGCGCTAAACCTTATGTTTAGCATGCGCTACGGCCTTAGCGTGCGCTAACTGACTTTGTTAGCGTACGCTATCGTAGTCCAGAGGCTACAGTCTGGCTTCGTACATGCGCTTACGTACGTAATGCCCATGCATTAGTGTACGTAACTTTTACTCTCTAGCGTACGCAAGTCCTTGCGTTTAGCGTGCGCTAATATCAGTTGAATCGTTTGTTTGCATGCTCCGAAGACTGGTCCAACCGCCGAAAGTGCTGACAAGGATAAGATTCCTTTTTGTCCAATATACCATTAGCGTGCGCTAACCTTTAGGGTTTAGCGTACGCTAGTACTACATTACAAACATCCGTTGACTTATCATAACGTGCGCCGAAAGTGGCCTGGTCCACACGCAGATTCCTTCCGATCTGACTGCATTAGCGTGCGTTATCTTATATCCGTAACATGCACTAAACCTGCACGATAGCGTGCGCTACTCATGATTATTAGCGTGCGCTAATAATGTTACACTTAGCCATTTTCAGCTATTCTTGTCCAACGTCTCAACACACAGAATACGAACATACGGCATGCTGAATACATATACTTCTTACATCCAATTGTCGACCAAGTACGACAATTATACCAATACAGATGTCTCGGTCCTTCAATTATTTTACCCGTACTATACAGATTCCACACTGTACAACATAACTCGGATAAAATAACATTAAACAATAGTAATAGAAATTCCGGATATTACATACTACACCACTTAAAATAAGTTTCGTCCTCGAAACTTGCAAGCCGTTATAGAAAAACAAACAAATCGTTCAACCAAAATATTCCGAAACCATCACGACAACGATCGATCATCATCATTAACGAAAAACCCAAACAGCATACTTACAAATGCGTAAAGTCGACGATCTCCTGAGATACTAGCAAGCGACTTCACTGTAAAGCCTCAATACGCTTACAATCATATTCCATGAGTCTCAACAAAAATGTATCATCTTCGGATAAAATAATCTATCCGTGTCAAATCCTGTCTGGCTAATCGCACAATCAAGTCCCAATTCTCATGCAATCAATAATGCTCGATACGTCTGAGAAACAACTGCCCAAAACAACGACACAAATCCCGAAACATCGGCACAAAATTCGAAGGCTCAGATGATCACCAACAATGATCAACCAATAAATTAACCGAGGATATCATCAGCATGAGAAACTCTAATACGACCAATCCAAAGGTTAAAACGCAGCCGAGAATATCATCAACATGATAACCACCAATATTGCCAACGAATGAGCAACAACAATCTAGAATACTCTCACATGGTAAGCTCCAACACGATCAACATAGAACCACAGAAACCGATATATGAACGAATAGAGTTCTCAAAACGACACACCAATCACATACAGTGGATCTCAACGAAACACAACCGACTGGTGAACATTCCCCTCGGCATACGAACAACCAATCGCAAATCGATGAACATACCAATCATAAGTGGAGTGGGAATGACCACTCGATATCCAAAACAACCAGTATGGGGTCACCATCCCCAAATCTACACTTACAAAGAAATCATTCAGAAATCGCTATGGTACAAATCGCTACTACCATACCAATGGAATTACATAGCACATATGCCCCGATTTCGCAAAATCCAAATTTCCAAAATTACATCCTGTGCAAGAATCTACAACACGCAGCATATTGCTCTTATATCAACCGATCATCTCTGGATAACCAAACTATCATACTAGAGTTCGGATCCCTTTCCATAGTCCCATACTGATGTATCATCCAGTTTGTGAGTTACACTCATAACTTCACCACAATATGCACTATGCACTAAATGCGTATGTATATCAGTCACATTTTCAAAACCAATTTGAAATCACATAGTCTCGTCAAGAAGACAAATTTTCGAAAGTTCTTTCAAAAATTTCAAAGCTCAAAATATAAAATTTGGTAAGACCACAAAATCAATTTTCGAAAAATTAAACTGGCTCGCTAATGCCAAGTACTCGATAATAGTGTCCTTCGAATCCACACGATTTCGAAGTTTTCAAATGAAAACTATGCAAATGATTGACCACCTCCATACTCTTGTATACCAATTCGGTTCGTCACTAATATCCACTGATATTCCATCGGAAAACTACACGATATAGTTCCAAAATCTCAATATATAAACTCCGACCAAAAACTCCTTTTTTCTACATATAAGTCGCAACGTCAACCATTAACCCATCCTGGATTACCTCAACCATGCTATGACAAAACATTGAAATATCAACAAGTCAAACATAGAGAAAGACTTCCCGAGAGGTTTCATTTGAACAAGTAAACAAAAACCTCAAAAAGCAAAAACGAAATAGATAAACGATTGATAAAGTGTTTTGCAGATCTCAGGAGTTTTAAGAAAACAGAAAAAGCCTTCTTTTGAAACATTAGGGTCTCAGCCCGTATCTTGGCCCGCATTACAAGAAGTTTAAAACTTATAAAACTCTTTTCGAACTCCCAGTCCTGAGTTACAAAACTATTTCAAAGTCAATTGGGTCTCGGCCCAAAAATCATTTCCAATAAAACATCCGTGAAACATTCATTTTGAAAAGTATCATTTTCAAATGCTCAAAAGCAGTTTCATATATTTCAAAATGACTTAACATGACTATATGTTCTTCTCAACAATCCACAGTCCTTCTCCCGATTACACAACTCCGTTTCCAGAATTTAACCAATTTCAAAAATCATAACTTCTCAAGATCATCAATCATGTCCCAACTCTGTCACCTTATACTGTAACGCATAATATTTGCTGAATCTCAAAGCATATCAACTTAGAACGACAATAAATCTAAATATAATTTAAGAATCCAAATACTTACAGATCGTGAAGCAGACGATTCCCCATGATACTGGCACATGTCTCGACTCAAGAAAATACTCGACATAGATATTTTCAAAACACACATTTTGCAAACTCAGTTCAACTCGAGAACACAACTGAGATCTATCTGAAGAAACACGTTCACACCATTTGGAAAAGTTACAACAATCCCAGTACCACACTGGTAAATCACATAACGCACAAGCCCGAGTGAACAACAAAAACCCAGAGCTCAAACACTTGTCAACCGACAATTAGAATAACACGATAAAAGCACGACCCAACTCGACCCGACTACCTAGGTTTTCACAACCTAAGCTCCGATACCATATTCTGTAACACCCCCAGAGCCGACCGGGAATATTACAGTGCCGTGGGCCCCGAGATGGAACCCACAAGGCCGAAGGATATTTTCAAAACATTTACAAAAGCCCAAGAGGCTAACAATGGTACTATCTTTTAAAAACATTCGAAGACTTTATAAAAGTCGTTTATCAAAACCGTCGTAATATCTCATTTGAAACCACAAGGCCCAAAATGCTAAAACCCAACAGTTTAAAAACATACATTAAGCTATCGCTTACACGTACCGACAGAACAAATTTAGAAAACGATTTCCAAAGTAACCTAAGTCACCTGATACCAATAGGTCATTTTAAAAATACTCACGCCGCGAAAAAAGACCAACAATTAAAGTACTCTAGCAGCGGAATACAAGAACTGATCGGGAAACTCAATACACAAACACATGCCCTTGCCAGTATCCTCCAGGAAGTTCATCTCTCCGCAACCGCTACAAGCTTGATAATCCAAGAACCTAAAAAGAAAGCCCACGACGGGGTCAGCCATAATATCCAACATTGATAACCATCACATCTCGTCAATAATTACATATCAATGGAAATACTAAGTAAGAATACGACCAATGTAATCTTACCGTCGTAACTTTACGAAAATCCACGATTCGTACCCTTAACAACACATTAAGATAATACCGAAATATCTATACGGTATCTCAACAATACTCCAGGTTCTCAAAACATTATCATAACTCGCGATACAGAAATTATACCAACTCTGGCCAATTCAATCCATCGGATAACGTCGACAATTCCAATACGATAATTGATTGTCCTTCAAAGACAAGTACCAAGGAAATACGGAACATACCTCAAGGTCCGAAATACCATTACCATCACATCAGTCTAATCCGATATCAGATGAACAAAACATACGGGCATGGTCCTAACACAAGACCTACAAATGCATACTCATATGACAACGTCAATATGATCACAACAATAACGACAATATATACTTATTGAAATCCGATGATCCAGCGCACACAGCATAGATCCCAAGATGACCCTGAAAGATCAACACGAGGTAGATAACCCATAATATACATATGCACAACAACAACACATGGGTACTCCGATGATCCAGCATTCACTGCCTAGATCCCAAGATGATCCCGTCGGACCAACACGAGGTGGAAAACCCGTCCAATGATCCAGCGCATGCTAGCATAGATCCCAAGATGATCCCGTCAGATCAATGCGAGGTGGACATACGACAACAATGCGCGAATGCATATTAACAACAATACACAAATGCATGACAACAATAATACACAATGTATCACAACATGATTGACACAAAATGACAAAAATGATTAGAGTATTTCCCCAAGTATTTCGAGAGATATCTCGACGACTGAACCATCACGAACCATTATCCTCAATACTCGACGGTCCAAAATATCACAGATTGCAGATAATTCATATCTTCGTCTTTAACACAATGTATCCTCGATACCAAGTATACCAACAACAAATGTAAATCATATACATTATGATTTAATTCTCAAACCTCGAATACAACTTAAAATCCCAAATATCCTGTGATTACAATTATAAACATTACTATACGAATTATGAACGAATGAAATGGAAATCATTCATTAAATAGTATAAACTGAGCAAGTAATAACTTGCCTCGATACCGATACAATGACGAGGAAGCTGTTACCAAATCCATTGCCGTCATCTACAAGTTCCTTGGTCCCGACCAAATCAATCTACAAACATTCTCGAGCTCGACCGCAACACATGGTTGTAATCATCGATCAATATTCTCAACCTATTATAGTAATCGATCAACAACAAGTTCGATAACAGTCAACAATCGATAAAACCAAATCACAAACCCAACAGCTTGACAATATCTCGATTAAACACTAGTCGGATCAATCCAACTCAAACCAGCACGAATTCATAACCACAACACGAAAATACTGCACTTTCTGCCTTCTTAGCGCACGTTAATCACTTAACGTAGCGTGCGTTAAGTTGCTCCCGTTAGCGCGCGCTAGCCAGTAAGCTTTGCGTGCGCTAATGCTGTACTGATGCATGTTTTTCAGATACCGATCAACATATGGTGATTATCAAGAACACTAAGTGATTCTAAATCATGCTCATAGATATCAAAACAACGAAATCCGATATCCTTTAACATATAAGTGATTATCCAACCCTTAATCCAATTCTTATATTCAAATATCATGTTCTTCCTCAAGTATCAACATCATGAACACCAAGAACCTTAACAACACTTCCCTAATCTAACATTACGGAGATTAATCATCAACATCCGCAAAGGAGAAGAAAGATTCATCAACTTATCTCAAGAAAACGAACTACATAATTCAAACCACATGAATCATATTAATATCATCATACTCCGGTAATCCATATCATAATCATGCTTGTCAACTTGTTTATGTAATAATCATCAACTCAAGAACATCAACATTCAATCCAAGACGAAATCCAAAGATGAAGAGTGATTACCTTTATGAAGGAGTGGATTGATTTCCAAGGTTGAATCCATTTCCAAGAATCACCAATGATTTCAAGAACAAATCTTTAATCCATGATTTCCATCTTTAATCTTGTTAAAGAGGATCATCCCTCAGTGTTTAGGAACTCCAAATGTCCTCCCAAGGTTCTCTCTATCGGGTGAAAGGAAAGAAATGGATGAAATGCTTCATAACACCCGTCTGCCCCTTTTTATAAAGTATATTACTAGCGTGCGCTAAACCTTATGTTTAGCGTGCGCTACGGCCTTAGCGTGCGCTAACTGACTTTGTTAGCGTGTCCTATCGCAGTCCAGAGGGTACAATCAGGCTTCGTACATGCGCTTACGTACATAATGCCCATGCATTAGCGTACATAACTTACACTCTCTAGCGTACGCAAGTCCTTGCATTTAGCGTGCGCTAATATCAGTTGACTCATTTGTCTGCATGCTCCGAAGACTGGTCCACCCGCCGAAAGTGCTGACGAGGATAAGATTCCTTTTTGTCCAATATACCATTAGCGTGCGCTAGCCTTTAGGGTTTAGCGTGCGCTAGTACTACATTACAAACATCCGTTGACTTATGAAAACGTGCGCCGAAAGTGGCCTGGTCCACACGCAGATTCCTTCTGATCTGACTGCATTAGCGTGCGTTATCTTATATCCATAGCGTGCGCTAAACCTGCACGATAGCGTGCGCTACTCATGATTATTAGCGTGCCCTAATAATGTTACACTTAGCCATTTTCAGCTATTCTTGTCCAACCTCTCAACGTACAAAATACGAACATACGGCATACTGAATACATATACTTCTTACATCCAATTGTAGACCAAGTACGACAATTATACCAATACAGATGTCTCGGTCCTTCAATTATTTTACCCATACTGTACAGATTCCATGCTGTACAACATAACTCGGATAAAATAACATTAAACAATAGTAAAAGAAATTCCGGATATTATATTGACGAGGCCTTTGGAGTTCGGTACATGATGTGCACGAACGATGTATGTGGCCGGGTACGGTCCGTCGAGGCCTCTAGAGTTTGGTAGATGATGTGTACGAACAGTGTGTGTGGCCCGGGTAAGGTCCGTCGAGGCCTCTGGAGTTCGGTTCATGATGTGTACGAACAATGATCGTATAGCAGTGATTGTTTGGATATCATTTTAAATATGGGTCTCGGACTCATAATGATATCTTATCTAGTGTGTTTTGAAACGAGAATCGGGCTGATGCCCTAATTTTTATGAAATGGTTTTGTAAATTGGGACTCGAGGTCCAAAAGAATTTCTGCTTTAAAAATCCCCGAGATGATGTGTACCTTTTTCAAATATCTCTTGCTTGAGTCCGAAATTCTAAAACTTCTCGGGAACATTTTGATAATTGATTTCCATATTAAATTCGTAGTTGCTATTTACTTGTTGCTTTTCGTATTGTATTATACTTGCACTAGTAAAACAGTGGAATTTTACTAACCCCCGAGTAATCGGGGGGTGGATGTCTGTTTTGCGTCCAGGTACATGCAGGTTCAGGGGAGCAGTCACAGGATTGGCACAATAGGATGATGAGCTGCGATATTAATCAAGAGTCGAGAGTTGGTAGAGTTTGGTTGTATTGTTAGAGTTGATTTCAGTCTTCCGCTGTCTTGTGTTTCGACCCATGTGTGGGTAATGTTGTTTTAGTCAGTTCTGTTGATGGAGTTGTGTGACCTCATCGGTCTGTGTATTCATGTGTAAGTGACCTTAACGGTCTGTATTATTATATTGTTTGACCCTGGTCGGGCAAGCACTTGGTCGTTTTGTAAGGTATAGCCTGGTAGATCCTCGTAAAAAGGGGTCTACGGCATGTAATATTCCCATATGGTTTTGGGGGTGTTACACAGGGCGTGTACTCCGGCCTGGTGTACGCTGCAATGTACGGCTCCATATGGTTGGTGAACGTCGATGTTTAACCTGATGCGTGTTCAAGGGGTGGCTCTTGCGGGAGTGAAATCCGACGCGGTGACATGTACAAGGGGCGGCCAACATAGTGGAGTGAACGCCGGTGCCCAGGTGATGCAATGGAGGCGCCTGGCAGGCTTATTGGTAACGGATATTTGAGTGACAGCTATGACCCCGTTACCGAATGATTTTCGTAATTCAATGTTCTTTCAACTCGTTTTAAATATTGGTCTCGAGGTAGACCGAGATTTGTGTTTCCAAAAGTTTGTCTCAACTTGTTTTAAGCGTTGGTATCAGTGTTAATTAACCAAGGATATTTGACGAGATCTCCGAGGGTTAATTAACCAAGGGTCTTGAGCAGGAAATGTCGAATGAGAGGTTGTATCTTGATTTTGTGGTGTTATTCTGTGTATTAGGTCGAGGACCCCGTGAGATATTGAGATCGTTGATCTTGTGGTGTTATGCTGTGTATTGGGTCGAGGACCCCGTGAGATGTTGTAATGATTCGCTTATCATATTGTCCTATAAATTGGGTTGAAGACCCCGAATAACGTTGAAATGTTTTTCTTGTAAATTGTTTTCCATATGCTGGGTCAAGGACCCGAGAGCTTTTGAAGTTATTTTCCAAAAGTATTCCCATTCGATTTTCAAAACCCCAAGATAGACCGAGTTAATAATTACATTTCCAAACTATCTTATCAAAATACTTTTTCTTTTATAAAAGGGGATTTTCAAACTAGATCTTTTGACTCCTTGGGCTCGTTTAAAGTTTCATTAGTTTTGTGTTCCGTAAAGAGAATATGACTATGTGATTATCTTTCACCTTGTGTATGCGAGTGCTATTCTGTGTTGACTATGGGAATGTTTGGTTTGTGTTAAGGCTTCACGGCTGTCGAGTTTTGTGTTGATATTTTCGAATATCCTGTATGTTATGTACTTGCACTAGCAAAATTCCAGTTTGCTAACCCCCAAGTTTTCGGGGGGTGGGTGCCTGTTATGCGCTCACGTTTTGGCAGCTCGGAAGCAGTCATGGGATTGGCTTGGAGGGAGATGGAAGACGACGATGCTAATCACACAAGAGTCAGAGTATTTTTCTTTTGTTTTATCTTGGTCGGTATTTTCTCATTTGGTTGAGTATTCACCCTTGCACGGGTGTATTTTTTATTTATTAAATTGAGTTGTCATTCCTTTCTGTGTTCAAGTTTATCAATGTCTTTGAGATGTGAATTTCGTTAGTTTCTAAATTGTTTAATGACCTTGTCGGTCTGTTTTGTAATTAGATTGACCCCGGTCGGCCAATCATTGAGTAGACTATTGGAGTTTAGCCTGGTAGATCCTTGTGAGAAGGGTCTACGGCATGTGACATTCCCGGTCGTATTTTGGGGGTGTTACAATATTGATATGGTCAACATAAATCAAACTGATGAAAGGGGAAGGCAAATATTTCCAGGATCAATAATATTATTTGCAGTCATTGAGATTTGACTTTGATGCATCAAACTTATGGCGTAAGATAATATGTATTTAAGAAATGCAATCTTTCGGTTTTCTTATGCAGAGCATTCATATTGTTGCATTAAAACGTAAGAACATAGCATAACACTACATGAAAGACTTGCCTCTGTGCAATCATCTTTCATATCAGATCTTGAATTTGCTTACATATCAGTGGTGGAATCAAGGCTGCAATACATCTTAACAGAACAAAATTACTGAATTAGTTAGTATTTCTTCAGATCTGGAGGAAATTATAATAAAATATGAAATTAAATTAGTCGGCATTTCACTGATTTGAAAACCCTAAATAAAACATAGAAAAATTATTCATAAATTCAAAAACCCAGCAATTTAAAATCATCCTTCAAATGAAATAAACCTAGAGAGAACAAAATTATAGAATTGGTTAGCATATTATCAGATATGAAGGCTACTATTAAGAAATATGAAATATAAATAATAAATTTTTACCGATGGAAAGACTTTGGTACGGGATTTAGGGTTAGGCATGTGTAGTAAATGAAGTCAGTCCACCGACAAGCTGTAAATATATAATAAATTAATAAAAAAATATATTAAATAACCTATAAATAATGTGAATAAAAAAGAACAACATATGATATCAAAATGACTTATTTAAACTATTAAAATTCTGAGATATCATTTGAATAAATAAATCTTTATAGACATTATTAATAATAAAGGAAATTAATTAAATATTCTTTTGACATTTTAAAATTTTAATATCTTATTATTATTAAAATTCATGTGCATGTTTTTATGATCTTGGGGATCCTAATTCGAAATGTAATTATTGTGGTACTACTTTTTGGTGCGATGAGAGATTGGAGAAACGTACTGAATGTACTGATTCTTCCATTTATTCTTTGTGTTGTACTCATGGTCAAATTTATTATTTATTTGTAATGGCGCATTATTAATATTTTTTTCATATCCAGATTTATTTTTCAGTTGTAATATTTTCGGATTTTTGTTTCAGGAAAAATACAATTACCATTCATGAGAGAGCCTCCACAATTGTTCAAAAATTTATTATACGGTACAAACAATTTAAGTAAGTGATTTATTGAGAGCATTCAGATGTATAATACAATGTTTTCCTTCACGTCAATGGGTGGACAAATAGATACGTCATTAAATGATGGAAGATCAACACCAGTGTTTCGATTGAATGGTGAAAATTATCATTTGATGGGCACTTTGTTACCAGCCAGAAACTCTGAAGCAATGTTTGCTCAGTTATATATTTACCATACCTAAAATGAGATACGTAACGGGATGCGAGTTGTGGGGTAACTTTAACAATTCCTTATAAGAATTCTATTACTACTTTTTATCAGATAAAGTATTTTTGTGTCTATATTCCTTATTAATTGTTTTTTTAACAGGCAAGAGGATCATGAGGGGGGATGATGATATTGTTAAAATAATTAAAAAAAATTCTTGATGTAAATAATTTACTTGTGTGTTGGTTTCGTTTTGCTGGATAACGGTTACGGGATGATACGACTATTGACCTTAAATTGAAGTTGGTTTGTCGTAGAAATTCTGATGGATGATGCTATAATTTGCTGCAAGTTTCTGAGGTAGCTGCTTTAATTGTTGGAGATATACATGAGCTTCCCGGAAGTAGAGATATTATTGTAGAGAGTCGATTGGGACGGCTGAGGCGTATAAGTGAGTTGCATGTGCTTATTTGCCTTTGCAATATCCACTACTTTTTTTATGTGGAGAAGATGGTTTTAGAGATGACGTTCCCCATTGCCAAACTATGAAGATTAAGGCACGCACTCAGAAAAATGTGACCTTGCGAGAGTATTTTGTTTATAGTTTACAAGAAAGAACTGATGAATCACCTCATATCTTATTTTCATGACGTTTGTTCCAACAGTTTCTGGTGAAATAACCAATAACCAACAGACAAATAAACCCGGCCGAAGCATCACTCTGCACCCTCATCGTCATGCAGCTCCAGTGGTTGTTTTTCCGCTCTCCTGGATCCTGAACATAAACACAATGTTCACCCCCAAAGGGGTTAGCACAACGATGCTAGTACAAGTTCCACAACATATTATTCATATCTCACGAAGAATAATAACGTAAACGACAAAAATACCAACGAGTCTTCTCCTACGAGAAACTCATAAATGACATACATAACTGATAATCACAACATGATATCATAACATACACATGGTAATTCCGTCGATCCAGCGTTCACTGCCTAGAACCCACGATGATCCCGTCAGACCAACCCATGGTAGAAAAACCCGTCCGATGATCCAGCGCACGCTAGCATAGATCCCCCGATGATCCCATCGGACCAACACGAGGTGTACATACAACAATGACATACATGCACGACAATATGTATAACATCAATACATAAAACAATTAAGGTACTTGCCTCGATTTGAAGACAAGAACAATACTTCCACGAAAACGAACACTCGAAGGTCATCCTCCTCAATCAATCATATAACAAGATCAAACCTTAACAAAAGAAATGATATAGGATTTATCTCATGTCGTACGAATGTTTAACAATTCGATTTACGGCCAAAAGTTCATAATATGTAATCTGCCTAAACTGTTTAGCGCACGCTAAGTACTCTGTGTAGCGTGCGTTAAGTCTGCTCGATAGCGCATGCAACCAACAAAGCCTAGCGTACGCTAACTATGCATGGTCAGTACTTCACTGATCAGTCGACTGACTCGTCTGATGGCCTAGCGTACGTTACGTACCAAACGTAGCGTACGCTAACTCGTGCTCGATAGCGCACGTTAATCTTCATAGCTTAGCGTGCGCTATCTGTGCATGGCAGTTTACTGCTGGGCAGTAAACTGTTCTCATCATGATCAAAACAATGAAATCTTCCATGATAATTCATGTTACCTCCATGAATATCATGTTCACACGATTATGAATGATTTTACGGATAACAACAACTTTGGATTCAGGGATATGTATACCATTATAAAACCATATTCCATTTCGACTACAAATCTTCATAGTACAATTCAAAAGGCTTAACGGTTGATATCGACACCTTTATATCAATCAAAATTATCATGCTGAAGTTGTTTAACATTCCATCTATACTAGATAAATCCTTCCATGATCAATCCTTTAGATTCATCTAACAATAATGATGTTAAAGTCAAGTCCATGATTGCTATGAAGTCATCTACTAGATTTGGATTACCAAAGATAGAAGCTTCCTCTACTTGTTCATGTAATAAGATTCGAATCATGATGTTCATAATCAAGGTACTTGAGGCATAACCATCTCTATATTCTAAACATGATGCATGTTGAGTAATTCATTAATGAAAAATCAATATCTTGCTAACATGATCATCTAATTCTTTAGAATCCAACTCTAAGTCTGGAGATAGGTTGAACATACCTTAATATGATGAAAATCACTGAACCGTAAGGTAGAATCGGACTCCGGTTGGTTGTATGCCACTCCAAGGTGCTATTCCACTTCAATGATCACTCACAAGTGATAACCAATATACAAAGACCAACAAGATGTGTTCTAAGTGTGTAGAAGGATTATTATAGCTCTCTGGCCTCTCAAGAATGAAGAATGGACGAATGAAATGTAAGCCAAAACGGGTTGTTGTCCCATTTATAATATTCTGCATTTTAACAAATTAGCGCACGCTACTAAGCTTTCCTTAGCGCGCGCTAATAAGAGTTGACTTCGAAACTGTCCAGGTTCGTCCGCGGGAATCTTATCCGGACCCATGTCCCGGCTGGCGCATGTGTTAGCCGTCCCGCTCAATAATTGAGTTCTTAGCGCACGCAACTCCTACATGCATAGCGTGCGCTAGTAGTAGCCCGATAGCGCACATTAAGCTACATTCTTAGCGTGCGCTATCACGAGTTTGCATGAGAAATTTTGCATGTTGTTATACTTATGTACAAAGATATCAATGCAAGAAATATCATACTCCAATAATCAAAACCACAAATCCGAATAATACAGGGTCTTAATACAGATGAAATACACCGTAATAAATCCGGATATTACATGCTGAGGGCGCTGGATCATCGGATTTCCATTGAGTATATATTGTTGTTATTTTTGTGAACATATTGACGTTATCATATGAGTATGCATTTATAGGTCTTGTGTTAGGACCATGTTCGTATCTTGTGTTGATCTGATCTTGGATTAGACTGATGTGATTTCGTCGTGGCATTTCGTACATTGAGGTATGTTCCGTATTTTCCTTCTTGGTTCTTGTCCTGGGATGGACAATCGATTATCGTGTTGATAGTTGTTGATGTTATCCGATGGATTGAATTGGCGAGAGTTGGTATATTTAGTATCAGCGAGTTATGATGATGTTTTGAGAATCTTGGGTATTGCTTGAGGTACCGTATGGATATTATGTTTGAGTTAATCGAGATTACGAGATGTGAAATGTGATAATGGTTACTTTGATGGGAATTATTATGAGTTTGGTAAAGTTATGACGATAAGATTACATTGGTCGTATTCTTATTTTGTATTCTCATTGGTACGTAATTATTGATGTGATGTGACGGTTATCATTGTTGAGTATTATGGCTAACCCCGTCGTGGGCTTTATTTTTAGGATATTAGATATCAAGCTTGAAGCGGTCATGAATAGATGAGCTTCCCGGAGGATACTGGATATGGCATGTGTTTGTGAATTAAGTATTATGATTTGATGTTGTATTCCGCTGCTAGAGTGTTTTTAATTATTTGTCCTTTCCGCTGCGTGAGTATTCTTATATGCCCTTTATTTTTTGGCAACTTGAGTTACTTTGGAAAATCGTTTTCTAAACTATTGAGTTTCAGCTGTTTGGCCTTGTCCTTGCAAATGAGACTTTACGACGGTTTTGATAAACGTGTTTTATAAAGTCTTCGAGTGTTTTTAATAGATAATACCGTCGTTAGCCTCTTGAGCATTTGTAAATATTTGCGAAAATGTCTTTTAGCCTTGTGCGTTCCGTCTCGGGGCCCACGGCGCTATAATATTCCTGGATGGCTCTGGGGATGTTACACGTGGATGTGAATGCTATGATGATATAAGGACATTTAACGGTATTTTTTATCAGACATTTAGAGATGCATGTTTTGCTCGAGGATTGCTAGATGATGACAAAGAGTATATTGATGCTATAATTGAAGAAAGTTCTTGGGGATCAGAAAATATGCTGAGATCATTGTTTGTCACTTTGTTGACTTCAGATTCTATATCACGTCCGGAATTTATTTGGGATAAGTGTTGGAGTTATTTATCTGCTGATATTCAATTCAAATATAGAATGAAATTGAGGCGCGGTATCTATTTTAGATATTTTTTTCCATTATTACTACCTAAATCATTCTTCTCTTTTATGTTGTTATTTTTTATTACCTATTTGAAACATACGGAGGATCAAATTAAGAATTTGTGTTTGCGTGAAATTGAGAATACAATACAACAAAGAGGTAGATCACTTGAAGAATACCTGACTTTGCCATATCCGGATAATATTGATGTTGTTTCTTTTAGCAATCAATTAATAGTTGCGGAGCTTTCGTACGATAGAGATGCACTTGCAGTTGAATATGATAGGTTTGTAAGCCCGTTAAATAGTGAGCAGCGTATTGTGTACAATACTATTATGAGAGCTGTTGATAGCCAACGTGGGGGAGTCTTCGTTTTGTATGGTGCTGGTTGGACTGATAAACCTTTTGTTTGGAAGACACTTTCGGCCGCTGTTCGTTCGAGAGGAGGTATTGTATTGAATGTTGCGTCCAGTGGCATAGCTTTGTTGCTATTATCGGCAAAAGGATAGCTCATTTTAGATTTTCAATTCCTTTAAATTTGAATGAGATTTCCACCTGCAATATAAAGCAACCAAGCGCTCTCGCTGAACTCATTATAAAGACGGATCTTATCATATGGCATGAGACTCCGATGATGAATAGGTATGTTTTCATTTTTAATAAAGTTATAATATAATTACATTTGATTAAGATATTTTTTTCTATTAATAATATTTTTGCATTTCATTGTAGTATTTTTATTTTTTTTACAGATTTTCTTTTGAGGCTCTTTATCGTAGTTTGCGTGATATCATGCGATCAAAGACCCAAAGCATATAATGAGCCATTTGGGGTAAGGTAATTGTATTCGGAGGAGATTTTCGTCAGATATTGCCCGTAATTCGTAAGGGTACTAGACAAGATATCGTACATGCTACAATTAATTGATCGGCTATTTGGTGTAGTTGCAAGGTTTTGCGCCTAACAAAGAACTTGAGGCTTCAGAGTTTGCATAATGCATATGATGCAGATAGTTTAATAATATTCTCACATTGGATGACATCCATAGGTGATGGAACATTGGGTGGTGACAATGATGGAGAGGTTGAGGTTGAGATTCCCAATGACCTTTTGATAACTGAATCTAATGACTATATTCGTTCCATTGTGGATGCAACTTATCCTTCATTTTGGGATCATAATGGAGATTTATCGTATTTGCAAGGAACGGCAATTTTGGCACCTACTTTAGACGAAGTTGATCGTATTAATCAGTATATGGTGTCCATGCATGATACAGAGGACAAAATTTATTTCAGTGCAGATTTAATTGCTACTACGGGTATAGGAACAAGTGCATTTGAGCAAATGCATTATGTAGAATATTTGAATAGCATAAAGTGTTCTGGGGTGCCGAACCATCAATTGAAATTAAAGGTCTGTATTACGGATTATATACTTTTAGTTTTAGAAAATAATTTTATTTTTTATAAATATGTTTTATTTATAGCATCGAAAACAAATTGTTATTTTTCCTGTAGGTTGGTGTTCCGGTAACGTTGTTGCAAAATATTGATCATATATCTATTCTATGTAATGGAACAAGATTAGTTATGACAAAGTTGGGATCTTATGTTCTTGAAGCAAGAGTATTGGAGGGAAGTAATGCAGGGCATACCGTTTACATTCCTAGATTGACTCTTACTCCATCTGATGCAAGATTGCCTTTTCGTTTCCAAAGGAGACAGTTTCCTCTTATGGTTTCTTATGCTATGACGATAAATAAAAGTCAGGGACAACATATTTCACATGTCGGAATATTTTTTGAGGAGTCCGGTATTTCCTCATGGACAATTATATGTGGCAATTTCTAGAGTAACTAACAGAAGTGGATTGAAGATGTTAATTTGTGATGAGAATGGAAATTTAAGCAATAAAACTACTAATGTTGTTTAAATGAGGTTTTCCAAAATTTATAATAAATTTTATACATGAGTATATGTAATGTTTATTCTGGATGCATAATGATAATTTAATGTGAAATTCTTTTTTAGTTGCTTTAGTATATAAATTATTAATTTAATTTAAAAAATACAAAATCGTGAGTCGTGCATCGCACGGGTGCGAAACACTAGTTCATCCAATATACATGGCTCATTTGGAACTTTCATATAATTTAAGATATGGTACTAGAAAAGTAAATAATTGTAATATCCACACCTTTACTACTGTATTCTTCGTTTAAATTAAGTATTGTCGCACCATATCTGTATTTTTTGTAGCAAGTATATTGATGAATTATGTTAAGTTGGCATCCTGGTCATTCATACTATATTGATTGTTGGGTGTTATTGGGAGAATTCCATTTTTGCTTGTTATAGAACTTAACGTACGTTAGCCTATCTTCTTTACGTACGTAACATTCATATGTTAACGTATGTAATGCGGGGTATCCATCAGTAGCTCGCCTTTCGGCGGGTGGGACCGAACGTGGGTAGGTGGTCGGGAGTCAATTGCGACAGCCAAGTCAACGGCTATTACGTACGTAATGGTTATATATTTACGTACGTAACGACTTGTGTATTTTAAGTCATAAAAATCTGATAAATCGACTACGTACGTAATGTTCATGAGATTACGTACGTAAGGGCTTTAACGTACGTTAACCCCTCTCTTTAACGTACGTAATGCTGAGTTCAGGTTATAAAAATATGACTTGCCTTCCATTTTTCTACTCGACCCATTCAACTCTTCCTCTGAGAAAATGATTCCCCACCCTGCCAAATCGATTTCTAGCCCTTCTGTCTTGCGTTGGAGCTTCAGCACTTGGTTTGTGACTTGGAGATTTGGAGACTGAAGTGTGTTCTTGGAAGTGTTGGTGTTGTTCTTCATTTTGAGGTTGGTTTTTCTTTAACTCATATTAAATCCATGCTTATGATGATGTTAGTATATAAACACTTCACATAATGTTAGTTTAATCTAGTATAAACATGATAAATTATTTGAATCATGCTCAAACTAAGTGAAGAACAACATTAGGGGTGTTAGTATCACTTGTTGATGTATGATAACTTCATAATATAGTTGTGTTGATAAAGATAGATAAAACCTGATTAATAACATGATAATAGGAAGTTGATTTTAATCTTGACACCAAAAAACATGTAAGTAATGGAATCCTTGATGACTAGAGGTGTGAAATACTAATCTTGTCTTGAACATTCAATTGATCCTTGAAAGGTAACATGAAACCATATTTTTGGCCCTCTAAAATCGATACCTTTGTGATCAATCAATAAATCGATGTAATGAATTGTTTAAAGGATTATGTTAATCCCCTGAAAATAATTATTACAAGATTGAGTGATGTTATGTTTAGAGTTCCGTACATCCAAATGATATAACTAGGTTTTTAATAACTTCTTCAAGGCAAAACAATGGATTTCGATAGAATACAGTCGTAATCATCATGTGCTCAAGTTAATCGATTTCGTTGATAACTTAAAGAGGTATTAATCACTACATTAATATGTTGATAATGTTCTTAGGATGATTGTAGCGATTATGGTAATACTAATGCGGTAGAATGGGTAGCCAAATTCAATTACACGAATTCGTGTGTATTAGGAGACGTATTATAGGATGACGTTCGTAGTTTGTTAAAAACTTAAACTTACGATTTCATTTCTGAACCGGTTTAATGTAATCATTGGTAAGATAATGAAGAATGTAATTAAACACAAACTTATATCATAATCCGAAGTGCCGATGAATTGAAAAGATGTTTTCACAATGTTACAGTCGTAATATTTTTTACTTCAAATGCTTGACATTAATGCTAGAATATGTGAATGAACATAATAAACATGTTATATGATGATTCGTAATTTGAACATTAAAATGATCAATATGATAATTAATCTATTCAAGTAAATTTACGAATATTGTTTCTATGTAATGATACCATTATCATACGAATGTGTTGTTGAATGAATTACATTTGATTCAAGGTTGCTTGTTCACGTGAGTATTGTTAGATGGGGATACCGTTCGTTTGATCATTCAAAGAAGGATTATTCATCTACGGAATCGAGGCAAGTTATCTTGCTTGGTTATAATGATGGTTGAATTCTTGTGGTTATTATGCATTTCGTGTATATGAAATGTTCTGAGAATCTATGATTCATGATATGGTGATATTCTTGATCGTGTTATCATTTGTGGTGGGATGGTATGCCCGAGTTTACCATTCTTGTTACTGTTGGTTCTGTTGAGCTTTGTTGACACTTCAGTGAGTCGTTCGATTCCTTGATAAAGGTGTAATTCGTTGAGTTTCGTTGTCATGTTGCATCGTGACATCTCTGGAGTCATATCTGCGTGCCGATTGGTTATGTGTAGGATTTTTAGCCGGGCACTTGATGATCATGTGTGGATATTTCCGCATTTAGATCGTGCACACGAGACGTAGTTCGTGAGGCTAAATAGGTACATCGTCCCACGTATATTCTGAATTCCGTATACGGGGTGGACATGTGCACGGACACATTTCCGTATCGCGCGTACTGTGACGTCCGTCTTGAGCCATATTATTTGGTCGCTCGTATATTTGGATATGTTCGACAGTTGGGACTGACTGTTTATATGCCTATGGGGTATATTCAGTATTCGGTTGTTTCTTTGAGATCCGTATGTATATGAATTGTATAATGTCATGAGAATTATTATCATGTATAGCTGACCCTGTGGTTTGGGCGAAATACTTGTATTTCAGGGCAAGGAAAGGGCAAGGCACAGGAAGAGCACGATGGTGACGGAGGGTTTTGAAGGATGCTTATTCGGGGGGGGGGGAGTCTTTTTATGTTCGGTTATGTCTTATTGTAATTTTCATTTCTATTTTTGTGTCGGATGAATGTATTATAATTTGTAAGGTATTGCCCATCTTCATATGGTCTATACCGAATTCGGATCCTGTGTACGATTGCCCAAATTAAGACATGCATAATTTATACTCCACATCAGGGTTTTGATTAATATTGTGGTACGGTGCCACGTTGTCGAGATATAGGTTCATATCGTGATATCGCCTGGTGGGCCCCGGTGGGGGTCTATGGCACTGTAATAGCTGCCGTTTTCGGGCTGTTACACAAGATGGTATCAGAGAGTGTGTTTTCTTTTGAGTCATTATAGAATCGAATTAGCATCAAGAAACCTTCGTGCCACGTGTAACCTGTGCAAGCGCCTGACCCGTCGAATACGGTAAGTTTCTCATGAGCCATGATTTGATTACTGGCACAATATTGATGACGTATTGGTCTCTTTACTAATCTTGGCATTTTCCTAACATGTGGTAAAATTCATCTGTTTGAGGAAAACCTAAATTGATTATGTGATTGGAACTGTTTCGACTTGATGTTGATATGATATTGAGTGTGTAGCACCTGCGGTGCCAGTGATTCATTACGAACTGTTTTGTTGGATATGAAATTCCTTGTTGCTATTACCTTAGCATGAATTAAGATTGATAACTTGAACTGTACTTATGATTTGATTCTTTCAGTATGGAAAGAAATCTGAGAGGCCGTGGCAGAGGGGTACGAGGCCGCGGAAGGAGCCGAATCCCGATACCACGAGCCAACAGGCGCGCGAATGTGGAGCAGAGTTCGGCAGGCAGCGATTCGCCTTATAGGAACTAATCGCATCACACTGGAGAGAATGCGCATGTTGATCCTTATGCTGTGATGCAGGGCATGATGACGCAGATGACCCAAATGGGTCAGCTGATGGAAGCTATGCAGAGAAATACTACTGGTCAATAGCAGGGGCAGCAGCCTCCGCCTCCGGTGCATGGCGGGATCGTGAGCCGGATTATTAGCGACATATCACGACAGCGACCTCCGAATTTCAAAGGCTCATCTGAGCCTGCTGACATTGTACACTGGATAGAGCATTTCGAGAAACTGTTCGAGATGGTGGAGTGCCCAGAGGAGAATTGAGTTTTTGTGGCAGCCTACTACCTTAGTAAGAGTGCCCATACTTGGTGTCTTTCTGTGAGGCCTGCTGATGGCGCGAGTACTTGGGAAGAATTCAAAAATCTTATGCTAGACCGTTACTACCCCGCACCCCTCCGTGAAGCCAAACTGTCCGAATTACTAAACCCTGATCCGTCTGAAGATGAGGATGTGTTAACTATTGCCGAGAAATTCCAAACACTTCTCCCTTTTGCTACGTCAGTTGTTCGTTCGGAAGTTGATAAGATCAAATACTTCCTCAAGAGGCTTAAACCCCGAATGAGGATCCAATTGCTCAATCACCACTGTACGACCCTACCAGAGTTTATTGAGAAGGCGTTGGAGTATGAACTTACTGCGAAGGAGATTTCCAAGAAGCAGCCTCAGTTTTCCAACAAGAGATCCATTAACCAGACCCAGGCAGACAGTAACCGGGGGATGTTCAAGAAGCCCCAGTCATTACCAAATCCTTCTGAACGGCCACCTATGGCGCCGAAGCCAACCGGAACGCACTCTCGGGTAATCAGCTCAACTGTCGTGTGTTATAACTGTGGGGACCAAGGGCATATCAGCTCCAAGTGTCCGAATTCGACCGTTGCCTGTCACACTTGTGGAAAGAACGGACATCGTGCTCGCTATGTACTCCAGTAGCATATCTTGCTCCAGTACAGTATTCTATCCAGGATCGTGCTCCTCCGTCCGCTTCCTATCAGACTACCGGGGCAAACAAAGGGATGGACCATGGAAATCAAGCTGGCACACCTAGTACCGGAGTTGCAAAACCTAGAGTCTATGAGATGAAGAAAGTCGATGATCCCGAAGCCAGCATGATTGCAGGTACTCTCGAGATCCATTCTCAGCCCGTTTGTGTTCTTTTTGATACTAGTGCTTCACACTCCTTTTTATCTGCCTCTTGTTTGAGTCGTTTGCAACTAGATCATGTTACCGATTATGAACCTTATGTCATTGGCCTACTCGATGGTAGAAGAATTGTTAGGAATCGTGAAGTACAGATCTGTCCGATTCGCATGAACGACCGTGAGTGGTTGTCTGACTTGATTATGGTTGATTTACCTAAAGAGATGTAATCTTGGGTATCGACTGGATGGATCGTCATGATGCCGTGCTTAGCGTCCGTAAGCGAATAGTGACCGTCACATCCGATAATGGCGTCGAGTGCATTTTTCGGGGTGATAATCCCAGTCATTCTAGGAAAGTCATCAGCGCTATGAAGGCTGTGAGATTATTGAACCAGGGATGTATTGGTTATTGGTGTTACATGACCAAGACAACAGACCGACCAGTCGAGTTGGTCGATATTCCGGTAGTTCGAGACTATCCAGAAGTATTTCTAGAAGAGCTTCCAGGACTACCCCCACAGCGAGAGGTAGAATTCACCATCGAGTTGGAGCCAGGGACGTCCCCGCTTTCGAAAGCACCATATCGTATGGCCCCAACTAAGATGAAGGAGCTGAATAGATAGCTTGGGGAGTTAACTGAGAAAGGCTATGTTCGACCCAATGCGTCCCCTTGGGGAGCGCCGGTGTTATTCGTACGAAAGAAAGACGGATCGCTGTGTTTGTGTATTGATTACCGTGAGCTGAACAAAGTAACAATCAAGAACAAATATCCTTTACCTCATATCGATGATTTTTTGGATCAGCTCCATGGAGCTGGTGTATTTTCCAAGATCAACTTGAGATCCGGGTACCACCAATTGCGGATTCGAGAGTCTGACATTCCGAAGACAGCTTTTCGCACTCGCTATGGGCATTATGAGTTCGTTGTCATGCCATTTGGACTAACTAATGCACCGGCAGTATTCATGGAATTGATGAATCGGGTTTTTATTAATTATCTGGATCGTTTTGTGGTCGTTTTCATTGACGACATTCTAATCTACTCTTGTGACCATGAAGAGCATGAGCACCACCTCCGCTAGGTTCTCGATGTATTAAGGCGAGAACAACCCTATGGAAAATTTTCTAAATGTGAATTCTGGATGCCTGAAGTTATTTTTATGGATGTAATATCGGCAGATGGAGTGAGGGTAGACCCACAGAAGACAGAAGCCATCCGAGACTGGCTACCTCCGAAGAACGTGAAGTAATTTCGTAGTTTTCTGGGTCTAGCAGGCTATTACCGACGATTCGTGGAAGGTTTTTCCAAAATTGCTCAACCGATGACCAATCTGTTGAGGAAAGATAAGAAATACTTGTGGTCGGAAGCATGTCAGCAAATTTTTGATGAACTCAAGAGTCGATTAATTTCAGCACCTGTTTTGGTTCTACCTAAGGGAACAGAAGGATTCATGGTATATAGCGATGCGTCGAGATAGGGCCTTGGCTGCGTGTTAATGTAGAACGGGAAAGTGATCGCCTATGCATCTAGACAGTTGTGACCTTACGAGGTCAACTACCCGACTCATGATTTGGAGTTAGCAGCTGTAGTGTTTGCTTTAAAACTGGCGCCACTATCTATATGGAGTTACCTATCAGATTTTTACGGATAACAATAGCCTGAAGTATATTTTTACTCAGAAGGAGTTAAATATGAGACAGAGGAGGTGGTTAGAGCTAATCAAAGACTATGATATGGATATCCTTTATCATCCGGGCAAGGCAAACGTGGTTGCCGATGCCTTAAGCCGTAAGACAGTGCAGGAACAGATACTGGCCCATTTGACCGCCCAGAGGGAATTGCAGTTAGAGTTCATGAGACCAGAGATTGAGGTCTGGTTACAGCGCATTCAGGGACAACTTTGCACGTTTGAGATTTCATCATCCCTGGAAGAGATTGTCAGGACGAAACAGATGACGGACCCGTTCTTATCTAGAATTCGAGGAGAAATCGATCAGGGGAAGGCCCCTGGATTTGTGGTTCATGAGGACGGACTGATGCACTTCAAAAACCGAGTATGTGTACCAGCAGACGAAGAGCTGAGGAATACTATTCTGAAAGAGGCTCATGCTACCCCGTATTCCATACACTCGGTATCGAACAAAATGTATAAGGATTTGAAGCCGTACTATTGGTGGGGTAACATGAAACGGGAGGTTGCCGAATTCGTTTCGAGTTGTTTGAACTGTCAGCAGGTCAAGATTGAGCATCAGCGACCAGCTGGCATGATGAAACCACTCCCGATTCCCGAGTGGAAATGGGAAGACATATCGATAGATTTTATTACTAGCTTGCCGACGAGCCATCGAGGCATGAATATGATTTGGGTGATTGTGGATCGATTGACTAAATCAGTCCACTTCTTAGAGATTAAGGATATGTGGGGCCCTGAGAGATTGGCCCAGCTATTCATCAAAGAGATTGTGAGACTGCATGGTACCCCTAAGAGTATTGTATCAGATCGTGACGGACGGTTTGTGTCACACTTCTGGAAGGCGGTTCATCATGCGATGGGTACACAGTTGAATTTCAGTACGGCTTTTCACCCTCAGACCGACGGTCAGTCTGAAAGGACTATTCAAACTCTAAAGGATATGTTGAGGGCATGTGCTCTCGATTGGAAGTACGATTGGGAAGCCCAACTACCGTTGGTAGAATTCACATATAATAACAGCTGGCACGCCTCAATCAAGATGGCACCTTATGAGGCATTGTATGGTCGTCGTTGTAGGTCCCCTTTGTGTTGGGACGATTTGTCTAAATCTATTGGTACGGAGCCTGATATGTTATTAGCACCCCGCGAGAAGATTACCCTGATCAAGAGTCGTCTTTTAACGGCCCAAAGCCGCCAGAAATCATATGCAGATAATCGTCGACGACCACTCGAGTTTGAGGTTGGTGATCATGTACTAGTCAAAGTGTCTCCTACTCGAGGTGTTTTCCGATTTGGGAAGAGGGGCAAGTTGAGCCCAAGGTACATTGGTCCGTTTGAGATTCTGGAACGAATAGGCGACCTAGCCTATCGTTTGGCGTTACCACCAGCCTTAAGCTGTATTCACAATGTATTCCATGTATCTCAGTTAAGGAAGTATGTTGCTGACCCGATCCACATTATTCAATTCGACGAGGTTGAGATAGATGATGACCATTCGTATGAGGAGCGTCCTATGCAAATACTTGAGAGAAGAGTCAAACAGTTGAGGAACAAGGCGATTCCCTTATTAAAAATTCAATGGTCGAGACATGGAGTCGAGGAAGCTACGTGGGAGACTGGGGATAGCATGCGAGAAAGATACCCCGAGTTGTTTACCCCTTAGTTTCGAGGGCGAAACTCCTTTTAAGGGGGGGAGTATGTAATATCCGCACCTTTACTACTGTATTTTTCGTTTAAATTAAGTATTGTCACACCATATCTGTATTTGTTGTAGCAAGTATATTGATGAATTATGTTAAGGTGGAATCCTGGTCATTCATACTATATTGATTGTTGGGTGTTATTGGGAGAATTCCATTTTTGCTTGTTATAGAACTTAACGTACGTTAGCATATCTTCTTTGTGTACGCTATGTACATAGTTTACATACGTAACATTCATATGTTAATGTACGTAATGTGGGGTATCCATCAGCAGCCCGCCTTTCGGCGGGTGGGACCGAACGTGGGTAGGTGGTCGGGAGTCGATCGCGACAGCCAAGTCAACGGCTATTATGTACATAATGGTTATATATTTACGTACGTAATGACTTGTGTATTTTAAGTCAGAAAAATCTGATAAATTGACTACGTACGTAATGTTCATGAGATTACGTACGTAATGCTGAGTTCAGGCTATAAAAATATGACTTGCCTTACATTTTTCTACTCGACCCATTCAACACTTCCTCTGAGAAAACAATTCCCCACCCTGCCAAATCGATTTCTAGCCCTTCTATCTTATGTTGGAGCTTCAGCACTTAGTTTGTGACTTGGAGATTAGGAGATTGAAGTGTGTTCTTGGAAGTGTTGGTGTTGCTCTTCATTTTGAGGTTGGTTTTTCTTTAACTCATATTAAATCCATGCTTATGATGATGTTAGTATATAAACACTTCACATAATGTTAGTTTAATCTAGTATAAACATGATAAATTATTTGAATCATGCTCAAACTAAGTGAAGAACAACATTATGTAATACCCGTAATTTCGATTTTCGGTAATTTCTTTTTTTCATCGGAAGTCCGTTTTGACGACTCGCTCATGACCGTTGTGTCATTCTGAGAATGATTAATTCTACACTTTTTGACATCCGAGTTCGTTTCGGTGTTGTTTTGTTGAGTTCCGTGCTTTTTAGCGGCTTTTCCGTACTTGAGTTCGATTCTTGCGAATCTCGTCCGAAACTGCTGTTTCGAGTTTCCCGTATGTCCGTTTAACTTTGTTAGACGTGTTGTGAACTTCGGTTTGGTTATTCGATCACGTATCGTGATTTTCGGGCGTTTTGGGCCATTTTCGTAATTTCCCAAAGTTTGGGGTAATTACTTTCCATTGTCGAATTTCGAGCCTTCGGGTGGTCTGAATCATGTGTTCTCTTAGTGCTCGAATTTGTATTTGCGAGTACTTCGTAACCGTATCTTCAATTCGTATTTAGGTTTGGGTTTCGGGGTCGTTCGGGCCGTCGGAGTTGGCCCCGGCCGAGTCATGGCCGGGCATGTCAGGCCAAGATCGGCCGAGTTACGGCCAGTAGTGCTCGGCGATTACGCACGTAAGGCCGATTACGCACGTAAGGCCCCCGGCCGTAACGCATTTAACGGCATTTCTAGGCAGTGAGTCGGCCATGGCCGGTTACGTACGTAAGCCATGGCCGGTTACGTACGTAAGGCAGCCGGCAGGCAGCCTATTTAAGGCCCTGCAGACGGGTTTTTCATCATTTTCCTCACCCGTTTTATTCCCTTCCGCGGCTGTATGTGTCTTTATCATGGTTCCATGTTGTTGGACAACAAATCCATGAAGTCTTGGAGTTCATATCATCAATCATCCATCCAATAACATCCTTTGATCGAGCGAATCAGGTCAGATTTTCTAGGAATCTAATTTTGGGGATTTTAGGTATTTTATTCGATTTCGTCCGTTTGATCCGATTTAACTTAGGATTGTGATGGATTGATGATTATTTAGACGTATTATATCATTTACCTTGTTATTCCATGGTTGGGTCGTATCGATTCGTTATTTGGGTTGAGTTCTTGACCGACGCATTGAAGGTGTCCGGTAAAATATCTTAGAGGGATTTTCGGGCGTTCTACGATTATTCTTCCTCGTATGATTGATGATTTATTGATTATATGTTGTTAGGGTCGAGTTTCTTGCGAAGAAACCGAGTTGAACCCTTCCGTTCGTCGTCGTCTTCCTTTTCGATGGTATCGAGCATTTTGAAGCTTCCCGGTTGAGCCGTGTTCGTCGGAATACTTGCGTGCCGATTTCGAGGCAAGTATCTTGCCCATACTTCTCATGTTTCGTAGACGGAATCATTGCTAAAATGATTTTATGTGCAATCCGAATGTTTTAATGAACTTTTAAAAGGATCGGTATGCTTTTGATAAAGGTTTTCCTTCGAAGATAACTCGTAGGCTTTGTGAATAAATGTGTTTTCTGATTATGTGTATCATTGTCGTGTGATGGAAGATATTGAACATATTTTAGTGAATTTAGTAGACCGTAAATAGTTGCCGAGGATTGTGTATTGAGATGTGTAATTGTACGGTGAATATGTGACGTTGTGTGATATTAGTTGTTACTCCTTCGTAAGGAGGTTGGGACACTTGGTGTTGTTTGGCATTGTTATTTGCTTGTCGTTGTGTGACGTTGATTGTGAGTATATGCCGGTTAAAGTGGCCATTCTAGCGAAGTACCTAACATTTGTATGCATATTCTAGTATTCGAATTATGGCTTCTCGTGGCGTTGTGGATGATATGTGTATGTTCACCTAGGGACGGTCTGACGAGGCCTCTAGGGATACGTATTTCCGTGTGTGTGCGTATCGCGAACTAGGGTTAACCACCCAGGGATGTCCGACGGGGCTCTGCGGGGTACGGAGGCCGTGAGTCTCGTACTAATGGTTAACTTTGAAATGTTTTGTTGGAGAACTGTGATCTTTGGCGCATATTTCGTCTGATTAGAATGGCAGTTCAAATGGTATCGTACTTGACTGGAATGGCACCAGTAAATGCGTTGTTTGTGATTTGTCCATTGACTGTGATAATTTGGTAAGGGTACGTGAGCTCTGTGGTTGCTCTGTGTATTGTAGCTCTGTGGTGTGTTGAGTTTGGCCGTATGGTCAAGTTGCAAAGTTGTACTCTCTGTTGTCGTTCTGTGACACTGTTGTCATGGTAAGGTTTGACACGGTATAGTTTATGTCGAGTTATTTTTGTGAGTATGTGATGTGAATAAGTTGATTTACGGACCCCTGTGCTTGTGGATGGAATGTTATGATTGGGTCGTAGACCCCGTATTTTGTTATCGGAAACGTATTTTGAAATAAATGATTTTTGGGCTGCGTCCCTAAGCGTTTCGAAAGGCTTGAAAATTCTTAAACCCCAAATGCTTTCAAAACTCCCGAGATCGTACAATGTTTTGTAAGATGTAAAAGGGTTTATTCCTATCTTTCATAATTCAAACTGTTTGATCAAGCGAATTATCTAGGGAAGTATATTCATGATTTCTATGTTCTTGTAGTATGATATGTATGGCTTGTCTTTGTATTTATACTTGCACTAGCAAAACAGTGGAGTTTTGCTAACCCCCGAGTATTCGGGGGGTGGATGTCTGTTTTGCGTCCAGGTACTTGCAGGTTGCCGGGGAGCAATTCACAGGATCGTTACGAAGGATGATGGAAGACGGCGATACTAATCACATGAAGACCGGAGTTGGGTATTTGGTGATGTCTTGTTTTGTCCTTCCATTGTGTTTATTTTCCCCTGTGTGGGAACGTTGATTTATGTTAACTCCCGCGTGAGTATGAGTTACGAGAAAGAGTAATGTATGTTTGATGTGTATGTTGTGGTAAAATAGCAAATCTGTCTAATGGTTCGTTATCTAGCCATGTCGGCATATATTGTGTTGTCGTGTTTTCTGTATTTAGCCTGGTAGATCCTCACGGAGAGGGTCTGCGGCACTGTAATATTCCTGAACGGTTTGGGGGTGTTACAGAATATGGTATCAGAGCTTAGGTTGCGGAAACCTAGGATGTCGGGTCGAGTTGTGTGTTGTCGGGTCTTGTCTCGTCTTGTCTTGTCAGATTTTGTCTGACTGAGTCGTGTCGCAACGCGTCGTCTGAGGTGTCGGTCATGATTAGTATCGAGGTGCAGCCATCATCTTTGTGCGATCTGTGGATGTAAGTCTCCTTACCTTGTTGCGTCTAGTGTTATATGAGCTTGTGTGATTATATGTTATTATGCGGAGTTTAAATGTGCCTCGTGAATACGTACTCCATGCTTGTTTGATTCTCGTATTGTGCTAGAATGAAAAGTGATACCAGTGTATAAATGTGTGTATATATTGTGTGAATCGTTTTATTGAAGTAATGGCTTGATGTGATCCCGCAAGGAAAGTTTGTCAATGTGATATCTTTCCTCTTGCATTGTAAGTTTTCAAAACTTAATTTTAAGAACCCAAATGAGGTCTACCAAAAATTGACTCGAAACGTGGCTCTTGCTTTCGACTTTTTGATTTCATGATCGTCGGTTCGGAGGTGGATGTTGGCATTATTGTTTGGTCAATAATGCTCAAAATTGTGACTAAGTTGGTGGTGCGATCGTTAAGTCATCCTGAATGCACTTGTTGCGGGAGTCCTCATTATTGAGAGGTAGGATTTCAGTTTTAGATGTTAATTATCTTTTGACGGATTGCTTGTGTGATATTGTAATTATGTGGACAGATGATATTGACGTGTGATTGGATTTGATGGTAATGGATCTTATTTTGATAAAATGCTAAATTATGTCTGTTGTGTGTGTATTCGAAAAACGCTTTTCTGAAAATTTTATAAACTTGAGCAAGTTGTGGAAAATTAAATTTCATAAAGTTTTGACGGTTCGCTTAATCGGCGGCTTCGTGTGGACTTTGAAAATCGTTTAAAATTGGCGAGCCGGCCTTGAATTTCCCTAAAGGAACCCCGACGGTATTGAAAGTGTCGTTTTAAAGTATCTTTGAACGTTTTGTAAAATGTTACCGTCGTTGATTATTGTGTAGTGTTGGGAAGATTTTCAGAAATGATTTTTGATGTATTATTGTATTTTCAAATAATTCGAGTACATGATTTCAGAAATCTTTCACACCATAAAAAATTTCTATTTTCAAAAACCAATACAATTTTTTTTTTATTCTCAAAAATATATTGTGAAAGATAAAGAATCTTACTCGATTTAAACTTCAAACTCGGATTTAGAAAAGTTTTCTGTACTGAGTCAATTATTGTGCGTGACCTTGAATCACTCCGAAATGATGATGTGTGGTGGCATAGTGATTTTGATAGTGCCGGTTGTAAGGAAATATTGTTTTGCAAATAATTTCAAATGAGACAGTTAAAGTCCGTTGTTTAAAATTTTTGACAAAAAGCCCGAGGTACCATAAACACTTTTAAAGTTTTATTTTAAATAAACATGCAAATCCAAGGATTTTCAAATGATATCATTTAAAGGAATACCTCGTGGATCTTCTTATCGAGTTGCTATTAGTTGTCTTATGTGATATATCAAGCCGAGTTGGCAATTTGGTATATTATTTTGCGATGTCGTGCCGTGGTATTGAGTGAGTATCTGCTTGGTATGCCGAGGTGCAAAGGATGCGGTCGTGACCGTGGTACAGATAGTCATGGAGATCAGATGAGGGACCGAGAGAAGATTTCTGGGAAGGTTGTTATTCTAGCACTTCGTTCTCGTTGTTTAGGTTTCGGGGACGAAACCTCTTTTAAAGGTGATGTAGTGTAATACCCATATTTCCGTTTTCGTTTTGTTTGACTCTATCGACTCGTTGTGTTCGTCGATATTTTCTGGACTTGTTCTACTCTTCACTTTTTGTTGTTCGAACAAGTTGCGGTATTGTT
This sequence comes from Orobanche coerulescens, assembly GCA_033398695.1. Lineage (NCBI taxonomy): Eukaryota > Viridiplantae > Streptophyta > Magnoliopsida > Lamiales > Orobanchaceae > Orobanche > Orobanche coerulescens. The sequence goes on from CM065809.1 coordinate 131,898,304, forward strand.
TTGGGTTAATCCAATTGTCGTTGTGACTTTTTTTTTCGAATTCGGTTCCGCTCCTGTGAATCTTATGTGAATGCACATCTTGTTGTTTTTACCGGATCGTATATTATCTCGAGTCGATCTTTGAACTATGGGATGCTATTTGATTTTCGTTATTCGTTATGATTCGTATATGAGTGTTCGACTCTTGTTGTTTCGGTCATTGTTGTTCGATCGTTTGTTGTCCGGTATTCGTTGATCTCGTATCACGATTTTTGAGCGTTCAGATCACTTCGTAATTTCCTTAAGTTCGGGAAATTAACTTCGTTTTCGATCTTCCAATCCTCGTGTTGTGGAATTTCGTATTTGTTCAGCGATTAACTTGTGTTTTGATTGTTGTGCTGTTTGGGTGTAACACCCCCAATCCACTCAGGGATATTACACGTCGTAGACCCTCTCCTCGAGGATCTACTGGCTGATAACTAAAATCAAACATCTAAACATCGCCTTTAAAGGCTAAAATGACTCAGTAGACCGATTTGGTCTTTCGATAAATATGTACAACTCAAATACAACTCATGCCCACGCAGGGGTCAAAATACAACCACACCCGTACAACGGGAAAAATATACTGCAGCGGAAAAGAAAATACAACTAGACCAATACGACAGCAACGGATCCTCATGTGATTAGTATCGTTCATCTTTCATCATCCTTCGTGCCGACCCTGTGCTATGCTCCCAAAACCTGAATGCAAAAATAGACATCCACCCCCCGAATACTCGGGGGTTAGCAAAACTCCACTGTTTCGCTAGTGCAAGTACAAGTGCAAAAATACAAGCCATACAATTCACATTCCACGAATAACAATAACCAGGAATCATCAAAGATCCAAACATAATGAAAATTACTTCCCGAGGCAAGAGTTTGGGTAAAACATTCCGACACCGAAAGACCACAATTAAGGGGAACAATTTGTAAAACAGTTTAAAATGCCATCGAGAGTTTTAATAGAAAACAATTTAGGATTATCAAATCCTAATCTTTCCAAAATCAACAGGGTCACAGCCCAAAGGTTTTGTTTTCGCAATTAGAAAACCAACAGCAATACACAGGGTTAAAACCCATCTCACGTGTCTTCGGCGGACATAACATCAATACAATATAATCGCCCAAGATACGTAAACCTTGGTCACCAAAAATACAACATCAACTCGTGAATCCAGGGCTATACCATTGGATTCCCTTCGTAACCCGTCGGACCCTCCCAAGGTGAGTAGAATGCGTTTTCGAAATCATATACACCAATTCGTGAAGTTTTACTCGTGAATCCAGGGCTATACCATTGGAATTCCCTCCGTGGCCCCGTCGAACCCTCCCGGGGTGAGCAAATACATTCACTAAACATACACACGCACTCGTGAAGTTTTACTCGTGAATCCAGGGCTATACCATTGGAATTCCCTCCGTGGCCCCGTCGAACCCTCCCGAGGTGAGCAAATACATTCACAAAACAAACAACCGCACTCGTGAATCCAGGGCTATACCATTGGAATTCCCTCCGTGATCCCGTCGGACCCTCCCGAGGTGAGCGAAATACATTCACACAATTAACATGTCACAACAAGGATATTCATACAATCCACCAAAGGCAACAAACACAAAGCACGACATAATCGTCAAATCACAACGCACCAAAAATGAGATAATATATGCACACACGTGTTATCAAGCGCAACATCAACACCAAACATATCCATAGGATTCACATAGTCACTTACAACCCACACAATTTACAAAACACACGCGTTTTGAAAGTGAGCCTTTAACGAGGCTAGTCGAATCTTTTGAAAAACCCATTTCAAATAAACACACACATACCAAGACGATCACCAATCATCATATCCACAAAACAAGAAATGTATGGATAAGGTACTTGCCTCGAATAAGAACAACGCGAAGAATCGACCGAAGTAGGTTGACACGAACCGACTACGAACCCGCCGACTGCGCCGATCGCCAACTCGCGTTCATAAACTACGAAGGACAATAACAACAATGAAATGAATTCCATAGCATGACTCAAAGCCGTTGAATTCAAAGAACGAACGACGAATGTTCAAGTGTTTTCCCCAAAACGGCCAAGAACACAATTCGTCCCGTCAAAACCCGAAAACGGAATTTCAAGTTGAAATATGGATACACAATCCATAGAATATGTTTAACAACATCATTTAACCATAATCGATCCATCGAAAACGGATGAAAAACGAGATCGGGGACAAATCCCCCGAAAAGTCAATTCGAAGGAAATCAAGAAATATACTTCGATTCGACGAAGAACAATGGATTAAATGATGTTAAACACGAGAATACTACCAAGATAATCATACCCATCATGAATTAATCAACAACACGGAACGAATCAGACAAAAATGCAAAACCCCCCAAATTCACGAAATTAGGGTTCTAAGGAAGATTACCTTGATTCGCTGGATCAAAGGATGATAACGGATGATTGATTGATGTTATGAACTCAAGAACTTCATGGATTTGTTGTTAAACAACGTGGCTTCGTCACCCATGAATCGCCAGCCGCGGACGGAGAAGGAAGGAAATGAAAAACGAAGGGAAAAGTGGTGATGCATCATATATATCTTGGCGGAACTAGCGTGCGCTAGCCTTCCTGAGACTAGCGTGCGCTATCGGCCCGATCGGCCGAGCACTCTCGTCCATGGCACACGTGCGGCACCACCGACCAGTGCCCGACCATGACTGTCGCCCGACTCCCGCTAGCGTGCGCTACGGCCGGAAGCTCGCGCGCTAGCCGGCACATCGATAGCCTCTGGGTGATCGCCGGCCAGTAACGTCGCTAGCGGCCGACAACGTGCGCTACGCTGCCCGACTAGCACGCGCTACGCTCGGCGTAGCGTGCGCTACTGCCGATCCTTCCGATTCGTAACCCCGAAACCCCACTGTGCGGCCCGATAGCGTCGTTGGTCGACCAAGCTAGCGTGCGCTACACTGCCGGTTAGCGCGCGCCTTCCGGCGATGGCGTGCGCTGGCCGGTTCTGCCGCACTGTCCGGCGGTGCCCTGTCGTCGGCGATCCATAACCGTCGGCCAGATCCAAGCGCGAGCTCGACGACCCGATTTCCGAAAACGCACGGAACGAACACGACGAAAAGTTCGCGGACGACATCAACGACCCGAAATGAAAACATAATACCATAATTAACCATACGCGACCAAGAAACGGGTCGAGACAATAATTACAGATACGGATACCCGTAACTTACAAAATGGCCCAAAACGCCCGGAAATCACGATACGTGATCGAATAACAAAACCGAAGTTCGGAACACGTCTAACAAAGTTAAACGGACTTGCGGGAACTCAAGCAATGATTTGGACGAGATTCGCAAGAATCGAACTCAAGTGCGGAAAAGTCGCTAAAAAGCACGGAACTCAACAAAACGACACCGAAACGAACTCGGATGACAAAAAGTGTAGAATTAATCATTCTCAAAATGATGAAACGGTCATGAGCGAGTCGTCGAAACGGACTTCCACTGAAAAAAAGAAATTACAGGAAATCAAAAATTGCGGATATTACATTCTACCCTCCTTAAAAGAAGTTTCGTCCCGAAACTTAAAACAAGTAGGGGGAAGAAATATTCCGCCAGGAAAAACTCAACGAGACACACAAGAATGCGTAACTAACCCCCAACGGCAAAATGTTATAAACAACGCAAAGGAATATACGGCGTGAAAACACGCTCCACGGCGACCAACACAACGCCGCCGTTAGGAATGTAATAAAACCAACAGATGACAAGCGTCATCAAACGGATAATATAGTCAAGTCAATTATCCGAACAATCACAAAACACAACGAACAAAAATCAATAAGATTGACCGACCCAACGGTACATCAATCAAAACGCGAGTCAATCGCTGAACAAATACGGAATTCCACCGCCCAAGGGTTGGAAGATCGAAAACGAGACTAATTTCCCGAACTTGAGGGAATTAGGAAGGAGCCTGAACGCTCAACAATCACGAAATGAAAACAAAAACGGAACAAACAAACGATCGAGACAACAAAAATCGAACAATCATGTCCGAAACACGAAGGATAATAAAATTCAAACAACAACTCCCATGATGATCTGGTGAGAACTACAAGACATGCATTCCCATAAGATCCACAGGAAAGGGAATAGCGATTGAAAAGTCACAACGACAAACGAGTTATTCCGAAACAATACCACACTCGTTCGATCAACAAAAGCAAGGGGCAGGACAAGCTCACAAATGTCAACAAACATAAATGAGTCGACAAAGTAGAATATACAGAAGTTCAAAATCCGATCCACTTCGAATAAAAGAACTAGTAGAACCAAATGATGTCACTTCCGAACAAGGTTCACAAGAATCGAACCGAACTCGAAAAAGTCACAGCGATACCAGATCGACCCAAAACAAGATCACAGTTCATTCGAATGATGAAACTAAAATACAGAACAAGTTCAGAAGGTATCAACGAACACGAGCGAGTCGATAGAACTGAGAAACAGGGAATGCGAAGCGAAAATAATACGGGTATTATATTCGACCTCTTCAAAAGGAGTGTCGTCCCGAAACTCACAACAATGAAACCAAGGTGACGACACAACAAGCAACCGACAAAAACATCCTTCAAGGCTTCTCAAAGACGATTCTCGATAATCGTGTCAAGCGCGAACTCCGAAAGTCTCGTAGCCAATTCGCAAATCAATTCGGTGTCCCTCGAGTCCACACTCGAAATGTGTTACTGACGAGAAGGACAAAATGCACGTACATTCCCCCGACACATCACGGTTGAAATGCCTCGGCTCGGCATACCGAAAATACAAATGCTAGGTACAATGGAACATAACATCACAAAACAACAAACCGGAGATGCCAACTCAGCGCAACAAAGAATCATAACACATATCATACACAACGATTACCATCGTAAAGTAATACACACAAACACTACAACAACGACGGTATCGTTCAGCGACCTCAACAACCCGAACGATAACCAGCACATAATTACAACCATCATGAAACAATCACACATGTACGCAAACGTACAAACTCAAGCTTTAACAACTCACACAGGTGCGATAACACGCAAGCCCCCCCGAAATGACAACATTAAAGATCGTCATCCCACCTTCCCCGACCACAAGCAGGAAATGATGGGTTTTAAAAATGAAAACCACCTTATGAAAACAGTTTGGAAACACCAGTTGATCTTGAGTATCATTTTACAAAAAGTTGAACAAAATCATTGTCGAGACTTTGAAAACCATCTTGCGTTTGATAAAACGAGGACACTTTCCTTTTTGTGAAAACTTTCAGAAATATCCGACCCTCGGGTCTAAGTATAAGTGTTTCTAAAACATTGAAAATATCTCAAAATATTTTGGTCCTCGAGGTAGAAGAATTTGGAAACATATTGTGGCACCTTGGAAGTACCACGAGAAAACGATTCATTTTAAAAGTACGTCTCGAAATTTATTTTCTAAGATGGTCAAGGTTTTCAAAAATAATTCAATGGGCTAGAATGCCCAAAAATACTCATGTAACAATATTCGTTTAAACATATTATAATATATGCATCAAATCGCACAAAGTCAGGACAATACGTGTCTTTTACCGGGAAGGCAAACAGTCAATTATCACAGTCAAAAAGACATAATTAATGACAACACTCCTCATACAAACGAAACAAGAGAATCACACGAACGCATCACGAAACCAAGAATCTACATGAAGGTTCCATCACTTAACACAAAATCAAACAAATAGCTCGTGTCACACGAGGCACAACACAAAGAAGGGAGACTTGCAGCCACAGGTCGCACGAAGATGATGATCGCCCCATGATACTAATCACGACCAACAAACTCAGACGACGCGTCGCGACACGAGTCAGTCAGACAAAATCCGACGAGACAAAACTCAATAGACACCACTGACCCGACAGCCTAGGTTTCCACAACCTATGATACCATTTATGTAACACCCCCAATCCACTCAGGGATATTACATGCCGTAGACCCTCTCCTCGAGGATCTACCAGGCCGATAACTAAAATCAAACATCTAAACATCGCCTTTAAGGCTAAAATGACTCAGTAGGCCGATTTGGTCTTTCAATTAATATGTACAACTCAAATACAACTCATGCCCACGCAGGGGTCAAAATACAACCACACCCGTACAACGGGAAAAATATACTGCAGCGGAAAAGAAAATACAACTAGACCAATACGACAGCAACAGATCCTCGTGTGATTAGTATCGTTCATCTTTCATGATCCTTCGTGCTGACCCTGTGCTATGCTCCCAAAACCTGAATGCAAAAATAGACATCCACCCCCCGAATACTCGGGGGTTAGCAAAACTCCACTGTTTCGCTAGTGCAAGTACATGTGCAAAAATACGAGCCATACAATTCACATTCCACGAATAACAATAACCAGGAATCATCAAAGATCCAAACATAATGAAAAGTACTTCCCGAGGCAAGAGTTTGGGTAAAACATTCCGAAACCGAAAGACCACAATTAAGGGGAACAATTTGTAAAACAGTTTAAAATGCCATCGAGAGTTTTAATAGAAAACAATTTAGGATTATCAAATCCTAATCTTTCCAAAATCAACAGGGTCACAGCCCAAAGGTTTTGTTTTCGTAATTAGAAAACCAACAGCAATACACAGGGTTAAAACCCATGTCACGTGTCTTCGGCGGACATAACATCAATACAATATAATCGCCCAAGATATGTAAACCTTGGTCACCAAAAATACAACATCAACTCGTGAATCCAGGGCTATACCATTGGATTCCCTTCGTGGCCCCGTCGGACCCTCCCAAGGTGAGTAGAATGCGTTTTCGAAATCATATAGACCAATTCGTGAAGTTTTACTCGTGAATCCAGGGCTATACCATTGGAATTCCCTCCGTGGCCCCGTCGAACCCTCCCGAGGTGAGCAAATATATTCACCAAACATACACACGCACTCGTGAAGTTTTACTCGTGAATCCAGGGCTATACCATTGGAATTCCCTCTGTGGCCCCGTCGAACCCTCCCGAGGTGAGCAAATACATTCACAAAACAAACAACCGCACTCGTGAATCCAGGGCTATACCATTGGAATTCCCTCCGTGATCCCGTCGGACCCTCCCGAGGTGAGCGAAATACATTCACACAATTAACATGTCACAGCAAGGATATTCATACAATCCACCAAAGGCAACAAACACAAAGCACGACATAATCGTCAAATCACAACGCACCAAAAATGAGATAATATATGCACACACGCGTTATCAAGCGCAACATCAACACCAAACATATCCATGTGGATTCACATAGTCACTTACAACCCACACAATTTACAAAACACACGCGTTTTGAAAGTGAGCCTTTAACGAGGCTAGTCGAATCTTTTGAAAAACCCGTTTCAAACAAACACACACACATACCAAGACGATCACCAATCATCATATCCACAAAACAAGAAATGTATGGACAAGGTACTTGCCTCGAATAAGAACAACGCGAAGAATCGACCGAAGTAGGTTGACACGAACCGACTACGAACCCGCCGACTCCGCCGATCGCCAACTCGCGTTCATAAACTACGAAGGACAATAACAACAATGAAATGAATTCCATATCATGACTCAAAGCCGTTGAATTCAAAGAACGAACGACGAATGTTCAAGTGTTTTCCCCAAAACGGCCAAGAACACAATTCGTCCCGTCAAAAACCCAGCGAATTTCAAGTTGAAATATGGATACACAATCCATAGAATATGTTTAACAACATCATTTAACCATAATCGATCCATCGAAAACGGATGAAAAACCAGATCGGGGACAAATCCCCCGAAAAGTCAATTCGAAGGAAATCAAGAAATATACTTCGATTCGACGAAGAACAATGGATTAAATGATGTTAAACACGAGAATACTACCAAGATTAATCATACCCATCATGAATTAATCAACAACACGGAACGAATCGGACAAAAATGCAAAACCCCCCAAATTCACGAAATTAGGGTTCTAAGGAAGATTACCTTGATTCGCTGGATCAAAGGATGATAACGGATGATTGATTGATGTTATGAACTTAAGAAATTCATGGATTTGTTGTTAAACAACATGGCTTCGTCACCCATGAATCGCCAGCCGCGGACGGAGAAGGAAGGAAATGAAAAACGAAGGGGAAAGTGGCTGGTCTGTCATATATATACTAGGCCGGAACTAGCGTGCGCTAGCCTTCCCGGACTAGCGTGCGCTATCGGCCAGTACCGGCCGAGCACTCTCGGCCATGGCCCACATGACCCGGCACCACCGACCAATTCTGCCGACCATGACTGTCCGCCCGACTCCCGCTAGCGTGCGCTACGGCCGGAAGCCTGCGCGCGCTAGCCGACCTGTCCAGTAGCCTCTGGACTGAACTGCCCGGCCAGGTAACGTACGCTAGCCGGCCGACAGCGTGCGCTACGCCTGCCGACTAGCGCGCGCTACGCTCGGCGTAGCGTGCGCTACCTGCCGATCCTTCCTGATTCCAGAACCCCAGAAACCCCACTGTCCGGCCCGATAGCGTGCGTTGGTCGACCAAGCTAGCGTGCGCTACACCTGCCGGTTAGCGCGCGCAGCCTTCCGGCGGTAGCGTGCGCTACGCCGGTTCCTGCCGCACCTGTCCGGCCGGTGCCCGCAATCGTCCGGCCGATCCATAACCGTCCGGCTGATCCGCAACCGCGAGCTCGGCGACCCGATTTCCGAAACGCACGAACGAACACGGCGAAAAGTTCGCGGGCGACATCAACGACCCCAAAATGAAAACATAATACCATAATTAACCATACGCAACCAAGAAACGGTCGAGACAACAATTACAGATACGGATACGTAACTTTCAAGAAATTACAAAATGGCCCAAAACGCCTAAATCACGATACGTGATCGAATAACAAAACCGAAGTTGAACACGTCTAACAAAGTTAAACGGACTTGCGGGGAACTCAAAGCAATGATTTGACGAGATTCGCAAGAATCGAACTCAAGTGCGGAAAAGTCGCTAAAAAGCACGGAACTCAACAAAACGACACCGAAACGAACTCGGATGACAAAAAGTGTAGAATTAATCATTCTCAGAATGACGAAACGGTCATGAGCGAGTCGTCAAAACGGACTTCTACAGAAAAAAAAGAAATTACCGGAAATCGAAAATTGCGGATATTACATTCTACCCTCCTTAAAAGAAGTTTCGTCCCGAAACTTAAAACAAGTAGGAGGAAGAAATATTCCGCCAGGAAAAACTCAACGAGACACACAAGAATGCGTAACTAACCCCCAACGGCAAAATGTTATAAACAACGCAAAGGAATATACGGCGTGAAAACACGCTCCACGGCGACCAACACAACGCCGCCGTTAGGAATGTAATAAAACCAACAGATGACAAGCGTCATCAAACGGATAATATAGTCAAGTCAATTATCCGAACAATCACAAAACACAACGAACAAAAATCAATAAGATTGACCGACCCAACGGTACATCAATCAAAACGCGAGTCAATCGCTGAACAAATACGGAATTCCACCGCCCAAGGGTTGGAAGATCGAAAACGAGACTAATTTCCCGAACTTGAGGGAATTAGGAAGGAGCCTGAACGCTCAACAATCACGAAATGAGAACAAAAACCGAACAAACAAACGATCGAGACAACAAAAATCGAACAATCATGTCCGAAACACGAAGGATAATAAAATTCAAACAACAACTCCCATGATGATCTGGTGAGAACTACAAGACATGCATTCCCATAAGATCCACAGGAAAGGGAATAGCGATTGAAAAGTCACAACGACAAACGAGTTATTACGAAACAATACCACACTCGTTCGATCAACAAAAGCAAGGGGCAAGACAAGCTCACAAATGTCAACAAACATAAATGAGTCGACAAAGTAGAATATACAGAAGTTCAAAATCCGATCCACTTCGAATAAAAGAACTAGTAGAACCAAATGATGTCACTTCCGAACAAGGTTCACAAGAATTGAACCGAACTCGGAAAAGTCACAGCGATACCAGATCGACCCAAAACAAGATCACAGTTCATTCGAACGATGAAACTAAAATACAGAACAAGTTCAGAAGGTATCAACGAACACGAGCGAGTCGATAGACGAGAAGCAGGGAATGCGAAGCGAAAATAATACGGGTATTATATTCGACCTCTTCAAAAGGAGTGTCGTCCCGAAACTCACAACAATGAAACCAAGGTGACGACACAACAAGCAACCGACAAAAACATCCTTGAAGGCTTCTCAAAGACGATTCGATAAGCTGTCTTTGAAGCGCGAACTCCGAAAGTCTCGGTAGCCAATTCGCAAATCTGAATTCGGTGTCCTCGAGTCCACACTCGAAATGTGTTCTTGTGAGAAGGACAAAATGCACGTACATTCCCCCGACACATCACGGTTGAAATGCCTCGGCTCGGCATACCGAAAATACAAATGCTAGGTACAATGGAACATAACATCACAAAACAACAAACCGGAGATGCCAACTCAGCGCAACAAAGAATCATAACACATATCATACACAACGATTACCATCGTAAAGTAATACACACAAACACTACAACAACGACGGTATCGTTCAGCGACCTCAACGACTCGAACGATAACCAGCACATAATTACAACCATCATGAAACAATCACACATGTACGCAAATGTACAAACTCAAGCTTTAACAACTCACACAGGTGCGATAACACGCAAGCCCCCCCGAAATGACAACATTAAAGATCGTCATCCCACCTTCCCCGACCACAGGCAGGAAATGATGGGTTTTAAAAATGAAAACCACCTTATGAAAACAGTTTGGAAACACCAGTTGATCTTGAGTATCATTTTACAAAAAGTTGAACAAAATCATTGTCGAGACTTTGAAAACCATCTTGCGTTTGATAAAACGAGGACACTTTCCTTTTTGTGAAAACTTTCAGAAATATCCGACCCTCGGGTCTAAGTATAAGTGTTTCTAAAACATTGAAAATATCTCAAAATATTTTGGTCCTCGAGGTAGAAGAATTTGGAAACATATTGTGGCACCTTGGAAGTACCACGAGAAAACGATTCATTTTAAAAGTACGTCTCGAAATTTATTTTCTAAGATGCTCAAGGTTTTCAAAAATAATTCAATGGGCTAGAATGCCCAAAAATACTCATGTAACAATATTCGTTTAAACATATTATAATATATGCATCAAATCGCACAAAGTCAGGACAATACGTGTCTTTTAAGGAAGGCAAAGATCGATTATCACGATCGAAAGACATAATTAATGACAACACTCCTCATACAAACGAAACAAGAGAATCACACGAACGCATCACGAAACCAAGAATCTACATGAAGGTTCCATCACTTAACACAAAATCAAACAAATAGCTCGTGTCACACGAGGCACAACACAAAGAAGGGAGACTTGCAGCCACAGGTCGCACGAAGATGATGATCTCCCCACGATACTAATCACGACCAACAAACTCAGACGACGCGTCGCGACACGACTCAGTCAGACAAAATCCGAAGAGACAAAACTCAATAGACACCACTGACCCGACAGCCTAGGTTTCCACAACCTATGCTCTGATACCATTTATGTAACACCCCCAATCCACTCAGGGATATTACACGCCGTAGACCCTCTCCTCGAGGATCTACCAGGCTGATAACTAAAATCAAACATCTAAACATCGCCTTTAAGGCTAAAATGACTCAGTAAACCGATTTGGAATTTCAATAAATATGTACAACTCAAATACAACTCATGCCCACGCAGGGGTCAAAATACAACCACACCGTCTAACGGAAAAATATCTTTGCAGCGGAAAAGAAAATACAACTAGACCAATACGACAGCAACGGATCCTCGTGTGATTAGTATCGTTCATCTTTCATCATCATTCGTGTTGACCCTGTGCTATGCTCCCAAAACCTGAATGCAAAAATAGACATCCACCCCCCGAATACTCGGGGGTTAGCAAAACTCCACTGTTTCGCTAGTGCAAGTACATGTGCAAAAATACAAGCCATACAATTCACATTCCACGAATAACAATAACCAGGAATCATCAAAGATCCAAACATAATGAAAAGTACTTCCCGAGGCAAGAGTTTGGGTAAAACATTCCGAAACCGAAAGACCACAATTAAGGGGAACAATTTGTAAAACAGTTTAAAATGCCATCGAGAGTTTTAATAGAAAACAATTTAGGATTATCAAATCCTAATCTTTCCAAAATCAACAGGGTCACAGCCCAAAGGTTTTGTTTTCGTAATTAGAAAACCAACAGCAATACACAGGGTTAAAACCCATGTCACGTGTCTTCGGCGGACATAACATCAATACAATATAATCGCCCAAGATATGTAAACCTTGGTCACCAAAAATACAACATCAACTCGTGAATCCAGGGCTATACCATTGGATTCCCTTCGTGGCCCCGTCGGACCCTCCCAAGGTGAGTAGAATGCGTTTTCAAAATCATATACACCAATTCGTGAAGTTTTACTCGTGAATCCAGGTCTATACCATTGGAATTCCCTCCGTGGCCCCGTCGAACCCTCCCGAGGTGAGCAAATACATTCACCAAACATACACACGCACTCGTGAAGTTTTACTCGTGAATCCAGGGCTATACCATTGGAATTCCCTCCGTGGCCCCGTCGAACCCTCCCGAGGTGAGCAAATACATTCACAAAACAAACAACCGCACTCGTGAATCTAGGGCTATACCATTGGAATTCCCTCCGTGATCCCGTCGGACCCTCCCGAGGTGAGCGAAATACATTCACACAATTAACATGTCACAACAAGGATATTCATACAATCCACCAAAGGCAACAAACACAAAGCACGACATAATCGTCAAATCACAACGCACCAAAAATGAGATAATATATGCACACACGCATTATCAAGCGCAACATCAACACCAAACATATCCATAGGATTCACATAGTCACTTACAACCCACACAATTTACAAAACACACGCGTTTTGAAAGTGAGCCTTTAACGAGGCTAGTCGAATCTTTTGAAAAACCCATTTCAAACAAACACACACACATACCAAGACGATCACCAATCATCATATCCACAAAACAAGAAATGTATGGACAAGGTACTTGCCTCGAATAAGAACAACGCGAAGAATCGACCGAAGTAGGTTGACACGAACCGACTACGAACCCGCCGACTCCGCCGATCGCCAACTCGCGTTCATAAACTACGAAGGACAATAACAACAATGAAATGAATTCCATATCATGACTCAAAGCCGTTGAATTCAAAGAACGAACGACGAATGTTCAAGTGTTTTCCCCAAAACGGCCAAGAACACAATTCGTCCCATCAAAACCCGAAAACGGAATTTCAAGTTGAAATATGGATACACAATCCATAGAATATGTTTAACAACATCATTTAACCATAATCGATCCATCGAAAATGGATGAAAAACCAGATCGGGGACAAATCCCCCGAAAAGTCAATTCGAAGGAAATCAAGCAATATACTTCGATTCGACGAAGAACAATGGATTAAATGATGTTAAACACGAGAATACTACCAAGATTAATCATACCCATCATGAATTAATCAACAACACGGAACGAATCGGACAAAAATGCAAAAACCCCCAAATTCACGAAATTAGGGTTCTAAGGAAGATTACCTTGATTCGCTGGATCAAAGGATGATAACGGATGATTGATTGATGTTATGAACTTAATAAATTCATGGATTTGTTGTTAAACAACATGGCTTCGTCACCCATGAATTGCCAGCCGCGGACGGAGAAGGAAGGAAATGAAAAACGAAGGGAAAAGTGGTGAGTGCATCATATATATCTTGGCCGGAACTAGCGTGCGCTAGCCTTCCGGACTAGCGTGCGCTTATCGGCCGATCTGCCGAGCACTCTCGGCCATGGCCCACATGACCCGGCACCACCGACCAGTCTGCGACCATGACTGTCCACCCGACTCCGCCGGCGTGCGCTACGGCCGGAAGCTGCGGCGCTAGCCGACTCCCGGTAGCCTCTGGATCGATCGCCCGGCAGTAACGTCGCTAGCCGGCCGACGGCGTGCGCTACGCCTGCCGACTAGCGCGCGCTACGCTCGGCATAGCGTGCGCTACTGCCGATCCTTCCGATTGCGAGAACCCGAAACCCCCTTTATCGGCCCGATAGCGTCGTTGGTCGACCAAGCTAGCGTCGCTACACTGCCGGTTAGCGCGCGCGCCTTCCGGCGATGGCGTGCGCTCGCCGGTTCTGCCGCACTGTCCGGCGGTGCCGCAATCATCCGGCCCGATCCATAGCCGTCGGCCATCCGCAACCGCGAGCTCGGCGACCCGATTTAAACGCGCGGGCGAACACAACGAAAAGTTCGCGGATGACATCAACGACCCGAAATGAAAACATAATACCATAATTAACCATACGCGACCAAGAAACGGGTCGAGACAACAATTACAGATACGGATACCCGTAACTTTCAAGAAATTACAAAATGGCCCAAAACGCCCGGAAATCACGATACATGATAGAATAACAAAACCGAAGTCCGGAACACGTCTAACAAAGTTAAACGGACTTGCGGGAAACTCGAAACAGCAGTTTCGGACGAGATTCGCAAGAATCGAACTCAAGTGCGGAAAAGTCGCTAAAAAGCATGGAACTCAACAAAACGACACCGAAACAAACTCGGATGACAAAAAGTGTACAATTAATCATTCTCAGAATGACGAAACGGTCATGAGCGAGTCGTCAAAACGGACTTCCACTGAAAGAAAAGAAATTATCGGAAATCGAAAATTGCGGATATTACATTGGGTTGTTCAACCAAACTGATTTTTGTCCATGCATTTTGTTATCATTCTAAAATGGCGATGTGGATGGTAGTAGGCACGTGCTGCATGTGATTCGTTGCAGGTAGTCCGCGGCGGATAGCGTATGTTATTTGAGACTGTTTTGCGTTGATCGTTTTATATTTTAAGTTTCGGGACGAAACTTCTTTTAAGGAGGGTAGAATGTAATACCCGTAATTTCGATTTCCAGTAATTCTTTTTTCGGCAGAAGTCCGTTTCGACGACTCGCTCATGATCATTTCGTCATTCTGAGAATGATTAATTCTACACTTTTTGACATCCGAGTTCGTTTCAGTGTTGTTTTGTTGAGTTCCTTGCTTTTTAGGGGCTTTTCCGTACTTGAGTTCGATTCTTGCGAATCTCATCTGAAACTGCTGTTTCGAGTTTCCCGTAAGTCCGTTTAACTTTGTTAGACGTGTTGTGAACTTCGGTTTGGTTATTCGATCACGTATCGTGATTTTCGGGCGTTTTGGGCCATTTTCATAATTTCCCAAAGTTTGAGGTAATTACTTTCCGTTGTCGAATTTCGAGCCTTCGGGTGGTCGGAATCGTGTGTTCTCTTAGTGCTCGAATTCGTCTTTGCGAGTACTTCGTAACCGTATCTTCGATTCATATTAAGGTTCGGGTTTCGGGGTCGTTCGAGCCGTCGGAGTTGGCCCCGGCCGAGTCATGGCCGGGCAGTCTGGGCCCAGGCCGGCACTGGCCGAGTTACGGCCGGTAGTGCTCGGCAGTTACGTACGTAAGGCCGGTTACGTACGTAAGGCCCTGGCCGGTAACGTACGTAACGTTTCCGGCATTTCTAGGCAGTGAGTCGGCCATGGCCGGTTACGTACGTAAGCCATGGCCGGTTACGTACGTAAGGTGGCCGGTAGGCAGCCTATTTAAGGCCCTGCAGACGGGTTTTTCATCATTTTCCTAACCCATTTTATTCCCTTCCGTGGTTGGATGTGTCTTTGTCATGGTTCCATGTTGTTGGACAACAAATCCATGAAGTCTTGGAGTTCATATCATCAATCATCCATCCAATAACATCCTTTGATGGAGCGAATCAGGTCAGATTTTCTAGGAATCTAATTTTGGGGATTTTGGGTATTTTATTCGATTTCGTCCGTTTGATCCCATTTAACTTAGGATTGTGATGGATTGATGATTATTTAGACGTATTATATCATTTACCTTGTTATTCCATGGTTGGGTCGTATCGATTCGTTATTTGGGTTGAGTTCTTGACCGACGCCTTGAAGGTGTCCGGTAAAATGTCTTAGAGGGGTTTTCGGGCATTCTACGATTATTCTTCATCGTATGATCGATGATTTATTGATTATATGTTGTTAGGGTCGAGTTTCTTGCGAAGAAACCGAGTTGAACCCTTCCGTTCGTCGTCGTCTTCCTTTTCGATGGTATCGAGCGTTTTGAAGCTTCCCGGTTGAGCCGTGTTCGTCGGAATACTTGCGTGCCGATTTCGAGGCAAGTATCTTGCCCATACTTCTCATGTTTCGTAGACGGAATCATTGATAAAATGATTTTATGTGCAATCCGAATGTTTTAATGAACTTTTAAAAGGATCGGTATGTTTTTGATAAAGGTTTTCCTTCGAAGATAACTCGTAGCCTTTGTGAATAAATGTGTTTTCTGATTATGTGTATCATTGTCGTGTGATGGAAGATATTGAACATATTTCAGTGAATTTAGTAGACCGTAAATAGTTGCCGAGGATTGTGTATTGAGATGTGTAATTATACGGTGAATATGTGACGTTGTGTGATATTAGTTGTTACTCCTTCGTAAGGAGGTTGGGACACTTGGTGTTGTTTGGCATTGTTATTTTCTTGTCGTTGTGTGACGTTGATTGTGAGTATATACCGGTTAAAGTGGCCATTCTAGCGAAGTACCTAACATTTGTATGCATATTCTAGTATTCGAATTATGGCTTCTCGTGGCGTTGTGGATGATATGTGTATGTTCACCTAGGGATGGTCTGACGAGGCCTTTAGGGATACGTATTGCCGTGTGTGTGCGTATCGCGAACTAGGGTTAACCACCCAGGAATGTCTGACGGGGCTCTGCGGGGTACGGAGGCCGTGAGTCTCGTACCAACAGTTAACAACCTGTGCTCGGCAACTGTTGGGCTGATTCCCACCAGATCCTCAGCTGCGAACGCGAAAATGTCCACAAATCTCCTTAGTAGGCTGATGAGGCTTTCCTTTATTCCATCGTCCAACCGACTTCCCATGCGAGTCTTTGTTTCCGGCTTTTCTGGAACCAATTCTATTTCTAGCAACTCCTCGTTGGGCTTGACGCCTTCTTCCTCAGCTTCCTCGGGCGCCTTCGATTGCTTATTCCTCTTAGACTCCGGATCCGGACCCCCGAGCTCGGATGTCCTCTTTTCGCGCTGCACTCCCTGCTTTACCGTTGTTTGATAACAAGATCGGGCTACAAACTGATCTCCGGCTACTTCTCCCACCTCACCTCCTACGGGGAATTTTACTTTCATGTGTGCGGTAGAGGCCACTGCTTCGAATTTGTTGAGCCCCGGTCGTCCTAGAATGGCGTTATAGGCCGATTTGGTGTCCACCACTAAAAATCTGAGCGTCTTGACCTTCCGATGGGGCATCCGACCTAGTGCTACCGGAAGCACCACTTCTCTGACTGGTTGCACCTCGGTCATACAGAACCCATAGAGCGCGGTATCTACCTTTCTCAATTCCACTTCCAGGTTCATCTGTTTGAAACAGTCATAGAATAAGATGTCTAACGAGCTTCCCGTATCGATAAACACCCTTTGTACATCGTAACTGGCGATCTCCGCGGTGATGACCAGCGCGTCATTGTGGGGCATATGTATCCCGTTATAATCTATGGGGCTGAACTAAATGATAGGCCCACTGCCTACAGAGGCGACCTTCTTGAGCTGATGACACCTAGCTTTTCGCGCGTGGGCTTTTCTAGACTGATTAGAACTTCCGTCGGTTGGTCCTCCTGATATCATGTGGATTACTCCTTTTTTAGCCGGGGGAGCAGCGGGTCCCCGAGGAGCTTCTCTTTTCACCCCGCACCTCCTTGGGGCACGGGTGGTTGCCTCCGACCTCCATTTCTCTGCTGATATGTGAACTCCATCAGATGTCCCGCTCGGACCAGCCTTTCGATCTCATCCTTAAGGTGCTTGCATTCGTCTGTTTTATGCCCGTAATCATTGTGGAATCGACAATAAAGCTCTGATTTTGGATGGGTGGGCCTATTAGGACGAGATGCAGGCCACTCGATAACCCTGTTCATCCTACCTTCAACTGCTTCCAAAACCTGAGCTCTCCTCATTGTTAGTGGGTTGTATTGGTCAAATCTTGGTTGCCTTAGAACGGTATCGTTCTTCTTTCGATCTGTTTTTTCCCGCGGCATTTCTTCCCGAGGTAAATTTTCTTGAAAGGTGTACTCCACCCGTCGTATCAATCTGCTCGACCCCCTTTCCCCATCTTCGGGCTTTTCTTGCAATTCCTCCATATCCTTCTCGGTTTCCTCAACATTAATGTATTTCGAGCATCGGGCTAAGACCTCATCATATGTGCTGGCTGGTTTTTTAGCTAATGAGGTGCGTAGCAACCCCGTCCTCAGTCCCTGCATCAAGGCACTGGTTTTTACTTCTTCTGACGACGAGGGTACCTTCAGACATGCCTTCGTGAATCGGGTCACATAAGCTCTCAGCGTTTCTCCAGAATATTGCTTGATACTGAACAAGGACATGAAGGTCTTTTGGTGCGCCCTGGCGCTGGAAAAGTGAGTCAAGAACGCGGAGCTGAAAGTTTTGAAGCTGGTGATTGACCCAGGGGGTATCCGGTGGAACCAGTCCTGAGCTGACTCTGTCAGTGTAGCCAAGAATGCTCTGCAACTCACGGCATCCGAATATCGATGTAGTACCGCCATGTTCTCGAATCGGTATAAATATCGGGTAGGATCTGAGAGTCCATCGTAGGTGAAGGTGACAGCCCTGAACCCATATGGGAGCTCGGCCTGCAGTATGCCTTCTGAGAAGGGATGGCCTGGATGACTCTCCATGTCCTTCCCCGCAACCTTCTGTCGCAACTCTTCCAGCTCGTCATGCATGTTGGATATCAAGGGATCCTGCGTTTTTTCCTGTCTGGATCGCTCCCATATTCTTGGATAACTCTCCCCATGCTCTTCCTGCTGATCAATTTCCTCCGGCCCATCTGAAATGATGGGTATTACTTTTCGTGGTACCCTTTGTTTTTCGACCTCCCGACTCCTCTAGATTGCACTGGTGATTATGTCGGCTAAGGCTTCCTTCGTCAGTGTAATTTTGCTTGGTGCGACTTCTTCTACAGGGGTGGCGGGTGTTTTTTCCAGAGTCGCTTCTCCACCCGCAGCTGCTAGTTCCTCTTCTAGATTTCTGGGTATTAACTCCCCTATTCTCTTCTGGTTCATTTCTTCTGCCATCACTAACCTCACGTCTCAACTCAAAGTGACTCGATGTCACACTTCCCACAGACGGCGCCACTTGATGTAACCGAGCTGATCGGTCACCAAGAACCGGGTTAATCTTAGAAGTTTAGCTAAGAAAACCCAAAATGTATGAAGTATTCTCTTTTCTTTCTCTCTCTAAAATATGCTATATCCTCAGAGTGTGTCTGTTTTTGAGAAACCCCCCTCTCCCTTTTATAGGAGGGGGTACCTTATTGTCTAGGATTTTCCCTGATTTCCTAGAGAAAATCCCCGATATCCAGGGATTCAGGCTGCGATTTTCCATCCCTGGATTTCCGGGATTGCAAGGTATGGGCTCTCAATCCCTGGATCTTAGGGATTCTGTCAGGTGAGTCAGAATCTTCTTTCCCAAGAGTTCGACCTTCCTGAGTTCGGTGATTTTAGGTCGGCTCATATTATAAAAGATTACTTAGGTCGGGTCATTCCTATTCAAATCCGTAGGTCGAGAGACCTTTGAGGTCGGCAACCTTTTATCAAATATCATAGGTCAGCGGGGCCTCCGAGGTCGGCGCCCTTCTAACAGATGTCACAGCTAAGCCGGGCCTCCGAGGTCGGCGACCTTCTAAAGGACATTGAGGTTGGCATCCCCTTATCTAAGAACCTAGGTCGGACTTTTATTAGCCCATATTTTAAACCGGGTTTTCAGGGAGCGTACATTCGGCGTCCTATCACTTTCAAAACTCCCGAGTACAATGTTTTGTAAGATGTAAAAGGGTTTATTCCTATCTTTCATAATTCAAACTGTTTGATCAAGCGAATTATCTCGGGAAGTATATTCATGATTTCTATGTTCTTGGAGTATGATATGTATGGTTTGTCTTTGTATTTATACTTGCACTAGCAAAACAGTGGAGTTTTGCTAACCCCCGAGTATTCGGGGGGTGGATGTCTATTTTGCGTCCAGGTACTTGCAGGTTGTCGGGGAGCAATTCACAGGATCGTTACGAAGGATGATGGAAGACGGCGATACTAATCACATGAAGACCGGTGTTGGGTATTTGGTGATGTCTTGTTTTGTCCTTCCGTTGTGTTTATTTTCCCCTGTGTGGGAACGTTGATTTATGTTAACTCCCGCGTGAGTATGAGTTACGAGAAAGAGTAATGTATGGTTGATGTGTATGTTGTGGTAAAAGACCAAATCGGTCTAATGGTTCGTTATTTAGCCATGTCGGCATATATTGTGTTGTCGTGTTTTCTGTATTTAGCCTGGTAGATCCTCACGGAGAGGGTCTGCGGCGCTGTAATATTCCCGAACGGTTTGGGGGTGTTACACATTAGGGGTGTTAGTATCACTTGTTGATGTATGATAACTTCATAATATGGTTGTGTTGATAAAGATAGATAAAACCTGATTAATAACATGATAATAGGAAGTTGATTTTAATCTTGACACCAAAAACATGCAAGTAATAGAATCCTTGATGACTAGAGGTGTGAAATACTAATCTTGTCTTGAACATTCAACTGATTCTTGCAAGGTAACATGAAACCATATTTTTGGCCCTCTAAAATCGATACCTTTGTGATCAATCAATAAATCGATGTAATGAATTGTTTAAAGGATTATGTTAATCCCCTGAAAATAATTATTACAAGATTGAGTGATGTTATGTTTAGAGTTCCGGACATCCAAATGATATAACTAGGTTTTTAATAACTTCTTCAAGGTAAAACAATGGATTTCGATAGAATACAGTCGTAATATTCATGTGCTCAAGTTAATCGATTTCGTTGATAACTTAAAGAGGTATTAATCACTACATTAATATGTTGATAATGTTCTTAGGATGATTGTAGCGATTATGGTGATACTAATGCGGTAGAATGGGTAGCCGAATTCAATTACAAGAATCCGTGTGTATTAGGAGACGTATAATAGGATGACATTCGTAGTTTGTTAAAAACTTAAACTTACAATTTCATTTCTGAACCGGTTTAATGTAATCATTGGTAAGATAATGAAGAATGTAATTAAACACAAACTTATATCATAATCCAAAGTGCCGATAAATTGAAAAGATGTTTTCACAATGTTACAGTGGTAATATTTTTTACTTCAAATGCTTGACATTAATGCTAGAATATGTGAATGAACATAATAAACATGTTATATGATGATTTGTAATTTAAACATTAAAATGATCAATAGGATAATTGATCTATTCAAGTAAATTTATAAATATTGTTTCTATGTAATGATACAATTATCATACGAATGTGTTGTTGAATGAATTACATTTCATTCAAGGTTGCTTGTTCACGTGAGTATTGTTAGACGGGGATACCGTTCGTTTGATCATTCAAAGAAGGATTATTCATCTACGGAATCGAGGCAAGTTATCTTGCTTGGTTATAATGATGGTTGAATTCTTGTGGTTATTATGTGTTTCGTGTATATGAAATGTTCTGAGAATCTATGATTCATGATATGGTGATATTCTTGATCGTGTTATCCTTTGTGGTGGTATGGTATGCCCGAGTTTACCATTCTTGTTACCGTTGGTTCTGTTGAGCTTTGTTGACACTTCAGTGAGTCGTTCGATTCCTTGATAAAGGTGTAATTCGTTGAGTTTCGTTGTCATGTTGCATCGTGACATCTCTGGAGTCATATCTGCGTGCCGATTGGTTATGTGTAGGATATTTAGCCGGGCACTTGATGATCATGTGTGGATGTTTCCGCATTTATATCGTGCACACGAGACGTAGTTCGTGAGGCTAATTAGGTACATCGTCCCACGTATATTCTGGATTCCGTATACGGGGTGGACATGTGCACGGACACATTTCCGTATCGCGCGTACTTTGATGTCCGTCTTGAGCCATATTATTTGGTCGTTCGTATATTTAGATATGTTCGACAGTTGGGACTGACTGTTTATACGCCTACGGGGTATATTCAGTATTCGGTTGTTTCTTTGAGATCCGTATGTATATGAATTGTATAATGTCATGAGAATTATTATAATGTATAGCTGACCCTATGGTTTGGGCAAAATACTTGTATTTCAGGGCAAGGCATAGGAAGAGCACGATGGTGACGGATGAAGGATACTTATTCGGGGAGCCCGAGTCTTTTTATGTTCGGTTATGTCTTATTGTAATTTTCATTTGTATTTTTGTGTCGGATGAATGTATTATAATTTGTAAGGTATTGCCCATCTTCATATGGTCTATACCGAATTTGGATCTTGTGTACGATTATCCAAATTAAGACATGCATAATATATTAAATGGGTAGGTTCGACGAAACGAAACGAGAGTTTCCGAAATAGTTCGAAAGGATATTTTTACCCTTAGGTTCAAACCTAAGCGTTTGGAGTATGAAACAAAATTGGATGGTTATGAAATTTTATGAGGAATCCAAAAATACTTCCTCGACTCCAAATTTAAGGAAAATTCATAAATTTCCAATTTCGGGACTGAAATTTCCAGAAATTACGATATTGCTTCAAAACTTAAGGAAATCGTTCCGAGGCTTATAGAGCTATGAATTTAGCTCGGAATTTAACGAAATTTTATGAGATGACTCGTGATGAACCTAGAATTCCAGATATATGAAAATTCTAGAAAATTTCGGACATGGTCCAGAAGTTTGGAATTCTTGCATTTTGACCCCGAAATTATTTTAAAATTGTGATTTGGACTATTAAGTTTAGATATCGAACTCCGAATCACTTAAAACTTTATGGATAGTCTACACATGGTATAATATGTATTGTCCAAGGTCCAGAATGTTTTTTTCGTAAATTTTAGTTTAGTACTTAAACTTTAAGAAATTACGAATTATGCCCAAAAGTTCCGCTTACTCGTTTCGAGTCCCATTTTGGCCACAAATAAATTAACCATAAATCATAACATAATCATATAACACAAGATTTTAGATTTTGGTAGGGTTCTCAACAAAATTTAGAAGAAAACATATAACATTCAATTTTATCACAAAATCGACATCCGACTACCAAATCGGTTGTCGTTTAAATTCAATAAATCATATTGCATGTTGTTATAACCATAACATACATCTTTAAAAACATGCATTTACACATGAATTTTAGATTAGTACATGCTTCCACATTTTTCATAATATTAGAGAATTAAATTTAAGAAAAATGAATTATACATAGCTATATGCAATATCATAATATGTAATTTTGACATGAATATTTTAACATAGATCATATCAATAAAATCTCAAAATACTTCAGATTTAGCACATGTATCATAAGTAAAAGAAGAGATTCTACTTTAAAGGTTTGAAAGAGTTTTCACCCACCTCGATCTTGCCGGATTTAGTCGGTTATAGGTCTCGGAAGTTGAAAAATAACCTCCCCTCTCATACTATATGGTTCGGCCATCACCATGCACCCCAAGGTGAGTATTTTGTTTGAATGTTTTAAGTTAAAGTTATATTAAAAGGATTATTACTAGAAATTATGGAAATACAAGTAGAAAGTGAGGTTACCTATTTCTTTACTTGAATTTTCTTCTTCTTCCACCTTCTTTCTTTTTGGTTCAGCCCTCCCCTCTATCTTGACTCTAAAATGTAGATTTTGTGTTGGTGTGTGTGGGAGAAAGTGTGTTGGGTGTAAGTATTAAAAAGGTGTATTTTTAAGTATGGTCAAGGCATGGGAAATGGGGTAGTAACTATGTCTCTTGCATGGGAGACATGGGGCTTTAAAAAAATATTGATTCCCCCTCTTTTTCTCCCCATTTGGACGCCACAATATGTATGTGTGTGTTACATTTTTTTTTTGTATTTTCAATGTGTAGAATGTTAATATATTTAGTTGGGTATTTATTAAATTGTAAATGGATTAAGTAGTTTGGTTTGGGCTTTCAATCATAATTCCAAGACTTAGAAATTTTATTAAGTTGAGTTTGAATCCATTAGTGAATTTATATTAGTAAATGTTGGTACACATAGCCCCTTAGGTAAACCAATATTCTACTTTAACTTTCAATTAATTTATTATTTACGAAACAATTAAGTAAAATAAGATGAAACTAGATGTAGATTATATCATGTTATAAAATAACTATTATTAAATTACATCATGATATAATAAGTTGTACATGTAGTGAGCTATCGAATTTAGGGGGTTCTACATCCTCCCCTCAGAAGAATTTGGTCCCCAAATTCCTACTTGAACAACTCGAGGTAAGATTTCTTCATTTCTTCCTCGGCCTCCCACGTCGCATCTTCCTCTCTGTTGTGATTCGACCAGACGACTTTAACCAACGGAATTCACTTCTTCCTCATTTCGCATACTTGCTGGTCGAGGATGTTGATTGACTTCTCTTCATAAGACAAGTTATTCTTGATGGGCGGAATGTCAGAAGTAAGAATGTGCATTGGGTCTGGATGATACTTCTTTAATCTCGAAACATGGAAAACGCCGTGCATTCCAGACAGATTGGGTGGTAATTCCAACCGGTACACATGTCGTCCAATACTTTCCGTGATTTTGAATGGTCCTACATATTAGGGACTCAACTTTCCTCCTTTTCTTGACACTCTTAAACCTTTCCGTGGTGTTAACCTCAGGAAGACTTGATGTCCTACTTCAAATTCTAGATCCTTCCGACGTTGATTGGCGTAACTCTTCTGTCTGCTTTGCGCTGTGCGGATCCTATCCTTGATTAGTCGTACTTTATCTACAGCTTTCTTCATCAAATCCATACTCATTGCTGAAGGTTATGTTCGTTGAGTCTTTGGCGCCCAATGGTCATCAACTTCCCAATGGAGCGGGGATCGACACTTCCTCCCATAAAAAGCTTCATAAGGCGCCATTCTGATTGTCGCTTGGTAACTGTTGTTGTATGCAAACTCGGCTAATGGTAGGTGGTGATCCCAATTTCCTTAAAAGTCCAGCACGCAAGCTCGTAACATGTCTTCAAGGGTCTGAATGGTTCACTCAGATTGTCTGTCGTTATGGGGATGCGCACTTGTGCAAAAGCTTAAGGAAGTTCCTAATTCCTTATGAAAGACTTTCAAAAAACGAGACATGAATCTAGGATCTCTGTCTGATACTATGTCCGCGGGCACTCCATGAAGTCGAACAATTTCTCTAACATAGGTGCTAGCGAGCTTTTGCAAATTGTCATCCTTTTTAACCGGCATGAAATGTGATGATTTCATTAGTCTATTGACGATCACCCAAATGGTGTTATAACCTCCCCTTGTGGTCGGTAAATCCATGATAAAATCGATGGTTACCATTTCCCATTTCCATTCAGGGACTTCTAATGGATGTAGTAGTCCTGGGGGTCGCTGATGCTCAGCTTTGACTCTCTGACATATGAGACATCGCGCCACGAATTTTTCCACTTGGTTCTTCATGTTTACCCACCAAAAGTGTTTCTTCAAGTCTAGGTACATCTTGTTACCTCCTGGGTGTATCGTATATCTCGAACAATGAGCTTCTTCTAGAATCCGTCTTTTGAGCTCCTCGTCATGAGGTATGCTTAATCGTCCCTTAAACTATACAATTCCATCCTTGGAAATGGTAAACTTGGGTTTCTCGCCCTTAGAGATCTTTGTTGCGATATTTCGTTAAACGCAAGTGCACGTTATTGTAGACAAGTAATAAAGTGATGAGTGAGTATCGTTCCCACGAGGACTGAATCACTAAGTACCGATTTATATGTATTCTAATTTTATTTGAACAGTCGAAATTTGGGTTGCAACTAATGACTAAAGAAAATCAATAATAAACAGAAAAACGATCGCTCGAAGAAAGAAAATTAAATAATGAAAAAGTCTAGGATTGTGAATCCACCTCGGTTTATCAGAATTTACTCTCGATTATCTGAAGTTAATGATTTCCCCAATTTATTGAAGGCGAAGATTGCTAAAATACTCTACCGCCTCTCCCGAGGTCAATAGATTTTTCTAAAGGCGAATAACGCACTCTATCCCTAGGTGAATTAATTCGACAATAGGCAAAAAGCACAAAATCCTCAAAAGGCCACGTAGTTCCTATGAGTACATTCCTATCTCACAAGATAAAACGGTTCTCACCAATAGTTCCTCACCAACTCTCCTCTCCCGATTCAAGTTGCGTAATTAAAACAATCCAATTATTGTCCAGACAATTGAAAGCATTAAAATCGATTGGGAAAACTCAACAGAAAAAGGGAATTATATAGATAATCAAAAGCAAATCGTCAAAACTTTGGTTTCATCAAAATCCTAGAACAGGGTTTTAGCCTGACATGCTAAAAGATTAAAATACAGAATTAATGAATAAAAGCATTGAAATCAAACGCAGATGAAGACTCGGATTTCTCCGTTCTTCTGGCTTCTGCCCTCCGCTCTTGGTGTCTTTTGCTTCTTGTCTTCGATTCCTCTCTTCCGCGATCCCTCTTCCAAGATGATCTCCTTATGACCTTAAACCCTTATTTATAACTCCCCAGCAGCCTCCAAAACGTGTCCGTGTGATTAGGTCGAGAATCGGCTTCAAAACGGCCCAGAAACACGGGCTTTCTGTCAAAACCGCCCCGTGGGCCGTGGCTCACTTAATCTGTGCCGCGACTTACGGTACTCAGATTAAAACCTGGGCGCTATTTATTTCTTCTGGGCCGCGGCTCACTATACTTGTGCCGCGGCTCAGAGTACAGTTTACTCGGGGCTCGCTGATTCTCTGTGTGTGCCGCGGCCCGCTTGCCTTGTGCCGCGGCCCCAGGCCAAAATTCGCCGTTTTCGTCCGTTTTTCATCGTTTCGGCTTTTGGACTCCAATTTCCTGCAAAACATAAAATAATAGGGCATTAAAGGCTCATTTATGCAGATTTAATCATAAAAAGAATACCAAATAATGATAAATAAGCATATAAAAATACGCCTAACAAATACCCCCAAACTTGAGCCTTTGCTTGTCCTCAAGCAAAAATAATCAATTTCAACAAAAGAATATCGTGAATAATCGTGCAACTCATAGTGCTTAACCTAATCAATACTATCCTGAAAATCTCAAAGAATAGTACAAGTATCGTAATAGTGAGTCACATCCAGGACACTGATTCCACAAAGTAACCAACTTCAGTCCTAATCAATCGTTCATGAAGAAAATCAAGCTCAAAGATTAACAATCGTGAGTTTAATCGACCGTCAATATGAAGGGTTAAAAATAAACAAGCTAACTCGACCAATCCCACAGTCTAGTGGCAAAAATTTCAAGAGTTTCATTATCAAAAATAACCTTCGGACAGTATTCCCTTCTATATATGATCAATAAATTGATTCGAGTTGACCACTAGGTTCGGATCTCGGGATGTTTCATCGGGACAATCCTAGGGTGACATTCCATTCTCATGTATTGGGGAATCGTTTGACGTAAAAGACACTCATGGGGCACATGGATGCTTCTAGTTACTAAGTTCCCCTCCACGGCGGAGAAACAACTCGAATAGCTATTCCCGCATGTTCGATTCAAGGTCGCTATTTTACGCGAGAGTAAACAACGGGTCACGCGAATACCCCCCGGTTACTAGGCTCCCCATCATCAACACATGCGAAATCTCTAAACCACTAGTCTAATCAGGGTCCTCGTTTTATGCGAGAGTAAACAACGGGTCACGTGAATACCCCCGGTTACTAGACTTCCCATCATAGAACAAATAACATCTCGACTTTTTGGGAAAAAACTGTCCGACTCTAAACTCACATTAAGTGCCAACACGACTTATGTTACTGGATGACTAGCTATTGGGAAAAATGTAACCAAACGTATAGGCGGCGATTTGAAAACACGTATGTCTCCTTTCTTATATGCTAAGATTTCTACAAAAACCAAAAAATTTTGGACCTAAATGAATTCTCAGCAGAAACAGATATCGCTGACTACAACTCAACTAAAACTCAACCGTTTCTTCAGAGAGAAATCAGTATCGTAACATCAGTTTTACACAAAAATAAGCACGAAATTTCACGAATGCAATTAAAATCACGACAAGCAAGGCTAGCAACAACAAAAATAACGAAAAATAATGAAAAGTGCAACGAATAAGTACAGCAATAATAATAATAGCAACAGAAAGTAAACCCCCCCCCCCCAAACTTAGGACGTACATTGACCTCAATGGACAAAATGTAATATGCAATAAAGGAACAAGGTCAAGTACTCCCCTACAGTCTGCTCACGAACTGGTGCCGGCATCATCCGGCGAGCCTGCACGTATCTCGACTACACCATGCGGAACGTGAATGAGTGAGCTTGCAACAACAAAGAGGAAATTAAGGATGAGCTCTCAAGTTTAAACATGATGTAAGGGTTGGGAGACAATATAATCCGATAAAAAGATTCGTTGCATATAGTTTGAGAATGCTTGACTTAACAATTTTTCATTGCTGCAATTTATCAAACACTTGGTATGCACAAGTCAAAATGAAGAACAAGAAGTTTAATGGCTAACTCCAAATCCCAAAAAATAATAACACAGATAAATAGCCATGAAAAACGACAACTAACATCACCAATTTGTTCATAATCACCAATACCATCGCAATAAAATACCATATTCACCATATTCCAAATCCATTTTTGAGAAAACATTGAAGAACAACTAGCAACATATAACCTCAATTCACTTTTCAAATCATGTATCAATTATGATTAAGAGATCGAGAATTACCTGACTTGGAATGAAGAATGCAAGAAGAAGGAGCAGAAAAAGATATTGGCCGATCGCTGTGCAAAGGAAAGGGAAGAAGTTTACCTGAATCCCGGCCGATCGAGTATAAGAAGGGTACTTGGGCTTTCCTATTTGCGACGGGGGCCGCGGCACAGCCTAAGTGAGCCGCGGCCCATAGTACAGTTGGCCTGGGTCTTTTTGTGATGTCGCCGGGTGCCGCGGCTCAGCATACGGGTGTCGCGGCTCATAATGTTAATGTGCCGCGGCTCAGCACATATGTGTAATACCCGGTTGTAATTCAGTCATTATCATTCAGTAATTTCATTCGGTGATTGTCACTCAGTGGATTTTCACTCATTTATAATCATTCATCAATCATGTTCATTCACCCGTGTTCACCGTTCGGAAAAACTTCGAGTTGTGTATCGTTATTGTTCATTGTTTCAACTTTCCTCATATGAGTTCGACTTTGTTAGATCACCATTAATTTTTCATAACTCCAAAAATTCTGAATCTTTGCAATATTATAGAGCATCGAGTTAGCTTTCCATTGGTTCAAACGGTGAGTCAATCGGAGTCCGGACGAGAGAGTTATGGTCGTTTTAGCTCACCCGCTCGTTTTTCAGTTATTGGCCGATCACTGCCGACCGAACTCGGCCGTGTCATCCGACACGGCCCGTGCCGTACTCGTCCGGAAATGCCGAAGTCTCTGCCCACAGGACTCGACCGTGTCGTCTGGCACGGCCGAGTCGAACTCTTCCGGATAAGCCAGAATCGACTGCCCAGACGCCCGACCGTGTTCCAGACACGGCCGAGTCATGCCGAAGCCGTCGGACGGGTCACTATCGGAAGGCCCTCCGCGCGCCGCGACCGTGTCAAGCAGACACGGCCGAGTCCCCTGCCCGGCTTGCGCGACGCGGCCGTGCCGATCGGCACGGACGTGTCCCAGGCGATCCAACCCTTTAAATTCGTTTTTTGAGCATTTCAGCTCATTTCTTTCCCTTTTGTTCACCTACAACCGAGAGAGAGAGCTTGAGGGAGGGTTTTTCCTTCACAAATCATTGGAGTGTTTGATTTTCTTCATCTCCTTTCGATCGTGAAGCCCGGATAATCGATCTAACGCGTGTTCTTCGGATTAAAGTACTTGGATCTTCAAAGGTAATATTCTTCAACACCTTGGATTTCGATTTTTGTGTTGAGATATGATGTTTTGGACGTTATAATCATGTTATATGAAGGGATATGTATATGATTATGAGTTTGTATAAGGATTCATTGGATTATTGAGGAATTATTCAAGAACACCTTGAATATCGAGTTGGAATTGGGGATTTTCGATTAATTGTCGTTATAATCACGTTTTCGGATATTCGTCTTGGATTATTAATCATATTGAAGATGTTTTGTTGGTTTGAAACACTTCTTGGTGGATTTGATATTGGTATATTGAGGTTTGATTGTAAACAATCGGAGTTTGGCCGCAACGTGTTTGATTTAATGCCTCAATGAACTTGGTTTATTCGTATCGACGTTTCGAGTTCGTTATATTCGTGTTTGATTCGTTTATTGAACGGATTGTTGGTAATTGTATTTATTCAAGGTTGTTCGAGCGACCGATATCTCAATTAGGACGTTGTTCGTGGACGGACATTCTTCATCGTTGTTGTGTAAGTTAATTCTTACTCGGTTAAAAGGATATTCATTCCTTTTTGTTGTTGATTACTCATAATCATAATTCATTCATCATGATATTAATCATTTTGAGACCTGTAATTGTCGAATAATCATTTCATTCACGAGGAACGACGGTTCCAAATCATTTCATTGGGTTATCAATCACGTCACTATTTACTTTCATATCGGTGAGTCATCTTGGCCTTGTCTAATTATTATTCATTGATATTCATTATGGTCATTCTCGTTCATATGACCTTCTGGGTTCATATTGCGTGGCCGGGTGTGGCTGTGTGGAATTTTTAGTCGGGCACACGATGGTTATGTATTGGGTTCACCGATACATTAGACCGTGCACACGGGAAAGCGTTACACTGTGAGACTAATTAGGTACAAGGACAGGTGTGTCCGGTCATTCGTCTTGTACACTCGCACAAAACACTACGGGCGTACTATGGTACTCCTCTTCAGCGTAATTCATAATTAAGAATTTTTTTCATAACTTCAGATATAATCATGATTGTGTATTTTCAACCCTTGAGGATTGTTGTTCTTTGTAACTGACCCCGTTTGGAGATTTTGTTTTTCAGGTCTTGTCAAGGCAAAAGTACGGGGAGAACACGCTGACGTCGAGGAGTCCTAGTGATACTAGTAGGGGGCCCTGATCTTTCAGTTATTCATGTCATTGTCCTTTATTTTCCGCTGCAGACTTTCATTTGGATACTCCGTTTCATTCAGTGTTGTGTATTTTATCTTCATATAAAATACACTAGTATTCGGTATTGTCCTGGTGTGTTGTAACTAAACTCCTCATCGGAGTAATTATTGTTGTAATGTGGTTCGGTACTACATTTATACTGTGTAATTCATTCATTTTCATTTGCTTGGTGGGTCCCAGTTGGGGATCTACGGCACTGTAATATCCGCCTAGTTTGGGGTGTTACAGAGTTGGTATCGGAGCGTGGTTTTGAATACTACCTTCTGAGTCACGTCTCATTTAAAGTCATCGTCATCAGACTAGTATCATTGGACTTTCGTGTCACGTGTGACCTGTGCAAATGCCGAGCCAATCAGACCGAAAGAACTGTAAGATTTCTAACGCCATGGTATAATTTCTGGCAATAATCATTCATTCATCATTCATAAATTAACAATCCTCAAACATCATCATTCATTGTGATCAGGACGATCATATTAACTCATTAATCACTTAATTCATTTCAATACTCAGTTAATGATCAGGACGATCATATTAACTCATTAATCACTTAATTCATTTCATTACTCAGTTGTCGATCTGGATGGTCATATTATCAATCTTATTAAGTTATTCAAGATAATCACTTCAAGAATTTTATCAGATAATCATGTCACTTCAGTAAATCATTCATATAATCACTAACTTAGAACATGTATACTCATTTTCATCATCTCATGACATACTCATAACGTGATAATCATGCGGGAAATGTAATCATTATGCGACTTTCCTCCTTCAGTATAGAAAGGGCAAGAAGAGGACGTGGAGGGCGAGGCCGTGGAGCGGGCCGAATCCCGAGAGCTCGTGTGAATACATGTGCGAATGCGAGGAATAATGCTAATTCATCTAGCAGCGATGCTGCTACTCATTCACCTGAACGTGATCATTCTCTATCAGGGAGTCGTACTCGGGACACCGCTCAGTCAGAAGGTGTTCGGATCGATCCACTCGCCTTTATGCAGGGCATGATGGCCCAGATGACTCAGATGACACAACTAATGGAGACGATGCAAAATTCAGCTAATCAAAATCAACAGGCTCCTCCGCCGCCACCTCAGAGGCAAGAGAGGAATGTGAGCAGTATCATCGGCGACATCTCTCGCCAAAGGCCACCTACTTTTGAAGGCTCATCGAGCGGATATTGTTCATTTGCTCGAACACTTCGAGAAGCTATTTGCGATGGTAGAGTGTCCCAAGGACACAAAGTTTCGATTGCGGCTTACTATCTGGGTAAGAGCGCTCATTCTTGGTGGTTATCGTTGAAGCCCACCGAAGGATCGTGTACTTGGGATCAGTTCAAGACTCTCATGATGGAGAGGTATTATCCGGCCCCACTCAGAGAGGCCAAGCTGTCAGAGTTACTCACTCCCGACCCCTCATTAGACGCGGATGTTCTCGCCATTGCCGAGAAATTTCAGGAACTTCTTCCGTTCGCCTCATCCATCATTCATTCCGAGGCGGATAATATTAAGTATTTCAGCAAGAGGCTGAAACCACGTATGAGATTACAGTTGCTTAATCATAATTGCACCACGTTGTCCGAATTCATCGAGAAAGCTCTCACTTATGAACTTACTGCTAAGGAAATTGCTAAGCAGCAACCTTCGTCTGCTAGCAAGAAATCGAAGAACCGTAATCAGTCTGAAGGCGGTCAGACAACCTTCAAGAAACCCCGTGCGGGATCTGCTTTTTCTGAGCGACCTCCTGTGTCGTCTAAACCCGCGGAATCTCAATCTCGAGCGGCCAGTTCGGCCATCACATGTTTTAACTGTGGGGAGCTTGGTCACCTCAGTACCAAGTGTCCTAGACAGACTATCACGTGTCATAATTGTGGGATTGCTGGGCATAAGGCCCGTTTTTGCCGTAGGGACTCCAAACCTACTCAGACGTCATCCCAGGCCCCTAAGCGCCACTGCTCGTAATCAAAGCCACTCAATCGGGCTGCTTAAAACGACAGGAGCGACTAAAGGTAGAGCCTATAGTCGCAGACGGAGCGTCCTGCAAGGACTAGCAAACCCCGGATTTATGAGATGAAGAAGACCGATGATCCCGAGGCCCGAATGATCTCAGGTACACTCGATATTCTATCTCAACCTGTGTGTACCCTTTTTGATACTGGTGCATCGCATTCATTCATTTCCGAATCATGTTTGAGTAGACTACGTCTGGGTAGTGCTACTAGTTGTGAGCCTTATGTCATTGGTCTACCTGATGGTAGACGAATCATCGGTAATCGTGAGATTCAGGATTGTCCGATTCAGTTTCATGGTCGTGTATGGCCAGCGGACCTTATCGTGGTAGATTTGCCGAGAGACGACGTCATCTTGGGTATTGATTGGATGGATCGTCATGATGCCATCATTAGTGTCCGTAAGCGTATGATTACTATCATTTCAGACGATGGGGTTGAATGTGTGTTTCAGGGAGGTAATCCCGGCTGTTCTGGTAAGGTCATTAATTTGATGAAAGCAGTGCGATTACTCAGTCAGGGATGTGTCGGTTATTGGTGCTATATGACCAAAACCGAGGAATCATCAGTAATGTTGTCGGATATTTCGGTAGTATATGCTGATGTATTTCCAGACGAGTTACCTGGTTTGCCTCCACAGAGGGATGTGGAATTCACGATTGAGTTGGAGCCTGGTACGTCCCCGATATCGAAGGCACCGTACCAAATGGCCCCGACCGAAATGCGAGAGTTGAATAATCAACTTGAGGAATTGTTCGAGAAAGGTTATATCCGACCGAGTGCGTCCCCGTGGGGAGCACCAGTGCTGTTTGTCAAAAATAAGGATGGTTCTTTTCGCTTGTGTATCGATTATCGGGAGTTGAATAGGGTGACAATCAAGAATAAGTATCCTTTACCCCGTATCGATGACCTTTTGGATCAACTTCAGGGAGCTTCAGTATTTTCCAAGATCGACTTAAGATCTGGATATCATCAGCTGCGGATTCGAGAGTCGGACATCGCGAGGACGGCGTTTCGAACACGCTATGGTCATTATGAGTTCGTAGTTATGCCGTTCGGGCTAACTAATGCACCTGCGGTATTCATGGAGCTAATGAATCGGGTCTTCATCGACTTTTTGGATCGGTTTGTTGTTGTCTTCATTGATGACATTTTGATTTATTCTCGTAACCGAGAGGAACACGAGGTTCACCTTCATCAGGTTCTCGACGTGTTGAGACGAGAGCAACTTTATGGAAAGTTTTCCAAATGTGAGTTCTGGATGTCCGAAGTGAAGTTTCTCGGACATGTAATTTCATCAGATGGAGTGCGTGTTGATCCTCAGAAGACGGAGGCTATCCAGGATTGGTTACCTCCGAAGAATGTTAAGGAAATCCGAAGCTTTCTCGGATTAGCCGGTTATTATCGGAGGTTTGTGGAAGGATTTTCTAAAATTGCTCAACCATTGACGAACCTTTTGCGGAAGGATAAGAAATACACGTGGTCCGATGCGTGTCAACGGAGTTTTGAGGAACTCAAGAGCCGGTTAATGACAGCACCTGTACTTTCCTTGCCACAGGGGACAGAAGGATTTGTGGTTTATAGTGATGCGTCCGGACAGGGTCTCGGATGTGTACTCATGCAGAACGGGAAGGTTATTGCCTATGCTTCACGGCAGTTGAGACCTTACGAGGTTAATTATCCGACACACGACCTTGAGCTAGCAGCCGTGGTGTTCGCTTTGAAAATTTGGCGTCATTACCTTTATGGCGTCACTTGTCAGATATTCACCGATCATAAAAGTTTAAAGTATATACTTACTCAGAAGGAGTTAAATATGCGACAGAGGCGGTGGTTAGAACTAATCAAAGATTATGATATTGAGATCCTTTACCACCGAGGCAAGGCGAACGTTGTCGCCGACGCCTTGAGTCGTAAGTCCGTTCAGGAGCAGTTGCTTGCTCGTTTAACAGTTCAGAAGGAGCTTCAGCAGGAATTCCTTAGACCCGAGATCGAGGTCTGGCTTCAGCGAGTTCAGGGACAGCTTTGTATATTAGAGATTTCATCACCTCTTGAGGATGCAATCAGAGAGAATCAGAGTTCGGACCCTTCATTGTTGCGCATCTGTGAAGATATGGCTCACGGGAAAGCCCCTGGATTCGTGGTCCACGAGGATGGACTTTTGAGGTTTAAGAACCGGTTGTGCGTACCGGCGAATGATGAGTTGAAAAACTCGATTTTGAGAGAAGCTCATGCTACCCCTTATTCTGTTCACCCAGGGTCTAGCAAGATGTATAAAGACTTGAAACAAAATTACTGGTGGAGTAATATGAAGCGAGAAGTCGCGGAATTTGTTTCGAGATGCTTAACTTGCCAACAAGTCAAGATTGAACATCAGCGACCGGCGGGTATGCTGAAACCTCTCCCTATTCCAGAGTGGAAGTGGGAAGACATTTCTATGGATTTCATCACGAGTTTGCCGACGAGTCGTCGTGGCATGAATACGATCTGGGTGATTGTGGACCGCTTAACTAAATTAGCTCATTTTCTTGAGATTAAGGATACTTGGGGTCCCGAGAGACTTGCCCAGTTATTCATCAAAGAGATAGTGAAACTGCACGGTACTCCTAAAAGTATCGTTTCCGATCGTGACGGACGGTTTGTGTCACATTTTTGGAAATCAGTTCATTGTGCTATGGGAACTCAGCTTAATCTCAGTACTGCCTTTCATCCTCAGTCCGACGGACAATCAGAGAGAACTATTCAGACATTAGAGGACATGTTGAGGGCATGAATCCTCGATTGGAAGGACGATTGGGAATCCCAACTACCACTGATCGAGTTCACGTATAATAATAGTTGGCATGCCTCCATTATGATGGCACCTTACGAGGCCTTGTACGGTCGTCGTTGTCGATCTCCTTTGTGTCGGGATGACTTGTCAGAATCAATCGGCACCGAGCCCGATATGCTTATAGCCGCCCGGGAGAAGGTAGCTTTGATCAAGAGTCGTATGCTGACAGCTCAGAGTCGACAGAAATCATATGCAGATAATCGTCGTCGACCACTAGAGTTCGAGAAGGGTGATCACGTTTTGGTCAAGGTATCCCCGAGTCGAGGTATTTTTCATTTCGGAAAACGGGGAAAGTTGAGTCCGAGATTCATTGGACCGTTTGAAATTTTGGATCGAGTAGGCGAGTTAGCTTATCGATTGGCTTTGCCTCCGGCATTGAGCCGAATTCATAATGTGTTTCATGTCTCTCAGTTGCGGAAGTATGTTGTCGACCCGAGTCACATACTTCAGTTCGACGAAATTGACATCGCCGACGACCATTCATATGAGGAGCGTCCTATACGAGTCTTAGAGCGGCGAATCAAACAGTTGAGAAATAAGTCGATTCCTTTGGTCAAGATTCAGTGGTCTAGACACAGAGTCGAAGAGGCTACTTGGGAAACCGAGAATAATATGCGGGAGAGTTATTCCGAGTTATTTGACCCTTAGTTTCGGGGACGAAACTCTTTTAAGGGGGGTGTATGTAATACCCAGTTGTAATTCAGTCATTATCATTCAGTAATTTCATTCGGTGATTGTCACTCAGTGGATTTTCAGTCATTTATAATCATTCATCAATCATGTTCATTCACCCGTGTTCACCGTTCGGAAAAACTTCGAGTTGTGTATCGTTATTGTTCATTGTTTCAACTTTCCTCATATGAGTTCGACTTTGTTAGATCACCATTAATTTTTGGTAACTCCAAAAATTCTGAATCTTTGCAATATTATAGAGCATCGAGTTAGCTTTCCATTGGTTCAAACGGTGAGTCAATCGGAGTCCGAACGAGAGAGTTATGGTCGTCTTAGCTCACCCGCTGCTTTTCGCTTATCGCCGATCACCGCCGACCGAACTGGCCGTGTCGTCCGACACGGCCCGTGCCGTACTCGTCCGGAAATGCCGAAGTCTCGCCACGTGACTCGACTGCAGCGTCGGGCACGGCCGAGTCGAACTCTTCCGGATAAGCCAGAATCGACTGCCCAGACGCCCGACCGTGTTCCAGGACACGGTCGAGTCATGCCGAGTCGCTGTCGGATGGGTCACTATCGGAAGGCCCTCCGCGCCGCGACCGTGTCAAGTAGGACACGGTCGAGTCCCTTCCGGCCAGTTGCGCGACGCGGCCGTGCCGATCGGCACGGGCCGTGTCGGGCAGGGCAGTCAACCCCTTTAAATTTGTTTTTTGAGCATTTCAGCTCATTTCTTTCCCTTTTCTTCACCTACAACCGAGAGAGAGAGCTTGAGGGAGGGTTTTTCCTTCACAAATCATTTGAGTGTTTGATTTTCTTCATCTCCTTTCGATCGTGAAGCCCGGATAATCGATCTAATGCGTGTTCTTCGGATTAAAGTACTTGGATCTTCAAAGGTAATATTCTTCAACACCTTGGATTTCGATTTTTGTGTTGAGATATGATGTTTTGGACGTTATAATCATGTTATATGAAGGGATATGTACATGATTATGAGTTTGTATAAGGATTCATTGGATTATTGAGGAATTATTCAAGAACACCTTGAATATCGAGTTGGAATTGGGGATTTTCGATTAATTGTCGTTATAATCACGTTTTCGGATATTCGTCTTGGATTATTAATCATATTGAAGATGTTTTGTTGGTTTGAAACACTCCTTGGGGGATTTGATATTGGTATATTGAGGTTTGATTGTAAACAATCGGAGTTTGGCCGCAACGTGTTTGATTTAATGCCTCAATGAACTTGGTTTATTCGTATCGACGTTTCGAGTTCGTTATATTTGTGTTTGATTCGTGTATTGAACGGATTGTTGGTAATTATATTTATTCAAGGTTGTTCGAGCGACCCATATCTCAATTAGGACGTTGTTCGTGGACGGACATTCTTCATCGTTGTTGTGTAAGTTAATTCTTACTCGGTTAAAAGGATATTCATTCCTTTTTGTTGTTGATTACTCATAATCATAATTCATTCATCATGATATTAATCATTTTGAGACCTGTAATTGTCGAATAATCATTTCATTCACGAGGAACGACGGTTCCAAATCATTTCATTGGGTTATCAATCACGTCACTATTTACTTTCATATCGGTGAGTCATCTTGGCCTTGTCTAATTATTATTCATTGATATTTATTATGGTCATTCTCGTTCATATGACCTTCTGGGTTCATATTGCGTGGCCGGGTGTGGCTGTGTGGAATTTTTAGTCGGGCACACGATGGTTATGTATTGGGTTCACCGATACATTGGACTGTGCACACGGGAAAGCGTTACACCGTGAGACTAATTAGGTACAAGGACGGGTGTGTCCGGTCATTCGTCTTGTACACTCGCACAGAACACTACGGGCGTACTATGGTACTCCTCTTCAGCGTAATTCATAATTAAGAATTTTTTTCATAACTTCATATATAATCATGATTGTGTATTTTCAACCCTTGAGGATTGTTGTTCCTTGTAATCGACCCGTTTTGGGATTTTGTTTTTCAGTTCTAGGCAAGGCAAAAGTACGGGGAGAACACGCTGACGTCGAGGAGTCCCAGTGATACTAGTAGGGGGCCCCGATCTTTCAGTTATTCATGTTATTATCCTTTATTTTCCGCTGCAGACTTTCATTTGGATACTCCGTTTCATTCAGTGTTGTGTATTTTATCTTCATATAAAATACACTAGTATTCGGTATTGTCCTGGTGTGTTGTAACTAAACTCCTCATCGGAGTAATTATTGTTGTAATGTGGTTCGGTACTACATTTATACTGTGTAATTCATTCATTTTCATTTGCCTGGTGGGTCCCAGTTGGGGATCTACGGCACTGTAATATCCGCCTAGTTTGGGGTGTTACAATATGTGCCGCGGAACAGAGTACAGCCTCCTGGGCAGATTTTTGCCAATTGGCGTGCCGCGGCTCAGCAGCAACGTGCCGCGGCTCAGGGGTCCGATGTGCCGCGGCTCAGTAAGATCGTGCCGCGGCACAGAGTACAGTCTGGTTTGGCCTTTTTCCTGCAACTGGTGTGTGCCGCGTCTCACAATTCTTGTGCCGCGGCCCATCATTGATTTCTTCCCTGGGGTGATTCCTGCACAGAATTTTTAAAGGAAAACATCAAGAACGAGAGGGATAAGCAAATCAAAGCAAAAATGATGAAAAATAAAAACTCTAAATTGCAAGAAAACACTAAAAATAAATTCTACACTAATACTCGGGTTGCCTCCCGAGAAGCGCAAAGTTTATAGTCTTCATCCGGACTTTTCTAGCCTTCATCCGGCGGTGGATAATACGACACTCGTCTTCTGTGCGTCTATTGGATTTCCCAAGTAGGCCTTCAACCGTTGTCCAATAACTTTGAATTTGCGGTCATCTTTTTGTACTTCCACCGCACCATGTGGGAACACTTGAACTACGGTGAACGGTCCCGACCATCGTGAACGCAATTTCCCGGGGAATAACCTTAAGCGAGAACTAAACAACAACACTTCTTGACTCGGGAAAAACTCTCTCTGTGTGATGTGCTTATCATGCCAAATCTTTGTTCGCTCCTTATAAAGTTTCGCATTTTCGTATGCGTCGTGGCGAATTTCCTCTAACTCGTTCAGCTGTAAACAACGCTTCTCACCAGCAGACTTCAGATCAAAGATTAATTTCTTTATCGCCCAATAAGCACGATGTTCCATCTCTACGGGCAAATGGCAACTTTTCCCATAAAATAATTTGTAAGGCGACATCCCGATAGGTGTTTTATACGCAGTACGGTACGCCCAAAGTGCATCATCGAGTTTAAAAGACCAATCTTTTCGAGACGAGCTGACTGTTTTTTCTAGGATCCACTTCAGCTCTCGATTTGATATCTCGACTTGACCGCTCGTCTGAGGATGGTAGGTTGTAGCAACACGATGAGTGACTCCGTATTTTCTCAAGACCGCATCAAGGAATTTGTTGTCGAAGTGTGAACCACCATCACTGATAATAGCACGTGGAGTCCCAAAACGCGTGAAAATGTATTTTTTTATAAATTTGATTACGACATTTGAACCATTCGTTGGTAGTGCCACCGCTTCAACCCACTTTGAGATGTAATCCACGGCTACCAAAATATAGAGATTCTTATTGGATTGAGGAAATGGACCCATGAAGTCGATCCCCCACACGTCGAACAATTCAACCTCAAGTATGGTGTTCAGCGGCATTTCGTGTCTTCTTGAGATGTTTCCTGTCCGTTGACACCGATCACATGTGGACACAAAGGAGTGAGCATCCTTGAATAATGACGGCCAATAGAACCCCGATTGTAAGACCTTTGCCGCTGTTCTTTTTCCACTAAAATGTCCACCGTAGGGTGATGCATGACAATGGCTCAGCACACTGTGGATTTCCTCATCCGGAATACATCTGCGAGTGATTTGATCGGGGCATCTTTTGAATAGAAAAGGAACGTCCCACAAATAATACTTAGCGTCTGAGATTAGCTTCTTCTTTTGATGGCGTGAGAGGTCGTTTGGAATTGTTTTGCTTACCAAGTAATTCACTAGATCAGCATACCAAGGGGCGTGTTGCGAACCCAACTTGTAGAGCTGCTCGTCGGGAAAGGTTTCCATGATTTGCGGATGACTTTCTCCTCGCTCGAGGGGACGCTCTAACCGTCAAAGGTGATCGGCTATAACGTTCTCAGTCCCCTTTTTATCCTGAATTTCCAAGTTGAATTCTTGAAGTATAAGCACCCACCTAATCAACCTTGGTTTAGCATCCTTCTTTTCCAAAAGGTATTTTATTGCTGAATGGTCGGTCCACACTATCACTTTTGTCCCTAGTAGATACGCCCGGAATTTATCAAATGCAAAGATTGCTGCCAACAATTCTTTTTCCGTTGTGGCATAATTTCTTTGGGCGTCGTCGAGTGTTCGGCTCGCATAATACACGACGTGGAACACTTTCCCTCGTCGTTGTCCCAAAACAGCCCCAATGGCAAAATCACTCGCATCACACATTAATTCAAACGGAAGGTCCCAGTCTGGAGCGACTATAACCGGTGCCGTGCTTAGAGCTTTCTTCAATAAATCGAAACTTTCTTTACACGACTCGTCAAAATTAAACGGAACATCCTTCATTAATAGATTGCACAACGGCTTCGTGATCTTCGAAAAATCCTTAATAAATCGGCGATAAAAAACGGCATGTCCCAAAAAACTTCTAATCCCTTTAACCGAAGTAGGCGGAGGCATCTTCTCGATTGTTTCAATTTTCGCCCGGTCGACTTCAATTCCATGTGAGGATATTCGATGGCCAAGTACTATGCCCTCCTGAACCATAAAGTGACACTTCTCCCAGTTCAAGACCAAATTTGTCTCTTCGCATCTTTTTAGGACTTTCTGCAAATTTTGCAAACAAATGTCAAACGAATCACTGAAAACAGAAAAATCATCCATAAAAATCTCAATGCAATGCTCTACCATGTCAGAAAAAATAGCCATCATACACCGTTGAAAAGTAGCTGGCGCATTACATAATCCAAAAGGCATGCGCTTATAAGCGAAAATGCCGTATGGACATGTAAACGTCGTTTTCTCTTGGTCTTATGGGGCTATATAAATCTGATTATACCCAGAATAACCATCAAGAACGCAATAAATCGTGTCCGGCTAATCTATCTAACATTTGGTCAATAAAAGGTAAGGGGAAATGGTCTTTTCTAGTGGCTTTATTTAACTTCCTATAATCTATGCACATATGCCACCCCGTGACAATCCTAGTGGGAATTAATTCATTATTATCATTTTGAATAACCGTTATCCCACCCTTCTTTGACACAACTTGGACTGGACTTACCCACTTGCTATCAGAAATCGGAAAGATCATACCTGCGTCGAGGAGTTTTAAAACCTCGACTTTTACCACCCCCTTCATGTTTGGATTCAAATGGCGTTGATGCTCCACGGATGGTTTGTAGTCTTCCTCCATCAAAATCTTGTGCATGCAAATGGATGGGCTGATCCCCTTAATATCCGCAATAGACCATCCAAGAGCAGATTTGTATTCCCTCAAAACTCTCAATATTTTCGCCTCTTGATCCCCCGCTAAAGTGGCCGAAAGAATAACTGACAGGGAATCGTCGGGTCCCAAAAATACATATTTTAAATGAGATGGCAGCTTCTTGAGTTCCAACTTTGAGGTTTCTCGATTGAAGGGACGGGTCGAGTTAGTGAATTTCCGAGTTCCTCATACGGTTGACGAATGAAAATTGGCGGGGAAGCATCATTGTGTCGAACGTAGGCTGCATGCTCTGAATTTAATTCGGAAGCAAACCCCATCAAAACGGACTCCAATGGATCGGGTGGATAATTCTCTCGAAAGGCTCTATTTACACACGAGTCAATGACGTCAACTTGGAAACAATTTTCAGCATCACTCGGATATTTTAAAGAGAAAAAGATATTGAACGTTACTTGCTCCTCTTGAACTCGTAGAGTAAGCTTCCCTTTTTCCACATCGATCAAAGTTCGGCCGGTTGCCAAAAATGGTCTTCCCAAGATAATTGGGATGTCGTGGTCCTCCTCCATGTCAAGCACAATGAAATCGGCCGGAAAGATGAACTTATCGACTTTGACTAAGACGTCCTCTATCACTCCCCTCGGATATTTGATGGATCTATCGGCCAATTGTAAGGAGACCGTTGTCGGCTTGGCTTCCCCAATATCCAGCTTTTTAAAAATAGAGAGGGGCATAAGATTTATGCTGGCTCCGAGATCGCATAGGGCTCTTTCAAAAGACGAATTCCCAATGATGCAAGGAATGGTACAACTTCCCGGATCTCTCAATTTAGGTGGGAGCTTCTTTTGTAAAATAGCGCTGCACTCCTCCGTCAATGCGACTGTCTCATACTCCTCGAGCTTTCTTTTGTTTGACAAGACTTCTTTCATGAATTTTACGTAACTCGGCATTTGCTCCAACGCGCCGGCAAATGGAATGTTTATGTGCAGTTTCTTGAAGACATCGAGGAACTGGAAAATCGCTTATCTAATTTTTTCTTTTGCAAATGCTGTGGGAATGGAATTTGAGGGGTGGGCTGAGTAGGCGACACTGCCTTTAGATTAGGCCCCTCGTCCTTTTCTTTCTCACTTTGCTCGATTTTGTCCTTGTCATTGATAGGCTGCACTTTCAACTCCTTTCCACTTTGTAATTCGATTGCTTGCACGTTTTCCTTGCGATTTAATTCGGTTGTGATAGGTAATGTTGTGCTTCCAAGTTTCGGATGGAGGCGGAATGATTTTGAAGGGTAGTCTCAGTGCGGGTCATGAATTGGATCGTGTTAGCCGCCAATTGAGCAAGAGCATATTCCAAGGACACCTTTGGTGATTGAGGGGGTTGCTATGGGGGCTGCGCGAATTGAGCTAGTAGAGGTTTTAAAGCTTGCCCGTTCCTCCACGAAAATTTTTGGTGATTTCGCCACCCTTGATTATAAGTTCTGGAGTAAGGATTATTTTGCCGGTTCCCGTTCCCCACGAACTGAGCTTGTTCCATCAACGGTTGCTCGAAAGGGTTTCCGACTTGACACTCTGCACTAAGATGAGATCCATTACACCAATTGCATGATTCAATGGTAACGGGAGAAGGAGCATGTGAAAAGGCTTGAAGTTGCTGCG
Organism: Orobanche coerulescens; assembly: GCA_033398695.1. Taxonomy (NCBI): domain Eukaryota; kingdom Viridiplantae; phylum Streptophyta; class Magnoliopsida; order Lamiales; family Orobanchaceae; genus Orobanche; species Orobanche coerulescens. The sequence continues at coordinate 131,942,454 of CM065809.1, forward strand.
TCAAGGCGGCGACTTGAGCTGATAATATAGAGATTGGATCATTGTTGGAGATTTCCATAACTCGCTTCGGAATTACTCGTTCGGACGGCCATTGATAAGCATTTGCAGCCATAACTTTCAATAAAGAATGTGCCTCGGCCATCGTTTTTCCCATTAAGGCACCTCCAGCGGCTGCATCGACGAGAGTGCGTGTAGAAGCACTCAATCCGTTGTAAAAAGTCTGAATGTGTAGCCAGTCCGGTAGGCCGTGGTGTGGGCATCTTCTCAGTAAATCCTTGTATCGCTCCCAAGCCTCGTGAAGCGATTCCATTTCAAATTGCCCAAAAGTAGTAATTTCGTTTCGTAACCTCGCTGTCTTCGAAGGTGGGAAGAATTTAGCAAGGAAGGCTTGCGCTAATTCCGCCCATGTCATGATAGAGCCCGGAGGTAAAGAATTTAACCAAAATTTGCCTTGTCCCTCAAAGAGAAAGGGAAAAGCCGTAGACGGATAGCATCATCGGTGACACCATTGTTCTTGAAGGTGTCACAAATCTCGAGAAACGACGCAATGTGTGCGCTGGGGTCATCGTTCGGCAATCCAAAAAACTGGCTCGCTTGCACCATCTGAATAATTGCAGGCTTGATTTCGAAATTGTTCGCCTGGATGGTGGGACACCGAATCCCCGAAAAGTTCGCATTGATTTATGGCATAGCATAATCGCGGAGTGCTAATGCCGGTTGAACTTGCTGAACAAGATTAACACCTCCGTGATTTTCGGTATTTTCGGCCATGGTGACTGTTGTCGGTAGTTCTTGTTTCTCCTTCTTGCTTCTCCGAAGAGTGTGCTCGAGTTCGGTATCCAAAGGTAGTAGGCCTTCGTTACCGAATTTTCTCATGCACTAACCGGAACTCCTGAAAGGAAGAACCAACAAATAAATAAAATTAAACAAAAACAATAAAAATGTTCAAACTAAGACTAGAAATACTGAAATCGATATTAGTAGAAAAATCAGTCCCCGGCAACGGCACCAAAAACTTGTTGCGATATTTCGTTAAACGCAAGTGCACGTTATCGTAGACAAGTAATAAAGTGATGAGTGAGTATCGTTACCACGAGGACTGAATCACTAAGTACCGATTTATATGTATTCTAATTTTATTTGAACAGTCGAAATTTGGGTTGCAATTAATGACTAAAGAAAATCAATAATAAATGTAAAAACGATCGTCAAGAAAGAAAATTAAATAATGAAAAAGTCTAGGATTGTGAATCCACCTCGGTTTATCCGAATTTACTCTCGATTATCTGAAGTTAATGATTTCCCCAATTTATTGAAGGCGAAGATTGCTAAAATACTCTACCGCCTCTCCCGAGGTCAATAGATTTTTCTAAAGGCGAATAACGCACTCTATCCCTAGGTGAATTAATTCGACAATAGGCAAAAAGCACAAAATCCTCAAAAGGCCGCGTAGTTCCTATGAGTATATTCCTATCTCACAAGATAAAACGGTTCTCACCAATAGTTCCTCACCAACTCTCCTCTCCCAATTCGAGTTGCGTAATTAAAACAATCCAATTATTGGCCAGACAATTGAAAGCATTAAAATCGATTGGGAAAACTCAACAGAAAAAGGGAATTATATAGATAATCAAAAGCAAATCGTCAAAACTTTGGTTTCATCAAAATCCTAGAACATGATTTTAGCCTGACATGCTAAAAGATAAAAATACCAAATTAATGAATGAAAGCATTGAAATCAAACGCAGATGAAGACTCGGAATTCTCCGTTCTTTTGGCTTACGCCCTCTGCTCTTGGTGTCTTCTGCTTCTTGTTTTCGATTCCTCTCTTCCGCGATCCCTCTTCCAAGATGATCTCCTTATGACCTTAACCCCTTATTTATAACTCCCCAGCAGCCTTCAAAACGCGTCCGTGTGATTAGGTCGAGAATCGGCTTCAAAACAGCCCAGAAACGCGGGCTTTCTGTCAAAACCTCCCCGTGGGCCGCGGCTCACTTAATATGTGCCGCGGCTCATGGTACTCAGATTAAAACCTAGGCGCTATTTATTTCTTCTAGGTCGCGGCTCACTATACTTGTGTCGCGGCTCAGAGTACAGTTTACTCGGGGCTCGCTGATCCTCTGTGTGTGCCGCGGCCCGCTTGCCTTGTGCCGCGGCCCCAGGCCAAAATTCGCCGTTTTCGTCCGTTTTTCATCGTTTCGGCTTTCGGACTCATATTTCCTGCAAAACATAAAATAATAGGGCATTAAAGGCTCATTTATGCAGATTTTATCATAAAAAGAATATCAAATAATGATAAATAAGCTTATAAAAAAACGACTAACAATCTTGTCCTTATACTCTTGAAGTTTTGGATCTCTCTCTTGAGCTAATCGAATATCATCCAATAGATTCGATTTAACTGTGAGGTTGGCGCAAATTAGGCAAGTACCTTCATGAATGGGTTTGACATTAGAACAGAATCTTATACATAGGGCAAAGTAAGTTATCATCTTAGAGTATATAACATACATGTCTGTTTTAAGAGGCATATATATAAAGCTAATTGGAGAAAAGTATCGGTTACAATTCCCCTTGAAGGGGCAAGAAGAAAACCCTCCTCCCCAAAAACAAACTGAAACTGTGAAAGATATGGGTAAATAATGATTTGTTATGAAGCCCACCATCTGCAGACCCGATAAGAATAAACTCAGTCGAAGCAAGATGAAAAGATTCACAGAAAGCAATATCATTTCTTTTACCCTTAAAAAACTAACGTACCTTTAGAATTGAAATTATACACTGATTTTTTCTGAGTGTATAGTAAATATCAAACCTAATATTATGGCAAGAAAAATGGAGAAAACAAAATCCAGAATGATATGAAACATACCGATATTCAAGCAGATTTACCGGACGAGGGCTAGGCGCTTTCTAAGCAAGATAGTATCGAGTTATTCGTCTCAATTGCATCAACCTCTAATCACTGGAAGGAAGCTAACCGGCGCAATATTTTTGTTATCGAAAGGGGAGGAGATGAATCACAGTGAAGGAGAATGGGAATAAATGGGGGATAAGGTTAATGAACAAAGGAGGGGAGATGAATCCCAGAACGGGGGAGACACAGTGAAGGAGAAAGGAATAAACAGGGGAGATGCAGTGAAGGAGAAAGGGAATAAATGGGGGATAAAAGGTTAATGACTTAAGTTGGACAGTGGGGGCATTTAAAGTGTTGTTATATGAGATCAGTTCTTTATTAAACGATGTGAAACGTATATATACTAAATCGGTTTTCGATTAACCGATGTAAAAAACTAATATTTTACATCGGGTCCCTATTAACCGATTTAAAAAAGTGATATATTACATCAGTTTCCTAATAACCGATGTAAAATGAAACCTATTCACTTTTTAAATCGGCTATACTGCAACCGATCTAGAAAGTGCGATGTAAAATAGTATTTTTCTACTAGTGTAGACATCTCAATTTCTCAAGAGCTTGCCATTATCGAACCATGAGTCGGGCCACTCTAGCCTTTCTACTGAGGGCATCGGCCACGACATTTGCTTTCCATGGGTGGTGTTGAATTTCACAATGGTAATCTTCTAAAAGCTCTACCCATCTTCTCTGTCGGAGATTAAGTTTCTTTTGAGCAAATAGGTACTTGAGACTTTTATGATCCGTAAACACGGTGAATTCAATGCCTTAGCAAGTTCGAGGTTGTGTGTTAGATAATTCTTCTCGTGCGTCTTGAGTTGCGTGGAAGCATATGCGATAACTTTACCATTCTGCATTAGTACGGCACCGAGGCCATCCTTTGACGCGTCACTATATACGACAAATCCTTCGGTTCCTTCTGGAAGTGTCAGTATCGGTGCGGTGGTAAGTCTCTTCTTGAGTTCCTGGAAACTTGACTCGCATTTATCCGTCCATTCAAATTTTACTTGTTTCTGGGTTAGCCGGGTGAGGGGTCCTGCTATCTTCGAGAAGTCTTTGATGAATTTACGGTAGTAGCCCGCAAGTCCAAGAAAGCTTCGGATCTCAGTTACATTTTCTGGCCTCTTCCAATCCATAATAGTCTCTATTTTAGATGGATCTACTACGATCCCTTCTCCAGAAATAATGTGGCCAAGAAACGCCACTTCCCTCAACCAAAATTCACACTTGTTGTACTTGGCATATAACTTGTGCTGCCTTAGTGTATCCAACACTAGTCTAAGATGTCTCTCGTGATCCTTTTCCGACTTAGAGTACACGAGTATGTCATCGATGAAAATTACTATGAATTGGTCGAGATACGGTTGAAATACTATGTGCATTAAATCCATAAATGCCGCAGGAGCATTCGTGAGTCCAAAAGGCATCACTACAAACCCGTAGTGGCCGTATCTAGTTTGGAATGCAGTTTTAGGAACATCTTCATTCTTAATCTTTAACTGGTAGTATCCTTGTTGAAGATCGAACTTGGAATACACCGTAGCTCCTTGGAGTTGTCCAAACAACTCATCTATCCTTGGGAGAGGATACTTGTTCTTAACCGTAATGCTGTTGAGTTCACGATAATCTATGCAAAGCCTCAATGTTTCGTCCTTCTTTTTGACAAACAATACCGGAGCTCCCCATGGTGATGCACTGGGTTGTATAAAACCCACGTCGAGTAACTTCTGCAATTGTACCTTCAACTCTTGCAGCTCCAGTGGTGCCATTCGATATGGTGCCTTAACAATGGGTGCCTTCCCAGGCATGATTTCGATATTGAATTCAACCTCTCTGTCAGGTGGTAGGGAGGTTAATTCTTCGGGAAGTACGTCAGGGTACTCGGATACTACATGTATGGTTTCTATGCCCGACTTACTCTTGGGCTTGTTAATGATGAAGGGTAAAAATCCGGTTGCCCATTTGGCAACTGCCTTCCTAGCCTTGGTAGCTGATATTATAGGTGCTAGGTTGACTCTAGCGTCTCCAATTAATTCCACAATTGGCTTGTTAGGTTCGCAAAACCTAACTATCTTAGAGTGGCAATCCAATTGTGCGTAGTGCTTAGACAGCCAATCCATTCCTAGGATGACGTCGTACTCCAGTATTGGTAGCACTACTAAATCGTCAGAATAACAGTTACCGCTGATTATCACATCACACGTAGAATGGACTTTATCCGCTAGCTGACTAACTTCCATCGGGGTAGATACTTCTAGACATAATGGTAAGGATTCTAATGGTCTATTAAGTTTCTTAGAAAAATGCGGTGCAACAAACGAATGGGACGATCCTGGATGTATAAGTGTTCGTGCAAGTTGATTAGATATCAGGAGTCCACCTTCCACCACATCGTTGTTTTCTGGTGTCTTCTGGCTAGCTAGAGCAAACACTCGTACTGGGGAATATGTGAGGATTTAAGGTCTTATGTGGAATTATTAGTATTGTATGTTGTCATGTAGAATTAAACGCATAATTAACTACTAATTATTCATGATTAATGGACATATCGAATAAGAATAGAAAATATAATTGATTCCAATTACGAGTGACTTAACCGCCAAATCATTCATTTTGAGTTCTTACGGCACTCAGGCAAAAACATCCTAACATCAAAACATCATAAGGTTACCTAAACATTCTCGATCCTAGAACTTTCTAGTTGTCTTCTTTGGGGTCCTCTTCCGGATCTTCCTCCGGTTCCTCTTCTGGATCTTCATCTTCAAACTCACGAAATTGAGGGTCGGCAATCGGGGATGCTCGTGATGAGGTCCCAATTTCAGTAGTGGAGTTAGGAAAAAGGTCGATCATGGCTCCTGACTTGGACTTCACCATAGCTTGGAATTTTTCATGCTCGTGGCATTCAGACAAGATTTGCTCCTCCAGCATTTGCATCTTGTGGGCTTGCAGAAACTTCTGGCTGCGGAGCTTGGCGATTATTGGGTTTCCAGTTGATGCGCTCTCTCCTCCAATTCTTCACATTCTTGTCTCTTTTTCTCTAGCAACTGAAACAGCTCGTCCCTCAGATTACGAGACGCCATTACATCTTGAAAAATGTGCGCAATCACGGACCTCAAGTTCTGGGTCTCCCTCTCCCCTGAATCGCCCAAAACAGCTGCGTTTAAAATGGGTCTTGAAACACCCTTAATTTGACTAAGGGCCTGTCGAAGCTGATCTTTAGTGATTGTCGCCGGCGGAGTAGGCGTATCCTCATTTTCCTAGGTCATAACCTTCTTGTCTGTGGGGTCCATCTAGTTAACAAAATAAACTAAGTCAGTATCTCGTAAAATCTAATACCCAATATAAGGCTCTATTAAGCATGAATAATCATCAAGGCAGTGAACTTAATGATTCAACAAATATGGTTATATGATACTAACGACAAAGTAACAATAATACTCTATTTTTAAGAAGACAATGAAGTTTAGTGGAGTTTAAAGGAACTTCATCAATTTTGAATGAATAGTGACATGACTTTGAGAAATGGATAAGTGAATTAAACTATATCCGTTTCAAGAGTTCAATAGAAGGATTGATTCAGTTAGGGACATGCCGTGAATACTTAATCAAGTACCTTGGCCAATGACTTAGGGAATTTGAATTTGACTATGCATATTCCAAGTGAATAGCGACAAGTCGAAAGAGATCTTTATGAGAATTGACTCGAGAAACCTACATTAGGTCTAAAGCTTATGGTTCACTTCGTCCTAGGTGGAATACCCATCTAAGTCTGAAGAATCTTATCCTGGTTAGCCCGTTGTAAATGTCCTTCTCACAAAGCGGGCTCCGATACCACTCCTGTCACACCCCCAACATCGGGAAGGACGAGGGTGCGACGCATCGGTCAATCAATCAATCAAAGTGCAACAATAAATGGCGGAAGCAAAATAACGATTGGATAATATTTCAAAACAACAATCTTAGCCCGATGTTCTAAGATTCATTGTGACAAAGCTGATAATCGAAATTACACTGTTCAATGTTTGCAGCGGAAAAATACCAAATGAAACAAGTACGAAGTATAATTAACTATTTAAAATTAGGATAAAAACAGAAATTTTAAAAACAGAAGTCCTAAATCTTGAAGGCAGTCTTCTATTCGGTCTCTTCCACGAAGCCTTCTTCGTCCTCTGCTATTTGCTCATTCTTTGGTTTAAAAGGGAAAATGCTGGGATGAGACAAAAGGTCTCAGTGAGTGATCGTGTGCGAGTGTGGCTCTTTCCTTTGAAAATTTTTAAGTGATGCATGATTTTATCAATTATGAAAAAGTGGGAACAATTACAATTACGTCGGAATTTTTATAAAACAATAATCATTATGTAGTTGTAATATTATAATTTTGTCCCTGTGGACGGATGTCAAGTCAAGCAGTCAGTCATTCAGTCGATCAGTCAATCCAGTTTCGAATCCTGCCGATGTGGACTTTGGATTCTAGACTCTCCTTATTACTCCTAACAAGATTTGGACCGTCGCCCCAATAGTTGAGCCTTCGCTCTCACACTTAGTGTGTGCTTCCTTATCTCTTATATGGGCTCGGTATATCCTTAGTTGTGGATCAATACCCGGATCACACCATAATTGCGATTATACCCCAAGTCTATGACCCAGGTCCCTCGGAACACTCCGTTCCTCGGTTATGGGAATAGGAAACAATGGTAGCCTCGTTCATGAACCGCAGCCGCGCTGCTCGATCCAAGACTCGGTCTAACTGTCCCGACTTGATTTGGAGCTCTAGAGGTGGCTCCTACAGCTCAAGAGGTGGCCCCCGAATTGCAGATCGGCTCTCTGTTTCGTATGGGCTCAAGAGGTGGCCCCCGTCCATCGACGTGGCACTTTGTTCCGATAGAGTTAGAGGCGGACCCGTCCGTGGCACTTTGTTTGTATAGCACTTAGTTTCCGGACAGTCACAGTTATCAATTTGAAGCGTTTCACAAGTATCACGTAAATGTTCAGTCAGTGAGGTTAATAGCGTCTTTTGATTAAGTATGGAATATGGTTAATTATATTTGTGGCCCGGTAATACGGAATAGGACTTGTATATAAATTCAAAAATATTCTAAATAATTTATTAATGGTCTGATGGGTTTAGGTCAGATATATTAAATGGGTAGGTTCGACGAAACGAAACGAGAGTTTCCGAAATAGTTTGAAAGGACGTTTTTACCCTTAGGTTCAAACCTAAGCGTTTGGAGTATGAAATGAAATCGGATGGTTATGAAATATTATGAGGAAGCCAAAAATACTTCCTCGAGTCCAGATTTAAGGAAAATTCATAAATTTCCAGTTTCGGGACTGAAATTTCCAGAAATTATGATATTGCCCCAAAACTTAAGGAAATCGTTCCGAGGCTTATAGAGCTATGAATTTAGCTCAGAATTTACCGAAATTTTACGAGATGACTCGTGATGAACCTGGAATTCTATATTTATGAAAATTCCAGAAAATTTCGGACTTGGTCCAGAAGTTTGGGATTCTTGCATTTTGACCCCGAAATTATTTTAAAATTGTGATTTGGACTATTAAGGTTGGATATCGAACTCCGAATCACTTGAAACTTTTTGGACAGCCTATACATGGTATAATATGTACTGTCCAAGGTCCAGAATATTTTATTTTCTTACATTTCAGTTTAGTACCCAAACTTTAAGAAATTATGAATTATGCCCAAAGTTCTGCTTACTCGTTTCGAGTCCCGTTTTGGCCGCAAATAAATTATCCATATATCATAACATAATAATATAACACAATATTTTAGATTTTTGTAGTGTTTTCAACAACATTTAGAAGAAAACATATAACATTCAATTTATCACAAAATCGACATCCGACTACCAAATCGGTTGTCGTTTAAATTCAATAAATCATATTTCATGTTGTTATAACCATAACATACATATTTAAAAACATGCATTTACACAATAATTTCAGATTAGTTCATGCTTCCACATTTTTCATAATATTAGAGAATTAAATTTAAGAAAAACGAATTATACATAGCTATACACAATATCATAATATGTAGTTTTGACATGATCATATCAATAAAATCTCGAAATATTTCAGATTTAACACATGCATCACAAGTAAAAGAAGAGATTCTACTTTAAAGGTTTGAAAGAGTTTTCACCCACCTCGATCTTGTCGGATTTAGTCGGTTATAGGTCTCGAAAGTTGGAAAATGACCTCCCCTCTCACACTATATGGTTCGGCCATCACCATGCACCCCAAGGTGACTATTTTGTTTGCATGTTTTAAGTTTAAAGTTAGATTAAAAGGATTATTACTAGGAATTATGGAAATGCAAGTAGAAAGTGAGGTTACCTATTTCTTTGCTTGAACTTTCTTTTTCTTCCACCTTCTTCCTTTTTGGTTCGGCCCTCCCCTCTCTCTTGACTCTCAACTGCAGATTTTGTGTTGGTGTGTGTGGGAGAAAGTGTGTCGGGTGTAAGTATTAAAAGGATGTATTTTTAAGTATGGTCAAGGCATGAGAAACGGGGTAGTAACTATATCTCTTGCATGGGGAGACATGGGACTTTAAAAAAATGTTGATTCCCCCTCTTTTTCGCCCCATTTGGCTGCCCCAATATGTGTGTGTGTTATATTATTTTTTTTGTATTTTAAATGTGTAGAATATTAATATATTTAGTTGGGTATTTATTAAATTGTAATAGATTAAGTAGTTTGGATTGGGCTTTCAATCATAATTCCAAGACTTAGGAATTTTATTAAGATGGGTTTGAGTCTATTAGTGAGTTTATATTAGTAAATGTTGGTACACATAGCCAATTAGGTGAACCAATATTCTACTTTAACTTTCAATTAATTTATTATTTACGAAACAATTAAGTAAAATAAGATGAAACTAGATGTAGATTATATCATGTCATAAAATAACTATTATTAAATTATATCATGATATAATAAGTTGTACATGTAGTGAGCTATCGAATTTAGGGGGTTCTACAAATGTTGTCTGAGTTAGAGTCATCTGCAAGTAACTTCTCAAGTGCAGGTGACTCTTGAGTCTCAGCTACAGAGGGGGTTGAGGTTATCTCCGCTGCAAGTAGCTAAGGAGGGTTTTGGTCAGCTGCATCAGAGCAAACGTCGTTTGAGTCCGAAGGTCCTCTGTAGGGAGAAGTTCCACTTGTCATCTCCTTCAGAATCTTAGTTATTTTCCTCTCGTCTCCCAACTTCTTCAATGTTTCTTGGTCCAGGTGACCAAATCTTTTCACTAGAATAAAAAGTGAATTTGGCTACACCAAAAAAGTGTGACGATATACATATAGTCACACATGCGTTTTCGAATGTGTGTGACAAAAGGTCGCGTGACCGTAGGGTGTTTATGGTCACATTTTTGAGTTAGTGTCCGTATCCATTAAAAAACAGTGACCAAAAGTGTTAATAAGTGTGACCGTAAACACTGTACAAGCACACAAAGCATGTTTTTTTGTATATTTAGTCACATACAATTTAGCATAAAGTGGCCAAAAGTGTTAATAAGTGTGACCATATGCTGTTTAAAGTAAAGAAATATTTTTGTGTGACTATTGATCATCTAATGGCCACATGAATTTTATGTTTGTGTGGCCTTTTGTAATATTTAGTCACACAAAGCATGTTTGTTTTGGGTATTTAGTCACATACAATTAAGCATAAAGTGGCTAAAAGTGTTAATAAGTGTGACCATATGCTGTTTAATGTTTAGTAAAAGTGTATTTTGTGTGACTATTGTTCATCCATGGCCACATGAATTTTATGTTTGTGTGGCCTTTTGTAATATTTAGTCACACAAAGCATGTTTGTTTTGGGTATTTAGTCACATACAATTAAGCATAAAGTGGCCAAAAGTGTTAATAAGTGTGACCATATGTTGTTTAATGTTTAGTAAAAGTGTTATTTGTGTGACTATTGTTCATCCATGGCCACATGAATGTTATGTTTGTGTGGCCTTTTGTAATATATAGTCACACAAAGCGTGTTCGTTTTGGGTATTTAGTCAATACAATTAAGCATAAAGTGGCCAAAAGTGTTAATAAGTGTGACCATATGCTGTTTAAAGTGAAGAAATGTCTATTTTGTGTGACTATTGATCATCCAATGGACACATGAATTTTATGTTTGTGTGGCCTTTTGTAATATTTAGTCACACAAAGCATGCTCGTTATGGGTTAGTCACACACAATTAAGCAAAAAGTGGCCAAAAGTGTTGATAAGTGTGACCATATGCTGTTTTAAGTGAAGAAATGTGTAACACCCCTAACTAGGCGGATATTACAGTGCCGTGGACCCCCGACTGGGACCCACCAGGCGATTGAAAATGAATGAAACACACAGGGTAAATGTAGTACCGAACCACATTACATCATTAATTACTCCGATGAGGAGTTTCATACAACACACCCAAGATAATATAGAATACATGTATATTTTATATGGAGATAAAATATACGACACTGAATAAAATGAGTATTCAAACGGAAGTCTGCAGCGGAAATAAATTAAAGAAAACACGAGTGAATGAAAAGGACTAGGCCCCCCTACTAGTATCACTGGGACTCCTCGCCATCAATGTTCTCTTCCCATGCCTTAGCCTTTCCATGACCTGAAAAACAAAATCCCCCAACAGGGTCAGTTACACAGAACAACAATCCTCAAGAGTTGAATAAACACAATCATATATGCTGTATAAACCACAAGTTCGATCAAAAATGAATCGGTTAGATTATAACCCAATCCTGTTGAAAACATACGCAATCAAACATGCTGTATGAATCAACTAATGGTACGGCTCAAAGGGTGGCGCCACACTACGCCCGGGATGGAAATGTGTCCGTGCACAAGACACCAACGAGTATCGATCGAATACATGTGTGGTCTTGTACCTAATCAGTCTCACGAAGTGATCTTGTCGTGTGCATAGTCCAATGTGAGGCCAACAACCAACACACGACTTAATATGTGCCCGACATGAAAATCCTACACATACCAACCGGCACGCCAGTATGACCCGGAATGCCACAAGATAACAAAAGTGACATCGAAATCAATAATGACTCACCGAGATGAAATGATAGTGAAATGAATGATAGCTCAATGAAATGATTGGAATCGTTGTTCCTCGTGACTGAAGTGATTAATTGACAATGACAAGTCTCGATACGGTTAATATAATATGAATGAGTTATGATTATGAATGAACCACAACAAAGGAATGAATATCCCTTTAACTGAGTAAGAATTAACTTACCTTAACACCGGTGATGATACGATCTCTCTCGAACAACGTCCTAAGGAAACTACCGGTCGCTCGAACAACCTTGAATAACATAATTACCAACAATCCGTTCAACATACGAACCAAACACGAATATAACTAACTCAAAACGTCGATACGATTAAACCAAGTTCATTGTGGCATTATATCGAACACGTTGAAGCCAAACTTCGATTGTTTACAACCAAACCTCAATAATACCAATATCAAATCCCCAAGAAGTGTTTCAAACCAACAAAACATCTTCAATACGATCAATAATCCAATATGAATATCCAAATTCGTGATTTCAACAACAATTAATCGAAAACCCCCAAATCCAACTCAATATTCAAAGTGTTCTTGAATAACCTTTCAATAATCCGATGAATATTCATACATACTCATAATCACATGTATATCTCTTCATATAACATGATTATAACGTCCAAAACATCATATTTCAACACAAATCGAAATCCAAGAGGTTTGAGAATATTACCTTTGAAGATCCAAACACTTTGATTCGATGAACACGCGTTAGATCGACGATCCGAGGTTCACAACCGAATGAAAATGATGAAAATTCGAGTATTCAAGTGATTGATGATGAAAATTTCTCCCACAAACCCTCTCTCTTGGAAGTATGAAGAAATGAGTTTTTCTACTCAAAAAACGAAATTATAGTGCAGCCTGCACTGTGTGCCGCGGCCCGGCCGAGTGTGCCGCGGCACAGGGCCAAAATATGCCCCCAGTGCTCGGCAGTGTGCCGCAGCCCGGCCGAGTGTGCCGCGGCCCTGCTGGCAGGTGCCGCGGCGCACACTCCCTTGTGTCGCGGCCTACACCCCCTTGGGTTCTAAAATGATGAAAAATGACCCGGGAAGAGAATAAAAGCAATAGGAATCAATATTTGGGAAACAATAACACGAAATGGAAGTGCGGAAACCTCAAAACGGTGGTTCCAAGCAATGATTACAAGGGTTCGCCCAACAAAAGCACAATTTGAACAATGAGGAGATTTGAATGAATTCCAACGTCAACATCGACTAATGAATCAATTACAACAATCAAGATAATACTCTGGTCTCGATTCCCAAGCAAGGTTGAAACAATGAACAATATCGATACACGACTCGAAGTTATTCCGAACGGTGAATACGGATGAATGAATGTGGATGATGAATGATTATTAACAAGTGAAAAATTACATAGTGACAATTACTGAATGAAATTACTGAATGATAATGACTGAATTACAACCGGGTATTACATACACCCCCCATTAAAAGAGTTTTGTCCTCGAAACTAAGGGTCAAACAACTAGGGATAACTCTCCCGCATACTATCCTCGGTTTCCCAAGTAGCCTCTTCGACTCCGTATCTAGACCACTGAATTTTAACCAAAGGAATTGCCTTATTCCTCAACTGTTTGATTCGCCGCTTTAAGACTCGTATGGGACGCTCCTCATACGAATGATCATCTGCGATCTCGATTTCGTCGAACTGAAGTATGTGACTTGGGTCGGCAACATACTTCCGTAGCTGAGAGACATGAAACACATTATGAATTCGGCTCAATGCCGGAGGTAAGGCCAATCGATAAGCTAGCTCGCCTACTCGTTCCAAAATCTCAAACGGTCCAATAAATCTTGGACTCAACTTTCCCCACTTCCCGAAACGGAAAATACCTCGACTCGGAGATACCTTGACCAACACGTGGTCACCTGTCTCGAATTCTAATGGTCGGAGACGATTGTCTGCATAAGATTTCTGTCGACTCTGAGCGGTCAACAAACGACTCTTGATCAAAGCTACCTTCTCACGGGCGGCTATAAGCATATCGGGCTCGGTGCCGATTGATTCTGATAAGTCATCCCAACACAAAGGAGATCGACAACGACGACCGTACAAGGCCTCGTAAGGTGCCATCTTAATCTAAGCATGCCAACTATTATTATACGTGAACTCGATCAATGGTAGTTGGGGTTCCCAATCGTCTTTCCAATCGAGGACGCATGCCCTCAACATGTCCTCCAATGTTTGAATAGTCCTATCTGATTGTCCGTCGGACTGAGGATGAAAAGTTGTGCTGAAATTAAGTTGAGTTCCCATGGAACGATGAACTGATTTCCAAAAATGAGACACGAATCGCCCTTCACGATCAGAAACGATACTCTTAGGGGTACCGTGCAATCTCACTATTTGTTTGATGAACAACTGGGCAAGTCTCTCGGGACCCCAAGTATCCTTAATCTTGAGAAAATGAGCTGACTTAGTTAGACGATCCACAATTACCCAGATTGTATTCATGCCACGGCGACTCGTCGGCAAACTCGTGATGAAGTCTATTGAAATATCCTCCCATTTCCACTCCGGAATAGGGAATGGTTTCAGCATACCCGCCTGTCGCTGATGTTCTATCTTGACTTGTTGACAGGTGATACATCTCGAAACAAACTCGGCGACTTCACGCTTCATATTACTCAACCAGTAATTTTGTTTCAAGTCTTTGTACATCTTGCTGGACCCCGGATGAATAGAATAAGGGGTAGCATGGGCTTCTCTCAAAATCGAGTTTTTCAACTCGTCATTCGCCGGTACACATAACCGATTCTGAAATCTCAAGAGTCCATCCTCGTGGACCACAAAGCCAGGGGCTTTCCCCCGTGCCACATCCTTGCAGATGCGCAACAAAAACGGGTCTGAACCCTGATTCACTCTGATCGCTTCTTCAAGTGGCGATAAAATCTCCAGCATACAAAGCTGTCCCTAAAGACGCTGTAACCAAACCTCAATCTTATGCCTAAGTAATTCTTGCTGAAGTTCCTTCTGAACTGTTAATCGAGCAAGCATCTGCTCCTGAACGGACTTACGACTCAAGGCGTCGGCGACAACGTTTGCCTTGCCCGGGTGGTAAAGTATCTCAATATCATAATCTTTGATTAGTTCCAACCACCGTCTCTGTCGCATATTTAACTCCTTCTGAGTAAATATATATTTTAAACTCTTATGATTGGTGAATATCTGACAGGTAACGTCATAAAGATAATGACGCCAAATCTTCAATGCGAATACCACGGCTGCTAGCTCCAGGTCGTGGGTCGGATAATTAACCTCGTAAGGTCTCAATTACCGTGAAGCATAAGCAATAACTTTCCCATTCTGCATGAGTACACATCCGAGACCCTGTCCGGACGCATCACTATAGACCACAAATCCTTCCGTCCCTTGCGGTAAAGAAAGGACAGGTGCTGAAATTAACCGACTCTTGAGTTCCTCAAAATTCTGTTGACACGCGTCGGACCACGTGTATTTCTTATCTTTCCTTAAAAGGTTCGTCATGGTTGAGTGATTTTAGAAAATCCTTCCACAAATCGTCGATAATAACCAGCTAATCCGAGGAAACTAAGAATTTCCTTATCATTCTTCGGAGGTTGCCAATCTCGGATAGCCTCCGTCTTCTGAGGGTCGACACGAACTCCGTCTGATGAAATTACATATCCAAGAAACGTCACCTCGGACATCGAGAATTCACATTTGGAAAACTTCCCATAAAGTTGCTCTCGTCTCAACACGTCGAGCACCTGACGAAGGTGAAACTCATGCTCCTCCCGATCACGAGAATAAATTAAAATGTCATCAATGAAGACAACCACGAACCGATCCAAATAGTCGATGTTCATTAACTCCATGAATACCGCAGATGCATTAGTTAACCCAAACGACATTACCACAAACTCATAATGACCATAGCGTGTTCGGAACGCCGTCCTAGCAATATCCGACTCTCGGATTCGCAACTGATGATACCCAAATCTTAAATCGATCTTGGAAAATACTGAAGCTCCCTGAAATTGATCCAAAATATTATCAATACGGGGTAGGGGATATTTATTCTTGATCGTCACCCTGTTTAGCTCTCGGTAATCAATACATAAACGGAAAGAACCGTCCTTCTTCTTGACAAATAATACCGGTGCTCCCCACGGAGACGCACTCGGCCGGATATAACCCTTCTCGGTCAAATCATCCAATTGATTCTTTAGTTCCAGCATTTCGGTCGGGGCCATCCGGTACTGTGCCTTCGATATTGGGGACGTACCAGGCTCCAACTCAATCGTAAATTCCACATCTCTCTATGGAGGTAAACCAGGTAACTCGTCTGGAAATACGTCGGCATAATCTCTCACAACCGGAATATCCTTCAATATTACTGATGGTTTCTCGGTCTTGGTCATATAGCACCAATAACCGACACACCCCTGATTGAGTAATCTCACTGCTTTCATCAAATTAATGACTCTTCCAGAACAACTGGGATTACCTCCCTGAAACACACATTCGACCCCATCGTCTGAAATGATAGTGACCATACGCTTACGGACACTAATGACGGCATCGTGATGATCCATCCAATCAATACCCAGAATGACGTCATCTCTCGGTAAATCTACCACGATTAGGTCTGCTAACCAATCACGGCCATGAAGTTGAATCGGATAATCCTTAATCTCATGATTCCCGATAATTCTTCTACCATCAGGTAGACCGATGACAAAAGGCTCACAACTAGTAGCACTACCCAGACGTAGTCTACTCAAACATGATTTGGAAATAAAAGAATGCGATGCACCAGTATCAAAAAGGGTACACACGGGTTGAGATAGAATATCGAGTGTACCTGAGATCATCCGGGCCTCTGAATCGTTGGTCTTCTTCATATCGTAAATTCGGGGCTTGCCAGCCCCCAAACCAGATGCTCCCGTCTGATAGCTCTTGGATCCGCCTTTGTTAGCTCCTGTCGTCTTAAACGACACAGACTGAGTGGCCTAATTCAGAACCACTGACTGGTTTGGGGCCTGAGATGTCGCCGGAGTGGGTTTGGAGTCCCTTCGGCAAAAATGGGCCCTATGCCCCGCAATTCCACAGTTATGGCATGTGACAGTCTGCCTCGGACACTTGGTACTAAAATGACCCTGTTCTTAACAGTTGAAATAGGTGATGGCCGAACTAGCCGCTCGGGACTGAGATTCCACGGGTTTAGGCATCATAGAAGGTCGCTCAGAAAAAGTAGAGCCCACACGAGGTTTCTTGAAAGTGGCCTTACTTTCGTCAGACTGATTACGATTCTTTGACTTCTTGCCAGCAGATTAAGGTTGCTGCTTCGCAATCTCCTTAGCAGTAAGCTCATAAGTAAGAGCTTTCTCGATGAATTCGGCCAGGGTGGTGCAATGATGATTAAGCAACTATAGTCGCATACGAGGTTTCAACCTCTTGCTGAAATATTTGATCTTGTCCGCCTCAGAATGAATAATGGACGAGGCGAAAGGAAGTAGCTCTTGAAATTTCTCGGAGATGGTGAGAACATCGTCGTCCGCTGATGGGTCGGGAGTGAGTAATTCTGATAACTTGGCCTCTCTGAGTGGGGCCGGATAATACCTCTCCATCATGAGAGTCTTGAATTGTGCCCAAGTACAAAATCTGTCGGTGGGCTTCAACGATAACCACCATGAATGAGCGCTCTTACCTAGATAGTAAGCCGCGACTAAAACTTTATGTCCCTCAGGACAGTCCACCATAGCAAACAGTTTCTCGAAATGCTCAAGCCAGTGAATGATATCCGCCGGTTCAGATGAACCCTCAAAAGTAGGTGGTCTTTGGCGAGAGATGTCGCCAATGATACTGCTCACACCCCTCTCTTGCCTCTGAGGTGGCTGAGTTATGCATCGTTTCCATCAGTTGTGTCATCTGAGTCATTTGGGCCATCATGCCCTGCATAAAAGCGAGTGGATCAACCCAAACACCTTCTGACTGAGCTGTGTCTCGGGTACGACTCCCTGATAGTGAATGATTACTCCTAGGTGAATGAGTGGCAGCATCACTGCTCGATGAATTAGCATTATTCCTAGCATTCGCACGTGTATTCACACGAGCTCTCGGGTTTTGGCCCGCACCGCGGCCTCTTCCCCCCGTCCTCTGCCAGCTCTTTCCATACTGAAGTAGGAAAGTCACGAAATGATTATATATCTCGCATGAATATCACATTATAATTACGTTATGAAATGATGAAAATGAGCATACGCGCCCAAACACAATGATTACATGAATGATCAACTGAAGTGACGTGATTATCCGATGAAATTCTTGAAATGATTATCTTGAACAAGTTAACAAGATCAATGATATGATCCTCAAGATCAACAACTGAACAATGAAATGAATTGAGTGATTAATGAATTAACATGATCGACATGATTACAAATGAAAATGATAATTGAGGAAATCTTACTGTTCTTTGGTCTGAGGAGCTCGGCTCTTGCACGGGTCACACGTGACGCGAAAGTCCAATGATACTAGTCTGATGAACGATGATTTCAAATGAGACATGACTCGGAAGGTAGTATTCAAAACCACGCTCCGATACCAACTTTGTAACACCCCTAACTAGGCGGATATTACAGTGCCGTGGACCCCCGACTGGGACCCACCAGGCAAGTGAAAATGAATGAAACACACAGGGTAAATGTAGTACCGAACCACATTACATCATTAATTACTCCGATGAGGAGTTTCATACAACACACCTAAGATAATACAGAATACATGTATATTTTATATGGAGATAAAATATACGACCCTGAATAAAATGAGTATTCAAACGGAAGTCTGCAGCGGAAATAAAATAAAGAAAACACGAGTGAATGAAAAGGACTGGGGGCCCCTACTAGTATCACTGGCACTCCTAGCCTTCAACGTTCTCTTCCCGTGCCTTAGCCTTGCCATGACCTGAAAAACAAAATCCCCCAACGGGATCAGTTACACAGAACAACAATCCTCAAGAGTTGAATAAACACAATCATATATGCTGTATAAACCACAAGTTCGATCAAAAATGAATCGGTTAGATTATAACCCAATCCTGTTGAAAACATACGCAATCAAACATGATGTATGAATCAACTAATGGTACGGCTCAAAGGGTGGCGCCACACTACGCCCGGGATGGAAATGTGTCCGTGCACAAGCCACCAACGAGTATCGATCGAATACACGTGTGGTCTTGTACCTAATCAGTCTCACGAAGTGATCTTCTCGTGTGCACAGTCTAATGTGAGGCCAACAACCAACACACGACTTAATATGTGCCCGACATGAAAATCTTACACATACCAACCGGCACGCCAGTATGACCCGGAATGCCACGAGATAACAAAAGTGACATCGAAATCAATAATGACTCACCGAGATGAAATGATAGTGAAATGAATGATAGCTCAATGAAATGATTGGAACCGTCGTTCCTCGTGACTGAAGTGATTAATTGACAATGACAAGTCTCGATACGGTTAATACAATATGAATGAGTTATGATTATGAATGAACAACAACGAAAGGAATGAATATCCCTTTAACTGAGTAAGAATTAACTTACCTTAACACCGGTGATGATACCATCTCTCTCGAACAACATCCTAAGGAAACTACCGGTCGCTCGAACAACCTTGAATAACATAATTACCAACAATCTGTTCAACATACGAATCAAACATGAATATAACTAACTCAAAACGTCGATACGACTAAACCAAGTTCATTGGGGCATTATATCGAACACGTTGAAGCCAAACTTCGATTGTTTACAACCAATCCTCAATAATACCAATATCAAATCCCCAAGAAGTGTTTCAAACCAACAAAACATCTTCAATACGATCAATAATCCAATATGAATATCCAAATTCGTGATTTCAACAACAATTAATCGAAACCCCCCAAATCCAACTCAATATTCAAAGTATTCTTGAATAACCTTTCAATAATCCGATGAATATTCATACATACTCATAATCACATGTATATCTCTTCATACAACATGATTATAACGTCCAAAACATCATATCTCAACACAAATCGAAATCCAAGAGGTTTGAGAATATTACCTTTGAAGATCCAAACACTTTGATTCGATGAACACGCGTTAGATCGACGATCCGAGCTTCACAACCGAATGAAAATGATGAAAAATCGAGTATTCAAGTGATTAATGATGAAAATTTCTCCCACAAACCCTCTCTCTCGGAAGTAGGATAAAGAAATGAGTTTTTCTACTCAAAAAACGAAATTATAGTGCAGCCTGCACTGTGTGCCGTGGCCCGGCTGAGTGTGCCGCGGAACAGGGCCAAAATCTGCCCCCAATGCTCGGCGGTGTGCCGCGGCCCAGCCGAGTGTGCCGCAGCAGTGAGTCGGCAGTGTGCCGCGGCCCTGCCGGCAGGTGCCGCGGCCCCCAGTACAGGCGGGTCGGCCAAAACTGCAACTTGTGTGTGCCGTGGCGCACACTCCCTTGTGCCGCGGCCCACACCCCCTTGGGTCCTAAAATGATGAAAAATGACCCGGGAAGAGAATAAAAGCAATAGGAATCAATATTTGGGAAACAATAATACGAAATCGAAGTGCGGAAACCCCAAAACGGTGGTTCCAAGCAATGATTACAAGGGTTCGCCCAACAAAAGCACAATTTGAACAATGAGGAGATTTGAAATAACATGAATTCCAACGTCGACATCGACGAATGAATCAATTACAACAATCAAGATAATACTCTAGTCTCGATTCCCAAGCAAGGTTGAAAAAATGAACAATATCGATACACGACTCGAAGTTATTCCGAACGGTGAATACGGATGAATGAATGTGGATGATGAATGATTATTAGCAAGTGAAAAATTACATAGTGACAATTACTGAATGAAATTACTGAATGATAATGACTGAATTACAACCGGGTATTACAAAATGTGTATTTTTTGTGACTATTGTTCATCCAATGGCCACATGAATTTTATGTTTGTGTGGCCTTTTTATAATATTTAGTCACACAAAGCATGTTTGTTTTGGGTATTTAGTCACATACAATTAAGCATAAAGTGGCCAAAAGTGTTAATAAGTGTGACCATATGCTGTTTAAAGTGAAGAAATGTGTATTTTGTGTGACTATTGTTCATCCAATGGTCACATGAATTTTTAGTTTGTGTGGCATTTTGTAATATCTAGTCACACAAAGCATATTTTCTGGGTGTATTTAATCGCATACAATTAAGCATAAAGTGACCAAAAGTATATATAAGTGTGACCATATGCTGAAATTTGTATTTTGTGTGACTATTGATCATTCAATGGTTACATGAATTTTATGTTTGTGTGGCCTTTTGTAATATTTCGTCACACAAAGCATATTTTTTTTTTGGTATTTAGTCCTATACAATTAAGCAAAAAGTGGCCAAAAGTGTTAATAAGTGTGACCATATTTTGTTTAAAGTGAAGAAATGTATATTTTTGTGACTATTGTTCATCCAATGGTCACATGAATTTTTAGTTTGTGTGGCATTTTGTAATATTTAGTCACACATCGAATTAAACAAAGAGTGACCAATAATGTTGATAAGCATGACCATATTATGTGAGTGCATCTTTCAGTCACACGGGTAACTACTGTTAGTAGTAAGTTAGTACTGCTGGAACAGAGTTACTACTGCTAGTACTAAGTAAGTACTGCTGGAGCAAGTTATTACTGCTAGTACTATGTTAGTGCTGCTGGAATGAGCATATATATATAAAACAGAATTAAAAACAAAAAGCGATTTCAAATTGAATAAAACACGAATGTATATAACTGAACCAAATATACAATTGTAATGTCGTACATAATCAAATTCTCAACTACCATAATTTAAAGCTGTTGAAGTATAACATTCTTTACATGAGCTGCTGCCGTCTCACCACCACGTCCCGCCAGTTCCAAATACACTACTGCCTTCACCATCTGCCCTTCCTGTGTATCAAAGTACAAGAGTCTCATGATTAACACAAAACAGCATACAGCATAGCAAAAGAGATTGCCGCTTCAACAAAAAAAAGATTGGAAACATAAGGGGGTATTTGGCTAAGCTTATTGGGTGTTCTTGTTAAGTTAGAGTATTATCAAATTACAACAAGCACAGCCAAACACTTCTAACAAAGTGCTTGTTAGCTTTTTGAAGAGCAAAAAGTTAAAACTTGATGCTGAAGTCATATGCTGAAGCCATATATTGCTTCTACAGAAGCCAAACACTCCCTTCTTTAAGTAAATAATTCAATGTAGAAAATCCAATGATACAAATTTTACCAGCAAATGCACAGCCTAAGTTCCTGGCCAATAGCCATTTAACGCAATCAATGCTGAAAATTCGAACTTTGTGATATTAATGAATTTGTACTGGTATATTATAGTTTTGCAAAACCAAAAAAATGGTTCAACCATATGCATAGAGGTCGGTATTATGTTATCAAATGTTTACTTCTTTGCAGAGTAACATGAAAGAATTCAACTGTAACTAGTAGCAGCAGTAGTAGTTACCGAAAAAAGAGCGAGTCCATGCTCAAACTGAGCTTTTCTATGTCCATGATCAGCGGCAAGCTTCATCCATTTCCTTGATTGTCTATGGTTTTGCAAAAACTCTCTGCCTAAAGAGAAGCAGAGCGATACATTATACATAGCTCTTACATATCCACCCTCTGCAGCTCATAGATACCATCTCGCCTATTTCAAAACATAAAAAATAATATATAAACATCACATCTAACCAAAAACGTACGATACAATTACAAATAGCTAAAGCTGTCTTGTGCAACCATTCGTAAGTTGCACTTTGTATGATATGAGAAGAAACTAAGGTGTGATGGTGGATATAAAAGCTTAATATTTAAAGAAACGAGAGATAAATTCAGAAAATGTAGAATGCATGAAAGTATCATACACCGGTACGTTTGAGTTGCAAATACACACTTATAATTTCCTCGCACAACATCGGCATGGCTCAGAAACATTGTTATGCGTCTTTATGGCCAAAGAAATCGTATGATTGTTAAAAGTTTGCCCTGCCAGAAACTTTTGCGAACAACCTTACATGCCATTTCTTTTGTCCACGCCTACATGTGTAGCCAAAAAACATGTTTAATGGCTGGAATACTATTAATGAGGGAAAAGTAGAAGAAATGTTTACCTTTATATTACCTTGTTGATGGTGACAAAGTTTATAGCTGTGTATGTTTATATCTCATTTAAGTTTAATGCAACAATTAGCTAACCTCTGTTAGCACCAATCTGTCGTTGGCAGCGTCACCAGCAGAAAGGCCACACCATCAGCAAGCCTCATCAGCAACAATCTGCCAGAAGCAATAAACAGCAATCGTCACCCAGCTGCAATCATCATCAAGCCTGCATGAGTGGCAACCTGCAGTAGCTTTCAAAGTCAAAGAAAATCACACAATACATTTGCTAGTTTTAAAATTCAAGCCCAAGCACCCCTTAAAACAGATTCACCGCTACAGATCATACTCGGGAAATAACTGGTAATAAATATAAGTCTTACCTGGTAATGTTTGAAAATCATCCAAAAGGGTCCTTCAATGCTACTAATGGTGAACGCTGTTCAAGATTTTGTACCTACACAACGAAATAAATAAATATAAATACTAAAAAAAATTAGACATCGTCTAAAATGGTAGAAATACCAACAATTCACGACTGCATAAACAATATATTACGTTTTCATACAATTAATATGAACTTGTGAGTTTTTGGATATATCCAAAATAGTTTAGGATTACGAGCTTATATTTGATGCTTTGGAGTTCCTTATCTTAAGAAAGTATGATTTTTTTCATCATAAGTTGAATTCTGGTTGCATATCGAACTACACATCGGGATTGGTAAACTATGAAAGCAAAGGCCTTTTAGACAAAGGGCTTGAAAAATACCTGTTTTGGTTGACCATAATGTGTCCAGTTTGATTACCACGTCAATCCGCCACCATAGGCTCCATTTCCTAAAACACAAAGGCAATAATGTGAGGATAGCACTACAAAAACACATCCGCGAAATTTATAATACGCAAAATCACTCTCAGAACGCAATGAGTCTCTAGGAATATAACCAGGGAGGTATTTAATACTATGAAACTGATCCCACAAAATCCGCATTGATCTTGGAGGAGTTGGAATCACTTTCAATTTCAAATGTAGCACACATGTACTGTGTCGAAACGACTTTTCACCTAAAGCTGGAGGACTGTAAATCTTCATGGTGACGTTACCCTCGATCTCCCCAGCAAACTGAGCCCCTTCTTCCTTGATTTGCATGTGGAGTGCAAGATACCCCGTCCATGGCCAAATAACATCAGAATACGTGAAATAAATACATAAAAGATTACTTTCCTCATTTGCAGGATGCCAAACGGGTTGACTTTCAGCATAACCGATTACTCCCATTCCGTTCAGTATCGTGGTGTTGAAAAGAACAGGCATTGCATCTGCATAGAGTGGTTGTTGGCAAAACGGCCACAAATAAGGACAGTTTGTATAATCAAGAATACTAGGAAAGATGCTTGCTCGAGGTTTATAGGTTTTTAATATTTCATACGATTCCAAGAGATCAACATGCCCTGCACCCTGCTCATACATATTAGGACCAAAAAGTTTTGCAGCTCCTTCAACTAGGGCTTGTTTCATGCTTGCTGGATTTAAGATCTGTTTTCTATCATTTTCTGGGATTACACTAACGAGAAGACACACTACACCAGCAACCACGGGACTTGCCACACTGGTGCCTGATAAAGTTTTACAACCTGTGCTGATCTTGGATCCCATAATTTCTCGTTCTTATGCAACAACATCTGGTTTTACACGTCCATATCTGCGAAAATAAATATTATGGCCATAAGTTCAAATGTTCATGAGATTTTGTAACGGTTACTAACTTAAGAGTAAATAATTAATTACACATGGGGAATCTCCCAAGTGCTCATGCCACGTGATGAGAATGAAGCAATGTGATCGTTGTAATCTATACCCCCGACACCAATGACATCACTTTGATCAGCGGGATTGTGCAGTGTCCCATAAAGAGGTCCATCGTTTCCAATTGCAGAGACCATAATAATATTGCTTGCTGTCAATTCCAACACCTGGTAACACATTGACCAATTTGTGTCAAAACGGGGAGCTTTTAGACCTGGTCAACACAAGTTGAGGTCAAACAGACTCTCACCTTCTCTACAAAGGGAAGATCCAAGTAATCAGGACCACCGATGCTCAAGTTTAGAACATACAAATTGCTTGCAATTGCAGAATTGAAAGCATCTAAAAACCATGACGTGTATGACACCTGCAATAAGCCGAATAAAAACTTATCATCTCAAGAAAATCATAAAACGATTAACAGCCTTTAATAGCATAACGTTAGACAATGGACAAAAACGTTAGACAATGGACAAAAACGGTCCCAGACGTACAAATATGTTCGAAATAAAGAAAAAAAACGAACGAAAACGGTTTAAACCATTATGATATTTTACCCTTTAAACTAAATAAGCTACAACTTATTTAGTTTTGCTAAATTCGAAATTTTAAAAGTGAAACAAGTTGAAAATAAGCAGAGGGAGAAAAAGCCACGATTTAATAAGCTTCTATAAGCACTCTTTAAGCTACTAGCCAAAAACAATGAAGCTTAAACTCCTATATTAAAAAAGAAATGTATTACATTAACGAATAGATTAATTTGGCAAGCAGGTAACCCACTTGACTTCCGTAAGGGAGGTCGCGGGTTCGATTCTCGCTGGGGTGTAACATCCTTTTTTATTTTCTTGTTATTTTTTATTAACGTAATTTAGTCATACATTTGTGATATGCTGTGGTTATTGTAAAGGCATATAGTCACATGATCGTTCTAGAATAAAATGTGACTATACAGATTAGTTTTTGGCAAGCTAACACAAACTAAACTTTAAACACACATATTAAGTTACGTGACCAAAAGTGTTAATAAGTGTGACCATATGCTGTTTAAAGGGAAGAAATGTGTATTTTGCGTGACTATTGTTCATCCAATGGCCACATGAATTTTATGTTTGTGTGGAATTTTGTAATATTTAGTCACACAAAGCATGAAATTTAATGATGACCGATTTCACATTTTGCTCTAAATAATAGCCACATGAATAATTCACGATGTGACTGTTATGAACATATTGGTCACATATAATCACCTTAAATGTCGCCATAATATAATGTAGTCACACATTTGTGATATGCTGTGGCTATTGTAAAGGCATATAGTCACATGATTGTGCTAGAAGTAAATGTGACTATACAAATTATCTTTTGGAAAGCTAACACAAACTAAACTTTAAACACACATATTAAGTTACGTGACCATATGTATTGGATTTCGGCTACACTTAAATAATATTTGACAAAATGTTTAGTGTGACCATATATGGTATTTGGTCACAGTGTTAGAAGTAAATGTGACTATACACATTAGCTTTTAGCAAGCTAACACAAACTAAACTTTAAACACACATATTAAGTTACGTGACCATATGTACTGGATTTTGGCTACACTTAAATATGTGTGACAAAATGTTTAGTGTGACCATATATGGCATTTGGTCACAGTGTTTAAGTGTGTGATATATATTTGTCACTTTTAAATGCATATCGTGACTGCTTCAAACTTACTTTTTAGTTGCCACACATTTCAAATTCATATGTGGCTAAATATTCAGCAAAAAATAGCAGTCACTTTTAAATAATGTGTGACAAACTTGACTATATGATTTAGCCACATACACAATTACTTCATGTGACCATATATGGATTTTGGTCACACTGTTCAATTGTGTGACATATATTTGTCACATATGTATATATATAGTGTGACTAATGTTTCAAACTTATTTGTATCTGTCACACGTCCCAAATTATAAGTGACTAAATAATCAACAAAAAATTACCAGTTACCTCTAGTCACATAAATATTCAAATGTGTGACAATAAAATTCCGAAATGGTCACACAAAACGAGTTCAAGTGTGGCTGTTTATTTTATTCTGATACATTTAGTCACATAAATATCTGACTGTGTGGCCGTTCAAAAAACAGCATGTGTGACGAAATCCCATATTTGTACTAGTGTTTGCTTCCATGAAAGATATCTGCAGCTCCTTTAGCTTTCCCGAGGGACTCCAAGATCCAGCTGATCTGAGTTCCATAAGCCAGTTTTTGTTTGAATTTCTTCTCATCCTCATTCCAGCTAGCTTTGTTAACTTTCCGAACTAACTGCCGGTAGATGTAGTGTGACTAATGTGTGACAAACTTGACTATATAATTTAGCCACATACACAATTACTTCATGTGACTATATATGGATTTTGGTCACACTGTTCAATTGTGTGACATATATTTGTCACATATGTATATATATAGTGTGACTAATGTTTCAAACTTATTTGTATCTGTCACACGTCCTAAATTATAAGTGACTAAATAATCAACAAAAAATTACCAGTTACCTCTAGTCACATAAATATTCAAATGTGTGACAATGAAATTCCGAAATGTTCACACAAAACGAGTTCAAGTGTGGCTGTTTATTTTATTCTGATACATTTAGTCACATAAATATCTGACTGTGTGGCCGTTCAAAAAACAGCATGTGTGACGAAATCCCAGATTTGTACTAGTGTTTTCTTCCATGAAAGATATCTGCAGCTCCTTTAGCTTTCGCGAGGGACTCCAAGATCCAACTGATCTGAGTTCCATAAGCCAGTTTTTGTTTGAATTTCTTCTCATCCTCATTCCAGCTAGCTTTGTTAACTTTCCGAACTAACTGTCGGTAGATGTAGTCAGGCCAATTAATCCTTTGCTGCTGGATTAGAGCTCCCATCATTGTGTACTCGGCGGATGACAATTGATCATAGTTGCAGGCCATCCACATGACGATTTTGTTCGTGATGTCAAGACCATACTTGTATTCCTTTTTAAGGTCATCTTTCCTTGCCGTGAATTTGACCTTGGGTGACTGGTCAGACATCCTAATCTCCTCCCATAGCTCTAATGGGTTTGGCTTCAAGGCCTCAACTGCAAGGCCTCGTTTTTCCAGGTTAAATGCATATACAATGGTCTTTTGTCGATGGTGATGGATTCACCAAAAATCGAGCTTTCGATTCCGTATGGGGTGACATGGGCTTCCTTGTAGAAGCAAATAACGGCTTCATTGAATAGCTGCTTAGGATTGATGTCCATAAAACGGTAGATACCATTCTTTTTATCATCCGAATTACATGACTCATTTGTCCCATGTTGTTCGAATCCAGTAATCCCTCGAAATCGATGATAATGCTGAATATTATTTGTTTCTTCACCAGCTTGAGATTAACTCCTTCGAAGTACTTGGTAGAGTCAATTTCGGCAAGAATAAGCTTTTTGATTTGAGTTCAGTGAATATTCAAGAGTTCTTCTGCTTTTGAAAAATTAGGGTTCTTAGAGCTTGAAGACGATAAAGTTTTCTGAAATAATTTTCGCCGTCTTATATACCCAATTGAAAAGCCCATTTGAATTTTAATAATAAAATAAGTAAGCGGCGGTCCAAATTCCGATAAATAAAGAATGGCGGTTGAAATTGATTGGACATCGTGGAGGTAGTGTGTTCATGTGTTTTTCCACGTATAAATAAATAATATTATAATTATAAGTCGGCCTAAGAGTGAGAAACTTAGCTGGTTGACCTTTTGACTTCTGATGCAGCTATGATCTCAAGTTCTTCTCTGCTCTGATCAGGGGACTTTTTTATCTGTGCTCTGATCATCTAGCTTTCTTCGTCTTCTGCATCAGGCGGCTTCTCGTCTGGTCTGATCATGTGACTTTCCTTATCTGCACATCAGGTGGCTTCCTTGTCTGCTCTGATCAGGTGGCTTTTCTTCAGGTCGGATAACTTTGCCTTATTTTCAATTAAGCACTAGATTCCCAATCTAGTAATCCAAGATTCCTGCTAAGTTCTAGAAATGTTTCTTATGGGAAGGGCTTAGTGAATATGTCAGCAATTTAATACCGTGTACTGACTCTTTCCACTTTTACTCTCTTGTTAAGAACATGGTCTCGGATAAAGTGATGTTTGACATCTATGTGCTTTGTTCTTGAGTGAAGGACTAGATTGTTGGTGATAGCAATTGCGCTATTATTGCCACACCAGATAGGAACTTCATTTGCAATTATATTGTAATCCCTTAGCTGTTGTCTGATCCATAAAATTTGAGCACAACAGCTTCCTACGGCTAAGTATTCTGACTCAGTTGTGGATATTGAGTTGGATACTTGCTTCTTGCTAAACCATGATATTAGCATGGTTCCTAGGAACTGACATGTTCTACTGGTGCTTTTCCGGTCAATCTTACATCCTGCAAAATCTGCATCTGAATATCCTGAGAGCTCAAAGTTGTTATCTTTAGGATACCATAATCTAACACTGATGGTGGATTTAAGATATCTGATCCTCTTACATGCTTCCTGGTGAGACTATTTTGGCTTGGATTGGAATCTGGCACACACTCCTGCTGCATATGAAATATCTGGTCTACATGCAGTGAGGTAAAAAAGTGATCCAATTAGACTCTATAGTGTGTTGGGTCCACTAGAATACCTCTTTCATCTGCATCAAGGTGTAGGGATGTGCTCATGGTAACTCTCAGTGATTTGGCTGAGTCCATGCCGAATCTTTTGATTAAGTCTCTTGTATATTTTGCTTAGTTGATGAAGATTCCATTGTCGACTTGTTTGACTTGTAAACTAAGAAAGAAATTTAGCTTTTCCACCATACTCATATTAAATTATCCTTGCATGAGACTTCAGAATTTTTCACATAGATCAGGATTGGTTGAGCCAAATATGATATCATTACATATATTTGAACAATACTATGTGGTCTTCATATTCCACTATGAAGAGGGTCTTGTCCACATTTCCTTTGCTGAATCTATTCTTCTCGAGAAACACAGATAGTGTCTCATACCATGCTCTAGGTGCTTGCTTGAGTCCATATAGAGCTTTCAAAAGCTTGTACACTTTGTCTCATTTGACAAATTCGGGAGGTTTCTCCACATAGACTTCTTCTTCTAGTACTCCATTGAGAAAAACACTTTTTACATTCATTTGATAAACTTCAAAATCCTTGAATGATGCATATGCAAGGAATAGTCTGATAGCTTCTAATCTTGCTACAAGTGCATATGTTTCATAAAAACCAATCCCTTCACATTGAGCATATCCTTTTGCAACGAGTCTGGCTTTATTCCTGACAACAACTCCATCTTTATCACATTTGTTTTTGTACACCCATTTAGTGCCTATCTGGTCTGTCTGTTAGTTCCCAGACATTGTTCCTCTCCATTTGGTTGAGCTCTTCTTGCATTTTAATTATCCATGAGTAGTCATCCAGGTCCTGTTCAGTTGTTTTGGGTTCCATCTGAGACATGAAACATGAGAACATATTCATTCTTGCTGGTTCTGTAGATTGTCTGGTTCTAACTCCATCAGTTATGTTTCCAATAATTTGTTGGATGGGTGGTCTCTGAGCCATCTAGGGATATCTTCTTCAGGGTTTGTTTCCCCTGTTGAGTTGCTTTGATGAACTCCATGTCTCTCTGCATCAGCTTCGTTCTGGCCTTCTTGAACTGCATCTGATTCAGCTGATGTCTTGTCATCTACAGATGTGGATCTTGTCTGCTCTGCAGGTGTGTCTTTATCGGCTACAGTTGGAACAGGTGCGGTTGGAGATCCTATCTAATCTGCAGTTGGGTCTTCAGACTGATCTGTGTAATATCCGGATTAATTATTGAGTATTTCATCTGTATTTGAACCCTGTATTATTCGGAATTATGATATCGATAATTGAAGTATGATATTTCTAGTATTTGTATCCTTATACATGAGTATGACAACATGTAAATTTCCCCATGCAAATACGTGATAACGTACGCTAAGGAGGAAGCTTAACGTACGTTATCCGCCAGAGATACCGTACAATACGAATGTAGCATAGCGTATGTTAATCAGCCAATAATTGAGCTGGACAGCTAGCACATGCGCTAGCCAGACATGGGTCCGGATAAGATTCCCGCGAATGAACCTGGACACTTTTGAAGTCAACGATTGTTAACATACGCTAAGGATTGTGTCTAGCATACGCTAATGTGTGTTACTTACGTACGTAACCTGATGGTGTAACGTACGTAATCAAGGTCAGAATCTGGACAATTAACTATCAGGACGATAGCGTATGCTAAATTATGCTGGGTAGCGTGTGCTAAGAAACTTACGTATGTTATGCATGGAGGCTAACGTACGTTAAGGTCAGAAAATTATAAATAAGACATCACCCCATTTCATTTCAACTCGTTTGTTTCACTTAGCCTTCAATATACTTCGTGCCCAGAGAGATCCCAGCCTCCTTAAACACATATAGACCATCTCTACTTAATCATTGAAGATTGGATATCATTTATTCTTGATCATTGAAGTGGAGAAGCATCTTGGATTGACACACAAGCAACCGGAGTTGGATTCTACCTATTTTCTCGGTGTTTTCTTCATCTTAAGGTATATTATACTATCTCCAACCTTAGATTAGTGTTCTTAAGGATATGATGATCATGCTATCAAGATATTAATTTCCAGAGATGATTTATTCGACCAACATCATGATTCGGAAGTTGAGATGATTATGCTTTAAGTACCTTGGCTAAGAACATCATAATATGAATCTTGTTATGATGAACAAGTAAAGGAAGTTTATGAGATTGGTAATCCAAATTTGAAAGGTGTCTTCGTAGTAATCACGGACTTGGAATTAACATCATTGTTATTAGACAAACCTAGGAAGTTGATCATGGAAGGATTTGTCATATCTTGTAAAGGTGGATTGTTAAGTAAATCTTCAAGATGATAGTTTGAATGATATAAAGATATTGATATCAAACATAGGCCTTCCGATTTATGCTTAAGAAATTGTAATCAAGATTGGAGTATGATCACCATGATGATATACGTATCCTTGAATTCGAAGACGTTGTTATCCGTAAGATCATTCATAATTGTATGAGCATGATATGTATGGAAATAATGTATGTTAATCACTGAGGATTTCATAAGCTTCACCACATCGAGACAGTCGTATGCCTAGTGAGAAACTGTCATGCGTGCTTAGCATACGCTAAGCTATGTATCTTACATATGCTAACGGGCAAGTTTAACATATGCTACGTTTGGTACGTAATGTACGTTATATCATCAGAAGAGTCAAGTCGACTGATCAGAGAGAGACTGTCGATACATGGTTAGCGTAGGCTAGACCTTGTAGTTTACATATGCTAACGAGTAGGCTTAACGTACGCTACCAAGAGTACATAACGTACGTTAAGCAGGTCAGACAGGTTACGTTTTATGAACTTCCGACCGTAATTTGGATTGTTAGGTGTTCGTATGACGTGAGATGAATTCTATATTATTTCTTTTGTTAAGGTTCGAGCTTAGAAACGTGATTGATCGAAGGGAGTGACCTTCGAGCGTTTTGATATTCGTGGGAGTATTATTCTTGTCATCGAATCGAGGCAAGTACTTTATTTGTTCTATGTATTGATGTTATACATATTGTTGTGCATATATGTCGTTGTTGTATGTCCACCTTGTGTTGGTTCGATGGGATCATCGGGGGATCTATGCTAGCATGCGCTAAATCATCGGACGGGTTTTTCCACCACGGGTTGGTCTGACGGGATCATCATGGGTTCTAGGCAGTGAACGCTGGATCGTCGGAATTACCATGTGTATGTTGTGATATCATGTTGTGATTCATTGTGTATGTTATTTATGAGTTTCTCGTAGGAGGAGACTCGTTGGTATTTTGTCATTCATGTTATCATTATTCTTCGTGAGATGTTGAATAATATGTTGTGGTACTTGTACTAGCATCGTTGTGCTAACCCATTCGGGGGTGAACATTTGTTTATGTTCAGGATCCAGGAGAGCAGGAAAACAACCACTGGAGCTGCATGACGATGAGGGTTCAGAGTGATGTTCCGGTCGAGTTTATTCGTCTGTTGATTGTATTGTTTTTAATAAGTACTCGAGTATGTCGTCATTTGTGATGATTTGGAGTTGGTGATGTATTAATACTCTTCCTCTGGATATTTGTATTTTCAGTATTGGGCAGAACTATTTGTATTTTATTTCAGTTACTTTCATACGTTGGCATCTGTTATTGTCATTTCATTTCTCCAGCCTTGTAAATTCTTATATAAAGGATTTATGGCGCTGTAATATTCCTGACTATATCGGGGGTGTTACAGAATATGGTATCAGAGCTAAGATTATGGATGTCATGGTCATTGGGTTAAAATAGGGGTCATATATGTCTTTTGAGGTAACCGGCCGTGAATAACATCACTGTACTGCCTACGTCTTCGTGCGAGCGGTGGTTGTAAGTTCCTAAACTCTATCTCGTCCTTTGCATGTTATACTTCTTTATACTTGAACAATAGAACGATATTATTTCCTATATATTGAGTAATTATGCTTACAGTATGTTGAGAGGTGGACGTGGACGTGGTCACGGTCGCGGACGTGGACGAAGAAATGCCGAAAGAGAAGCTTCGCCTTCTAATCAGGCCGGCCATAGCTCAGGCGAGCCACAAAGATCTTTTAACAATGAACCAGAACCTGTTGTGCCTGAAATCCTTCGTCGGGTGGTGAACCAGATGACTCAGTTCGCCCAGGTCGTGGACCGAATGCAGGTGGCAGTAGGGTTACAACAGGGAGATCGATAGCAAGGTATCCTAGACATGGGAAATCGAGGCGACCGATGGTTGCAAGAGGTGGCGAAGATGCAACCACCTAAATTCGACGGTATTTTTGAGACTCCATCTGGGATCATTAGTTGAAGGAATTGGAGACAATTTTTGCCGGGATTAATTGCCCAGACGACCGGAGAGCCTCTATTGCTCAGTACTTCCTAATAGGGGAAGTGTCCGAGTGGTGGGAAGTGATCTGGGCTGTAGATCATGATGCAGACTGGACAGAATTTAAATTGATGATGGAAGCTCAGTATTTCCCTCGTCTTGTGAGGGAAGCCAAAGTTCGGGAGTTTTTCTCCGCTCAGCATTAGGATGTGTCAGTATCTCAGGAGATTAAGACGTTTAACTAGCATCTGGCATTTGTTCGACATCTGGTCAGAACAGATGCAGAAATGATGATCTATTTTGATATGAGAATGAAACCATAAATGCAGAGGTACATGTCTGGTTTTGAATGTACCACTCTCCGTCAATATCATGATAAAGCATTGGCGTATGAAATCAAGGAAGCAGCAATGGAGAAGTTTGCAGAATCCAAGAAGCAGAAAGTCTCCGGTAGTTTCACGGAGCACAAGAGTAGTGGGCCGCGCAAGGCCCAGTCATCCTTTCATTTTTTCAAGAAACCTCCGCACCCATCTAAGAGCGGAAAGAACTTCAGAGCAGCATCGGCCACGATGGATGTAACCAGGAAGTGCTTTAACTGTGCCCAGACGGGGAACTATCAACGAAATTACCCCTACTTGCCGTGACTTGTTTTGATTTTGGTCGAGAGGGACATCGTGCGGTGTTCTGTGAAGAGGCTGCAAAGTCTTTTAGAGCCCGTACATCACATCCAGTTCAGAAGGAAGCCAGTATCTAACAAACGCAGCAAAGTGTTCAGCTGCCTTAGAATTTTGGTCGCGGACGAGGCAGAGGATAGTGGGACCGCAAGGGGACATCGAGTGCTGGATCCATTCCCCAACGTCTATACGAGATGAGGAGAACAGACGATCAGGATGCTGCTGTCGCATCAGGTACTGTTCATATCCTTTCAAAACCAGTTAGCGTTTTATTCGATTCAGGAGCTACGCATTCATTTATATCCTTTTCTTGTGTAAATCGTTTGAATATTTCTGGTTTTCATAATTGTGAGCCTTATGTTGTGGGTTTACCGAGTGGATAGAGGATTGTGGGAAACTTAAAAACTAGAGATTTCCCTATATCATTTGGAGGCAGAGAGTGGCTCTCAAATCTGATTGTGATAGAGATGCAAGGAGATAATATGATACTCGGAGATGATTGGCTTAATCGATATGGAGCTGTTGTAAACTATCGAAAGAGGAATATCTCATTGATAGCTGACGATGGTTCTGAAATACTGTTTGAAGGATGGAAACCAGGAAGCTCAGGAAAGATGATCAAGGCGATGAAAGCTGTCAAATTGTTGAAATAGGGCTGTACCGAATACTGGTGTTACGCAATGAAGAAAGAAGACAGAAAAGTAGAACTCTCATCCATTCCTGTTGTGAACGAATTTTCGGATGTGTTTCCTGACGAATTGCCTGGACTACCTCCACGACGGGATGTAGATTTCACCATCGAGCTGGAACCAAGAGCTACACCAATTTCTAAGGCGCCGTATCCTATAGCACCTACGGATATGTATGAATTGAAGAAGCAACTGGAGGAGTTACTGGACAAAGGCTATATCCATCCAAGCATTTCGCCCTGGGGTGCACCAGTTCTTTTCGTTCGGAAGAAGGATGGATCACTTCGATTGTGCATTGACTATTGAAAGCTGAACAAAATGACAATCAAGAATAAATATCCGTTGCCACGGATCGATAATTTATTTGACCAGCTGCAAGGAGCAATGGTGTTTTCTAAGATCGATCTGAGATCAGGATATCATCAGCTGAGGATTAAGGAATCTGATGTTCCGTAGTTAGCATTCAGAATTCATTACGGACATTATGAGTTTGTAGTGATGCCGTTTGGTCTCACTAATGCACCTGCCGTGTTTATGCAATTGATGAATCGACTATTCATAGAGTATTTGGACAAGTTTGTGGTTGTGTTCATTGACGACATTCTGGTGTATTCTAAGAGCCCGGAAGAGCATGCGCAGCATTTACAGATTGTTCTAGACCTTCTAAGAAACGAGCATTTGTACGATAAGATTTCTAAGTGTGAATTCTGGCTAAAGGA
Source organism: Orobanche coerulescens (assembly GCA_033398695.1). Taxonomy (NCBI): domain Eukaryota; kingdom Viridiplantae; phylum Streptophyta; class Magnoliopsida; order Lamiales; family Orobanchaceae; genus Orobanche; species Orobanche coerulescens. The sequence goes on from CM065809.1 coordinate 131,978,571, forward strand.
AGTAATGTTCCTCGGTCATGTAGTATAAGCAGAAGGAGTCCGAGTAGATCCCCAGAAAATCAAAGCAGTTATGGATTGGAAGCCTCCTAAGAACGTGAAAGAAGTCCGGAGTTTCTTAGGACTTGCTGGGTATTATCGTCGATTCGTGGAAGGGTTTTCCAAAATTACTCACCCACTTACTCGACTACTGCAGAAAACTTAAAAGTTTGAGTAGAACGAGATGTTCCAGAATAGCTTTGATAAATTGAAGAAGAGATTTATGATGGCATCGATTTTAGCACTCCCACAAGAAACTGGAGGATTCAGAGTTTACACTAACGCTTCGAACCAAGGTCTTGGGTGTGTGTTGATGCAAAATGAGAAGGTGATCGCCTATGCATCACAACAGCTGAAACCTTATGAAGTAAATTACCCAACGCATGATTTGGAACTAGCAGCGGTAGTTTTTGCTTTAAAAATCTGGAGACATTATCTATACGGGACTCACTGTCAAATCTTTACGGATCACAAGAGTCTCAAATACATCTTTAGTCAGAAAGAGTTGAACATGAGGCAAAGGAGATGGCTAGAACTAATTAAGGACTACGACTTAGAGATTCTTTATCATCCAGGCAAAGCAATTGTAGTGGCCGATGCACTTAGCCGCAAACCTATTTCTATTCAGATGCTGGAGACTCTGACCTCCCATCTCATCATTCAACTAGAAATGATTCGTGAAGGAATTGAAGTATGGTTGCAAAGAGTCCAAGGACAACTATGTGTGATGGAATTAACTTCATCGTTAACCGAAGAAATCAAATCTAAGCAAGTAGATGATCCTCTAATGATTCGGTTATGTGATGAGGTGATCAAGGGAAAGGCCCCAGGATTTGTAATTCATGATGATGGAGTATTGATATTCCAGAGCTTACTTTGTGTTCTCGATATCGATGTTTTGAAACAAATAAAAGGAAGCTCACAGTACGCCCTATTTTATCCACCCGGGCACCAGAAAGATGTATAAGGATCTGAATCATAATTTCTGGTGGGGCAACATGAAGAAAGATGTAGCCTATTATGTCTCGAAATGTTTGGTTTGTTAGCAGGTTAAGATTGAGCATCAATGACCTTCCGTAATGCTGAAGCTGCTCCCGATTCCTGAATGGAAGTGGGAGGACATATCGATGGACTTCATCACTAATATGCCGAGAACCAAGATAGGAATGAACATGATTTGGGTGATAGTTGACCGACTAACCAATTCAGCTCATTTTCGAGGCATTAAGGACTCGTGGGGACCAGAGAAGTTGACACTAGTATTTATTTCAGAAATATTCCGATTGCATGGTACGCCGAAGACCATTATTTCTGACCGAGACGGTCGTTTTGTGTCTCATTTTTGGCAAGCAGTTCATAAGGCCTTGGGGACCGAATTGAACTTCAGCACAGCTTATCATCTGCAGACAGATGGACACTCCGAGAGCACTATTCAAACGGTGGAAGATATGCTGAGGGCTTGTGCCTTAGATTGGTTAACTGATTAGGAAGTTCATCTGCCGTTGATTGAATTCACCTACAACAATAGTTGGCATGCTTCCATTAAGATGGCACCGTTTGAGGCATTATACGGGAGGAGATGCAGATCGCCCCTATGCTGGGACGATTCATTAGACTTGATCGGGACGGAACCAGAATTGATTGCACAGACACGAGAGAAGATAGCCTTGATTCGCGAGAGGCTGTTGACCTCCCAGAGTCGACAGAAATCTTACGCAGACGTGCGCCGTCGCCCATTGGAGTTCAGTACTGGAGATTACGTACTTTTAAAAGTTTCTCCTACTCGGGGAATCTTTCGTTAGCATACAGATTGGCATTACCGCCGTCATTGAGCCATGTTCATAACGTGTTCCACGTATCCCATTTATGGAGGTATATACCAGATCCTAGTCATGTCATTGATTTTGGCGAGATCGAAGTCGCTCAGGATGGCACGTTTGAAGAGAGACCGATCAGGATACTCGAGAGTCGAGTTAAGCAATTGAGGAACAAACCGATCGTGTTAGTCAAGGTTCAGTGGTCACGCCACGGAGTGGAAGAAGCCACTTGGGAAACGGAAGATAGCATGAGGTCCACATATCTAGAGTTATTTTCGCCTTGAATTTCGGGACGAAACTCCTTTTTAGTAGGAGAGTATGTAATATCCGAATTAATTATTGAGTATTTCATCTGTATATGAACCCTGTATTATTCGGAATTGTGATATTGATAATTAAAGTAGGATATTTATAGTATTTGTATCCTTATACATGAGTATGACAACATGTAAATTTCCCCATGCAAATACATGATAACGTACGCTAAGGAGGAAGCTTAACGTACGTTATCCGCCAGAGATAGTGACACTACGAATGTAGCGTAGCGTATGTTAATCATCCAATAATTGAGCTGGATGGCTAGCACATGTGCCAGCCAGACATGGGTCCGGATAAGATTCCCGCGGATGAACCTGGACACTTTTGAAGTCAATGATTGTTAACGTACGCTAAGGATTGTGTCTAGCGTACGCTAATGTGTGTTACTTACGTATGTAACCTGACGGTGTAACGTACGTAATCAAGGTCAGAATCAGGACAGTTAACTATCAGGACGATAGCGTACGCTAAATTATGCTGGGTAGCGTGCGCTAAGAGACTTACGTACGTTATGCATGGAGGCTAAAGTACGTTAAGGTCAGAAAATTATAAATAATACATCACCCCATTTCATTTCAACTCGTTTGTTTCACTGAGCCTTCAATATACTTCGTGCCTAGAGAGATCCCAGCTTCTTAAACACATATAGACCATCTCTACTTGATCATTGAAGATTGAATATCATTTATGCTTGATCATTGAAGTGGAGAAGCATCTTGGATTGGCACACAAGCAACCGGAGTTGGATTCTACCTATTGTCTCGGTATTTTCTTCATCTTAAGGTATGTTATACAATCTCCAACCTTGGATTCGTGTTCTTAAGGATATAATGATCATGCTATCAATATATTAAGTTCCAGAGATGATTTATTCGACCAACATCATGTTTAGGAAGTTGATATGATTATGCTTTAAGTACCTTGGTTAAGAGCATCATAATTTGAATCTTGTTACGATGAACAAGTAAAGGAAGTTTCTGAGATTGGTAATCTAAATTTGGAAGGTGTCTTCGTAGTAATCACGGACTTGGAATTAACATCATTGTTATTAGACGAACCTAGGAAGTTGATCATGGAAGGATTTGTCATATCTTGTAAAGGTTGACTGTTAAGTAAATCTTCAAGATGATAGTTTGAATGATATAAAGATATTGATATCAACCATAGGCCTTCTGATTTATGCTTAAGAAATTGTAATCAAGATTGGAGTATGATCACCATGTTGATATACGTATCCTTGAATTCGAAGATGTTGTTATCCGTAAGATCATTCATAATTGTATGAGCATGATATGTATGGAAATAATGTACGTTAATCACTGAGGATTTCGTAAGCTTCACCACATCGAGACAGTCGTCTGCCCAGTGAGAAACTGTCATGCGTGCTTAGCATACGCTAAGCTATATATCTTACGTACGCTAACAGGCAAGGTTAACGTTTGCTACGTTTGGTATGTAACGTACGTTATATCATCAGATGAGTCGAGTCGACTGATCAGAGAGGGACTGTCGATACATGGTTAGCGTACGCTAGACCTTGTAGTTTACGTACGCTAACGAGTAGGCTTAATGTACGCTACCAAGAGTACGTAACGTACGTTAAGCCGGTCAGACATGTTACGTTTTATGAACTTCCGACCATAATTTGGATTGTTAGGTGTTCGTACGACTTGAGTTGAATTATATATTATTTCTTTTGTTAAGGTCGAGATTACCAACATTATTGATCTAAGGGAGCGACCTTCGAGCATTTTGATATTCGTGGGAGTATTATTCTTGTCATCGAATCGAGGCAAGTACTTTATTTGTTCTATGTATTAATGTTATATATATATTGATGTGAATTTATGTCGTTGTTGTATGTCCACCTCGTGTTGGTCTGACGGGTTCATCGGGGGATCTATGCTAGCATGCGCTGGATCATCGGATGGGTTTTTCCACTACGGGTTGGTCTGACAGGATCATCGTGGGTTCTAGGCAGTGAACGCTGGATCGTCGGAATTACCATGTGTATGTTGTGATATCATATTGTGATTATCATTTGTGTATGTTATTTATGAGTTTCTCATATGAGAAGACTCGTTGGTATTTTGTCATTCATGTTATCATTATTCTTCGTGAGATGTTGAATAATATGTTATGGTACTTGTACTAGCATCGTCATGCTAACCCCTTCGGGGGTGAACATTTGTTTATGTTCAGGATCCAGGAGAGCAGGGAAACAACCACTGGAGCTGCATGACGACGAGGGCGCAGAGTGATGTTCCGGCCGAGTTTATTCGTCTGTTGATTGTGTTGTTTTTATTAAGTACTCGAGTACGTCATTGTTTGTGATGATTTGGAGTTGGTGATGTATTAATACTCTTCCTTTGGATATTTGTATTTTCAGTATTGGCCAGAACTGTTTATATTTTATTTCAGTTACATTCATACGTTGGCATCTATCATTGTCTTTTCCTTTCTCCAGCCTTGTAAATTCTTATGTAAAAGATTTACGGCGCTGTAATATTCCTGAATATATCGGGGGTGTTACAATCTGCAGTTGGGTCTTCTGGCTGATCTGCAGTTGGGTCTTCAGGTGAGTCCATCATTACTGTGTCATGGATGATAACTTCTTCTAGGGTGGCGAATTTGAGCTTTTTCTCAATTTATTCCACCTGTTTCCTGTACTCAACAGTAGACTCATCAAACACAACATGGGGGTGTTTCTTCCACAACTAATATTCTTTTGTTAAATACTCTCTATGCCTTGCTTATTTGTGAGTGTACCATAAAGAGACCATCATCAGTTTTAGCATCAAAGGCATTCAGTTGGGTTATACCATTGTTGTGGATGAAACACTTACAACCAAATATATGAAACTAAGCAACAGTTGGTGTTCTGCCATTCCAAACCTCATAGGGAGTTTTGCCATGTCTCCCTACTATCATAGTCCTGTTCTGGGTATGGCATGCTGTGTTACAGCTTTAGCCCAGAACCTTTTTGGTAGGTCAGCTTCTGCAATCATTGGCCTGGCAGCTTCCTTCAAGGTTATGTTTCTTCTTTTAGCTACACTATTTTGCTGTGGTGTTCGTGCAGCGGAGACTTCATGCTGGATTCCATTATGATCACTATATTCAGTGATTGCCTTGCTGGTAATTTTTCCACCTCTATCTGATTTGATCTTGATGATGGAGAGGGATTTCTCATTCTGAATTTTCCTTAGCAGCTCAGGTAGCTTCGTTAGTGTTTCACTCTTTTTATAGAGAAAAACAACCCATGTAAATCTTGAGTAGTCATCTACTACTACTAAGGCATGCTTTCTTCCGCTCAATGTCCTTGGCTTTATGGGGCCAAAGAGATCCATATGAAGTAGATATAAGACTCTGGTGGTGAGAGTGGTAGGCTGAACTGGTTTGAAAGATGCTCTGGTTTGCTTTCCTTTCTGACATGCATCACAAAGGGCTTCTTTCTTGAATACTTCTTCTGGAAGTCCTCTGACTAACTTTTGAGAGCATATCTTATTGATGGCTTTGAAGTTCAGGTGACGTAATCTCTTGTGCCAGAGCCATCCATTCTCAGCAATTGTCTTCCATAGGAAACAAGTGTTTGGAGTGCCTGTATTCCAAGCTATCATGAAGACATCTCTTCTTCTGAATCCTTGTAGCTTCACTTCTCCAGATAGGATATCAATCACCATGCATTTCCAAATAATGAAGACTAGTAGGTTCTTTTCATCACAGAATTGACTTATGCTCAATAGACTGTATTTGATCCCTTTGACATAATGTACTTTGGATATGGTTATGTTTCCTTTGTGCAGATCTCCAAATCATTTTGTCTGACCTCTATAGCTATCTCCAAAGATTACATTTGGACCTCTTTCTTTGATGTAGTTTGAGAGCACCTTCTTATTCCATGTCATGTGCCTTGAGCATCCAGAGTCTATAAACTATTCTTCACCTCCTCCTGTTGAACTTGAGGTGACATGGTAGTAGTCCTTCCACCTTTTCTGCAATCAAACAAGCAGAAGTTTAGGTACCCAAATTTGTGTTGGTCCATTAGGGTTAGTAGGCTTCCTGGAGAATTGATTTGTCCTTGGGTTATAAAAATTATGTTGATTACCCCTATAAGGTGTGTGCTGCCTAGGTCTTATCCCTGGTTAGGATGATATACTGGATATGCCAAATAAAAACTCTGGTGTGGGCCATTTCTAGATATTGGATAAGACCATTTGTAAAATCTTTGGGGTCTCCATACCTGTTCATTTTGAAAGTTTGGATAACCTTGAGGTTTCCATTTACCTCTCCTATTTTGAAATCTGTTTTTAGGGAGTCTTTGCTAATAGTTGGAATAATGTTTTGGCTGCTGCTTTTATCTTGGCCATTGCCTAGTCTCCTGTCTATGTGGCTTCCTTGTAAACCTTGGCTGCTGCCTAAACTTTTTGACTGGGCTGCTGCCTATTTTGAAATACGGGTTTGTTTATAGGCTCAACAGTCGAGACATAAGTTTCTCCCTTAATAAAAGTGGTCTTTGAACTAGAGGGAGTGTTGGGGTCATATCCAAGGCCTGATTTTGAATAAAGTGGCCTCTTGTTCATACACAATTCATCCATGGTTATAGATGCCCTTAGGGATGTTATTTCCTTAGCTTGTGTATTACTTAGCCGTGTCAGTTTAGCAAAATCAGATTTGACATGAGTAAGTGCATCTGATTTCTCACTGTATGAAACAGTTAGCCTTTTAATCTCAGTTGTGGTATTATCAGCTGAGTTTTTCAATTTTTTTCAGCCTATTTTTCAAATTCAGATTTGATTTTGGTAGCTCTAGGCTGAGTTCTTCAAAATTATTCTACATCTGCTTATTCTTATCTTGCAGCTGTGTTTTATCATCTGTCATAGTCAAGTGTGCAGTTTTTAATTTTTCAAAGTCTTTGAGGAGCTTATTGACAGATTCGTGTAAGTCAATATCTTGAGACATATCTGAGCTGTCATTATTTGAAATTGTGGGTTTAGATGTTACCCCTTCATCAGCTAGATTGGCCATCAGACAGTTGTAGTCTTCATCATCATTAGAGAAGAATCCACTGCTAGATTCTACTCTTTCTTAGTCTTGTCCAACGAAAGCTTTTCTTTGGTCCTCCTTTCTGCCCACTTCTTTCTTGCCTTCATCCTTCTTGAGTTCTGGGCAGTCAAACTGGATGTGTCCTGTTTTGTGGCAATTTTAGCATTCCAGCTTCCAGTTGCCAACCTTTTGGTTCCTCCTTGGATTATCCTTGTAATTCTTCATATAGTTGGAATAATTCTTCCTAAAATTGCTGAACCTCTGCATGATGAAGGCCATCTCTTCTTCAAAATTCAGAGGGCTGGCGGAACTGAGTTCATCTAGGCTCTTTGAAGATGATTCTAATGCAAATGCTATCCCTTTTCAACTGGTTCATTAGATGATGAACATGGCAGCTCAAACTCGTAGGCCTTTAGATCAGAAAACGGCTCCTGGATCTTTATTTTGTTGAGATCCTTTGATTCTCTCATGGCTACAGCTTTCATGCTCCATTCAGGGTTGAGAGATCTTAAAACTTTTAGAGCTATATGTCTTTCCAAGAGAGGCTATTTCATTGATAATCTCAGTGAATCTTGTGTCCACCTGGTCAATTGTTTCTCCAGGCTTCATCTTGAAATTGTCAAACTTTTGAGTAGCAATTGACAATTTATTCTCCTTTATTAGCTCGGTTCCCTCACAAATTACAACTAATGTGTCCCAGATTTCTTTAGCATTCTTACAATTCTTAATCTTGACCATGGTTGCTTTGTCAAGAGTCTGATATAGCACATCTCTGGACCGGTTATCAAGATTGGCCAGCTTCCTTTCTTCAGGTGACATCTCGGTTCACTTTTTGGGGATCTTCTCTGGCATCCCAGCTGCAACTTCTTCTGTTGTGTTGTACTTCTCAAATATGAATAGTCCATCCTCAATTACACACCACATGTCATCATAAATGGATGACATGTGAGCCTGCATTCTTATTTTCCAAAGGTTATATTCATCCACAGAAAATACAGGTAATCTAGAGTGCATGTGTTGCATGTGTTCCATTATAATACGAGAGATTAAAATTTACTCAAGTATATGGATCTGGTTCTGAAAATTTGAATCGACCTCTCTGATACGACTTGTAGGTCAAAAGTCGTCAGGAATAAGTCTAGGGGGTGAATAGACTTATTAAACTCTTTTCCTTAATCAGGTGAGTTTCTTCAGCTGTATAATATGCAGCTAATAAACCATAGCTGCAGATGAGTAGTGCGGAATCATAGCTGGTAGCACTGCAGGTGACTTATATCAACTGCAGGTGACTTATGTCAACTGTAAAGATTAAACAATGCGGAAGACAGTTGACTGATAAATGGAACAGTAAATATGAATGCAGCAGTTAAGTATGATGAATGCAGTAAAACACACAAGCACTTATAGTGGTTTCAGATGTGGGGTAATCCTCTACTAGTCCACTTTTCATCAAACCAGTTGGAGATGAATTCACTATAACTTTCAACCAGTGATAAACATTACAATGATTCAAACCAATTACAACAGCTTCCAACCAGTGGAAACTCGTGGCCGTTGCAACTCCCTTGACTGCCTAGCACCTCTTGATCTAAAACCCGTGGATGCCTCAACAAATCTCGAGCTGTCTATCACCTTACAATCAAGAACACGTGGATGCCTTATCAGTCGCGAAACTTTATGAAACCTCATTCACAGAAGTGCCCAGTACTCAGCTTTAAAGACAAGAGTGTTGTCTTCTCCAACTTCAAGAGCTTCTCAGAATATGATCTTTGAAAACTTTGCTCTTCATGATGCTATAGTTCTCTTGATAGCTTTGATTGCTTAGATTTATTGTAGTATTGTTAGCATCGTACTTTGCTCATTCTGATCTTCAGATATTTATAGTAAGAATCTTGAGCTTCTCTTCATAGCCGTTGCATCACTGTAACAAATTGGTCCGTTGGAGAGTGGACTTATTTGTTTATATTATCATTCCATTGCACGGCTTGATTCCCTTTTCAATTCTGACTGTTGTAAAGAATTATTTTGGTCGCGCCACTTTTCTTGATTTGTCTATTCATAAGTCTTCAGAATGCGGATCTCAAGGAATATTATTCCTAATTTTTCGGGAATCTTTCCGGTTTGTCTCCTTACGTCTGCATGTGAATTTCCGTTATTGTTGACTTCAACACTTGCTGACGTGGACTGAGTTTCTTAAACTTGGATGATATCTTGTCTGAGAACTCATCTGATATCTTTTGGTCAAACCTGCTAGATGTGCGGTCAACCCTCTCTGATGTAAAACTTCTGTGAGATAAAGTCCTCTGATCTGACTGAAGTTCTCTGACCTCACTGAAGTTCTCTGACCTGATGGATATTCTCCGATCTGATGGTTAAACTTCAGCTGATACTTGTTTTGACCAAACCTCGTCTGATAACTCACTTGCAATTGGGTTTTGGTCGAACCTCTCTGATATTATTGTTTGACCAATACTTGTCTGATGTATCGCCTTCTTCAGAACGTAACTGCAGCTGGGTTTTGGTCAAACCTCTCTGATGTTTTCGTGGACCAAAAACTCATTTGATAATGAACTTACCTCTGAACTTCTCCGATATATTGGTAGTTCTATACTTAGTCGATTTTCTTACTAATCAACACTTGATCAGGACTTAGCCTAAATGCTAAGGCCTATAGAAAATACTCATTTTGTTCTTCTTTACAATGCCAAGTATTTAGAACATACATTTGAATAAATCACAATATGGGGATGACATCATCAAAATCCAACAAGTATTCCTGACATTGTGGTGAGCCCTAGGCTCCTTACCCTGTGCAATAGCTCTGTCGTTGTCACAAAACAACGTCACAGGCTTCTCCGTATTAGGAACTAGTTTCCCAGTGAACTTCTTAATCCAAAAAGCTTCTTTAGCAGCCTCCGTGGCTGCCTGATATTCGGGTTGACATGTAGAGATAGCAGTCAAACTTTGCTTGGCACTTCTCCAAGAAACTGCCCCACCATTCAGAGTAAAGATACACCCTGATGTGGACATCTCAATATACATGTCCTCCGAAAAATCCGAATCTGTATAACCCATCACTCTAACTTCTCCACCGCCGTATGTAAGAACCAAGTCTTTAGTCCTCCTAAGGTACTTAAGAATGTTCTTTACAGCAGTCCAATGTTCCTGCCCTGTATTTGACTGAAACCAACTTACTATGCTCACAGCATAGGTAATGTCCGATCTAGTGCAAATCATAGTGTACATGAGGCTACATACAGCCGAAGCATAGGGTACCTTGCTCACTTCCTTTTTGTCTTCTTCACTTTGAGGACCCATCTCTAAGGATAGTTTTGCACCATGTTACATAGGTAGAAACCCTATTTTAGAATCTTCCATCCTAAGTCGCTTCAGGATCTTTTCTATGTAGAGGGCTTGGGAAAGACCTAACATTCTTTTCGCTCTATCCCGGTAGAGGCAAATACCCAGAATATAGGTAGCTTCTCCCAAGTCTTTCATTGGGAACTCTTTAGAAAGCCAAGCTTTCACAGAACTGAGCATTCCTACGTCGTTTCCTATAAGTAGAATGTCATCTACATATAGTATTAAGAACGTATTTATGATCCCACTAACTTTCTTCTAAATACAGAGCTCCTCTTTATTTTTGACAAAATCAAACTCTTTGACTGTTTCGTTAAAATGAAGATTCTAACTCCACGAAGCTTGCTTCAGTCCATAAATGGCACGATGAAGTTTGCATACTTTATGAATATTTGTTTGAGATATGAATCCCTTAGGCTGTTCCATGTAGATCTCCTCCTTGAGGAATCCATTTAGGAATGCCGTTTTCACATCCATTTGCCATATTTCATAATCTAAGTGGGCTGCTATGGCAAGCATCATGCGAATAGACTTAATCATAGCTACAGGCGAGAAGGTCCCGAAGTAATCGATTCCTTCTCTTTGGGAATAACCATTTGCCACAAGCCAGGCCTTATAGGTATCAACCTTGCCATCTCCATCACTCTTTCTTTTATAGATCCATTTGTTTCCAATAGGCATTATGCCCTTAGGACGATCTACTAAAGTCCAGACCTGATTAGCATGCATTGAGTCTATCTCAACTTCCATAGCTTCTTGCCACTTCGCGGAGTCAACATCTACTATCACTTGATCGTATGTAGAAGGATCATTCTCTTGACTATTTTCTGTCATCTCATGGACACCCAGCTCCTCTTGATGCAGATAGCCATACCTCTCAGGTAATTGAGAAATTCTACTAGACTTGCGAGGTTTAGGGTTGGGAAAAATACCGAAAATATCGACATACCGAAAATATCGTATCGAAAATATGAAAATTTCCGGTATACCGATTTTTTCGGTACAGTATGATACCGTTACCGGTATTTTCGGTACGGTAATGATATGAGCTTTTGAAATTTTTGATATACCGAGATATACCGAAAATTTTCGATATATGGAATTTTTATCGACATAAACCAAAAATTTTCGATATACCAAAAAATTATCGGTATATCGAAATTTTTCAGTATACTAAACACTGTATAGTATCTTGAATTTTTTTGATATATCTTAAAATTTTCGGTATACCGCAGAAGTTTCGATATACCGAAAAATTAACAGTATACCAACTTGATTTTGGTATACCGATATTTCGGTACAATAAAGGTATGTAAATATGTCATAGCGAAATTTTCGGTATACCGAAAATTTCGGTATGGTAATGGTATGATTTTTGTCATACCGAAAATTTCGGTATGGTATACGGTATGGATGATAATTTTCAGTATACCATACCAAACCACCCTAGCGAGGTTGTGTTTGTATTTCATAAGTTTTTGTTCTAATATCTTGCACAAGTGTCTCTTTTGGTGTTTCTTTTATTTCTTCCAAAGAAATATTTCTACCTGCGCCTCCTTCCTGAGTAAACTGATCTTCCAGAAATGTGCTTGTATAGCAACGATGATCCTATGATCTTCGTGCATGTAGAAAAGATATCCCATAGAATCCCCTGGATATGCTATGAAACGACCTTTCACAGACCTAGCTTCTAATTTCTCTACTTTAGTCTTCTTGACATAAGCAGGGCATCCCCAAATCCCAATGTAATTAAGATCTGGTTTCCTACCTCTTGTAATACCCGAGATTTATGATGTGTATTTGAACCTTGTGATATTGTATTTGTTGTATTTTGATCTAAGTATTATTTTCCGTATTTCATGATCCGGTGTTGTTGAGTGCATGATTGCATGATTGCGTTCAATATTGTGATTTTGCACTTGTAGCGCACGCTATCGACTAGGCGTAGCGTACGCTAATTTGGGTTTAGTAGCGCACGCTATATACGAACCTTAGCGCGCGCTATACGAAGTCAGCATGATTGAGACGTGTTGGTAGGTGAGATCAGGCCGGGGATCTTGGTCGGATTATGTCGGGATGAACCTGGATGGATTTCGGGAAAAGCCAAGTCAATGCGGTAGCGCACGCTAATGATATGAGGATAGCGCACGCTAAATGCTGAGTACAGTGAAGTCAGTAAGTTTCGTATAGCCGTTAGCGCACGCTAGGAATATGGACTAGCGCGCGCTAATAACCATTTTCTATATATAGGACAGCACCCTTTTTCATTTTTTCAGCTTTCATCACTTTCCAAACCCAAATTCTGAGACATAGAGAGTCACTCTCTCCATCCTAAACCATTCTTATCATAATCCTAGTCTGAGATGAAGATTGTAGATCATTGGAGGTTGGTGTTCAAGCTCTCGGTGTTGGATTTCTTCAAGTTCCTTCGTGTTCTTCGCTACTTTGAGGTAGGTGATTCTTCACCAATATTAGTAGTATTCTGAAGGATGTGTTGATCATGATTTGGGATTATCTAGTCAGTTAAAATTCATACGTAGTCGAACATCATGTTGTTAGAAGGATATTTTCGATGTTTCGGTATTTCTCCATCTTATAACCGTTGAACATTTTTAGTGTTTGGACTCCTAAGCATGTTCATGTATCTTCTAACCGATATTGGCCAGTTCATGGAGATTAGCAAGTTCTTAGGTCCTTACATAATGGAATCATACGTTTTAGGATTTGGAATGGATTGAACTTAAGATATTTTCTTGAAGCTCAAGATGAATTAAGATGTTGTGATGGTTATACGTATCCTTGTACCTTGAAGTCTTTTAATCCATAAATATCTTTCACAAACCGTATGAACATAGTATGCTCGGACATGACATGTTTTATCACTGAAGATTTCATGAGTTTCATCACCATTAGATCAGTTTTCTGCCCAATAGTAAACTGCCATGCACAGGTAGCGCACGCTAAGATGTATATATTAACGTGCGCTATCGGGAATGAATAACGTACGCTACGTTCAGTACGTAACGTACGTTATGTCATCAGCCGAGTCAGTCGGCTGGTCAGGGAGGACTGCCGGTACATAAGTTAGCGTATGCTAATCTTCGTTGTTTACGTACGCGAATGGGCACGCTTAGCGCATGTTACGTAGAGTACGTAGCGTACGCTAAGTAGTTCAGGCAGATTGCGTTTTTAGAGCTTTCGGTCATAGACTGGGTTGTTAGACATTCGTACGACATAAGATAAATTCTCTATTATTTCTTTTGTTAAGGTTCGAGCTTGCTACGTTGATCGAAGGAGACGGCCTTCAAGTGTGTTGAGATTCGTTGGAGTGTTTTGTTCTTGCCATCTTTGAGGCAAGTATCGTACTGTAAGCTTATTGATATTGTATTGTTGATCGTGTGTACGATTTAGTCGTGTTGTTGAACATGAGATTATATTCTTTGAATTGTCATGATATTTACGTTGATGAACGTGTTGATTTGCATATGTGTATGTATAATGGTATTGGTTGTGTTATAAATGATCCGAGGGGATCATGAGGATCTATGCTGAGGGCGCTGGATCGAATGTCCACCATGCGTTGGTCCGACGGGATCATCATGGGGATCTATGCTGAGGGCGCTGGATCGTTGGATGGGTTTTCCACCGTGCGTTGGTCCGACGGGATCATCATGGGGATCTATACCGAGGGCGCTGGATCGTTAGATTACCCTGTATTGTGTTGATGGAATCGTGAGGATTCACATCGTTGGATTCCGATGACGGAAGTCCATTTTGCATGTTTTATGATGCACTAATGATTTATGTATTATGGTACTTGTACTAGCATTGTTTTGCTAACCCCTTCGGGGGTGGACATTGTTTTGATGTTCAGGTAGCCGAGGAGCGGGGAGGCAACCATAGTACCGACATGACGATGAAATGGCTCAATGATGTGGTTGATGTTTATTGTTATTGTGATTTGTCTTCCTGGTTCACTTTAGTACTCGAGTACGTGTGTTTTTAATAATGTCATTTTCGATATGGTTGTATAAATTAATTCAACGGATCAGTTGAACCGGTTCTGTATTTCAAAATTCAGTGGCACTGTTGAATTATATTTACTTTCTTTTAAACAGCCTTGTAAATCCTTACTTAAAGGGTTTACGGCGCTGTAACTATTCCGAATATCTCGGGGTGTTACAGAATATGGTATCAGAGCTAAGATTCATGGATATCTTGGCAGTCGGGTTTTAGTTGGGTCTGTTTACGTTATTTTCGGCTCGTTTGTAACATCACTGCTGAGCCTGTATCGTCGTGAGGACCGTGGTTGTAAGTCTCCTAATCTCAGTTACTACCGTTTTATTTTAAATCCTTTTTGTAAATATTGACGGACTTTCTTTTAGAAAAGTTGCCCTGGATATTGAGTATTTGTGTTTACAGTATGTTGAGGGGAGGTCGTGGACACAGACGCGGTCGTGGACGCGGACGTGGAAATGCGAGACAGGAAGATTCGGTGTCTACCCCAGAAATAACCGCTAGTCGAACAGATTCCCATTCCGGAGGACAATAGGGATCAGCAAATAATAATGCAGATCCTAACATGCCGGGAGTGCTTCAACAGGTGGTTGCTCAGATAAACCTGTTTGCTCAGGTTGTTGATCGCATGCAGACAGCGATGGGACAACAGCATAACGAGGTTAATCGGGGGGACAAATGGCTTACTAAGGTGGTCAAATTGCACCCTCCGAAATTTGACGGTTCTGCTGAGATGCTTTCTTGGGATCACTGGTTGAAGGAGTTAGAGAAGATCTTTGCAGGGATTAACTGTCCCAACGATAGAAAGGTTCCGGTCTCCCAGTATCTTCTGGCGGGGGAGGCTTTCGACTGGTGGGAGGCCATTCGACCTGAGGAGCATAATGTTGACTGGACGGAGTTCAAATTAATGATGGAAGCGCAGTATTGCCCTCGCCCAGTTAGGGAGGCCCGAGTCCGGGAGTTTTTCGCACCACAAAATTCAGAGGCATCTGTGACCGACGTGATTAAGACTTTTAATCACCAGTTGACTTATGTGCGCCACTTGGTCAGAACTGAGGCGGAGAGGATTTTCCATTTTGACATGCGGATGAAGCCGCAGATTCAGCAATATATGTCCGGATTTGAATGTACCACCCTGCGACAGTATCAGGACAAGGCGCTGGCCTACGATATGAAAGAGTCGGCAGTAGAGAAATCAACGGAAGCAAAGAAGTAGAAAGTGTCTGGCAACTTCACGGAGAATAAGAGTAGTGGGCCCCGTAAGGGCCAGTCCTCATTTCATTCGTCCAGGAGGCCTCCACATCCTTCTCGAGGCGGAAAGAAGTTTCGGGCAGCACCAACCATTTCAGACGCAGGGAAGAAATGTTATAACTGCGGCAAAGCGAGGCATGTTCGACGTGATTGTTTCGCACCTGCTGTGACCTGTTTCGAGTGTAGACAATAAGGGCATCGCGCAACATTTTGTGGTAATGCGACTCGATCTTTTGGTACTCGCACTCCTGCACCAGTTCTGAAGGACACTAGTGTAAACCAGACGCAGCAAAGTGGTTTCTAGCAGCAGAATGTTGGGAAAAGAGAAGCATCTAGCGCTGGGTCCGTTCCTCCACGTATTTACAAGATGAAGAAGTCAGACGATCAGAACACGGTTGTTGCATCAGGTATGATTCAGATCCTTTTGCAACCAGTTAGTGTCTTATTCGATTCAGGAGCTACGCATTCTTTTATATCTTTGAACTGTGTTAATCGTTTGAAGATCTCATGCTTGTATGATTGTGAACCTTATGTTGTGGGATTACCGAGCGGAGAGAAAATTGTGGGAACCCTAGAAACTAGAGATTTTCCAGTGTCTATAGGAGGGAGAGATTGGCCATCGAATCTTATTGTAGTTGACATTTATGGTGACGATTTAATTCTCGGAGACGATTGGCTCAACCGTTATGGAGCTATTCTAAACTACCGAAAGGGGGTCATTTCTATCATTGCTGATGATGGGTCTGAACACTTATTCAGAGGATGGAGATCGGGAAGCTCGGGAAAATTGACCAAAGCAATGAAAGCAGTGAAATTACTGAAGCAGGGATGTCATGGAATTTGGTGCTATGCCATGAAGAAAGAAGAAGGAGTAGAACTCGCATCTATTCCAGTTGTGAATGAATTTTCAGATGTATTCCCTGACGAATTACCTGGGTTACCTCCACAGAGAGAAGTGGATTTCACTATCGAATTAGAGCCTAGAGCCGTTCTTATTTCCAGAGCACCATACCGCATGGCGCCAACCTAGATATATGAACTAAAGAAGCAACTGGAGGAATTATTGCAGAAGGGTTACATTCAACCTAGCGTTTCTCCTTGGGGTGTGCCCGTTCTCTTTGTCCAGAAGAAAGATGGATCCCTCAGATTATGTATTGATTACAGGGAGCTAAACAAGGTGACGATCAAGAACAAGTATCCTATACCTCGGATCGACGACTTGTTTGATCAACTGCAAGGGGCAAGGGCATTCTCGAAGATTGACTTGCGACCAGGATATCATCAGTTGAGAATTAAGGAATCGGATATACCGAAATCTGCTTTCAGATCCCGGTACGGGCACTATGAATTCGTGATGATGCCATTCGGACTTACTAATGCTCCTGCGGTATTTATGCAATTGATGAATCAGGTATTTTTAGAATACCTAGACAAGTTTGTAGTCGTTTTCATTGATGACATCTTGATTTATTCGAAAGACACAGAGGAGCATGCTGAGCATTTGCGTGTGGTTTTGAGCATCTTGAGAAATGAACAGCTTTATGCGAAGCTTTCCAAATGCGAGTTCTGGCTTAGGGAAGTAACCTTCCTTGGACATGTGATATCAGCTGACGGAGTTCAGGTGGACCCGAAGAAAGTCGAAGCAATCTTGGAATGGGAAGCTCCTAATAGCGTGAAAGAAGTCCGAAGCTTCTTAGGACTTGCTGGATATTATCGCCGTTTTGTAGAGGGATTTTCCAAAATTGCTCGTCCACTCACTCAGCTGTTACAGAAAACTCAAAAGTTCACGTGGGATGAGAAATGTCAGGTTGGTTTTGATGAACTTAAGAAGAGACCGACGACAGCACCTATATTAGCATTACCAGATGGAACTGATGGATTCATGGTATACAGCGACGCTTCAAATCAGGGTCTGGGATGTGTGTTGATACAAAAGGATAAGGTGATTGCCTATGCTTCTCGGCAATTAAAACCATACGAAGTTAATGTTGGGATTCGGTGCCTAAAACGAAGGCCCAGCGGAAGCGGTAAAACGAAAATTAATTCGATACGAATCCCTACGAGGATCGATCGAGCTACGTATATACGAATATATAAACGAAAAGCTAGAGTCATAAGAAACTAACCCTCGAAGTCCGTTGATTAAATGGAAACCTTATCTTGAGCTATTCCCCAAGCTCTTGAACGATCCAACGCCGAAAGTACCGCGTCTCTACTTGCCATGCGCCGGAGAAACGACCGAAACGACGATCAGCTTGCTATCCTCCGAGGATACGGCTAGAGCTAAGTGATGAAGCTTCCAATATGAGATTATCACACTCTAAGTGTATAACTCACAACTCTCATTTATTTCTTGATTTTTCTCCAAGAATCACCAAGAACAAGTTGAAGAAGAAGATGAAGATAAGTGTTTGAACTCAAAGTCTCACTTTCTCTCTCTCTCAATGTATCTCACGGTTGGCACAATGATCATTTTAGAGAGTGACAAGTCTTCTCTTCTTATTCAATTCCTTTCCACATGAGAACAACTCATGTTTAACCCCACCTTGAAAAAGATATCAAATATCTATTCATTAAACACCTAATCAAGATTCCAATTGATTTAAAAATCAAAGTCTTGTCAAGGTGTGGGGAAGGGGGGCGGCTATGATGAAGAAATAAGACGAGTTCGGTTCGCTTTGACTCCCGAGAGTCCAAACAGATAAACTCCGATTCCGCTCCGATGTATTTATATCGATCAATTAATCCAATTAATTAATCATATCAAATACATAATAACATAATTAATTTCTCCAAGAAATAATTATATCCATGAATTAAATTAATCACCCAAAGGATATATTTAATTCATTAAGCCGTAAATCAATTTATCCGATAAATCGATTTAAATATCCAATGTCCCAAATTAGATATCCAATATCTAATATTCTTAATGAGAGAATTAGCTTAATTCATTCCGTCGTCAATTCTAATGCGCGACTCGGTAGGTCCGTCTCGATCAAGAATGGGAGGAACCAAAGAGTAGTAGCACCACCTAGCCACCTGGTGGCCTACACTGCACTTAATCGAGAACGAATGATTGGGATCATTCAAGAACCATTCTGTAGTGAATACCAAGATACGTATAAACCCTTCTTTCAAATGTCCCGATCAAGTTATAGGGTCACGGTCACCAAACCCTATCTCGTACTTGACGCTATGCATGCGTTAATGCAAATCGAGATCATCGAGCCGTGTATCTAATACAACTAGCTCCAATGCTTTGGCCAAAGACTTATGATCTCATCTCGCCAATAACCGCATAGGACATATAACCCGCTCACTAACGGGAGAAAGAATTCTATCTTGGTATTCGATAGGACTCGCTTCTTGCCGTTAAGATGCACGTCGAGGTTGACCCCGCCTTCCGTTTACGGTGGTTGAACTACTCTAATGAAAATCTTGACGTCACAAGCACATCCCTACTAAATCCTCAAGTCGAAGGTTCACGAATACCTATCACAACCTTTCGATTCCGTCATTGATCGTCCCGAGTGAAATCCATGTGACGAATCGAGGTGAGTCGGTTCGAGTACACTAATTCAATTAGCATACCTATAACGTGTGCTCCCACTAACCATTAGTGTTCGACAGCACTCTCCATGTCAAAGAACACGTCATACAAGTCTTCACATAAACTTAACGCCTACCAAGTTTCATCGACTTGCGAACGATTAAGTATTTGAGCTATAACCTTTCCAGTGCCGACTCCCTTATCCAATAAGGAGTGGAACGTTTTGCTCTCAAATACACGGACTAGTTTCTATATGTTTATTTACAAGTTAGGAATGCCAGTAACTACCCGTAAATAAAGAAACATTCATTTGCCTTATATAAATGGTTTACATAATTACAAGTACAATGCCCTCTCTCAACAACCTCTGAGTGGCATTCGAGGGCATACTCCTAACAATCTCCCACTTGCACTCAATGCCACACACTATGGTATCTAATACCCATGTTCTCTAGATGACGCTCCAAGCTAGTCTGAGAAAGTGGCTTGGTCAATGGATCGGCGACGTTGTCGGCCGAGTCTACTCTGTGCAGTACAATGTATCCCTTGCGAACAAATTCTCTTACAAGATGATACTTCCTCTCAATATGTTTGGTGCTGTTGTGAAACCTCGGCTCCTTGGCCTGCACTACAGCTCCGTCGTTGTCGCAGTATAGCGGAATAGGCAGCTCAGCACATGGTATCATTTGAAGTTCTCCCAGAAACTTCTTAATCAAGAACCCTTCCTTGGAAGCCTCCGAGGCTGCTTGATACTCACCGACAGTGGAATCAAGTGCCGCGCTTGCTTGGCACTACGCCAAGATATCGCTCCTCCATTAAGAGTAAATATGTAGCCGAGTGGACATCGAGTCGTCATTCGGTCCTTGGAAGTCCGAATCGGTGAATCCCACCACATCCAAATCTCCACCGCCATACATAAGAACCATATCTCTGCTCTTCTCAAGTACTTGAGAACGTTCTTTACTGAGCATCCAATGTTCCCTACCCGGGTTTGCTCGAAACCTACTCACCACGCTTACAAAGATGCGCAATGTCGAGTCTTGTACACAACATAGCATACATAAGGCTACCCACGGCCGAAGCATATGGTATATTACTCATTTCCTTGCGTTGTTCCTCACTTTGAGGACACATCTTCAAGGTGAGTTTTATTCCATGTTGCATCGGTAGGAACCCTCTTTTAGAATCATCCATCTTAAATCGCTTTAAGATCTTATCTATATAGAGGGCTTGGGAAAGGCCTATTGTTCTCTTCGCTCTATCCCGGTAGAGCCGAATACCAAGAATATAGGTTGCTTCTCCCAAGTCTTTCATGGAGAAATTACTCGAAAGCCAAGCTTTCACAGAAATGAGCATTCCCACATCATTTCCTATTAGTAGAATGTCATCTACATATAGTACTAAGAATGCGATCTTGCTCCCACTAACCTTCTTGTATACACAAGGTTCCTCTTCATTTTGCACGAAGTCAAACTCTTTGACCGCCTCGTCAAAACGAAGGTTCCAACTACGCGACACTTGCTTCAGTCCATAAATGGAACGCTGAAGCTTGCACACTTTCTGAATATCGACTTCGGACACAAAGCCTTTAGGCTGCTCCATATAGATTTCCTCCTCGAGGAATCCATTAAGGAAAGCCGTCTTTACGTCCATTTGCCATATCTCATAATCGTGGTAGGCAGCTATAGCAAGCATCATGCGAATAGACTTGATCATGGCTAAGGGCGAGAAGGTATCGTGGTAATCGATCCCTTCCTTCTGGGTATAACCCTTTGCCACAAGCCTGGCCTTATAGGCGTCAACCTTGCCATCACCATCAGTCTTTCTCTTGTAGATCCACTTGTTCCCAATAGGCACTATGCCCTTGGGGCGGTCTACTAGAGTCCAGACCTGATTGACATGCATCGAGTCTATCTCAGCTTCCATAGCTTCACGCCATTTCGCGGAGTCTACATCCACCATCGCTTGGTCATAGGTTGTTGGGTCGGTCTCTTGGCTATCACTTGGAACCTCATGGAGACCCAGCTCCTCCAAGTGCACAAGCCCATACCTCTCGTAAATGAGACACCCTACTAGACCTACGAGGTGGTTGTACTTGTGTTTCGAAAGTTCGGTTCCAGTTTCTTGCACAGTGTCTCTCGAGGAGTTTCATTGTATTCTTCTAAAGAAATACTTCTACTCGCTCCGCCTTCCGAATGAACTCATCTTCCAGAAGTGTGCTTGTAAAGCAACAACGATCCTTCGATCTTCTCGGCATGTAGAATAGATATCCCATCGTCCCAGCACGGAATCCTATGAAACGTCCCTTCGCAGACCTAGCTTCCAACTTTTCCACCTTAGTCTTCTTGACATAGGCGGGACATCCCCAAATCCTAATGTGATTAAGACTTGGTTTCCTTCCTTCCCACATCTCATGTGGAGTTTTAGGAACGGATTTGGAAGGACATCTGCTCAAGATATACGCGGTCAGAGTGCATACCCCACGTAAATCGGCAAGTCAAGATAGCCTAGCATGGAACGGACCATGTTCAACGTGGTCCGGTTCCTTCTTTCCGACACACCATTTAACCGAGGAGTACCGGAGGTGTTAGTTGTGAAACTATTCCATGTTCCTTAAGGAACTCGTCAAACTCCGTACTCATATACTCGCCACCTCGGTCCGACCAAGTGCTTTGATATGATTACGGTTTGTTTCTCGACTAGGGCCTTGAATTCTGGAATTTCTCAAAGGCCTCGATTTATGTTTCATTAGGTATACATAACCATACCTAGTATGATCATCTGTAAACGTAATGAAATATTGATATCCGTCACGTCGCCTTCCAAAGCACCACAAACGCCGTATGGATTAATCCTAGTTTATCGCTCTTTCAAAAGTCCCCGTGAAGGGGACTTAGTCATTTTGCCTTTAAGGCAAGATTCACAAGTAGGAAAGGGATCCGATCCCAATGGACCCATAAGTCCATCTTTTCCATCTTGTAAACCTTGGTCCGACCAACATGACCAAGTCTAAGATGCCGCTTCAAAACTTGGTTGGTTTCATCCCTACCACGTTTTCTAGTCATAGTATTCACAACTACTTTGTTGCCGAGATTTAGATGATACAATCCATTCAACAATGTAGCAAGTACCTACTAGTTTATTTCTAAAATAAATTTTGCAGAACCATCACCAATGAAAAATGAAAAGCCTTTTCGGTCCATGACGAGAATGGATACAATGTTTTTGTGCCCCTTGGGCAAAACAAGTACATCTTCTAAAGTCAAAACAAAACCGGATTCTAAACCCAAAAGAAGTGATCCTATGTCGGTCGCCTCGACACTATGCCCGCTTCCGACCGTGATCATAACTTCTCCAGATCCAAGCTTCCTACTTTGTTCCGCATCCCGATTCACGGTACAAATATGAGAACTAGCACGAGAATCCAAGATATCAGAAGTAGAAAATACGAGCGAACAATTTGTTTCCAAAACTAAAAGTTCTCAGACTGAAGTGCCATGAAGAATCGGACAGTCTCTAGCCCAAAGGGCCCACTCACCGCACTTGAGACAAGCATCCTTCTTCTTCTTGTTCTTTGGAACCATCGGGCCTTGCCCTTTCCCTTAAGGTCCTTAGCTTGTGGTCCATCCGCTTCTTGGTCTTTTTCTTCTTATTCTTAGACTTAGAAGTCCGTAAGAAATCACAAGTGCACTCCTTCATCCGCGGAGTCTTCATCCGAGACCGAGCGGTCACTAGTTTGTTCATTAGCCCACTAAGTTACATGCAATTTCGTTGCTTGAAGTTCATAACAAACCGTGAGAAGGAATCGTGAGAGACCGTAGGATAAGGTCAGTTGAGAGAAGCATCCATTTTAAAATCAAGAGCCTCCAATCTCTCGATCATGGATATCATTTTGAGGACGTGTTCCCCAACCTTCTCACCTTCCTTCATCCTAGCACCGAACAGCTTGCTTGGATATCTCATATCTAGCGATTCACCGTGCTCACCATAAAGCTCGGTTAAGTGAGATAGAATGCCTAGCGAAGTCATTTTCTCATGAGCTCTCTCAAGCTCATTAGACATGGAAGCCATCATATAAGCACGGACTTTCACGTCATCCTTAACCCACTTTTCGTGGTTTTCAATCTCTTCCCGATTGGCTCGGGTCCGCACAGAGGCGCCGGAATGTCCGTCTCCAAGACATATCCCGGTGCCTCTATACCGAGGACAATCATCGACATGGAGCCAATCCACAAAGTTAGGTCCCATTAAGGTGTTCTTTTCGAGTAGAATTGCGAGTGGATTCATTGTCATATTGAGATTTGTCTCGCATTAAGTATAACAGATTAATTAGTGACTCATTCAATTATGTTCGAGTATAGAATTTAAGGTCTTTTCTATTCTTGTTACCCAAATTCTCCCACTATTTTTATCGGAATAACACACCCCCATGTGATATCCTAAGTATCGTCGCTCTACTTCATAGTGGTGATCGAGTTCTTTATAAATCTTAATAGAGGGCAACCGAATGTGTTTCTAGTCTATTAATTTTCATAAAGTGTTGTCCAACACCAACCCATCTAATGGATGATTCGATCTTCTTTTTCCCCTTGTTCACTCCCCTCAACCTATACGATTTCTATGGTTCGTGAACAAGTTAAGTTTATACCATCGACGCAAATCAGTTTCACAATTGAATCTTATCCGGCAACCTATCAGGTTTCTAGGGATAAAATTTGCTCCAACCGAAGGCATCCAATGCGCTCTCGGTAATTTATCCGTCCTCCCCGAACGACTACCCGGATAACTCGGAAGCATAGCACATCCGGTTTGGATTTCAATTTCCCGAAAACTCGATGGAGGGAAGGAAAACCTTGAAACCTTATAAACTTAATTATTTATAGTGGGAGAATTTTCGCGATTAACGTTACATTTTGCACATTAATCATATTAGCGCGTTTGAGGCATTCATACAATATGAAACAACCATTCACAACCTAGTTGCTACCAACATGTGGTTGATGGACCGTTCCTAGAAAACAAAAACTTCATAATCTAATTACAAGTCTTCGTCTTGAATCTTCGTCTTCTCGAAATGGATCTTCCTCCGGTCTTCGTCATTACATATAAATTTTACATCGAAAATTGCATCCTAGATACAAACATTTCTAGTAAAATAAATAGGCTCAAACGCCTTTACAACCCAATCGAATAAAACGAACGATTCAAATCTAAGTCCACGAACCACATCCCCATTCAAAAGCATTCATCCAATAAATACTATATAAATGGAAAGCGTAGAGATACATTGATCCAATCAACAATACGAACCGATCCAATCGATTCACACAATCGGTAATTTGATAACGTTCAAAATAATTCTCGACCATAAATATTCCAATTAATCAAATTTCCTTATAAAATGAAATACCATAAATCATTTTAATCATATTAAATCCAATTTAACATGCGGGAGATTAATTTTCAAGAATACACGAAAAATCGAGCCGGGTGAAAACGGCCAAGATGGCCGAGTCACCTCGGCACTCTACCGGCGATCACGCTGGCTTGGCCGAGTCACGCTCGGAAGAATCCGGCCAGACACGACCGAGTCTGGACACGGTCGTCGCTGGCGATGACTTGGTAGATCGCTGGGACACGACCGTGTCATCCAGACACGGCCGAGTCACTTCGGCAGACACGCCCGTGTCTCGACACGGCCGGGTCTCCGAGCGTGCTTGGCCACACAATGCGGACACGACCGTGTCACCTGGACACGGTCGAGTCATTCTCGGCCAAAATACCCTTTTTGTCCAAAAAGTCGTCCGACGACGATTCGGGGCTAGATTTTCGACCGGATATCCAATATCAATATTTTACGACTTTCATATCTTCAATATAAATCATATTTCCCAGAAATTTAAGATTTATATTTAGACATAAACTTACGAAAAATACAATTATTACGTTCGAATTTCATATACCACGATTATGACTAAAATGATTCCAAATCATTCACCATCTAATCGAGCATTCCAAATGCCAATATCGTATATACGATCGCAAGACCTACGCCGATACCACCGTTGGGATTCGGTGCCTAAAACGAAGGCCCAGCGAAGCGGTAAACGAAAATTAATTCGATCCAATCCCTACGAGGATCGATCGAGCTACGATATACGAATATATAAACGAAAAGCTAGAGTCATAAGAAACTAACCATCAAGTCCGTTGATTAAATGGAAACCTTCTCTTGAGCTATTCCCCAAGCTCTTGAACGATCCAACGCCGAAAGTACCGCGTCTCTACTTGCCACGCGCCGGAGAAACGACCGGAACGACGATCACCTTGTTATCCTCCGAGGATACGGCTAGAGCTAAGTGATGAAGCTTCCAATATGAGATTATCACACTCTAAGTGTATAACTCACAACTCTCATTTATTTCTTGATTTTTCTCCAAGAATCACCAAGAACAAGTTGAAGAAGAAGATGAAGATAAGTGTTTGAACTCAAAGTCTCACTTTCTCTCTCTCTCAATGTATCTCACGGTTGGCACAATGATCATTTTAGAGAGTGACAAGTCTTCTCTTCTTATTCAATTCCTTTCCACATGAGAACAACTCATGTTTAACCCCACCTTGAAAAAGATATCAAATATCTATTCATTAAACACCTAATCAAGATTCCAATTGATTTAAAAATCAAAGTCTTGTCAAGGTGTGGGGAAGGGGGCTATGATGAAGAAATACGACGAGTTCGTTCGCTTCTGACTCCCGAGAGTCCAAACAGATAAACTCCGATTCCGTTCCGATGTATTTATATCGATCAATTAATCCAATTAATTAATCATATCAAATACATAATAACATAATTAATTTCTCCAAGAAATAATTATATCCATGAATTAAATTAATCACCCAAAGGATATATTTAATTCATTAAGCCGTAAATCAATTTATCCGATAAATCGATTTAAATATCCAATGTCCCAAATTAGATATCCAATATCTAATATTCATAATGAGAGAATTAGCTTAATTCATTCCGTCGTCAATCCTAATGCGCGACTCGGTAGGTCCGTCTCAGTCAGCAATGGGAGGAACCAAAGAGTAGTAGCACCACCTAGCCACCGGTGGCCTACACTGCACTTAACTGAGAACGAATGATTGGGATCATTCAAGAACCATTCTGTAGTGAATACCAGTATACGTATAAACCCTTCTTTCAAATGTCCCGATCAAGTTATAGGGTCACGGTCAGTCAAACCCTATCTGTACTTGACGCTATGCATGCGTTAATGCAAATCGAGATCATCGAGCTGTCGTGTATCTAATACAACTAGCTCCAATGCTTTGGCCAAAGACTTATGATCTTATCTGCCAATAACCGCATAGGACATATAACCCGCTCACTAACGGGAGAAAGAATTCTATCTTGGTATTCAGTAGGACCTGCTTCTTGCCCGTTAAGATGCACGTCGAGGTTGACCCCCGCCTTCCGGTTTACAGGGTCGAACTACTCTAATGAAAATCTTGACGTCACAAGCACATCCCTACTAAATCCTCAAGTCGAAGGTTCACGAATACCTATCACAACCTTTCGATTCCGTCATTGACTGTCCCGGAGTGAAATCCATGTGACGAATCGAGGGTGAGTCGGTTCGAGTACACTAATTCAATTAGCATACCTATAACGTGTGCTCCCACTAACCATTAGTGTTCGACAGGCACTCTCCATGTCAAAGAACACGTCATACAAGTCTTCACATAAACTTAACGCCTACCAAGTTTCATCGACTTGCGAACGATTAAGTATTTGAGCTATAACCTTTCCAGTGCCGACTCCCTTATCCAATAAGGAGTGGAACGTTTTGCTCTCAAATACACGGACTAGTTTCTATATGTTTATTTACGAGTTAGGAATGCCAGTAACTACCAGTAAATAAAGAAACATTCATTTGCCTTATATAAATGGTTTACATAATTACAAGTACAATGCCCTCTCTCAACAACCTTTGAGTGGCATTCGAGGGCATACTCCTAACAGTTAATTACCCGACTCATGATCTGGAGTTATCAGCTGTGGTCTTTGCCTTGAAAATTTGGCGACATTATTTATACGGCACTCATTGTCAGATCTTTACAGATCATAAAAGCCTCAAGTACATTTTCAGTCAGAAAGAATTAAACATGAGGCAGAGAAGGTGGCTGGAATTGATCAGGATTACGACTTGGAAATTCTCTATCACCCGGGTAAAGCAAACGTAGTAGCCGATGCATTGAGCTGTAAACCTATTTCTCTTCGAGTGTTGGAAGCACTTACGTCCCAAACCCGCATTCAACGATAACTGATCCGCGAAGGGATTGAAGTATGGTCACCAGAAATTCAAGGGCAACTATATGTGATGGAACTTACTTCGTCCCTAGTCGAGGAAATCAAATCTAAGCAACTGAACGATTCTCTGATCCTTTGGTTATGTGACGAAGTAAAGAAAGGAAAGGCCCCAGGATTCGTGATACAGGATGATGGAGTTCTGAGATTTCAAAATCGACTTTGTGTTCCCGATAATGATGATTTGATACGGACAATTTTGAAGGAAGCTCACAGCGCTCCCTATTCTTTTCACCCAGGCAGCAGTAAGATGTATAAGGATCTAAAACAAAACTTCTGGTGGGGAAATATGAAGAAGGACGTAGCAGAGTACGTTTCGAAGTGTTTGACTTGTCAGCAGGTTAAGATTGAACATTAGCGACCTGCCGGAATGTTAAAACCGCTTCCGATTCCTGAGTGGAAGTGGGAGGATATCTCGATGGATTTCATCACCAGTATGCCAAGGACCAAGACAGGAATGAACATGATTTGGGTTGTAGTTGATCGACTAACCAAGTCGGATCATTTCCTAGGAATTAAAGATACTTGGGGACCCGAGAGATTGGCGCGAGTATTTATTGCAGAGATAGTCAGATTACATGGGACACCGAAGACCATTATTTCAGATCGGGATGGTCGCTTCGTGTCGCACTTTTGGAAGGCAGTTCACATGGCTTTAGGGACTGAGCTGAACTTTAGCACGGCTTATCATCCTCAGACGGACGGTCAGTCCGAAAGGACTATACAAACAGTAGAAGACATGCTTAGAGCTTGTGCTTTGGATTGGTCAACTGATTGGGAAGTTCATTTGCCGTTGATTGAATTCACCTACAATAATAGTTGCCATGCTTCTATTAAGATGGCACCGTTTGAAGCTTTGTATGGGAGAAGATGTCGATCGCCCCTGTGCTGGGATGATTCTTCGGACTTGATCGGGATGGAACCGGAATTAATAGTTTAGACTAAAGAGAAGATAGATTTGATTCGGGAAAGACTATTGACTGCCCAGAGTCGACAGAAGTCTTATGCAGATGTACGTCGTCGCCCTCTAGAGTTCGACATTGGGGACCACGTACTATTGAAGGTGTCTCCTACACGAGGGATTTTCCGTTTTGGGAGGAAAGGTAAGCTAAGTCCGAGATATATCGGGTCATTTGAGATCCTCGAGAGGGTTGGGGATTTAGCATACAGGTTGGCCTTACCGCCATCGCTGAGTCACGTTCACAATGTGTTTCACGTATCCTAATTGCGGAAGTATGTACCGGATCCCAGTCATATCATTGAGTTTGATGAGATCGAGATAGCTAATGACGGCACCTTCGAAGAGAGACCAATCAAGATACTGAAGAGTCGGATCAAACAATTGAGGAATAAACTAATACACTTGGTTAAAGTACAATGGTCACGACATGGAGCTGAATAGGCCACTTGGGAAACAGAGGACAGTATGAAGGCTAGATATCCAGAGTTGTTTTCATCTTAAGTTTCGGGACGAAACTTCTTTTTAGGGAGGAAGGATGTAATACCCGAGATTTCTAATGTGTATTTGAACCTTGTGATATTGTATTTGTTGTATTTTGATCTGAGTATTATTTTCCGTATTTCATGATCCGGTGTTGTTGAGCGCATGATTGCATGATTGCGTTCAATATTGTGATTTTGCACTTGTAGCGCACGCTATCGACTAGGCGTAGCGTACGCTAATTTGGGTTTAGTAGCGCACGCTATATATGAACCTTAGCGCGCGCTATACGAAGTCAGCATGATTGAGACGTGTTGGTAGGTGAGATCAGGCCGGGGATCTTGGTCGGATTATGTCGGGATGAACTTGGACGGCTTTTGGGAAAAGCCAAGTCAACGCGGTAGCGCACGCTAATGATATGAGGATAGCGCACGCTAAATGCTGAGTACAGTGAAGTCAGTAAGTTTCGTATAGCCGTTAGCGCACGCTAGGAATATGGACTAGCGCGCGCTAATAACCATTTTCTATATATAAGACAACACCCTTTTTCATTTTTTCAACTTTCATCACTTTCCAAACCCGAATTCTGAGACATAGAGAGTCACCCTCTCCATCCTAAACCCTTCTTATCATAATCCTAGTCCGAGTTGAAGATTGTAGATCATTGGAGGATGGTGTTCAAGCTCTCGGTGTTGGATTTCTTCAAGTTCCTTCGTGTTCTTCGCTACTTTGAGGTAGGTGATTCTTCACCAATATTAGTAGTATTATGAAGGATGTGTTGATCATGATTTGGGATTATCTAGTCAGTTAAAATTCATACGTAGTCGAACATCATGTTGTTAGAAGGATATTTTCGATGTTTCGGTATTTCTCCATCATATAACCGTTGAACCTTTTTAGTGTTTGGACTCCTAAGCATGTTCATGTATCTTCTAACCGATATTGGCCAGTTCATGGAGATTAGAAAGTTCTTAGGTCCTTACATAATGGAATCATACGTTTTAGGATTTGGAATGGATTGAACTTAAGATATTTTCTTGAAGATCAAGATGAATTAAGATGTTGTGATGGTTATACGTATCCTTGTACCTTGAAGTCGTTTAATCCGTAAAGATCTTTCACAAACCGTATGAACATAGTATGCTCGGAGATGACATGTTTTATCACTGAAGATTTCATGAGTTTCATCACAATTAGATCAGTTTTCTGCCCAATAGTAAACTTCCATGCACAGGTAGCGCATGCTAAGATGTATATATTAACGTGCGCTATCAGGAATGAATAACGTACGCTACGTTCGGTACGTAACGTACGTTATGTCATCAGCCGAGTCAGTCGGCTGGTCAGGGAGGACTGCCGGTACATAAGTTAGCGTACGCTAGACTTCGTCGTTTACGTACGCTAATGGGCAGGCTTAGCACACGTTACATAGAGTACGTAGCGTACGCTAAGTAGTTCAGGCAGATTGCGTTTTTAGAGCTTTCGGCCGTAGACTGGGTTGTTAGACATTCGTACGACATAAGATAAATTCTATATTAGTTCTTTTGTTAAGGTTCGAGCTTGCTACGTTGATCGAAGGAGACGGCCTTCGAGTGTGTTGAGATTCGTTGGAGTGTTTTGTTCTTGCCATCTTTGAGGCAAGTATCGTACTTTAAGCTTATTGATATTGTATTGTTGATCGTGTGTATGATTTAGTCGTGTTGTTGAACATGAGATTATATTCTTTGAATTGTCATGATATTTACGTTGATGAACGTGTTGATTTGCATATGTGTATGCATAATGGTATTGGTTGTGTTATAAATGATCCGAGGGGATCATGAGGATCTATGCTGAGGGCGCTGGATCGAATGTCCACCATGCGTTGGTCCGACGGGATCATCATGGGGATCTATGTTGAGGGCGTTGGATCATTGGATGGGTTTTCCACCATGCGTTGGTCTGAGGGGATCATCATAGGGATCTATACCGAGGGCGCTGGATCGTTGGATTACCCTGTATTGTGTTGATGGAATCGTGAGGATTCACATCGTTGGATTCCGATGACGGAAGTCCATTTTGCATGTTTTATGATGCACTGATGATTTATGTATTATGGTACTTGTACTAGCATTGTTTTGCTAACCCCTTCGGGGGTGGACATTGTTTTGATGTTCAGGTAGCCGAGGAGCGAGGAGTCAACCACAGTACCGACATGACGATGAAATGGCTCAGTGATGTGGTTGATGTTTATTGTTATTGTGATTTGTCTTCCTGGTTCACTTTAGTACTCAAGTACGTGTG
Source organism: Orobanche coerulescens (assembly GCA_033398695.1). NCBI lineage: Eukaryota > Viridiplantae > Streptophyta > Magnoliopsida > Lamiales > Orobanchaceae > Orobanche > Orobanche coerulescens. Next base: position 132,010,061 of record CM065809.1, read on the forward strand.
TTTTTAATAATGTCATTTTCGATATGGTTGTATAAATTAACTCAACGGATCAGTTGAACCGCTTCTGTATTTCAAAATTCAGTGGCACTGTTGAATTATATTTACTTTCTTTTAAACAGCCTTGTAAATCCTTACTTAAAGGGTTTACGGCGCTCTAACTATTCCGAATATCTCGGGGTATCTCATGTTGAGTCTTATGAACGCATTTGGAAGGACATCTATTCAAGATATGCGTAGCAGTAATGAGCGTGTGTCCCCACAAATAAATCGGTAGATCCGTATAGTTAAGCATGGAGCGAACTGTAACACCCCGAGATATTCGGAATAATTACAGCGCCGTAAACCCTTTAGATAAGGATTTACAAGGCTAATTTTTTTTAAAAGAAGTATACAAATAAACCCATCGAACAACTGGAATTCAAATACAGATTTGGTTCAACCAATCAAATAAGTTAACTTATACAACCATATCGAATTGACCTTATTAAAACAGACGTACTCGAGTACTAACGAACCAAGAAGACCAATCACAACAACAATAACACCAATCACATCACTGAGCCATTTCATCGTCACAGATCTTGTGGTTGCCTCCCCGCTCCTCGGCTACCCGAACATCAAAACAATGTCCACTCCCGAAGGGGTTAGCAAAACAATGCTAGTACAAGTATCATCATACAATAAATCATCAATGCATCATAAGACATGCAAAACGGACTTCCGCCACCGAACCCAACGATGCGAATCCACACGAAACCAACAACACAAAACATGGTAATCCAATGATCCAGCCCTCAAGATAGATCCCCATGATGATCCCGTCGGACCAACGCATGGTGGAAAACCCGTCTGGCCGATCCGCGCCTCAGCATAGATCCCCATGATGATCCCGTCGGACCAACGCATGGTGGACATTCGATCCAGCGCCCTCAGCATAGATCCTCATGACCCCCTCGGATCATTTATACCATAATCAAACAATTATTCATACACATATGCATTTCAATATGTTCATCAATACGAACAAACAACAACGAATATCACGAAAATTCTCAGAAATACATCTCATATTCAACAATATGAATAAAACCACAAGCATGATAAATCGAACTCGACATATGATACTTGCCTCGAAAATGGCAAGGACGAAACACTTCAATGTTCTCGACACACTCGAAGGCCGCCTCCTTCGATCAACGTAACAAGCTCGAACCTTAACAAAAGGAACGATATAAAAATCATCTCAAGTCGAACGATGGCCTAACAATTCGGTCCACGGCCGAAAAGCTCAAAATAACCAATCTGCCTGGACTGCTTAGCGCGCGCTACGTACTATACGTAACGTGCGCTAAGACGGACTGTTAGCGTACGCTATCGTATAGGACTAGCGTGCACTAGCCACGGCAGCGATGCAGCTCGGCTGGTCTCATAACGTGACGCTACGTGCGTTTGGGCGGTCGACCGGCCGATAGCGCACGTTAACTCACACGTGTTAGCGTGCGCTAATATTGCATGGCGAATCGCAAGCCGAAAACTGGGTTGAATGGTGAAGAACTCATGAATTCTACAAGTTATCCTCGGGCAAATCATGCTAATAAGGTTTGTGGAAGATTTATGATCGTGAAATACAAATATACGGATAGTCCTCTCATCAACATATCTTTTCTAAGATCTTCAAGAAGTATTTTAAGTTCCGATTATTCCAAGTCCCAAAACACATGATTCCAACGTGTACAACGTAGCAACCGGTAAAATCCGATCGATCATAGATTGATTTGAAAACACTTAGAGTCCATTCTACTAAGATGGTTCAAAGGTTCCTAAGATAAATAGTGCCGATACGTCAAAGTATCCTTCTAACATGTGATGACCGTTCATAAACGAAATAACTGGCTATCTAAGCATGATCAGACGTCCTTAAGAACATTACTAACATTGGTGAAGAATCACCTACCTCAAGTAGTGAAGAACACGGAGGAAAATGAAGCAATCCGACACCGAAAGTTTGAACACCAATCTCCAATGATAAACGATCTTCAATCACGAATCAGGATGTTGATATGAAATGTTTAGGATGAAGGAAGATATGTTCTGAGTGTAGGAAATTCGGGTAATGAGAGTAGAGAGAACTGAAATCACAAATAGGATGTTGTTCTATTTATAATAAATGGCTATTAGCGCGCGCTAGACCCTGTTCGTAGCGTGCGCTAACGGCTCACAGTCTAAACTGTACTCGGCACTTAGCGTGTGCTACGCATATACCTGTAGCGTGCGCTAAGGCGTTGACTCGGCTTTTCCCCAAAAGCCGTCCAGGTACATCCCGACACTATCCGACAGGGGTCCCCCGGCCAGCTCTCACCTACCGCATGTCTCAATCAATTTGACCGCGCATAGCGTGCGCTAAGGACACTCAGTAGCGTACGCTATGAACCCACGTTAGCGCACGCTAAACATAGCTGATAGCGTGCGCTACATGCGCAGATTTACAATCCTTAAATCACAATCGCGGAATTAAACGCTCGAAAACATCGGATTATGAAATACGGAAAATAATACTCAAATCAAGTACAATCATTACAATATCACAAGTTCCAATTACATAGAAATCTCGGGTATTACATCCTTCCTCCCTAAAAAGAAGTTTCGTCCCGAAACTTAAGATGAAAACAACTCCGGATATCTAGTCTTCATACTGTCCTCCGTTTCCCAAGTGGCCTCTTCGACTCCATGTCGCGACCATTGTACTTTAACCAAGTGTATTGGTTTATTCCTCAATTGTTTGATCCGGCTCTCAAGTATCTTGATTGGTCTTTCTTCGAAGGTGCCATCATTAGCTATTTCGATCTCGTCGAACTCAATGACGTGATCGGGTCCGTACATACTTCCGCAATTGGGATACGTGAAACACATTGTGAACGTGACTCGGGATGGCGGTAAGGCCAACTGTATGCTAAATCTCCCACTCTCTCGAGGATCTCGAAGGGTCCGATATATCTCGGACTAAGCTTGCCTCTTCTCCCAAACGGAAAATCCCTCGTGTAGGAGACACCTTCAATAGTACATGGTCCCAGTCGAACTCTAGAGGCGGCGACGTACATCTGCATAAGACTTCATCGACTGGCGTCAGCAGTCTCTCTCGAATCAAAGCTATCTTCTCTTGAGTCGAATAATCAATTGCAGTTCCGTCCGATCAAATCCAAGAATCATCCCAACACGGGGTGATCGGCATCTTCTCCCGTATAAAGCTTCAAATGGGGCCATCTTAATAGAAGCATGCCAAGTTATTATAGGTGAACTCGATCGGGGCAAGTGAACTTCCCAATCGATCGACCAATCTAATGCACAAGCTCTAAGCATGTCTTCTCTGTCTGTATAGTTCTTTCAGATCGACCATCCGTTTGGGGATGATAAGTCATGCTAAAGTTGAGCTCGATCCCTAAAGCCACGTGAATCGCTTTCCAAAAGTGTGACACGAAACGACCATCTCGATCCGAAATAATGGTCTTCGGCGTCCCGTGCAATCTGACTATCTCCGCAATAAATATTCGTGCCAATCTCTTGGGTCCCCATGTATCTTTAATTCCCAGGAAATGAGCCGTCTTGGTTAGTCGGTCAACTACAACCCAAATCATGTTCATTCCCGTTCTAGTCCTTGGCATACTAGTGATGAAATCCATCGAGATATCCTCCCACTTCCATTCAGGGATCGGAAGTGGCTTTAACATTCCGGCAGGTCGTTGATGTTCAATCTTAACCTGCTGACAAGTCAAACACTTCGAAACATACTCCGCTACGTCCTTCTTCATATTCCCCCACCAGAAGTTTTGCTTTAAATCCTTATACATCTTACTACTGCCTGGGTGAATAGAATAGGGCGTGCTATGAGCTTCCTTCAAAATTGTCCGTCTTAAATCATCATCCTTGGGGACACAAAGTCGACTCTGAAATCTCAGAACTCCATCGTCTTGTATCACGAATCCTGGGGCTTTTCCTTTCTTTACTTCGTCATATAATCGAAGAATCAGAGAATCGTTCAGTTGTTTAGACTTGATCTCCTCGACTAGTGATGAAGTCACCCCATCACATAAAGTTGCCCTTGGATTCCCGGTGCCCATACTTCAATCCTCGCGGATCGGTTCCGTTGAATCTTGGTTTGGGACGTAAGTGCTTCCAACACTCGAAGAGAAACAGTTTACGGCTCAAAGCATCGCCTACTACGTTTGCTTTCCCGGATGATAGAGAATCTCCAAGTCGTAATCCTTGATCAATTCCACCACCTTCTCTGCCTCATGTTTAACTCTTTCGATGAAAATGTACTTGAGGCTCTTATGATCTGTAAAGATCGACAATGAGTGCCATACAAATAATGTCGCCGATTTTCAAGGCAAAGACCACACCGCTAGCTCCGGATCATGAGTCGGGTAATTAATCTCGTATGGTTTCAATTGCCGAGAAGCATAAGCAATCACTTTATCCTTCGCATCAATACACAACCTGCACTCGATTCAAGCGTCAGTATACCATAAATCCGTCAGTTCCTTCTGGCAGCGCTAATATAGGTGCTGTCGTGTTAGGCGTATTTTTATACGCTTATTTATCATTATTTTGTAGTATTTTGGTGAGTGAAATCATCTAAATGAGCTTTTAATGCCTTGATTTTGAATGATTGACAGGAAATTGAAGTCCGGGAGCTAAAACGAGGCAAAACGGGCGAAAACGGCAAAACTGGACGATGAGCCGCGGCGCAAGGAATCTGAGCCGCGGCACAGAAGACACCGGCCGAGGCGAGTAGTGTGCATGCTGTGCCGCGGCACAGCCCAGGTGAGCCGCGGCACAGAAGAATTATTTAACGCCCAGGTGTTCAGCTTTTGGCGATGTGCCGCGGCACAAGTTTGGTGAGCCGCGGCACACTTAGCGGGTTTTGTAGGGCGGCGCGGATTTTGGGCCGTTTCAAAGCCAGTTTTCGACCGATTGAGACGGACGCGTTTTACTGATGTGCTGAGCTATAAATAGGGCTTAAGACCCTAATTTAATTATCTTGGAATCATTGAATCTAAACCTAGGAGAGCTTAAGCTTGGAGACAGAGAAGAGGAGGAAAACAAGAATTCAAGGGCGAAGGCGGGAGTCAAGAACGGAGGAATCCGAGCTTCATCTGCGTTTGAATTTTATGCTTTCGTTTATTTATTCTGTATTTTCGCTTTATAGTATGTCAGGCTAAAGCCCTAATCTAGGGTTTTGATGAAACCTTTGTTTTGACGAATTGATTAAGATTATCCAATTTATTACCTTTTTATTGAGTTTTCCCAATTATGTTTAATGCTTGCAATTATCTGGCCAATAGTTGTATTGATTTAATCATTCACTTCGAATCGGGAGAGGAGATTTGGTGAGGAACTATTGGTGAGGACCGTTTTATTCTGTGAGATAGGAATATACTCATAGAAACTACGTGGCCTTTAGGAGATTTCATGCTTTTTGCCTATCGACGAGATAATTCACCTAGGGATAGAGTGCGTTAGTCGCCGTTAGATAAATCTATTGACCTCGGGAGAGGCGGTAGAATATATTAGCAATCTCCGCCTTCAGTAAATTGGGAAAATTATTTATTACGGATAATCGAGAGTAAATTCGGATAAACTAAGGTGGATTCAGAACCCTAGACGTATTCATCATTTGAGCTCCTTAATCCAAGATATTGTTTTCTACTGCTTAGTATTTTAGAAATTCTTTTAGTTATTAATCCAAAAACCCAACTTCGATTGTTCAAATAAAATTGGAATACGAAAACGTCGGTAGTTAGAGATTCAATCCTCGTGGGAACGATACTCTACTTATCACTTTATTACTTGTAAACGATGACGTGCACTTGCGTGTGGAAAAAATCGCAACAAGTTTTTGGCGCCGTTGCCGGGGATTGAAATTTTTCTAATATCGATTTAAGTATTTCCAGTCTTAATTTGAACGTTTTATTTTTTTTATTTTTGTGTATTTAATTTCGTTTATTTGTTTTTCCTTTCAGGACCTTTTGTGTAGTGCATGAGAAGACTCGTGCGAAGGCCTACTACCTTTGGACACCGAGCTCGAGCGCACTCTAAGAAGGAACAAGAAGGAGAAAAGAGAAGCTGAGACGGCGGTCATCATGGCCGAGAATATTGAAATCAAGGAGGAGACAACCAAGTACGGCAAGTTCAACCGGAACTCGCTCTTCGAGATTATGCCATGCCGCAGTCAACGCTAATTTTCGGGAATCCGGCGTCCCACTATCCAAGCAAATAACTTTGAGATCAAGCCCGCCATTATTCGGATGGTGCGGGCGAGCCCATTCGTGGATTGCCGAAGGACGACCCGAATGCCCACATTGCGTCTTTCCTTGAGATATGCGATACTTTCAAAACTAATGGTGTCACCGATGATGCCATCCGATTGAGGCTTTTCCCTTTCTCTTTGAGGGATAAAGCAAAGTTTTGGTTAAATTCCCTACCGCCGGGGTCGATTACAACATGGGAGAGGTTAGCGCACGCCGTCCTTGCCAAATTTTTCCCACCCGGCTAAGACGGCGAGGTTGAGAAATGAAATAACCACTTTTGCCCAGTTCGATATGGAATCGCTCCACGAGGCGTGGGAGCGATATAAAGAATTACTACGAAGATGCCCTCATCACGGTATTCCTGATTGGGTTCAGCTTCATACGTTTTATGGTGGTTTGAGTGCTTCTACACGCACTTTAGTGGATGCGGCCTCCGGTGGGACATTCATGGCAAAATCTATGGCCGAGGCACACGTGCTTTTGGAAGATATGGCCGAAACGCATACCAATGGCCATCGTAAAGATTGACACCGAAAAGAGTAATGGAAGTTTCAAGCAATGATCCGATCTCCACCTTGACACTCAAGTCGCCGCTTTGACACAATGACTCGGACATTTTCGCACGCACGCCCCGTTACCATAGAGACATGTAATTGGTGTAACGGATCACACCCGAGCGCGGAGTGTCAATTTGGAAATCCGTTCGAGCAAAATCAGATGGAGCAGGCTCAATTCGTAGGAAATGGGAATCGGCCGAATAACCCGTACTCCAACACGTATAATCCGGGGTGGCGCAATCATCCAAACTTTTCATGGAGAAACGGACAGAACGCACACCAGCCCCCTTTCGCCCAGAATCAACAGCAGCCCCCTTCCGCTCCCAAAGTGTCTCTCGAGGAAGCGCTTGCAAAATTGGCGGCAAATACGAGTCAATTTATGACTCGTGCGGAAGCTACATTACAAAATCATTCTGCTTCCATTCGGAATTTGGAGGTCCAGCTGGGCCAAATCGCTAATGTGTTGACAGCTCGTCCGGAGGGAGCATTGCCGAGTACAACAGAGACTAATCCTAGAGAGAGTCTAAATGCAGTTAGCTTGAGAAGCGGGAGAGAGTTGTTGGATCAGCCGGAGCTGGGTAAAGAGAAGAAAGTGATTGAGGAAGAGATGGATTTAAAGCCAGAGGAGTCAAAGGATGTGAAGCCGGATAAATTGAAGACATGTGTTCCCCCCGTTCCGTTTCCGCAGAGACTACAGCAAAGAAGGGCGGACAAAAATTTTTCTAAATTCCTTGATGTGTTCAAAAAGCTTCACATAAATATTCCGTTCGCCGACGCATTGGAGCAGATGCCGAGTTATGTCAAGTTTAGGAAAGAGATATTATCTAAGAAGAGAAAGCTTGAGGAGTTTGAAACGGTTGCCTTGACAGAGGAGTGCAGTGCTATTCTTCAAAAGAAGCTTCCACCTAAATTGAAAGATCCGGGAAGCTTCAACATACCTTGCACCATGGGGAATCTTTCATTTAATAAGGCACTATGCGATCTTGGTGCAAGTATCAACCTCATGCCTCTGTCGATTTTCCAAAAGCTGAATATTGGGGAAGCCAAGCCAACCACAGTCTCCTTACAATGGCGGATCGATCGATAAAGTATCCGAGGGGAGTGATCGAGGATGTATTAGTTAAGGTTGACAAGTTCATCTTTCCGGCCGATTTCATCGTACTAGACATGGAGGAGGATGAAAATATTCCAATCATCTTGGGACGACCATTTCTAGCGACGGGCCGAACCCTTATAGACGTGGAAAGAGGGGAGTTAACTTTGAGGGTCCAAGGCAGGCAAGTTACTTTTCAAGTGTTCAAATCGTTCCCATTTCCCGGAAGTGCTGATAAAGAGTCTCAAATTGAAAGTGTGGATGTTGTTGAAAGAGGAAAGCACCGAAAACATTGTCGGTGGAAAAATTCAGATTTTGTGTTGAATGGCCCAAGCTTTAAGAAGGATGTAGAACAAGTGGTGTTCCTCGAGCATGAGGAAAAATCTGCTGCAATCGTGAGTTCGTTTGTGAAGGAGGAGAGTGAGCCGAACGCCAAGTGGAAAATTAGTCATGGAGAAATCGGGTGTTTCGGAAAATTTTTCAAGTCGAAACCTTTTCACAAACAACATTTGATGACCGAACCGAAACTCGAACCACTGATGACCAATGGTCATAATTTTAACCAAAATATAAACGGTTCGGTGAACGGGGCGGAAGCCAAATGGAGTTTGCGAAAAGCGAACTAACGTTGTTCAATAGGTCCGGCTGAAGACTATAAACTTAGCGCTCCTCGGGAGGCAACCCGAGTATTAGTTGTAGATTCTTTGTTGTTTGCTTGCATTTTTAGAGTCTCTTTTTGTCTTCTTTCTTCTTTGATCCATCCTTCCCTCTCATCTTAATGATTTCGTGTAAAATTCCTGTGCAGGAATCAGCAAAAGGGGAGAAATTCAATGATGAGCCGCGGCACAGTCCAGGTGAGCCGCGGCACACACCAGTTGAGGAAAAATGGCCGATCAAATTGTACCCTGTGCCGCGGCATGATCTTACTAAGCCGCGGCACACCAGGTCGCTGAGCCGCGGCACCCGATAACTGAGTCGCGGCACACTAAATGGTCAGGAGACGCCCAGGGCACCTGTACTTTGTGCCGCGGCATACTAAGGCTGAGCCGCGGCACACTAACACACTGAGCCGCGGCATACGAAATATGAGCCGCGGCACCCGACGGCATACCAAAACGTCCCGGCTGATCGTACTTTGGGCCGCGGCTCACTTATATTGTGCCGCGGCCCCCGTCGCAAAATAAGAGCATCCAGGTAAGGCTCATTCAGTTGATCGGCCTGTATAGGATACTTCTACCCTCCCTCCCTTCCTTCCTGCACACATGGAGGTTAGTTGGCTCCACTCTATGAGTCTCCTTCTCAAATTCTCCAGGTTATTTTTGATTTCTAAATCATTAATGATTCTTGATGTGAAAAGATTTGGAGTTTTATATTGCTAGTTATTCTTCATTGTTGTTTCTAAAATAGAGTTGGAATATGGGGAATTTGTTATTGTGATGGAATTGAAGTTTATGAACGAATTGTTGATGATGGTTTTCATAATTCAGGGTTATAATATGTGTTATTATTTTTGGGATTTGGAATTAACCATGAAAATTTGTGTTCTTCATTTTAACTTGTGCACACAAGGTGTTTGATAAATTGCAGCAATGAAAAATGGGTAAGCTAGGCATTTTCCAACTTATATGCAATGAATCATGTTGTCACATTATCCCCAACCTCTACATCATGTTCAACTTGAGAGCTATACTTAACTTCCTTTTTGATGATGCAAGCTTGTTTATTCACATTCCGCATGATGTAGTCAAGAAGCATGCAAGCTCACCGGACGATGCCGGCACCAGCTCCTGAGCAGACTGGAGGGGAGTACTTGACCTTTTACTTTTCTTGCATTTCATTTTTTGTCCATTGAGGTCAATGTACGTCCTAAGTTTGGGGGGGGGGGGATTTACATTCAGTCTACATTCATTGTTGTACTCTATTTTCTTGCTGTACATTATATTCTGTTGCACTTTTCATTTCTTTGCATAAAATTTTTTCTTTATTCGTGAATTTTCGTGCTTCTATTTGTGTGATACTGATGTTACGACACTGTCTTTCTCTCTGAAAAAACGGGCGAGTTTTAGTCGAGTTGTAGTCAGTTATTTCTGTTCTGCTTAGTATTCAATTAGGTCCGAAATTTTTCGTGATTGTAGAGGTCTTGGCAGATAAGAGACGATACATACTTGTTTAAAATCCCCATCAATACGTTTGGCTACATTTTCCCGGATAGTGAGTCGTACTGTTTCTTCAGTCGTGTTAGCACTTAGTTTGAGTTTTGAGTCGGTCAGTTTTTCCCTAAAAGTCGAGATAAAGTGTTCTATGAAGGGAAGTCTAGCAACCGGGGGCATTCGCGTGACCCGTTGTTTACTCTTGCGTAAAACGGCAACCCCGATTAGACTAGTGATTTAGTGATTTCACATGTGCCAATGATAGGAAGCCTAGTAACCGGGGGTATTCGCGTGACCCGCTGTTTACTCTCGCGTAAAACGGCAACCTTGATTCGGACATGCGGAAATTATGTATTCGAGTTGTTTCTCCGCTGTAAACGGGAACTTAGTAACTAGAAGCATCCATGTGCCCCATGAGTGTCTTTTACGTCAAACGGTTTCCGAATACATGAGAATGGAAGTTCCACCCTAGGATTATCCCGATGAAACATCCCGAGATCCTAACCTAGTGGTCGACTCGAATCAAATTTTTGAGCATATATATAAGGGGATACTGTCTGAGGTTGATTTATTATGAGACTCGTGAAAATTGTGCCTTTAGACTGTGGAACGCGACGAACTAGCTTGTTTATGTTAGCCTTTCATATTGACGGTCGATTTGACTCATGTTTTGTTAATCTTTGAGCTGAGTTTTCTTCATGAACGAATGATTAGGGTGAACTTGATTACTTTGCGGAATCATTATTCTGAGTGCAGCTCGCTTTTATGACACTCGTATTATTTAGAGAGAATGGCAGGATAGTATTGATTAGATTGAACACTATGAGTTGCACAATTATTCACGACATTCTTTTATTGACTTTAATTCTTTTTGCTTGAGGACAAGCAAAGGCTTAAGTTTGGGGGTATTTGTTAGGCGGATTTTTATACGCTTATTTATCATTATTTTGTAGTATTTTGGTGAGTGAAATCATCTAAATGAGCTTTTAATGCCTTGATTTTGTATGATTGACAGGAAATTGAAGTCCGGGAGCTAAAACGAGACAAAACGGGAGAAAACGGCAAAACTGGACGATGAGCCGCGGCGCAAGGAATCTGAGCCGCGGCACAGGAAGACACCAGCCGAAGGGCAGAGTAGGCTGTACTCTGTGCCGCGGCACAGCCCAGGTGAGCCGCGACACAGAAGAATTATTTAACGCCCAGGTGTTCAGCTTTTGGCGATGTGCCGCGGCACAGGTTTGGTGAGCCGCGGCACACTTAGCGGGTTTTGTAGGGCGGCGCGGATTTTGGGCCGTTTCAAAGCCAGTTTTCGACCGATTGAGACGGACGCGTTTTACTGATGTGCTGAGCTATAAATAGGGCTTAAGACCCTAATTTAATTATCTTGGAATCATTGAATCTAAACCTAGGAGAGCTTAAGCTTGGAGACAGAGAAGAGGAGGAAAGCAGAAGAATTCAAGGGCAGAAGGCGGGAGTCAAGAACGGAGGAATCCGAGCTTCATCTGCGTTTGAATTTTATGCTTTCGTTTATTTATTCGTATTTTCGCTTTTAGTATGTCGCTAAAGCCCTAATCTAGGGTTTTGATGAAACCTTTGTTTTGACGAATTGATTAAGATTATCCAATTTATTACCTTTTATTGAGTTTTCCCAATTATGTTTAATGCTTGCAATTATCGGCCAATAGTTGTATTGATTTAATCATTCACTTGAATCGGGAGAGGAGATTTGGTGAGGAACTATTGGTGAGGACCGTTTTATTCTGTGAGATAGGAATATACTCATAGAAACTACGTGGCCTTTAGGAGATTTCATGCTTTTTGCCTATCGACGAGATAATTCACCTAGGGATAGAGTGCGTTAGTCGCCGTTAGATAAATCTATTGACCTCGGGAGAGGCGGTAGAATGTATTAGCAATCTCCGCCTTCAGTAAATTGGGAAAATTATTTATTACGGATAATTGAGAGTAAATTCGGATAAACTAAGGTGGATTCAGAACCCTAGACGTATTCATCATTTGATTTCCTTAATCCAAGATATTGTTTTCTACTGCTTAGTATTTTAGAAATTCTTTTAGTTATTAATCCAAAAACCCAACTTCGATTGTTCAAATAAAATTGGAATACGAAAACGTTGGTAGTTAGAGATTCAATCCTCGTGGGAACGATACTCTACTTATCACTTTATTACTTGTAAACGATGACGTGCACTTGCGTGTAGAAAAAATCGCAACATAGGTGCTGTCGTCAGCCTCTGGCAGCGTGTATACCATAAATCCGTCAGTTCCTTCTGGCAGCGCTAATATAGGTGCTGTCGTCAGCCTCCTCTTAAGTTCGTCAAAACTAGCCTGACACTCCTCATTCCACATGAACTTTTGAGTTTTCTGTAACAGCTGGGTGAGCGGACGAGCAATTTTGGAAAATCCCTCTACAAAGCGGCGATAATATCCAGCTAGTGCCAAGAAGCTTCGGACTTCCTTCACGTTCTTAGGAGCTTCCCATTCCAAGATTGCTTCGACTTTCTTCGAGTCCACTTGAACTCCATCGGCTGATATCACATGCCCAAGGAAGGTTACTTCCTTAAGCCAGAACTCGCATTTAGAAAATTTTGCATATAGCTGTTCCTTCCTCAAGGTGCTCAAAACCACACGTAAATGTTCAGCATGTTCCTCTGCGTCTTTCGAATATATCAGGATGTCATCAATGAAGACGACCACAAATTTATCCAAGTATTCCAAGAATACCCGATTCATCAATTGCATGAATACTGCGGGAGCATTGGTAAGTCCAAACGGCATCACTACGAATTCATAATGCCCGCATCGATCTCAAAGCGATTTCGTATATCCGATTCCTTAATTCTCAATGGTGGTATCCCGATCGCAAGTCAATCTTCGAGAATACCCTTGCCCCTTGCAGTTGATCAAACAAGTCGTCGATCCGAGGTATAGGATACTTGTTCTTGATTGTCATCTTATTGAGTTCCCTGTAATCAATACACAATCGGAGGGATCCGTCTTTCTTAGGACAAAGAGCAGGCGCTCCCCAAGGAGAAACGCTCGGTTGAATATAACCCTTCGCAACAATTCCTCCGCTTGTTTCTTGAGTTCATACATCTCGGTTGGCGCCATGCGATATGGTGCTCTGGAAATAGGAGCTGCTCCGTGCTCTAGTTCGATAGTGAATTCCACTCCCCTCTGCGGAGGTAACCCGTGTAGTTCGTCAGAAATACATCGGAGAACTCATTCACCACCGAAATGGACGAGAGCTCTACTCCTTCCTCTTTCCTCATGGCATAGCACCAAAGTCCGTGACATCCTTGCTTGATAATTTCACACTTTCATTGCCTTGATCAATTTCCCGAGCTTCCCGGTCTCCATCCTCGGAATAAGTGTTCGAGATCCGTCATCGCAATGATGGAAATAACTCTCTCTCGGTAATTCAAGATAGCTCCATAACGGTTGAGCCAATCATCTCCGAGAATTAAATCGTCACCGCAGATGTCAACCACAATAAGATTCGATGGCCAATCTCTTCCTTCTATAGATCTTTGGGAAATCCTTAGCTTCTAAGGTTCCCACAATTTCTCTCCGCTCGGTAATCCCACAACATAAGGTTCACAATTATACAAGCACGAGATGTTCAAACGATTAACACAGTTCAAAGATATAAAAGAATGCGTAGCTCTGAATCGAACAAGACACTAACTGGTTGCAAAAGGATCTGAATCGTACCTGATGCAACAGCTGTGTTCTGATCATCAGATTTCCTCATCTCGTACAGGCGTGGAGGAACGGACCCAGCACTGGATGCCTCTCTCTTCCCAGCGTTCTGCAGCTGAAATCCACTTTGCTGCATCTGGTTCACACTCGTCTCCTTCGGGACTGGAGCTGGAGCGCGAGTACCAAAAGATCGGGTCGCATTCCCACAAAATGTTGCGCGATGTCCTTCCTGTCCACACTCAAAACAGGTCACAGCAGGCGTGAAACAATCACGTCGAACATGCCCCGCCTTGCCACAGTTGTAACACTTCTTTCCGCATCGAAGCTTGGTCGGTCTTGCCGGAACTTCTTTCCTCCCAGAGGGATGCGGAGGTCTCTGGATGAGTGAAAAGAGGACCCGGCGGGGCCCGCTATTTTTATTCTCCGTGAAGTTGCCAGACACCTTCTGTTTCTTTGCTTCCATCGATTTCTCTACTGCTGCCTCCTTCATGTAATAGGCCAACGCCTTGTCCTGGTACTGTCGCAAGGTGGCACATTCAAATCCGGACATATATTGCTGAATTTCCGGTTTCATTCGCATGTCAAAATGAAAAATCTTCTCTGCCTCGGTCCTGACTAAGTGGCGCACATAAGTCAGCTGGTGATTAAAAGTCTTAATCACGTCCGTCACAGATACTTCCGAATTTTGTGGTGAGAAAAACTCCCGAACTCGGGCTTCTCTAACTGGACGAGGACAATATTGTGCCTCCATCATCACTTTGAATTCCGTCCAGTCAACATTGTGCTCCTCTGGTCGAATGGCCTCCCACCAGTCGAAAGCCTCCCCGGTCAAAAGATACTGGGCGACCGGAACCTTCCTATCGTTGGGACAGTTAATCCCTGCAAAAATCTTTTCCAATTCCTTCAGCCAATGATCCCACGAAAGCGTCTCAGCAGAACCGTCAAATTTCGGAGGATGCAATTTGACCACCTCAGTAAGCCATTTATCTCCCCGATTATCCGCGTTATGCTGCTATTCATCATACACATATGCATTTCAATATGTTCATCAATACGAACAAACAACAACGAATATCACGAAAATTCTCAGAAATACATCTCATATTCAACAATATGAATAAAACCACAAGCATGATAAATCGAACTCGACATATGATACTTGCCTCGAAAATGGCAAGGACGAAACACTTCAATGTTCTCGACACGCTCGAAGGCCGCCTCCTTCGATCAACGTAACAAGCTCGAACCTTAACAAAAGGAACGATATACAAATCATCTCAAGTCGAACGATGGCCTAACAATTCGGTACACGGCCGAAAAGCTCAAAATAACCAATCTGCCTGGACTGCTTAGCGCGTGCTACGTACTATACGTAACCTGTGCTAAGACGGACTGTTAGCGTACGCTATCATATAGGACTAGCGTGCGCTAGCCACGGTCTGGCAGTCTGGCTCGGCTGGTCTCATAACGTACGCTATGTACGTTTCGGGCGTTAAGTGACCCCGATAACGCACGTTAACTCACACGTGTTAGCGTGCGCTAATATTGCATGGCAGAATACTGCAAGCCGAAAACTGGGTTGAATGGTGAAGAACTCATGAATTCTACAAGTTATCCTCGGGCAAATCATGCTAATAAGGTTTGTGGAAGATTTATGATCGTGAAATACAAATATACGGATAGTCCTCTCATCAACATATCTTTTCTAAGATCTTCAAGAAGTATTTTAAGTTCCGATTATTCCAAGTCCCAAAACACATGATTCCAACGTGTACAACGTCGCAACTGGGTAAAATCCGATTACTGATCATAGATTGATTTGAAAACACTTAGGAGTCCATTCTACCAAGATGGTTCAAAGGTTCCTAAGATAAATAGTGCCGATACGTCAAAGTATCCTTCTAACATGTGATGACCGTTCATAAACGAAATAACTGGCTATCTAAGCATGATCAGACGTCCTTAAAAACATTACTAACATTGGTGAAGAATCACCTACCTCAAGTAGTGAAGAACACGGAGGAAAATGAAGCAATCCGACACCGAAAGTTTGAACACCAATCTCCAATGATAAACGATCTTCAATCACGAATCAGGATGTTGATATGAAATGTTTAGGATGAAGGAAGATATGTTCTGAGTGTAGGAAATTCGGGTAATGAGAGTAGAGAGAACTGAAATCACGAATAGGATGTTGTTCTATTTATAATAAATGGCTATTAGCGCGCGCTAGACCCTGTTCGTAGCGTGCGCTAACGGCTCACAGTCTAAATCAGACTCGGCACTTAGCGTGCGCTACGCATATACCTGTAGCGTGCGCTAAGGCGTTGACTCGGCTTTTCCCCAAAAGCCATCCAGGTACATCCCGACACTATCCGACAGGGGTCCCCCGGCCAGCTCTCACCTACCGCACGTCTCAATCAATTTGACCGCGCATAGCGTGCGCTAAGGACACTCAGTAGCGTACGCTATGAACCCACGTTAGCGCACGCTAAACATAGCTGATAGCGTGCGCTACATGCGCAGATTTACAATCCTTAAATCACAATCGCGGAATTAAACGCTCGACAACATCGGATTATGAAATACGGAAAATAATACTCAAATCAAGTACAATCATTACAATATCACAAGTTCCAATTACATAGAAATCTCGGGTATTACACGAACCATGTCCAACAAGGTTTGGTTCCTTCTTTCTGATACACCATTTAATTGTGGAGTAGCTGGAGGAGTGAATTGTGACACTATTCCTAGTTCTTTTAAGAACTCATCAAACTCGATACTCATGTACTCACCACCTCAGTCTGACCGAAGAGTCTTAACACGGTTACCTGTTTGATTTTCAACTAGGTCTATAAATTCCTTGAATTTATCAAAAGCTTCAGACTTATGTTTCATTAAGTACACGAACCTATACCTAGTATGGTCATTAGTAAATGTAATGAAATACTGAAAGCCATCTCGTGCCACTTCAGAAGGGCCACAGATGTCGGTATGAATCAATCCAAGTTTTTCAGCAACTCTTTCGAAAGTCCCCGCGAAGGGTAACTTAGTCATTTTGCCTTAAAGGTAAGATTCACAAGTTGGATAGGTATCTGATCCCAATGGACCCGTAAGCCTATCTTTCTCCATTTTATGAACCTTAGTCTAACCAATATGACCAAGTCTAAGATGCCACTTTAGTGCTTGGTTTGTTTCATCCCTACCACGCTTCCTAGTTATAGTGTTCACATTTGTTTTATTCTTTAGATTTAAATGGTATAACCATTTAATAATGTAGTAGTACCAACCAATTTATTTCTGAAATAAATACGACAGGACCCATCTCCAATAAAGAAGCGAAATCCCTTTCGGTCCATGACCGGAATTGATACAATATTCTTGTGCCCCTTGGGCAAAACAAGTATATCATCTAAAGTAAGAATAAAATCATATTCTAAATTCAACATAAGGGATCCAATATCAGAAGCCTCGACACTATATCCACTTCCGACGGTGACCATCACCTTCCCTGAATCCGGCTTCCTAATTTGATCCAGATCCTGATTCATTATACAAATGTGAGGACTCGCACCGGAATCAAGTATCCAAGAAGTAGAATATACAGTTACAGAACAATTTGTTTCCAAAACCAGTTCCGTACCTAAAGGCGCATTACGGTCAAGCTTTGGACGGTACCTATTCCAGTGGACTAGATCACCGCAGTTGAAGCATACATCCGTTTTCCTGGCCCCCTTGCTCTTTTGAACCATTGGGGCCTTGCCCTTTCCCTTATCGATATTGGCTATTGGACATAACAGCTTTTTGTTCTTTTTCTTCTTATTCTTGGACTTCCAAGTCCCAGAAGAAATCACAAGTGCAACTTCCTTTCCCTTTGTTTTCATCTGAGACTTGGCAGTCATCAGTTTTTTCATTAGCCCAGCTAAGTTACATGCAATCTCATTGCAGTTGAAGTTCATGACATATTGGGAAAAGGAGTCAGTAAGTGACTGTAGGATAAGGTCAGTTTGGAGAGATGCATGCATCTGAAAATCAAGAGCTTCCAATCTCTCAATCATCGAGATCATCTTGAGGACATGGTCCCCAACCCTCTCTCCTTCCTTCATCTTGGCGCCGTATAATTGCTTTGATATCTCATATCTAGCAGTTCGCCTATGCTCTCCATAGAGCTCAGCCAGGTGCTCTAAGATGGCTCTCGAAGACGTCATCTTTTCATACATTGAACCTCATTTGTCATTGAACCTAACATGTACCCATGCACTCTTACATCGTCTTTTACCCATTTCTCATGGGCATCGACATCTTTCTGATTGGCTCGGGTTCTTACAGGAGCCACTAGAATGTCCGCCTCCAAGACGTATCCCAGCATTTTTATGGTGAGGACAATCCTCAAGTTCCGAATCCAGTCCACATAGTTTGGACCAGTCAGGATGTTCTTTTCAAGCAGTATAATGAGTGAGTTCATTGTCATTTTGAGAGATTTTGTTAACTGCAGAGAATAATTTAAGATTCGTTAGTGATTGTTTAATTATGAACTGAGCAAAGAATTTAAGGACTTTTATTCATAACTCGGCTCCTACTATTTTATCGGCATTTGCACACTCCCATGTGAAATCCGGAAGTCATGATTGACTTCATAGTGGTGATCGAGTTCTTTATAAAGTTTAATAGAGGGCAACCCATACAATTTCTATTCTATCATTCTTTATAAAGTGGTGTATAACACCAACCCATCTAGTGGATGATTCGATCTGCTCTTACCCCTAGTTCACATGATCTCAACCCATTCGGTTTCTATGGCTCGCTGAACTATCTGAGTTTAAACTATCAACTCCTATTAGTCTGACAATTAAATCCTACCCGACAACCCATACGGTTTCTAGGGGTTTGATTTGTCACAACCAAAAGCATCTAATGCACTCTATGAATTTATCAACCTTCCCCAAAAATATTACCCCAACATACTCGGAAGAATAATATTTCAGTTTAGATTTCAATTTTCAAGAGTTTGACGGAGGGTAGTGTTGCCACATTTTAACCGGAACCAGCATTTCCGGCCTGGACCAGCCCATGTTGGATGGCTCGGAACCTTTGACCACGAGCCGGTTCCAGAACAGAAACCGATATGCAGCACGGGTCGGTTACGGGTTGCATTTTTCTGAGCCCGTGAACTGGCGGGCCGAACCGGCAGTTCGGCCCCAAACCGGCGGTTCCGGCACAGCAGACGATGTTGCAGGCGGGCGCAGGGCTAAACTGCAGGCTAGGCATGGCAGTCGATGTCATTTCCACCCGAACCGGCGGTTCCGCCCAAAACCGGCGGTTTTCCATTTTTTTTTCAAATTCAAAATTCAATTTTTTCCCAACTCCCACCCAATTTTATCTATAAATACCCCCCTTATTCCACCTTTAAAATCACCTCATTGTGTTAACAATATTCTAAACTCTCTTCCCTTCTACTTCCAATTCTCCTCCATTCGTTAAAATTTTAATTGCTTTTCTTGCTCTATAATTCTACTAAATACTAAATACTATCTACTAAGACTACTATACTATATACTAAATATTATCTACTATAATATACTAAATACTATCTACTATAATATACTAAATACTATCTACTATAATATATAATATCTACTATACTATATATAGATACTATCTACTATACTATATATATATACTATCTACTAAAATATATACTATCTACTATACTATATATAAATACTATCTACTATACTATATATATATATACTATCTACTATACTATATATTTCAATCACACTATCACTACACACACTCTTGCTTTACATTATTATTCTATACTCTTCTCTACTTGTTTATTTATTATCATATCTCATTCTTGTGGTAACCATGGCAAGTCTATCAATGTCGATGCCGAAGAATATATTGATAGCACTCCCACTTTTCCTCGAAATGTTCCTTCATCCTCAAGGAAAAAAGTTCGTTGTAGAAAGCCGTCACGCCGTGAGGCCGAAGAAATGATGAGTGAACAATATGCTCGACAAATTCAAGAAAAGGAGGATGAAATGTATGCTCGACAAATGCATAGCCAAGAGTCGGGGGAGGAAGCGGATCAAGCAAGACATGATGTGGAGGTGGACCCCCCACCACTAGAGGTAAGGGTACTAAGGGTAAGACTAAAACACTTAGTTCTAACATTTTCCTTAAACATTGCTCAGTTGATTATTTCCGTTTTAAATGAGTATAGATATTTAAATAAGATATTTTCGGTTGGATTTGATAATGCATTTGCTAACACCGCCTCTATTCCCGAGTTAGTTGCCGCATGCTCACCCTCTTTTAATGGTAAGTATTTTCATGCTCGATGTATTTGTCATATTTTAAACCGTTGTGTACAAAATGCTTATGCTCTTATTAATGAATATGTTGAACCCATTAGAAATGCCGTTAATATGTTGCATAGAAAAACGTCAATTGGAAAAAATTTCAAAGATATTGTCGTACTAAAAAAATTAAATATATGAATTTTGTCAAAGATGTTTCTACACGTTGGAATTCAACATATGCCATCTTTGCTTCTACCTTGAATTATGTTGCTCATTTATGTGATTTTTTTAGAGCCACTCCCGAGGCTAACTTGCTTTTAATGCCCTCTTATTATCAAAAATGTGCTAAATTATTTGAACTTTTAAAATTTTTTGATAGTGCAACTAGAGATTTATCCGGTGTTTATTATTGCACTAATGTTAAAATTTTAGAACATTGTATGTATATTGCTATTGCTTTAAAAGCATGTAGTCATAACCAAGATTTAAGTAAAATAGCATATGAAATGGTCATTAAGTGGCTTAAGTATTTTCTAGAAATTCCCGATATTTTTTTAATTGCTAAAATTTTAGATCCTACAATTAAACTAATCAGTGTTAATCGCATGTTAGAAATTTATTATGGTGCCTTTAAGGAAATGCCTTTTTATATCCAAGCATTAGCAAATAATTAACCAGTGGAATTTTACATTCCCAACGTAGATTACATTAAAGTTAGAGTAGAAAACACACTTAGGGTCTTATTTAGTGAATATAATAAAAAATATACACTAGCAAACCTATCATACTCTTCAAATGTAAGCACTAATAGTAGTTTCCAAGACCAATTTCATGCAGGCTCCTTAGGAGATACTTATTTTATCGACAACCAATTCGCTCAAGCCGCCTATTCATTTATGCAAACACAAAGGAGTCATACTTCTAATGAATTAGATACATATTTGAGTAGTACATTTGCTTTCAAAAATATAGGTGGTCAAATATTCGACATCTTGAAATGGTGGTCCATGCATGATAGGGAATATCCCATCCTCGCCACCATGGCCAAGGAGTTATTCACGGTTCCGGCCTCCACGGTCTCCGTTGAGCAAGCATTTAGCATTGGTGGACTTGTCTTGGACGAAATAAGAAGCAACATGGATCCTCGAAACATGGAGGCCACCATGTTGCTTGATGGTTGGTCCAAAGCCGAGTTGCAAGCTCAAGAGAACCAATGGGATCAAGCCGACGAGAGCCCAAACGATTCACACACCGAGTCCGAAAGATCTGACGCAGAGGCCTACGACTAGGTAAGTTAAGGTAAGATAAGGTAAGAGAACTACGTGGGCTTTGATTCTTCATTATTCAATGAAGATACGGAGGCCACTCAATTTTTAATATTTGTACTCCATTCGTCCCAACTAGCTTGAGGCGTTTGATTTTTTTCTGGTCAAACTAACATTTTATAAAAATTATAAAAACATTTCAAATTTTTATTTCAAAAAAAATATTTCAAGTTTTTATTTCAAAAAAAAACAATTAAAGAAACATTTCAAGCTAGTTGAAAACGGAGGGACTATTAAAATTGAGCTCAAGCTCTTTATTTATTCATTCTTTTTCCCGTTAGTAAAAAAAGATTGTATCATTGTAACATTGTAACGTTTATTTTATTAGTTTAGTTAGTATTAGTTAGTTTACTTATTCAATTTTAAAGATTGTATCATTGTAGCATTTCTTTTATATGGTGAATTAGTTAGTATTAGTTAGTATAGTTATTCCATTTTAAAGATTGTATCATTGTAACATTTCTTTTGTACATAGATAGAATCATAGATATCAATGAAGATATCAAATTTTATGCATTATTTTGATTGTAAATATTTTAGAACTATTTTTACTTTATTGCATTTCAAATTTTCACTATTTCAAAATTTCAGCACAAGTAATTTAATTTAAAAAAAAGAAGTCATAAAAAGTATTACAAGTTACTATAAATTACATAAAACAAAAAAAACACAACATAAATAATTTCTAAGTTTCTAAATTATTTAATAAGTACTTATATTTTTATTAAATAAACTTAAGTAATTTCAAAATTTGGACACTTGCAATTTAAAAAATTTACAACCTTCAACACAAATCATTTAATTTAGAAACAAAGAAGATATAAATAATATTACAAATTATTATAAATTAAAAAAAAAACATAGAACCGCCTGTTCATCCCGAGAACTTCCGGTTTTCGGACCGGCCCTGAACTGCTGATTTTGGGCCCGGTAACCGGCCCTTCCACAGAATACCCGGGCCGGTTCGGGCCCGAAACTGCCGGTTCACGGCCCGATGGCAACACTAACGGAGGGTAGAAAATCTCGTAACCTTTATAACTTTGTGTTTGTAAGTGTGGGTATTAACGCGATTATATTTTACACTTTGCACATTAATCCGTTTATAAGCGCGGTTTGTCGGTTTGTTTGTTTGTCATACATTATGAAAGCATACACAACCTAAAACTAACAACATGTAGTTCATGGACCGTTCCTTGAACAAAAACATCATAATCTAATTATATGTCTTTCGGTCTTGAATCTTCATCTTCTCGAGCGGATCTTCCTCCGGTCTTCGCCATTACATATAAATTTTACGTTTGAAAAATTGCATCCTATACAAATTTTCTAGTAAAATAAATAGGCTCAAAACGGCCTTTACAAACCAATCGAACAAAACAAACGATTCAGAACTAGGTCCATGAACTACATCCCCATTCAAAATTAATTCAACAATCACATTATATAAATGGTAATAATGATTAATCTAAATATTGATCTAATTAACAAAAATTAATCCAATAATTAGAATTAATCCAATTAATTCACGTAATCATTAATTTTAATTTGTTCCGGAAAAAAATAAATATTTCATTAAATAAGTTTCCTTGAAAATAAAATTACCATAATTATATTTTAGTCAAATTAAATCCAATTTAATATGCGGGAAATTAATTTACCAAATGAAATATAAAAAATGGAGCCGAAAACACAAGGCCTGGGCTAAGCCCGCGGCCATCGTGCAGTCTGCCTGATCGAGCAGCCCAACCTGGCCCCTCTCGGCGCGCCGATTTCTTCGACAGTGCGACCAGGCACTTGAGCCGGGTTGGCCCATTTTTCCGGCCCGTTTTTTCGTCCCGAATCCAAAAATAATATTTTTCTAATTTTAATATTATACATTTAAATCAGTTTTTCAAAGGAAAAATAGATTTGTATTGTAACATAAAATCATGAAAAATAATTTTTAGATGAACAATTAAACATTAACAATTAAAACAATTCTAATTCCAAATCATAAAAAAAATAGCCAAGCATTCCAAATGCCAATATATCGAATATATGATCGCATAGACCTTGCTCCGATACGATTGTCGGGATTCGGTGATTAAAAACAAGATACGCAGTGGAAAATAAACCGGTCTAACTGGATAAAACCAAACCCCAAAAACGGATCGATCAAGCATTGTATAAACAAATATAAATGACGAAGATAAAATTTAGAAGTCATACACTCGTAGACCTTTGATAATATCTTCTTGAAGGAAAAATTCACGAGCCAACCTTTGATTCCGGTCACCAACACGAACACTAATCCGATTCGTTCTAGCTTGATGAATGATCAAACACCAAAAATACCGAGTGTCTCTACGTTATCACGTGTCAGATATTGATCAGAAAAATAAAATATCAATTCGTTCTCAAAGAACACGGCTGGAAATTGATACGGTATTTTTCTTCTCTTCTCTTCTTCCTTTTCTTTCTCTCAAAGATGAACAAGAAAAATATTTTTCTCCCTCATTTAATGAACTCACGGAGGGAGCTGGTTTGTAAGGTGTGTGTGTGTGTGTGTGTGTGTGTGTGTGTGTGTGTGTGTGTGTGTGTTTCAACATTTGATTATGGTAAACTATCACATTTATAATACAAAGTGAGCTCAAATGATGAGATTCTAAATCTCATCCATTTGTCTTCACCCTTCATATTATAAGTTTATCACACCCCACACACATGCAAGACACCTTCCATGCATAAGAAAGGGGGCGGCCCACTTTATAACACCCCCAGAATCATATGGGAATATTACACGCCGTAAACCCCTTTTCGCGAGGATCCACCAGGCTATACCTTACAAAACGACCAAATGCTTGCCCAGCCAGGGTCAAACAATAAAATAATATAGACCGTTATGGTCACTTACACGTGAATGCACAGACCGATGAGGTCACACAACTCAATCAACAGAACTGACTTAAACAACATTACCCACACAGGTGTCGAAACACAATACAGCGGAAGACTGAAATAACTCTAACAATACAACCAAACTCTACCAACTCTCGACTCTTGATTAGTATCACAGCTCGTCATCCTCTTGTGCCAATCCTGTGACTGCTCCCCTGAACCTGCATGTACCTGGACGCAAAATAGATATCCACCCCCGATTACTCGGGGGTTAGTAAAACTCCACTGTTTTACTAGTGCAAGTATAATACGATACGAAATGCAACAAGTAAATAACAACTACAAATTTAATACGGAAATCAACTATCAAAATGTTCCCGAGAAGTTTTAGAATTTCGAACTCAAGCAAGAGATATTTGAAAAGGAACACATCATCTCTGGAATTTTTAAAGCAGAAATTCTTTTGGACCTCGAGTCCCAATTTAAAAAACCTTTTCGTAAACATTAGGGACTTAGCCCAATTCTCGTTTCAAAACACACTAGATAAGATATCATTATGAGTTCGAGACCCATATTTAAAATATTATCCAAACAATCACTGTTATACGATCGTTGTTCGTACACATCATGTACCGAACTCCGGAGGCCTCAACCGACCCTACCCGGCCACAAACATCATTCGTACACATCATGTACCGAACTCTGGAGGCCTCAACGGACCCTACCCGGCCACAAACATCGTTCGTACACATCATGTACCGAACTCCGGAGGCCTCATCGGACCCTATCCGGCCACAAACTGTTAGGAGTATGTCCTCGAATGCCACTCAGAGGATGTTGAGTGAGGGCATTGTACTTGTTATTATGTAAATCATCAATATAAGGTAATGGATGTTTCTTTATTTACTGGTAGTTACTGGCATTCCTAACTCGTAAATATACATGTAGAAACTAGTCCGTGTATTTGAGAGCAAAACGTTCCACTCCTTATCGGATAAGGGGGTCGCAACTGGAAAAGTTTATAGCTCAAATACTTAATCGTTCCCAAGTCGATGAAACTTGACTGGGCGTTAAGTTTATGTGAAGACTTGTATGACGTGTTCTTTGACATGGAGAGTGCCTGTCGAACACTAATGGTTAATGGGAGCACACGTTATAGGTATGCTAATTGGATTAGCATACTCTAACCGACTCACCCTCGATTCGTCACACGGATTTCACTCCGGGACAGTCAATGACGGAATCGAAAGGTTGTGATAGGTATTCGTGAACCTTCGACTTGAGGATTTAGTAGGGATGTGCTTATGACGTCAAGATTTTCATTAGAGTAGTTCGACCCTATAAACCGGGAGGAGGGGGTCAACCTCGACGTGCATCTTGACGGGCAAGTAGCAGGTCCTACTGAATACCAAGATAGATTTTTTTCTCCTATTAGTGAACGGGTTATATGTCCTATGCGGTTATTAGAAGATGAGATCATAAGTCTTTGGCCAAAGCATTGGAGCTAGCTGTATTAGATACATGAGAACTCGATGATCTCGGTTTGCATTAACGCATGCATAGCGTCAAGTATAGAAGTGGTTTGACTGACCGTGACCCCATAACTTGATCGGGACATTTGAAAGAAGGGTTTATACGTTTACTGGTATTCACGACAGAATGGTTCTTGAATGATCCCAATCATTCATTCTCAGTCGGGGTACAGTGTAGGCCACCAGGCTGGCTAGGTGGTGCTACTACTCTTTGGTTCCTCTCATTGCTGACTGAGACAGACCTACCGAATCGCGCATTAGGATTGACGACGGAATGAATCGAGCTTAATCTCTCATTATGAATATTAGATATTTGATATCTAATTTTGGAACATTGGATGTTTAAATCGATTTATTGGATAAATTGATTTACGGTCAAATGAATTAAATATATTACTCGGTGATTAATTTAATTCATGAATATAATTATTTCTTAGAGAAATTAATTATGTTATTATGTATTTGATATGATTAATTAATTGGATTAATTAATCAATATAAATACATCGGAACGGAATCGGAGTTTATCTGTTTGGACTCACGGGAGTCCGAAACGGACCGAACTCGCCCGGCTCCTTCTAGATGGCCGCCCCTCTTTCCTTCCCTTTTCCTTGGTCATAGTCTCCACATGTTGGTGGAAGACTTATGTTTTGTCAAGGGGACAAAATATCACCTTAGGTGATTTTGTCAAAAGGTGATTGATATGAGGGGATTTGATGGATAATATATAGAGAAGACCACATCTCCTTGCCAACCACTAGTGCTCACGTTTTGTAAGTAGAAGGAGAGAGGAAAAGTTTTTTCCCAGGCTTCATACTATTCATCATCATCTTCACAACATTCATAAGTTTTTCTTGGAGAAAAATATTTGTGAGATAGAGAGATACTAGATTAAACACTTAGAGTGTTGTAATCTTGAGTTGCATAGCTTCATCACTTGATTCTAGCCGTAACCTTAGAGGTTAATCAAGTGTTGTTATTCCGGTCGTTTTTCCGGCGCGTGGCAAGTAGAGACGCGGTGCTTTCGGCGTTGGATCATTCAAGGGCTTGGAGCGGATTGAACTCGTAGAGATCAAACTAAAGATTGGGGAATAGCTCAAGAGAAGGTTACCATTTAATCAACGGACTTCGAGGGTTAGTTTCTTACGACTCTTGCTTTTCGTTTATATATTCGTATATATGTAGCTCGATCGATCCTCGTAGGGATTCGGATCGAATTAATTTTCATTTTACCGCTTCCGCTGGGCCTTCGTTTTAGGCACCGACTCCCAATAGTGGTATCAGAGAGTAGGTCTTGCGATCGTATATACGATATTGGCATTTGGAATGCTCGATTGGATGGTGAATGATTTGGAATCATTTTAGTCATAATCGTGGTATATGTTTTTACGTTCGTTGTAGTTATATTTTTCGTAAGTTTATGTCTATATATAAATCTTAATTTCTTGGAAATATGATTTATATTGAAGATATGAATGTTGGAGAATATAGATATTGGATATCCGGTCGAAAAACTAGCCCCGAAATGCCGTTGGACGGTCCGGGAGGGGTCCGGGAGCGAGGCCGCGGCCCGAGCATTGCGGCCGGCTGGGCCGGCAGATCTTGGGGCCGCGACCCAGGCTCAAGGGGCCGCGGCCCAGGGCCGATGGCCGTGTCTTGGCCGGGAGCTTCCGAGCGTGACTCGGCCATGCCAGGCCTGTCTGCCATCAGGCTGCCGAGGGTGACTCGATCAGGCAGGCCTGTTTTCACCCCGGCTCGATTTTTTCGTGTATTCTTGAAAATTAATCTCCCACATGTTAAATTGGATTTAATATGATTAAAATGATTTATGGTATTTCATTTTATAAGGGAAATTTGATTAATTGGAATATTTATGGTCGACCGAATTATTTTGAACGTTATCATATTACCGATTGTGTGAATCGATTGGATCGGTTCGTATTGTTGATTGGATCAATGTATCTTTATGCTTTTCATTTATATAGTATTTATTAGATGGACTTAGTTTTGAATCGTTCGTTTTATTTGATTGGGTTGTAAAGGCCGTTTTGAGCAGATTTATTTTAATAGAAATGTTTGTATCTAGGATGCAATTTTCGATGTAAAATTTATATGTAATGACGAAGACCGGAGGAAGATCCATTTCGAGAAGACGAAGACTTGTAATTAGATTACGGAGTTTTTGTTTTCTAGGAACGGTCCATGAACCACATGTTGGTAGCAACTAGGTTGTGAATGGTTGTTTCATATTGTATGAATGCCACAAACGCGCTTAACTGATTAATGTGCAAAGTGTAACATTGATCGCGAAAATTCTCCCACGACAAATTATTAAGTTTATAAGGTTTCAAGGTTTTCCTTCCCTCCATCGAGTTTTTGGGAAATTGAAATCCAAACCGCATGTGCTATGCTTCTGAGTTATCGGGGTAGTCATTCGGTGAGGACGGATAAATTACCCGGAGCGCATTGGATGCCTTCGGTTGGAGCAAATTTTATCCCTAGAAACCTGATAGGTTGCCGGATAAGATTCAATTGTGAAACTGATTTGCGTCGATGGTATAAACTTAACTTGTTCACGAACCATAGAAACCGTATAGGTTGAGGGGAGTGAACAAGGGGAAAAAGAAGATCGAATCATCCATTAGATAGGTTGGTGTTGGATGACACTTTATGAAAATTAATAGACTAGAAACCTGTTCGGTTGCCCTATATTAAGATTTATAAAGAACTCGATCACCACTATGAATTAGAGCGACGATACTTCCGGATTTCACATGGGAGTGTGTTATTCCGATAAAATAGTGGGAGCTGGGTAACAAGAATAGAAAAGACCTTAATTCTATACTCAGAACATAATTGAATGAGTCACTAATTAATCTATCGTACTTAATGCAGACTCAAATCTCAATATGACAATGAATCCCCTCGCAATTCTGCTCGAAAAGAACACCTTAATGGGACCTACCTTTGTGGATTGGCTCCGCAATCTGATGATTGTCCTCAGTATAGAGGCACTGGGATACGTCTTGGAGATGGACATTCCGGCGCCCCCTGTGCGGACCCGAGCCAATCAGGAAGAGATTGAAAACCACGAAAAGTGGGTTAAGGATGACGTGAAAGTCCGTGCTTATATGATGGCTTCCATGTCTAATGAGCTTCAGAGAGCTCATGAGAAAATGACTTCTGCTAGTCAGATTCTATCTCACTTAACCGAACTTTATGGTGAGCACAGCAGAACTGCTAGATATGAGATATCGAAGCAACTGTTCGGTGCAAGGATGATGGAAGATGATAAGGTTGGGGAACACGCCCTCAAAATGATATCCATGATCGAGAGATTGGAGGCTCTTGATTTTAAAATGGATACTTCTCTCCAAACCGACCTCATCCTACAATCTCTCCCTGATTCCTTCTCATAGTTTCTTATGAACTTCAACTACAATGAGATTGCATGTAATTTAGGTGGGCTAATGAACAAACTTGTGGACGCTCAGTCTCAGATGAAGACTCCGCGAATGAAGGAGTCTGCTCTTGTGATTTCTTCTGAACCTCGGAGGTCTAAGAACAAGAAGAAAAAGACCAAGAAGCAAATTGGACCACAAGTTAAGGACCTTAAGGGTAAGGGCAAGGCCCCGATGGTTCCGAAGAACAAGAAGAAGAAGGATGCTTGTCTCAAGTGCGGTGAGCTGGGCCACTGGGCTAGAGACTGTCCGATTCTTCATGGCACTTCAGGTACATAACTTTTAGTTTTGGAAACAAATTGTTCTACTCGTATTTTCTACTTCTGGATCTTGGATTACGGTGCTAGTTCTCATATTTGTACCGTGAATCGGGATCTGAACAAAGTAGAAAGCTTGGAGTGGAGAAGTTATGATCACGATCGGAGCGGGCATAGTGTCGAGGCGACCGACATAGGATCACTTCTTTTGGGTTTAGAATCTGGCTTTGTTTTGACTTTAGAAGATGTACTTGTTTTGCCCAAGGGGCACAAAAACATTGTATCCATTCCGGTCATGGACCGAAAAGGCTTTTCATTTTTCATTGGTGATGGTTCCTGCAAAATTTATTTTAGAAATAAACTAGTGGGTACTGCTACATTGTTAAATGGATTGTATCATCTAAATCTTAGCAACAAAGTAGTTGTGAATACTATGACTAGAAAACGTGGTAGGGATGAAACCAATCAAGTTTTGAAATGGCATCTTAGACTTGGTCATGTTGGTCAGACCAAGGTTTACAAGATGGAAAAAGATGGACTTATGGGTCCATTGGGATCAGATCCCTTTCTTACTTGTGAATCTTGCCTTAAAGGCAAAATGACTAAGTCCCCCTTCACAGGGACTTTTGAAAGAGCCGCTGATAAACTGGGATTAATCCTTACTGACGTTTGTGGTGCTTTGAAAGCAGCACGTAACGGAAATCAATATTTCATTATGTTTACAGATGATCATACTAGGTATGGTTATGTATACTTAATGAAACATAAATCCGAGGCTTTTGAGAAATTCCAGGAATTCAAGGCCCTAGTCGAGAAACAAACTGGTAATCATATCAAAGCACTTCGGTCGGACCAAGGTGGAGAGTATATGAGTACGGAGTTTTATGAGTTCCTTAAGGAACATGGAATGGTTTCACAACTAACACCTCCAGGTACTCCTTAGTTAAATGGTGTGTCAGAAAGAAGGAACCGGACCTTGTTAAACATGGTCCATTCCATGCTGGGCTATACTGACTTACCAATTTACCTGTGGGGGTATGCACTCCTGACTGCCGCTTACATCTTGAACAGATGTCCTTCCAAATCCGTTCCTAAAACTCCACATGAGATGTGGGAGGGCAGAAAACCAAGTCTTAATCACATTAGGATTTGGGTATGTCCCGCTTATGTCAAGAAGACTAAGGTGGAGAAGTTGGAAGCTAGGTCCGCGAAGGGACGTTTCATTAGATTCCCATCTGGGACGATGGGATATCTATTCTACATGCTCGAAGATCGAAAGATCGTTGTTGCTTTACAAGCACACTTCCTGGAAGATGAGTTCATTCAGGAAGGCAGAGCAGGTAGAAGTATTTCTTTAGAAGAATACAATGAAACTCCTCGGGAGACACCTGTGCAAGAAACTGGAACCGAACCTTCTGAAACACAAGTACAACCACCTCGTATGTCTAGTAGGGTGTCTCATTTACCTGAGAGGTATGGGCTTGTGCACTTGGAGGAGCTGGGTCTCCATGAGGTTCCAAGTGATAGCCAAGAGACCGACCCAACGACCTATGACCAAGCGATGGTGGATGTATACTCTGCGAAATGGCGTGAAGCTATGGAAGCTAAGATAGACTCGATGCATGTCAATCAGGTCTGGACTCTAGTAGACCGCCCCAAGGGCATAGTGCCTATTGGGAACAAGTGGATCTACGAGAGAAAGACTGATGGTGATGGCAAGGTTGATGCCTATAAGGCCAGGCTTGTGGCAAAGGGTTATACCCAGAAGGAAGGGATCGATTACCACGATACCTTCTCGCCCGTAGCCATGATCAAGTCTATTCGCATGATGCTTGTTATAGCTGCCTACCACGATTATGAGATATGGCAAATGGATGTAAAGACGGCTTTCCTTAATGGATTCCTCGAGGAGGAAATCTATATGGATCAGCCTA
Source organism: Orobanche coerulescens (assembly GCA_033398695.1). Taxonomy (NCBI): domain Eukaryota; kingdom Viridiplantae; phylum Streptophyta; class Magnoliopsida; order Lamiales; family Orobanchaceae; genus Orobanche; species Orobanche coerulescens. The sequence goes on from CM065809.1 coordinate 132,041,586, forward strand.
AAGGCTTTGTGTCCGAAGTTGATATTCAGAAAGTGTGCAAGCTTCAGCGTTCCATTTATGGAGTGAAGCAAGCGTCGCGTAGTTGGAACCTTCATTTTGACGAGGCGGTCAAAGAGTTTGACTTCGTGAAAAATGAAGAGGAACTTTGTGTATACAAGAGGGTTAGTGGGAGAAAGATCACATTCTTAGTACTATATGTGGATGATATTCTACTAATAGGAAATGATGTGGGAATGCTCAGTTCTGTAAAAGCTTGGCTTTCGAGTAATTTCTCCATGAAAGACTTGGGAGAAGCAACCTATATTCTTGGAATTCGACTCTACCGGGATAGAGCGAAGAGAACAATAGGCCTTTCCCAAGCCCTCTATATAGATAAGATCTTAAAGCGATATAAGATGGATGATTCTAAAAGAGGGTTCCTACCGATGCAACATAGAATAAAACTCTCCTTGAAGATGTGTCCTCAAAGTGAGGAACAACGAAAGGAAATGAGTAATATACCATATGCTTCGGCCGTGGGTAGCCTTATGTATGCTATGTTGTGTACAAGACCTGACATCGCGCATGCTGTAAGCGTGGTGAGTAGGTTTCAGGCAAACCCAGGTAGAGAACATTGGACTGCCGTAAAGAACATTCTCAAGTACTTGAGAAGGACTAGAGATATGATTCTGATGTATGGCGGTGGAGAATTGGATGTGGTGGGATTCACTGATTCGGACTTCCAAGGACTGAAGGACGACTCGATGCCTACTTTTGACTACATATTTACTCTTAATGGAGGAGCAGTATCTTGGCGTAGCACCAAGCAAAGCGCGACTGCTGATTCTACCTGTCAGGCGGAGTATCAAGCAGCCTCGGAGGCTTCCAAGGAAGGGTTCTGGATTAAGAAGTTTCTGGGAGAACTTCAAGTGATACCATGTCTTTGTCTACTGCTGTTCATGCATGCGACAACGACGGAGATGTAGCACAGGCCAAGGAGCCGAGGTTTCACAACAACACCAAACATATTGAGAGGAAGTATCATCTCGTAAGAGAATTTGTTCGCAAGGGATACATTGTGCTGCACAGAGTAGACTCGGCCGACAACGTCGCCGACCCACTGACCAAACCACTTTCTCAGACTAGCTTGGAGCGTCATCTGGAGAACATGGGTATTAGATACCATAGTGTGTGGCATTGAGTGCAAGTGGGAGATTGTTAGGAGTATGCCCTCGAATGCCACTCAGAGGATGTTGAGTGAGGGCATTGTACTTGTTATTATGTAAATCATCAATATAAGGCAATGGATGTTTCTTTATTTACTGGTAGTTACTGGCATTCCTAACTCGTAAATATACATGTAGAAACTAGTCCATGTATTTGAGAGCAAAACGTTCCACTCCTTATCGGATAAGGGGGTCGGCACTGGAAAGGCTTATAGCTCAAATACTTAATCGTTCGCAAGTCGATGAAACTTGACTGGGCGTTAATTTTATGTGAAGACTTGTATGACGTGTTCTTTGACATGGAGAGTGCCTGTCGAACACTAATGGTTAGTGGGAGCACACGTTATAAGTATGCTAATTGGATTAGTATACTCGAACCGACTCACCCTCGACTCGTCACACGGATTTCACTCCGGGACAGTCAATGACGGAATCGAAAGGTTGTGATAGGTATTCGTGAACCTTCGACTTGAGGATTTAGTAGGGATGTGCTTGTGACGTCAAGATTTTCATTAGAGTAGTTCGACCCTATAAACCGGGAGGCGGGGGTCAACCTCAACTTGCATCTTGACGGGCAAGTAGCAGGTCCTACTGAATACCAAGATAGAATTTTTTCTCCAGTTAGTGAACGGGTTATATGTCCTATACAGTTATTAGCAGATGAGATCATAAGTCTTTGACCAATGCTTTGGAGCTAGCTGTATTAGATACACGAGAGCTCGATGATCTCGGTTTGCATTAACGCATGCATAGCGTCAAGTACAGATGGGGTTTGACTGACCGTGACCCCATAACTTGATCGGGACATTTGAAAGAAGGGTTTATATGTTTACTGGTATTCACGACAGAATGGTTCTTGAATGATCCCAATCATTCGTTCTCAGTCGGGGTACAGTGTAGGCCACCAGGCTGGCTAGGTGGTGCTACTACTCTTTGGTTCCTCCCATTGCTGACTGAGACGGACCTACCGAGTCGCGCATTAGGATTGACGACGGAATGAATCGAGCTTAATCTCTCATTATGAATATTAGATATTGGATATCTAATTATGGAACATTGGATGTTTAAATCGATTTATTGGATAAATTGATTTACGGCCAAATGAATTAAATATATTACTCGGTGATTAATTTAATTCATGAATATAATTATTTCTTGGAGAAATTAATTATGTTATTATGTATTTGATATGATTAATTAATTGGATTAATTAATCAATATAAATACATCGGAACGGAATCTGAGTTTATCTGTTTGGACTCACGGGAGTCCGAAACGGACCGAACTCGCCCGGCTCCTTCTAGATGGCCGCCCCTCTTTACTTCCCTTTTCCTTGGTCATAGTCTCCACATGTTGGTGGAAGACTTATGTTTTGTCAAGGGGATAAAATATCACCTTAGGTGATTTTGTCAAAAGGTGATTGATATGAGGGGATTTGATGGATAATATATAGAGAAGACCACATCTCCTTGCCAACCACTAGTGTCACGTTTTGTAAGTAGAAGGAGAGAGGAAAAGTTTTTTCTAAGGCTTCATACTATTCATCATCATCTTCACAACATTCATAAGTTTTTCTTGGAGAAAAATATTTGTGAGATAGAGAGATACTAGATTAAACACTTGGGGTATTGTAATCTTGAGTTGCATAGCTTCATCACTTGATTCTAGCCGTAACCTTAGAGGTTAATCAAGTGTTGTTATTCTGGTCGTTTTTCCGGTGCGTGGCAAGTAGAGACGCGGTGCTTTCGGCGTTGGATCATTCAAGGGCTTGGAGCAGATTGAACTCGTAGAGATCAAACTAAAGCTTGGGGAATAGCTCAAGAGAAGGTTACCATTTAATTAATGGACTTCGAGGGTTAGTTTCTTACGACTCTTGCTTTTCGTTTATATATTCGTATATACGTAGCTCGATCGATTCTCGAAGGGATTCGGATTGAATTAATTTTCGTTTTACCGCTTCCGCTGGGCCTTCGGTTTAGGCACCGACTCCCAACACAAACATCGTTCATACGCATCATGTACCGAACTCCGGAGGCCTCATCGGACCCTACCCGGACACAAACATCGTTCGTACACATCATGTACCGAACTCCAGAGGCCTCGTCAGACCCTACCTGGATCACACAAGTTGTTTGTACACATCATGTACCGATCTCCAGAGGCCTCGTCAGACCTTACCTGAAACACACACATCGTCACGACACAACTCATAATCATCAAATGTCAAGCCATTCCGCATTACACCGAAATGTATAATCAAGTAAGTAAATCAACACGACACAAATATCATAATTATCATGACAACTCAACAATGATCAAACACGCCCGACACGTACTTAGATGATTAACACGACCAACACAATTCCACGACGTTATCTAAGTGAGAGTATTATCGCTACCATCAATCGTTCATAATAATTAATTCTTACGAAGCATATTCACGAAAGTAAACCAAATTCATCACAACCATAACACGATGTCCCTATTTACAAGACACAATTCGTATAGTAAAATACTTGCCTTAATAACCGCTACCGAATACTCCGAAGAACACGGTTCGTCCGGGAAGCTCGTACCCCAAAGAAGACAACGAACGGAAGGGTTCTGACTCGAGTTCTTCACAAAGATTTCGTCCCTAAGTCATATCAATGATAAATCAACAATCGTATGATGAATAATAATCACACAACGCCCAATCCCCCCTCTAAGACCTTTTGTCGGACACCTTCAAGGCGTCGACTAAGAACTCAACCAAAACGACGAATCAATACAATCCAATCATGGAATAACAATGGAAATGATAGAATATACCTAAATAATCATCAATTCATCACAGTTATAAGTTATTATGGTTAAATCGTACAAAAACGAACAAAACCCCAATTTACCCAAACTAGGATTTCCAGGAAATCTGACCTGATTCTCAAAGGGCGTTATATGATGGATAATCGATGATATGAACTCCAAGACTTCATGGATTCATTCTATGACAACATGCCTCCACGCCTAACAAGTCTCCAGCCACGGAAGAGGAAGAATGAAGTGAGAAACATGAGCGCAAAACACGTCCGCTGTCCTTATATAGGCAGCCTGCCGGCCGCCTTACGTACGTAATCGGCAATCACTTACGGCCATGGCCGAACTTTCTGCCCAGTTCTGCCGACAGCATTACATACGTTACCGGCCCTGGCTTACATACGTAACGCGCCTTACGGACGTAGCTGCTGGCCCATTGTAGCCGTTACTCGGCCAGGTCTTGCTAGTCAGGACTCGATCGATCCGACGGGCCGGACAACCTCGAAACCCGAACCTGAATATAAACCGAAAATACGGTTACGAAGTACTCGCGAAGACGAATCTAAACACTAAGAGAAATTTACTGGAAATCAAAATTGCGGATATTACATACTACCCTCCTTAAAAGAAGTTTTGTCCCGAAACTTAAAACAAGTAGGGAGAAGCAATATCCCAATAGGAAAACTCAACGAGATACACAAGAAACGCGTAACTTTCACCCATCGGTGAAACTTTACAAGCAACGCAAAGGAATATACGGTGTGAAAACACGCCCCACGACGACTAACATAACGCCACCGACTATGATTCAATACAATAACGAGAAATTAACGACACATCACATGCACACATTTAATCGAAGAAACGCACGCGACAACAAGTCGCACTCGACTAAAACGGCTATGCGATAGAAACAAATAGAATACCACGATAGAAATCACTCCGATTCTCATCAACAAGAAAATGTCCGACGTCAAAACATAAACAATTCAAGATAAGGGAAAACGAGGATACCGGATATTACATTCTATCCTACTAAAAATAAGTTTCGTCAAGAAACTGAAACGAAGGACAGCACAGTGATACAAAACAAAACATAACGGCACATAATAAAATACCATAATCATGACCCCGCGGTCCACTGTCACGCCTCCGTAGGTTCAACAACTACACGGGAACTCATTCAGAACAAAATATCATTTAACAAGTTCCAAACGCAAAAACGTCACAAAATACATCTCTACACGAGAAACAATCCGCCCAACGAGTACCAAAAACACCATCACTGGACATCACTAGGCCCTCCGAAAGTAGGAATAGGCTACAGTTCCTTATCATCTCGGCAACAATCTCGCAATACTGAACTCGATGCCCCTCGTGTCCACAATTATAATAAGTCACTGACGGTTTCTTACAATGCGCGCGTTCATGGCCCAGAACGTTACAGTTGAAACACCTAAGAGCATTACCAGAACTCAAAGACACCGGCTTGGGTCTTTTAGGTTCCACAGTTGACCGAACAGGCCCCGTATTCAACTGATACAAGGGTTAAGGTGTGGGAATCCCAATTCCCTCACTTCCCGATACGTCATCGGAGATCTTCTGCTTCTTCGCTACCGATACGGACTTGGTAGACATTATAGCCATCTCAAATGCCAAGGCTCGATCCTGATAGTCCTTCAAGGTTGTACACATTAAAGGAGCCATACACTGCCGAACTTGAGGTTTCATACGCATATCGAAATAACGAACTTTATCTGCCTCACTTTTCACCTGATCCCGAACATAACACAGCTGTCGATTGTAATCGACTATTGCTTGAGAACCGACACGTCTCAGGGCATAGCCGAGAAAAACTCGACAATCCCGCGCTCTTTAATAGGCGGCGGACAATACTCGGCCTCCATGGCAGTTTTGAATTCAGCCCAAGTAGCGGTACGATCACTAGGCGCTACGGCCTCCCACCAGTGTGTAGCTTCCCTGTCGAGCAGGTATTGGGCGATGGGTAATCTTCTTTCATTGGGACAACCTACAACATCGAATGTTCTGTCCAACTGGAAGAGCCAGTTCTCCCAGCCTAAAGAGTTCGAAGAACCTACGAAACGGGGCGGTTGCATTCTAATCACATCTCGTAACCACTTACTAGCTCCGTTATCCTCATCCGGAATCCCGTCACGGTATACGGTCTGATTTATATGCGCCAACTGGTCATCCATCTGAAAAAGGATGGTAGCGGCGCCAATGTCAACATTACCTCTGGATGATTGTCGCTGATCACGTGATTGGTCATCATGACCGTCTGTACTGAGCTGATTGGCACTCGACAACGAGCGAGTCACCCTCTCACGCTCCTAATCACGACCACAACTATGACCACATCCTCGGACTCGACCTCTCGGCATACTGAACGGACGACTAATCAGAATAACACAACCAAACAAACATCACAACGTCAACATAGGACAATAAATGGCAGCACGATAAAACATCAACTCCAAGTCATCAAACAAGTGCACGAACTAACACTGTAATTTTTAGAACTTCATTCAATAATTCACACAGTCACATCAACATAGACGTTTGGGTTTCACCAAAACAAACACGGTCTAAACCACATACGTATCGTAGGGATCAAACACTAGCAACCAAAAATAAAATGATTCCGGGGTATTGTTCAAATGATAAAATTTTAAAATTCGCGAGTTTGAAAGATTTGATGAAATGAAGTTCTTGAAAACTTTCAATACCTCGGTCGTTTAATCAAAACTATGTATCTCATTATCAGAATTGTTTTGATTCAAGATCACTTGCAAAATAACACTTTGAAACACCAATCTACTCGATAGACAATATCATAAAAGTGACCCTATCAATATATTATTATCATTACTAGCGATATACAGGGTAACAACATGTTACCACGCCAACCATCATGAATATATCAACAGATATTAAATAATCAGTAAAAGGGCACATATACAACAGTAACAACAAATTACTACCGGTCAGTCAAAAGTTTACGGCCGTAACAACATGCAGTTTACGGCCGTAACAACTCTGAGCTTACGGCCGTAATGGAAAACATCTTACGGCCGTAACAACTGGCTGTAGGACTGCAGAATTGTCACAGCCGCCCCCCCCCCCCCCCCCAACAGGGCTCCGAGAGTTAGGGAACGATACCTAACAATGTATCCCAACATTCAGAAAACACTGAAACATTCTCCGGTGAGCACAACAACACCACAAACTTATCGCAACCTCTTAGCTCCATCACTTGAACATATGAAGTTTAAAATTCCAAGAACCCAAATTCGTTTTGCAAAATAAAATTTTTCCAAAATCCTTTCGTTCATAATCAAAATGATGGTAATATTTTACAATGTCTGAAGTACTTCAAAACATATTTCCAGATACTGTCTGATGGTGTCATTTGAAAATACACGACCAATTTTTCAAAAATTTAACCGATTTTAAAATCCATATAAACCGTGGTTTTAACCGCACCATCAAAATATTTTAAACAATAGCAAACGATTCCCACAAAAATGTTCAAACTCGTAAAGTTCTCCAGGAAGAACATTCTAAAACCTACCCGTAACGGCATAAACATAACAATCTAAAAACAATCAAACTAAAAATGACATGCCTAAATGGCAAATAGGATCGCCAATCCATTTGAATACATATCATAGCATCAAGTTTAAACATACAAAAAAACCATTCCTCGGAGTTTCTCACGAACTCAATCGTCGATACCTTATTCGAAACTCATCAAGGTTCTCAATTTTTCACACCATACCACCCCATACGATGGTTCAAAGGTAAAACAACAATACGCCCAGTTTTTATACATATACTATGTGTCACAAGTATTATATACAACTATATTACACAACACCGTGCAAATAAAATTATGCACCGCAATTATCTCACTTAGATAAAATCACGATACACAGGTACCTCGCATAAAAGAGGAGACTTACGTCCACAGTCCGCATGGAGATGACGGTCGCCTACGATACTAATCTCACCCGACAAAATATCCGACATGTTGTGACTACGCACAACTCAACTTGTCACCCGACAACTCGAATGTCAATACCACACAATACTCGACAAATCATGACTCGACTTGACCCGACAGCCTAGGTTTCCGCAACCTAAGCTCCGATACCGTAAATGTAACACCCCCAGAACCATATGGGAATACTACACGCCGTAGACCCCTTTTCACGAGGATCTACCAGGCTATACCTTATAATACGACCAAATGCTTTCCCAGCCAGGGTCAACCAATAAAATAATACAGACCGTTATGGTCATTTACACGTGAATGCACAGACCGATGAGGTCACACAACTCAATCAACAGAATTGACTTAAACAACATTACCCACACAGAGGTCGAAACACAATACATCGGAAGACTGAAATCAACTCTAACAATACAACCAAACTCTACCAACTCTCAACCCTTGATTAGTATCGCAGCTCATCATCCTCTTGTGCTAATCCTGTGAATGCTCCCCTGAACCTGCATGTACCTGGACGCAAAACAGACATCCACCCCCTGATTACTCGGGGGTTAGTAAAACTCCACTGTTTTACTAGTGCAAGTATAATACGATACGAAATGCAACAAGTAAATACCAACTATGAATTTAATACGAAAATCAACTATCAAAATATTCCCGAGAAGTTTTAGAATTTAGAACTCAAGCAAGAGATATTTGAAAAGGAACACATCATCTCGGGAATTTTTAAAACAGAAATTCTTTTGGACCTTGAGTCCCAATTTACAAAACCTTTTCATAAACACTAGGGCCTTAGCCCGATTCTCGTTTCAAAATACACTAGATAAGATATCATTATGAGTCCAAGACCCATATTTAAAATGTTATCCAAACAATCATTGTTATACGATCATTGTTCGTACACATCATGTACCGAACTCCGGAGGCCTCAACGGACCCTACCCGGCCACAAACATCATTCGTACATATCATGTACCGAATTCCGGAGGCCTCAACGGACCATACTCGGCCACAAACATCGTTCATACTAGAGTATGCCCTCGAATGCCACTCAGAGGATGTTGAGTGAGGGCATTGTACTTGTAATTATGTAAATCATTAATATAAGGCAATGGATGTTTGTTTATTTACTCGCAGTTATTGGCATTCCTAACTCGTAAATATACATATAGAAACTAGTCCGTGTATTTGAGAGCAAAACGTTCCACTCCTTATTGGATAAGGGGGTCGGCACTGGAAAGGTTTATAGCTCAAATACTTAATCGTTCGCAAGTCGATGAAACTTGACTGGGCGTTAAGTTTATGTGAAGACTTGTATGACGTGTTCTTTGACATGGAGAGTGCCTGTCAAACACTAATGGTTAGTGGGAACACACGTTATAGGTATGCTAATTGGATTAGTATACTCAAACCGACTCACCCTCGATTCGCCACACGGATTTCACTCCGGGACAGTCAATGACTGAATCGAAAGGTTGTGATAGGTATTCGTGAACCTTCGACTTGTGGATTTAGTAGGGATGTGCTTGTGACGTTGAGATTTTCATTAGAGTAGTTCGACCCTATAAACCGGGAGGTGGGGGTCAACCTCGACGTGCATCTTAACGGGCAAGTAGCAGGTCCTACTGAATGCCAAGATAGAATTATTTCTCCCGTTAGTGAGCGGGTTATATGTCCTATGCGGTTATTGGCAGATGAGATCATAAGTCTTTATCAATGCATTGGAGCTAGTTGTATAGGATACACGATAGCTCAATGATCTCGATTTGCATTAACGCATGCATAGCGTCAAGTACAAATCGGGTTTGACTGACCGTGACCCTATAACTTGATCGGGACATTTGAAAGTAGGGTTTATATGTATACTGGTATTCACGACATAATGGTTCTTGAATGATCCGAATCATTCGTTCTCAGTTGGGGTACAGTGTAGGCCGCCAGGCTGGCTAGGTGGTGCTACTACTCTTTGGTTCATCCCATTGCTGACTGAGACGAACCTACCGAGTCGCGCAATAGGATTGACGACGGAATGAATCGATCTTAATCTCTTATTATGAATATTAGATATTGGATATCTAATTTGGGACATTGGAATTCTAAATTGATTTATTGGATAAATTAATTTACGGCCTAATTAATTAAATAAATTACCGGGTGATTAATTTAATTTATGAATATAATTATTTCTTGGAGAAATTAATTATGTCATTATGTATTTGATATTATTAATTAATTAGATTAATTAATCGATATAAATACATCGGGACTGAATCGGAGTTTTTCTGTTTGGAATCACGGGAGTCCGAAACGGACCAAACTCGTCCAACCCCTTCAAGATGGCCGCCCCTTTTTCCTCCCCCTTCCTTTGGTCATTGTATCCACATGTTGGTGGATGACTTATGTGATTCAAAGGGACAAGATCATATTATTTATCTATATAGGTGATTTGGTCTTGATTATGGATGAGATTATTATGTAGAATAAAGTGAAGACTCTCACAACTTCTACCTGACCAATTCCTACGTGAGTTGAGAGGAGTGTGTTGTTCCGATAAAAATAGTGGGAGCTGGGTAACAAGAATAGAAAAAACCTTAATTCTATACTCAGAACATAATTAAACGAGTCACTAATTAATCTGTTATACTTAATGCAGACATAACTCTCAATATGACAATGAATCCACTCGAATTCTACTAGAGAAGAACACCTTGATTGGACCTAACTTTGTGGACTGGCTCCGTAATCTGATGATTGTCCTCAGTATAGAGGCACTGGGATACGTCTTGGAGACGGACATTCCGGCGCCTCCTGCGCGGACCAGAGCCAATCAGGAAGAGATCTAAAACCACGAAAAGTGGGTTAAGGATAACATAAAAGTCCGTGCTTACATGATGGCTTCTATGTCTAATGAGGTTCAGAGAGCTCATGAGAAAATAACTTCTGCTAGGCAGATTCTATCTCACTTAACCGAACTTTATAGTGAGCACAACAGAACTGCTAGATATGAGATATCCAAGGAACTGTTTGGTGCAAGGATGAAGGAAGGTGAGAAGGTTGGGGAACACATCATCAAAATGATATCCATGATCGAGAGATAGGAGGCTCTTGATTTTAAAATGGATACTTCTCTCCAAACCGACCTTATCCTTCAGTCTCTCCCTGATTCCTTTTCACAGTTTGTTATGAACTTCAACTGTAATGAGATTGCATGTAACTTAGCTGGGCTAATGAATAAACCGGTGACCGCTCAGTCTCAGATGAAGACTCCGTGGATGAAGGAGTCTGCCCTTGTGATTTCTTCTAGACTTCGAAAGTCTAAGAATAAGAAGAAAAAGACCAAGAAGCAGACTGGACCACAAGTTAAGGACCTTAAAGGTAAGGGCAAGGCCCCGACAGTTCCGAAGAACAAGAAGAAGAAGGATGCCTGTCTCAAGTGTGGTGAGCTGGGCCACTGGACTAGAGACTGTCCGATTCTTCATGGCACTTCAGGTACAGAACTTTTAGTTTTGGAAACAAATTGTTCTGCTACTGTATTTTCGACTTCCTGGATACTGGATTCTGGTGCTAGTTCTCATATTTGTACCGTGAATCAGGATCTGGAACAAAGCATGAAGCTTGGAGCTGGAGAAGTTATGATCACAATCGGGAGCGAACATAGTGTCGAGGTGACCGACATAGGATCACTTCTTTTGGGTTTAGAATCCGGCTTTGTTTTGACTTTAGAATATGTACTTGTTTTGCCCAAAGGGCACAAAAACATTGTATCTATTCCGGTCATGGACCGAAAAGGCTTTTCATTTTTCATTGGTGATGGTTCCTGCAAAATTTATTTTAGAAATAAACTAGTGGGTACTACTACATTCTTAAATGGATTGTATCGTCTAAATCTCAGCAACAAAGTAGTTGTGAATACTATGACTAGAAAATGTCGTAGGGATGAAACCAATCAAGTTTTGAAATGGCATCTTAGACTTGGTCATGTTGGTCAGACCAAGGTTTACAAGATGGAAAAAGATGGACTTGTGGGTCCATTGGGATCAGATCCCTTTCCTACTTGTGAATCTTGCCTTAAAGGCAAAATGACTAAGTCCCCCTTCACAGGGACTTTTGAAAAAGCCGCTGATAAACTGAGATTAATCCATACCGACGTATGTGGTGCTTTGGATGCAGCACGTGACGGATATCAATATTTCATTACGTTTACAGATGATCATACTATGTATGGTTATGTATACTTAATGAAACATAAATCCGAGGCCTTTGAGAAATTCCAGGAATTTAAGGCCCTAGTCGAGAAACAAACTGGTAATCATATCAAAACACTTCGTTGGGACCGAGGTGGTGAGTATATGAGTACGGAGTTTAACGAGTTCTTTAAGGAACATGGAATAGTTTCACAACTAACACCTCCAGGTACTCCTCAGTTAAATGGTGTGTCAGAAAGAAGGAACCGGACCTTGTTGAACATGGTCCGTTCCATGCTGGGCTATACTGACTTACCGATTTACTTGTGGGGCTATGCACTCCTGATTGCCGCTTACATCTTCAACAGATGTCGTTCCAAATCCGTTCCTAAAACTCCACATGAGATGTGGGAGGGCAGGAAACCAAGTCTTAATCATATTAGGATTTGGGGATGTCCCGCCTATGTCAAGAAGACTAAGGTGGAGAAGTTGGAAGATAGGTCCGTGAAGGGACGTTTCATTGGATTCCCATCTGGGACGATGGGATATCTATTCTACATGCCCGAAGATTGAAAGATCGTTCTTGCTTTACAAGCACACTTCCTGGAAGATGAGTTCATTCAGGAAGGCGGAGCATGTAGAAGTATTTCTTTAGAAGAATACAATGAAACTCCTCGGGAGACACCTGTGTTAGAAACTGGAACCGAACCTTCTGAAACACAAGTACAACCACCTCGTAGGTCTAGTAGGGTGTCTAATTTACCTGAGAGCTATGGGCTTGTGCACTTGGAGGAGCTGGGTCTCCATGAGGTTCCAAGTGATGGCCAATAGACTGACCCAACGACCTATGACCAAGCGATGGTGGATGTATACTCCGCGAAATGGCGTGAAACTATAGAAGCTGAGATAGACTCGATGCATGTCAATCAGGTGTGGACTCTAGTAGACCGCCCCAAGGGCATAGTGCCTATTGGGAACAAGTGGATCTACAAGAGAAAGACTGATGGTGATGGCAAGGTTGACGCCTATAAGGCCAGGCTTGTGGCAAAGGGTTATACCCAGAAAGAAGGGATCGATTACCACGATACCTTCTCGCCCGTAGCCATGATCAAGTCTATTCGCATGACGCTTGCTATAGCTGCCTACCACGCTTATGAGATATGGTAAATGGACGTAAAGACGACTTTCCTTAATGGATTCCTCGAGGAGGAAATCTATATGGAGCAGCCTAAAGGCTTTGTGTCCGAAGTCGATATTCAGAAAATGTGCAAGCTTCAGCGTTCCATTTATGGACTGAAGCAAGCATCGCGTAGTTGGAACCTTTGTTTTGACGAGGCGGTCAAAGAGTTTGACTTCGTGCAAAATGAAGAGGAACCTTGTGTATACAATATGGTTAGTGGGAGCAAGATCGCATTCTTAGTACTATATGTAGATGACATTCTACTAATAGGAAATGATGTGGGAATGCTCAGTTCTGTGAAAGCTTGACTTTCGAGTAATTTCTCTATGAAAGACTTGGGAGAAGCAACCTATATTCTTGGTATTCGGCTCTACCGGGATAGAGCGAAGAGAACAATAGGTCTTTCCCAAGCCCTCTATATAGATAAGATCTTAAAGTGATTTAAGATGGATGATTCTAAAAGAGGGTTCCTACTGATGCGACATGGAATAAAACTCTCCTTGAAGATGTGTCCTCAAAGTGAGGAACAACGAAAGGAAATGAGTAATATACCATATGCTTCGGCCGTGGGTAGCCTTATATATGCTATGTTGTGTACGAGACCTGACATTTCGAATGCTGTAAGTGTGGTGAGTAGGTTTCTGGCAAACCCAGGTAGGGAACATTGGACTGTCGTAAAGAATGTTCTCAAGTACTTAAGAAGGACTAGAGATATGGTTCTAATGTATGGCGGTGGAGAATTGGATGTGGTGGGATTTACTGATTCGGACTTCCAAGGACTGAAGGACGACTTGATCTCTACTTTAGGCTACATATTTGCTCTTAATGGAGGAGCAGTATCTTAGCATAGCACCAAGCAAAGCGCGACTGCTGATTAAACCGGTCAGGCTGAGTATCAAGCAGCCTCGGAGGCTTCCAAGGAAGGGTTCTGGATTAAGAAGTTTCTGGGAGAACTTCAAGTGATACCATATGCTGAGCTGCCTATTCCGCTGTACTGCGATAACGACGGAGCTATAGCGCAGGCCAAGGAGCCGAGGTTTCACAACAGCACCAAACAAATTGAGAGGAAGTATCATCTCGTAAGAGAATTTTTTCGAAAGGGATACATTGTGCTGCATAGAGCAGACTCGGCCGACAACGTCGCCGATCCACTTACCAAGCCACTTTATCAGACTAGCTTGGAGCATCATCTGGAGAACATGGGTATTAGATACCATAGATTGTGGCATTGAGTGCAAGTGGGAGATTGTTAGGAGTATGACCTCGAATGCCACTCAGAGGATGTTGAGTGAGGGCATTGTACTTGTAATTATGTCAATCATTAATATAAGGTAATGGATGTTTCTTTATTTACTAGCAGTTACTGGCATTCCTAACTCGTAAATATACATATAGAAACTAGTCCATGTATTTGAGAGCAAAATGTTCCACTCCTTATTGGATAAGGGGGTCGGCACTGGAAAGATTTATAGCTCAAATACTTAATCGTTCTCAAGTCGATGAAACTTGACTGGGCGTTAAGTTTTTGTGAAGACTTGTATGACGTGTTCTTTGACATGGAGAGTGCCTGTCGAACACTAATGGTTAGTGGGAGCACACGTTATAGGTATGCTAATTGGATTAGTATACTCGAACTGACTCACCCTTCGTCACACGGATTTCACTCCGGGACAGTCAATGACGGAATCGAAAGGTTGTGATAGGTATTCATGAACGTTCGACTTGAGGATTTAGTAGGGCTGTGCTTGTGACGTTGAGATTTTCCTTAGAGTAGTTCGACCCTATAACCCGGGAGGTGGGGGTCAACCTCGACGTGCATCTTAACGGGCAAGTAGCAGGTCATACTGAATACTAAGATAGAATTCTTTCTCCCGTTAGTGAGCGGGTTATATGTCCTATGCGGTTATGCACAGATGTGATCATACGTCTTTGGCCAAAGCATTGGATCTAGTTGTATTGGATACATGAGAGCTCAATGATCTCGATTTGCATTAACGCATGCATAGCGTCAAGTACATATAGGGTTTGACTGACTGTGACCCTATAACTTGATCGGCACATTTGAAAGAAGGGTTTATACGTATACTGGTATTCACGATATAATGATTCTTGAATGATCCCAATCATTCGTTCTCAGTTGGAGTACAGTGTAGGCCGCCAGGATGGCTAGGTGGTGCTGCTACTCTTTGGTTCCTCCCATAGCTGACTCAGACGAACCTATCGAGTCGCGCAATAGGATTGACGACAGAATGAATCGAGCTTAATCTCTCATTATGAATATTAGATATTGGATATCTAATTTGGGGCATTGGATGTCCAAATTGATTTATTGGATAAATTAATTTACGGATTAATTAATAAAATAAATTACCGGGTGATTAAATTAATTTATGAATATAATTATTTCTTGGAGAAATTAATTATGTCATTATGTATTTGGTATGATTAATTAATTGAATTAATTAATCGATATAAATACATCGGGACTGATTCGGAGTTTATCTGTTTGGACTCACGGGAGTCCGAAACGGACCAAACTCGTCCAACCCCTTCTAGATGGCCGCCCCTTTTTCCTCCCCATTTCCTTTGGTCATTGTCTCCACATGTTGGTGGATGACGTATGTGATTCAAAGGGACAAGATCATATTATTTATCTATATAGGTGATTTGGTCTTGATTGTGGATGAGATTATTATGTAGAATAAAGTGAAGACTCTCACAACTTCTACCTTACCAATTCCTACGTGAGTTGAGAGGAGTGAGAGAGAAATAATTTTTTTTTTCTTAAGTATTCCTCTTGTTCTTGAGTTTTCTTGGAGAAAATTCAAGATACATTGAGAGATATATATTATACACTTAGAGTGTAATAATAAAAGCTTCATCACTTGATTCTAGCCGTAACCTTAGAGGTTAATCGAGTGTTGTCATTCGGTCGTTTTTCCGGCGCGTGGCAAGTATAGACGCGGTGCTTTCGACGTTGGATCGTTCAAGAGGTTGGAGCGGATTGGATTCGTAGAGATCAAGCAAAGCTTGGGGAATAGCTCAAGAGAAGGTTACCATTTAATCAACGGACCTCGAGGGTTAGTTTCTTACAACTCTTACTTTTCATTTATTTATTCGTATATACGTAGCTCATTCGATCCTCGTAGGGATTCAGATCGAATTAATTTTCGTTTTACCGCTTCCGCTGGGCCTTCGTTTTAGGCACTGAATCCCAACAGTGGTATCAGAGTGTAGGTCTTGCGATCGTATATACGATATTATAATTTGGAATGCTTGATTAGATGGTGAATGATTTGGAATCATTTTAGTCATAATCGTGGTATATGTTTTTATGTTCGTTGTAGTTATATTTTTCGTAAGTTTATATCTAAATATAAATCTTAATTTCTTGGAAATATGATTTATATTGAAGATATGAATGTTGGAAAATATAGATGTTGGATATCCGATCGAAAAACTAGCCCCGAAATGCCGTTGGACGATCCGAGAGGGGTCCGGAAGCAGGGGGCCGCGGCCCAGGGCTTGGGGGCCGCGGCCCAGGGCTGTTGCAGCCCGGATGGCATGGTTCTGTACTGGGGTCCGCGGCCCAGGCTCAGAGGGCTGCGGCCCCGGGGCGGCTGGCGACCTGCATCTTGCTGGTGGCGTTTGAACGCAGTTCGGCCATTTCGGACCCATTTCGGGCTTGTTTGCTTCGTGTATTCCTAAAAATGATTTCCCTCATTTTAAATTTGATTTAATATGATTAAGATGATTTATGGTATTTCATTTTATAATGGAAAGTTGATTAATTGGAATACTTGTGATCGACCGAATTATTTTGAACGTTTTCATATTACCGATTGTGTTAATCGATTGGATCGGTTCGTATTGTTGACTGGATCAATGTATCTCTACGCTTTCTATTTATTTAGTACTTATTGGATGAATGCTTTTGAATGGGGATGTGGTTCGTGGACTTAGTTTTTGAATTGTTTGTTTTATTCGATTGGGTTGTAAAGGCCGTTTTGAGCCTATTTATTTTAGTAGAAATATTTGTATCTAGGATGCAATTTTCAATGTAAAATTTATATGTAATAATGAAGACCGGAGGAAGATCCATTTCGAGAAGATGAAGATTCAAGATGAGGACTTGTAATTAGATTACGGAGTTTTGTTTTCTCGGAACGGTCTATGAACCACATGTTGGTAGCAACTAGGTTGTGAATGGTTTTTTCATATTGTATGAATGCCACAAACGCGCTAAAATGATTAATGTGCAAAGTGTAACGTTAATCGTGAAAATTCTCCCACAACAAATTATTAAGTTTATAAGGTTTCAAGGTTTTCCTTCCCTCCATCGAGTTTTCGGGAAATTGAAATCCAAACCGGATGTGCTATGCTTCCGAGTTATCGGGGTAGTCGTTCGGGGTGGACGGATAAATTACCGAGAGCGCATTGGATGCCTTCTGTTGGAGTAAATTCATCCCTAGAAACCTGATAGGTTGCCGGATAAGATTCAATTGTGAAACTGATTTGCGTCGATGGTATAAACTTAACTTGTTTACAAACCATAGAAACTGTATAGGTTGAGTGGAGTGAACAAGGGGAAAAAGAAGATCGAATCATCCATTAGATGGGTTGGTGTTGGACACCACTTTATGAAAATTAATAGACTAGAAACCTATTCGGTTGCCCTCTATTAAGATTTATAAAGAACTCGATCACCACTATGAAGTAGTGCGACGATACTTCCGGATTTCACATGGGAGTGTGTTGTTCCGATAAAAATAGTGGGAGCTAGGAACAAGAATAGAAAAGACCTTAATTCTATACTCAGAACATAATTAAATGAGTCACTAATTAATATGTTATACTTAATGCAGACATAACTCTCAATATGACAATGAATCCACTCGCAATTCTACTCGAGAAGAACACCTTGATTGGACCTAACTTTGTGGACTGGCTCCATAATATGATGATTGTCCTCAGTATAGAGGCACTGGGATACGTCTTGGAGACGGACATTCTGGCGCCTCCTGTGCAGACCAGAGCCAATCAGGAAGAGATCGAAAACCATGAAAAGTGGGTTAAGGATGAGATAAAAGTCCGTGCTTACATGATGGCTTCTATGTCTAATGAGCTTCAGAGAGCTCATGAGAAAATGACTTCTGCTAGGCAGATTCTATCTCACTTAACCGAACTTTATGGTGAGCACAGCAGAACTGCTAGATATGAGATATCTAAGAAACTGTTCGGTGCAAGGATGAAGGAAGGTGAGAAGGTTGGGGAATACGTCCTCAAAATGATATCCATGATCGAGATATTGGAGGCTCTTGATTATAAAATGGATACTTCTCTCCAAACCGACCTTATCCTTCAGTCTCTCCCTGATTCCTTCTCACAGTTTGTTATGAACTTCAACTGCAATGAGATTGCATGTAACTTAGCTGGGCCAATGAACAAACTGGTGACCGCTCAGTCTCAGATGAAGACTCCGCAGGTGAAGGAGTCTGCCCTTGTGATTTCTCCTAGACTTCGGAAGTCTAAGAATAAGAAGAAAAAGACCAAGAAGCAGACTAGACCACAAGTTAAGGACCTTAAAGGTAAGGGCAAGGCCCCGACAGTTCCGAAGAACAAGAAGAAGAAGGATGCCTGTCTCAAGTGCGGTGAGCTGGGTCACTGGGCTAGAGACTGTCCGATTCTTCATGGCATTTCAGGTACAGAACATTTAGTTTTGGAAACAAATTGTTCTGCAACTGTATTTTCTACTTCCTGGATACTGGATTCTGGTATTAGTTCTCATATTTGTACCTTGAATCAGGATCTGGAACAGAGTAGGAAGCTTGGAGCTGGAGAAGTTATGATCACAGTCGGGAGCGGGCATAGTGTCGAGGCGACTGACATAGGATCACTTCTTTTGGGTCTAGATAAGATATCATTATGAGTCCGAGACCCATATTTAAAATGTTATCCAAACAATCACTGTTATACGATCATTGTTCGTACACATCATGTACTGAACTCCGGAGGCCTCAACGGACCCTACCCGTGTAATGCCCGCATTTTTTTTCTTCTTCTCGTTTTTGTTTTGTTCGACCGTATTGAGGCGATTGTGTTCGTTAATGCTTCTGACCTTGTGTTGTTTCTCTCATTTGTCATTCGAGCGAGTTCTGATATTGTTCCAAATTGATGTGCATATCGTTGTGATCTTTCCATGTTCGGATTGATTTCTTGTGAACCATGTTCGAAACTAACACCTCGTGCTTCCTACAAGTTATTGATGTCTTGATTTGAGGTATGAACTTCAAAGGTTATCGTTATTGTTCGATCATTGCTATTCGTTCGTCGTTGTCCAATCATTATCGTTTAACCTCAAAATCATGATTATTGTACATCTGGGCCATTTTGCGATTTCCATGTGTGTTGGGAAATTGTCTTCGTATTTGATCTTCCAAATCTGTGAGTTATTGGAATTTCATACCTTTCAGCGTTGGGATCATGATTTGATTTTTGTATTGCTCGGTTTTATCAACCGCAGCAATTCATGCTCATTTCTTTTCGTAAGCATTCTTGCGTATTGGATCGGATCGTAGTGGCTTTATACTGCATGGAGTTCTGGTGTGTTGTCGAGAGTCGCCTTGCTTTTGTTTTAAGTTTCGGGACGAAACTTATTTTTAGGGGGGTAGAATGTAATACCCACAATTTTTGTTCTGGTTATTTTGGAATTTTTTCCGGATATTTCCCGGTTGTCGAGTTCCGGTATTATTTTCTCGACAACTGATTTTGGCATCTAAGACCGTAGGTGATGATTTGTTATCCGTTGTTTTCATTTCGGACCGATGATATTGTCCCCGAGTATTTTGTCGTGTTCGTTCTGTGCGATTTCGAAAAATCGAGTCGTCGAATCATGGTGGTCGGACACTGGCCGGACGGTTGGGAATGGTGGCCGGACGGCTGCAGGCACTGGCCGAACGAGTGCAGGCACTGGCCGGGCGGTTGCGACAGGAACCGGCGTAGCGCACGCTACGGCCGGAAAGTAGCTCACGCTACGGCCAGGAGGCAGCGCACGCTATGGCCGGTTGGCTGCGCGCGCTAGTCGGTCGAGGCAGTAAGGCGTAAAGGTTACGGGCGGGAGATAGGCGGTAGCGCACGCTCTGCCGGAATCGCTACGCCTACGGCTGAAAGGCTGCGCTACTGGCCGAGTGATGAGTCGATTTTTGATCGTCTCATTCTGTTCTATCGAGTCGCACTTTCATTTGTTTTCGAGTGTTTTTGCCATTTTTACGCGTGGTATGTTGTGTTTTTGTTTTGTAGGTATCCGGACGAAGATTGTGGTGAAATATGCGCTTTTATGGCCAATGTTGGAGTTTATGACGATCAAGAGCGCGAACGGGGCCTAAAACGACGAAAGATTTAAGCTTTTTCGGTCGAATCTCCTAAATACCAGAATCTCCACTCCGAATTGAGATGTATTCTCCTTTGATATAAATTCCTCGTGAAATTAGCTTCGAAACGGTATATCATATGCTAAAATCCGAGGTGAATTGATACAAGAACGAAGGATCATGCCGAAGAAGACCAAAAGCGGACTAGCCGCACTGTGCAACCGGACTAGCCGCACTGTGCAACCGGACTAGGCTGCAGCGAGGCACTCGGCTGCATCAGTAACTCGGCCGTGCCATGGGACACGGCCGGTCTCATTCAGCCGAATCGCACTTTCCGGATGAGAAGAACTCGACCGTGCCTTTTGGGACACGGCCGAGTCACTATCGGCCATTTCGCCTTTCCCGCATAGTGCTGCACGGCCGTGTCACGGGACACGGCCGAGCCCCTTGACAGACTACTTTCCGTTATTCAGCGCAGCGCGACACGGCCGTGTCCCAGGACACGGGCCGTGCCACTTTTCGGTTCATGTCACTTTCCTTGACATTTTTGTACAACTTTAAGCCTTTGTCTTGATTTCTTTGGATATAAAACAAAGGGGAGTGACCCCTTGAGAGATGTGCTTGTCTTGTGAAGAAGATATTTTGTGGAAAAACACAAGATTAGGGAGGAAAAACACCAAAAGAGTGGGAAAGAGAGAGGTTTTCATCATCTTCCTTGTGTGTTCTTGGAGTGAGAAAAATACTTTAGTGAGATATAATAATTCCTTGTATAAATTTGTTGTGAGTTCTTGTAAGAAGATCATCAAACCTTCATCGGGAATTCGATTTCGGCATTTACAAGGGAAGTTTTTACCATGTTTTGTTCTTCAATTTCCATTATTGTTGTTAAATTAATCATGTGTGGCTAAACACTTCATATGGGTTTTTAGATATAGCCACACACATGTTTTTGATTGTTAGTTCCTTTTGATTTTCCGGATAAAGTTTGGGATTGTTCCTCTTGTTCGTTCTTCGTTTAAGAACTTTTGAATTAGATCATCAAACCTTTTTCATTGTTGTTATTATTATTCGAATCGAGGGTTTTTATCGGTGTTCGCCATCAAAGCGACCGAAGAAACGATTGTGAATGTTCTCGAGCTTTTTCGCGCGATCTTTTAACGATTTACCTCATCAAAAGTAATCGGTTAATTGATTGTTAGCTAGGGTTTCATCCCCATCAAAAGAGTATCCCTTAATTTTCGTTGAGAACAATCGTGATTTTTAGAATTTCCGCCATCAAACGGATTTCTTTTAATCGTGAGCAATCGATAATTCCTAACCTTATTTATTTGAGTATCGGAACTAACAATTGATTACGTGTGTGTCGGTGACTCTAAATTCCCATATTAATCTCATTATTGTTATCTCTCATTTATCCGACTATCAAATTGGTGTTGTTATCACTTAGTTCAATTTAAATTTTGTGCATTAGTAATTGTAATCATAATCAACCAATGATGTATTTTAATTTAATTTACTTTTGTTCATTCGACTATTTGCCAAACATTATCGAATTTTAAACCGTTTCCAATTCCTCGAGAGATCGACCTCGGAGTTACTTGCCGCTTACTACAAGAGCGATTCGTACACTTGCGAGTATTTAATTTGAATCCATCAAGTTTTTGGCGCCGTTCTTGGAATTGGCGTTTAATTTTTGATCTTGTTTTAATAATAGTTGAATTGTTTTTCTTGATTATTTTTTCCGTTTTCAATATTTTCGATAAAGTCTAAAAATTCGCTCTAATTTCTCTTGTTTATGCTTGGTAGGAGATCGTTGGGAAACCCGATTCTTTCACCCATAGATGAGGTTCAAAGAATTAGAGCACCAAAAATAATAGCGCAATCATCAATGGCAAACGACGAGAATAACCCGGATCTTGAAGAGCACCAATTGCTTGAGAGAGAAAACATTCGTCAACCAAGGTTTCCGAGATATGATAATATTGGGCGCAATCAAGGGATGCCCGAAGCTCAACAAGGGAGATACTTCTATTCGAGACAACCACCCGTTGGAATGCAATATGGAGCAAATTATTATCCCGGACCTCAATATGGGATGGAGGCGAACTATAACATGCCGCAACAACCTCCGGTCGAACATCTTATGAGGGACTATGCAAAGCCCGTAGTGAACACCGCCATTTCATGCATCCAATTAGCACCGGCCGCAAGGAACTACCACATAAGCGGATTTCACATCGAGCAATTGCCCTCATTTCACGGATTAGCACGAGAGGATCCGTTATCATTCATCCGAGATTTCTATGTGGCGATTGATAACTTCCCATTGAATGGGTTGAGCGAGGATCAACTACGAATGAAGTGTTTCCCTTATACACTCAAGGACGGGGCGAAACAATGGTTGATGACTTTGGCGCCCGGATCGCTAAGAACATGGGATGAAGTTTACGATAAATTCATTACCAAGTACTTCTCCCATTCAAAGACGACGCAATTGAGAACTCAAATCTCAACTTTCGGACAACAATATGGAGAGGCATTTCACGAAGCGTGGGACCGATTCAAAATGCTACTCATTCAATGCCCACACCATCACTATCCGCTTCAACTACTCAATCAATTCTTCTATGACGGATTGACTCAATATTGCCAAGGAGCGGTAGATAATGCAGCCGGTGGTTCGTTTTGGGGTTTGACGAAGAGACAAGCATATGACGTGTATGAAACTTGGGAGCAAATTCTCAACAAAAAAGTGTACGTGTTCGTAGGGGAGCCGTGCACCAAGTGAGCGAGAAGGACGAGATGCAATCTAAAATCGATGAGTTGACAAATGAAATAAGACAACTCAAGACACAAAATAAACCTTATAGCTCACGACTTTGCGAGATTTGCGGAGCACCCGGACATGATGCCAATTCATGCCCTCATACTTTTCCAGGAGAACAAACCGAACAAGTTAATTGGGCTATGGGGCAAAGCACGGGAAGGCCCGAATGGGAAGAGAGGAGAAATAATTATGGCGGAAACGCAAGAAATGTACCTCTCCCAAATACTTATCATCCTGGGCTAAGAAACCATCCGAATTTCTCATGGAGAAACAACAACCCGGTGCCATACGACACAAACGCCCAAGCTCAATACAACGGAGGAAACCGAGCCCAACAACCAACGCGAAGTGAACCACCTCCACAACAAAGGAACTCTCTTGAGGAGAGTATAGCGGCATTCATTAAGGAGAGCAAGGAAAACCGAGAGGATAACAATAAAAGGTTCGAATCTTTAGAAGTTTCGATGAAGAAAATGGAGATTCAAATTGGGCAACTTACTACCGAGGCATGCAAACAAGAAACGGGTAAACTACCAAGTCAACCCGAGCAAGTTCAAGCTATTACCACCATCCGAAGTGGTAAAGTGATAAATAAAGAGATAATTTCTGAAGCGAAAGAGAGGGGCGGTGAGAAAGAAGAATTGCCGAGTCAATCGGAGAAATCTATGGTGATTGAAGAGGATGAGTCGAACGATGAAGAAATCCGAGTAACTGCTACCCAATCTTACGAGACTCGAATTCTTTGGGACAAATCTAAAGATCCAATCGAGAAGCCAATTGAAGAGAATAAGAGCGAACCGGTCAAATCAATGCATCGAAAGGAGGACCTAGAAAGCTTTGACATGGAAGTTCTTTTCGTGGAGAAAGAAGTTCCCACTGTGAACTTAGGAGCGAGTATTAATTTAACACAAAAACCAATATACTCGCCACTAGATTTGGGGGAGGTGATAGCCCCGATGGATTTCGTGATACCAAACATAGAAGAAACATCACCAACAAAAATCACGTCACTTATTCTTCAAGGAAGACATTTCATGGTGACGATGATAATGAAAATTGAAATGGTGACAAAAGCACTCACAGTGGAAATCCATGAAACCACTATCCATATCCTGATAGAGGAAAACGAGCGAAAAATGACGAGCTATATGGATGGACCTAGCACATTTCCATTTAATCCCGGATAGAAGAATCCGAAGAAGTCGAGCTAAAGACTATAAAAAAGCGCTGCTTGGGAGGCAACCCAAGGGAGTTTTAAATTTTATCGCTTTTATTATTATTGCATTAATTTTGTTTTTGTTTATGGCGTGTGTAGGTAATCTAATAAAGGAGGTATTTATGGGAGGAAGAAGCCTAGCTTATTGAAAGTTGAGACCCGAGCACAAAGGATGGTGCCCCGCGAAAAAAAAACCACACTTCTTAATCCGGTAGTTTTATTTTCTTTCTTTTTAATTTGCATTTTCGCATTTTTCCTGACTTAATCTTTCTGCTTGGGGATAAGCAAAGGTTTAGGTTTGGGGGGGGGATGCAACTTCTTCGATTTTTATTTATTTTTTTGTTTGCGTGATGTTTGTTTCCTTTCTTTATTTTTTTTTCTTGCGTGATGTCGTAGTTGGATTGCAATAACCTTGTTAACTGTTGGGTATATGGTTGATTAATCGTGTTTGTGTTTGGCTCGTAGAGTTTAATAAATCTAATTGATTGCTTGACCTTGCGTGTGAATGCATAGTTTTTGGTTACTTGATTTGACGTGTAAGGAATGAGTATGGTAGTCCAAAAGCCGTGAGTCCTTGTGCCTAATTAAACCGTTCACTTTTAGCGGTGAAATTCTTTCATGAGTGATTTCTCTTCTTATGGATTGTATTCTATAGAACTTGCATGATTCTGTCGGATGACGTGTTGATATTTACATACACGAGGAATGATTAGGGCTGCCCATTTTTTGTCTTGAACCTACTTATCTAAAAATATCCACCAATTCATATCAATATCCTTTGCTAGCCTCGTTGAGCCTTTAGCCGTAATTTTGTTCGATAAACCCGCATCTTATTGCTCCATATCCAAAAGCCATAACTTACCCAAGTATTGGTCCACGTAAGAGCATGAGAGGGTATATTTGAAAAACGAAGGTGTGCAAAGTTTGTGGTGTATAGAGGCAAAAATCTTCTCTTCCGTTCCCCTGAAAATAATAAGCCCCACACAAAAAAAAGGGGTGATCCTAATAATAATAGTGGGATAGAAAAAAATAGGGGAGTAGAGGAGTGAGCCTAAGAAAAACAAAAGGGAAGTCGTTGGGTTGTGAGAAATAGGCCAATATCATAAGAATTACACTTAACAAGGCCTAGAAAAAAAAGAGGGAGATATATATACGGGAGAATTGAAGTAGAATGATCGATCTTGCTTTGAGTTTTTATTTCATATATATGAGGATCGTATATGCTCTACTTGGACTGAACTTGTAACTACTAGCCAAATTTTCCCAACCTGAGCCACAACCCTGTTACAACCAAAAGTAAGACCCTATGACTCATGTTTTGTGAATATTGAAGCGTTTGATGAAGAGAAGAAGTGCAAGCATATAGTAGAACTTTCCATTTGAATCGAGTTGAGCGTATTGACCTATCTAAACACTTGAGAGATGAGTGAATCGATATAATTCAGTGAGGGACTATTAAGACTTGTTTTCTTTCATGTTCAATCAAGTGCCATTGCTTTCCACTCATTTGTGAGTTCAGGCTTCCATGATGAATTACGAGACTTTACGATACTTTTACATTCTCGGTTGATTGTATGTATACCCGATGATTAACTTGATTATTCAATCCTTCTCGTTTTCTTTGTCGTGTGTTTTTATTATTTTTGCTTGGGGACAAGCAAAGTTTAGGTTTGGGGGGATTTGATGAGTCGATTTTTGATCATCTCATTCTGTTCTATCGAGTCGCACTTTCATTTGTTTTCGAGTGTTTTTGCCCTTTTTACGCGTGGTATGTTGTGTTTTTGTTTTGTAGGTATCCGGACGAAGATTGTGGTGAAATATGCGCTTTTATGGCCAATGTTGGAGTTTATGACGATCAAGAGCGCGAACGGGGCCTAAAACGACGAAAGATTTAAGCAGTATCGGTCGAATCTCCTAAATACCAGAATCTCCACTCCGAATTGAGATGTATTCTCCTTTGATATAAATTCCTCGTGAAATTAGCTTCAAACGGTATATCATATGCTAAAATCCGAGGTGAATTGATACAACGAAGGATCATGCGAAGAAGACCAAAAACCGGACTAAGGCCGCACTGTGCAACCGGACTAGGCCGCACCGTGCAACCGGACTCGGCTGCGACAGGCGCTCGGCTGCATCAGTAACTCGGCCGTGCCATGGGACACGGCCGGGTCTCATTCAGCCTTAATCGCACTTTCCGGATGAGAAGAACTCGACCGTGCCTTTTGGGACACGGCCGAGTCACTATCGGCCATTTCGCCTTTCCCGCATAGTCTTTGCCGCAGCCGTGTCACGGACACGGCCGAGCCCCTTGACAGACTACTTTCCGTTATTCAGCTTGTGCCCGACACGGCCGTGTCCCGGAGACACGGGCCGTGCCACTTCGGTTCATGTCACTTTCCTTGACATTTTGTACAACTTTAAGCCTTTGTCTTGATTTCTTTGGATATAAAACAAAGGGAGTGACCCTTGAGAGGTGTGCTTGTCTTGTGAAAAAGATATTTTGTGGAAAAACACAAGATTAGGGAGGAAAAACACCAAAAGAGTGGGAAAGAGAGAGATTTTCATCATCTTCCTTGTGTGTTCTTGGAGTGAGAAAAATACTTTAGTGAGATATAATAATTCCTTGTATAAATTTGTTGTGAGTTCTTGTAAGAAGATCATCAAACCTTCATCGGGAATTCGATTTCGGCATTTACAAGGGAAGTTTTTACCATGTTTTGTTCTTCAATTTCCATTATTGTTGTTAAATTAATCATGTGTGGCTAAACACTTCATATGGGTTTTTAGATATAGCCACACACATGTTTTTGATTGTTAGTTCCTTTTGATTTTCCGGATAAAGTTTGGGATTGTTCCTCTTGTTCGTTCTTCGTTTAAGAACTTTTGAATTAGATCATCAAACCAATTTCATTGTTGTTATTATTATTCGAATCGAGGGTTTTTATCGGTGTTCACCATCAAACGACCCGAAAGAAACGATTGTGAATGTTCTCGAGCTTTTTCGCGCGATCTTTTAACGATTTACCTCATCAAAAGTAGTCGGTTAATTGATTGTTAGCTAGGGTTTCGTCCCCATCAAAAGAGTATCCCTTAATTTTCGTTGAGAACAATCGTGATTTTTAGAATTTCCGCCATCAAACGGATTTCTTTTAATCGTGAGCAATCGATAATTCCTAACCTTATTTATTTGAGTATCGGAACTAACAATTGATTACGTGTGTGTCGGTGACTCTAAATTCCCATATTAATCTCATTATTGTTATCTCCATTTATCCGACTATCAAATTGGTGTTGTTATCACTTAGTTCAATTTAAATTTTGTGCATTAGTAATTGTAATCATAATCAACCAATGATGTATTTTAATTTAATTTACTTTTGTTCATTCGACTATTTGCCGAACATTATCGAATTTTAAACCGTTTCCAATTCCTCGAGAGATCGACCTCGGAGTTACTTGCCGCTTACTACTAGAACGATTCGTACACTTGCGAGTATTTAATTTGAATCCATAACCGAGCCAGGAAGTCTCTGGAATGTGGCTGGGACGACAGCGCATGTGTTCAGCGCATGATGGCGGGCCCGACCGAACATTATCGACCATGACCGCACGCTAGCGCACGCTAGCTCGGCAGTCTAGCGCACGCTAGACTGTATAAGTATAAATATTACCGAGCAGTCCTGTTTGCACTCATTTTTCATTTTCTCCCTTTCCCTTCCGCGGCTGGGTTCTTGGAGGTGACGAAGGCATGTTATTATACAACTAATCCACGAAGTTTTGGAGCTCATATCATCGATTAATCACTCCATAACATCCTTCAATCCAGCGAATCAAGGTTAGTTTTCTTAAAATCCTAGTTTTGGGAAAATTGGGGGTTTTGGTTGTTTTCGCCCGTTTGATCCGTGATAACTTATATTTGTGATGGATTGATGATTATTAAGTCATATTATACCAATTTCCTTGTTGATCCATGGTTCGATTGTTAAAGATTCTTCGTTTTGTTGAGTTCCTAATCGGTGCCTCGAAGGTGTCCGGTGAAAATCCTTAGAGGGGGGTTTTGGGAGTTCTACGATTATTCTTCCTCGTACGATCGTTGATTATTGACGGTATGGTGTTAGGGTCAGGTTCCTTGCGAAGAACTTGAGTCGGAACCCTTCCGTTCGCGGTTTTCCGGTCGGTAGTGTTACCGTCGTTTTCGCCGGAGAGTTGTGGACGTTCGAGGTTTTCCGGTTGAGCCATGTTCGTTGGAGTGTCCGGCATCGACTATCGAGGCAAGTATCTTGCCCATACATTACGTGTTTTGTGAATACGATGGTTGAAAGTTGACGATACGTGCTAAACAAATTGTTTACAACTATTTTTCTAATGAATCGGTATATTTACAATTGTGGTTTTCTTAAGGGATGAATCTTGTGTTCGAGAATTAATGTGATTATTTGACTATGTGTGTTAGTGTTGAGTATAGGAACTCCCTACCTTCGGATGATGTCATTATGTGTGAATATGTCGTCGGTAATTTGTGGTTAAATCCTTTTGTTATGAATTGCGCGTGGAATCATGTGGTTATCGGTGGATACATGAGTTGTGTGATACGGGTTGTGTTGTTCGGTGTTGTTGAGATAAGTGTGTTTCTTTGTGGATAATATTAATTCTGGGTCGTGAGTATATGTTAGAATAATATGGTCATTTTAGCAAAATACCTCGACTATATATAGCGTGATTGACTCTTGAGGATTGTGGTTTTGGAAACGTGAATTGATGAGAGTTGTAAGGTTTTTCTCGGGTACTCTCACTCGGGGATTGACTCGATGGGGTCAGACGGGGACCTGGTGGCTTAGTGGCTGGATCGGGTCGCGAGAGTTACTTCGAGTGGGCGTTCTCACCTGGGGATTGCTCGACGGGGCACACAGGGACTTGGTGGCCTTACGGCGGGATCGGGGGCTGGACCGAGTCGCGAGAATTGCCAGAGTGTTTGTACTGTTGATTAATTGTGATATGTCCAAAGTATCACAATGCTTGTTGCTCGGAGTCGAGAGACTTTATATATTGAGTCTTGGTGTTTGGCTAAAATGGCATAAAAATAATGTGTTATGTGTAATGTATTTTTGGGAAGTGAATTGAAGTGAATGAACGGGTCGTGGACCCTGTGTTGGTGATCGAAATGGTTGGGTCGTGGACCCTGTGTTTTGTGACTGGAATGAATTGGGTTGTGAACCCCGTGTTTTGTTAATCGGATTTGCATTTTTGGAAAATGAATATTGGGGCGGTGACCATAAGTAGCTTTTGGATAATTAAGAACTTTACTATCGCAAATGTTTTCGAAAACTCCCGAGATTTGAAAATGTTTTCAAAATGCTTTCTTGTTTTGTTTTCTACTTTCAAGACTTGAACTATTTTAATTATCAAATATCTCGGGAAGACTTTTGTTGTATTCTCGGAATGTGTTTTGTATGGCTCGTATTTGCACTTTATACTTGTACTAGCAAAATAGTGGAGTTTTGCTAACCCCCGAGTATTCGGGGGGTGGATGTTTGTTTTTGCGTCCAGGTACATGCAGGTTTGGGAGCAAAACACAGGATCGACGCGAAGGATGATGGAAGGCGAATGTACTAATCACACGAAGGCCAGTGTTGGTTGCAGTCAGTCAGAGTTTTTGTATGGTCTTTCCTCTGTCGTATTTTTGGTTTGAGAGTGTATTTTACCCATGCATGGGTATGAGTCGATGTAGAAATGTGCATTGTAACTTGTATGTTTGTGATGAAAGACCAATTTGGTCTACGGATTTGGTATTTTATCATGTCGGTATGTAATTTATTTTGTGGTTTCGATGTCTAGCCTGGTGGATCCTCATGGAGAGGGTCTGCGGCGTGTAATATTCCCGGTTTGATTCTGGGGGTGTTACATTTATGGTATCGGAGCTTAGGTTGCGGAAACCTAGGCTGTCGGGTCCAGTCGGGTATTTTGGTGTCTTGTTCTGTCAGATTGTGTCTGTCTAAGTCGTGTCGCGACGCGTCGTCTGTGATGTCGGCCGTGATTAGTATCGAGGTGCAGCCATCATCTTCGTGCGACCTGTGGATGTAAGTCTCCCTACTATATTGTGCCTTGTGATATACGAGCTTGTATGATTTTTTGTTATGATGTGGAGTTAAAGGTGATTTGTGAGTATGTGGCCTATGTTGTTTGATTTTCGTATGATGACCTCAAGGTCAAAATTTTTGGAGAAATCCAACTACCGATATTTTATTTTCATTTGATATTATTAGTTTTCAAAACACGATTTTTGAACCCAAGTGAAGTTTACAAAATGTAGACAAGACGTGACTCTCGTTTTCAACTTATCGATTTTATGGCTGTTAGTCAAGAAATACGTGATGATGTTCTTGTTGTTCGGGCAGTGTTGCCAGTTTTAGATTAAAACAGTGATGTGAATGCTAAGTCGTTCGGTATGAGTTAAGACAGCTCTCTTTATTAATAGATGAGATTTCGATTTTGGATGACAGTTGTCCTTTGATGGTTGCTCGCGAAGTGTTGTAAGCATGTGAATCGATGGCATTTAGATTCATATGCTGTCGTTGTTCATTTGTAACTATCGGTTTTAGTAATGTCGTATATATATTCGTAATCACGTGCTGAATTTGAGCTGTTAGCGCACGCTAAGTACAAGGCTAGCGCGCGCTAATGTGGCATGAGTAGCGCACGCTAATGTTGTTGTAACGCGCGCTAATGCAGCATGAATAGCGCATGCTAAATAATTGTTGTAGCGTGCGTTAGTTAGCTGGGACAGAGGATGTGGAACCGCATTTTAGCCGTTAGGTCTAACTTTCTACAGTCAGTCGTCTGTGACTGTATTCTATGTGCGTTGTCTAGAGATGACAACCATTTTATGTGTACGAGTGTTGTGACCTTTCATTCACGCTATGTGATAATTGATTTTGTTCAGTGAGTTGATAAATTATGTCTGCTGCGTGTGTGTGTTCGAAATGTTTTCCTAAAACTTTCATAAGTTTGTGTAAGTTGCGGAAATCAATTTTTGAAACTAATTTGACGTTGCGATTAAGACGGCGGCTTTGTATGAACTTTGGAACTTGTTTGAAATTTGTGAGCCGGCCTAGGATTCTCAAATAAAACCTCGACGGTATTGAAAGAGTTGTTTTAAAATACCTTAAACATTTTGTAAAATGTTACCGTCGTTGATTCTTGTGTAGTGTTGGGAGAATTTTCAGAAATGACTTTAACGTACTATTGTATTTTCGAACAATTCGAGTACATGATTTTCAAAAATCTTTCACATCATAAAATATATTTTTTTTCAAAAACCAATACGATTTCTTTTTCAAAAATATATAGTGAAAGATGAAAAATCTCACTCGATGTAAAGTTCAAACTCGGATTTGGAAATGTTAGAGTATGTAGGAATGGTTTGATGATCTTGCATGGTTAACTTGTTGATTGTTAACGGTGATGGTGATGAGTAAAGGCATGACGATCTTGATAACGCCGGTTACAAGGAATTATTATTTTGGCAAATGATTTCAAATGAGGCGGTTAGAGTATGTTGATTACAAGTTTTGATGAAATAACCCGAGGTACCAAAAGTACTTTTAAAGTTTATTTTGAATAACATACAAATCCAATGATTTTCAAAAGATTTTCTTTAAAGGGATACCTCGTGGATTTTCTTTGCGAGTTGTTATCGGTTACCTTATGTGATATGTCATGCTAAGTGGTGCAATCGTATTGAGTGAGAATCCGCTTAGTATGCCGAGGGACAGCGGACGCGACCGTGACCGCGGTACAGTTGGTTATGGAGACTAGATGCGGGACTAAGAGGATATGGCCGGGAAGGTTGATATTCAAACACTTCGTTTCGTTGTTTAGGTTTCGGGGACGAAACCTCTTTTAAAGGTGATATGATGTAATGCCCGCATTTTTCTTCTTCTTCTCGTTTCCATTTTGTTCGACCGTATTGAGGCGATTGTGTTCGTTAATGCTTCTGACCTTGTGTTGTTTCTCTCATTTGTCATTCGAGCGAGTTCTGATATTGTTCCAAATTGATGTGCATATCGTTGTGATCTTTCCATGTTCGGATCGATTTCTTGTGAACCGTGTTCGAAACTAACACCTCGTGCTTCCTACAAGTTATTGATGTCTTGATTTGAGGTATGAACTTCAAAGGTTATCGTTGTTGTTCAATCATTGCTATTCGTTCGTCGTTGTCCAATCATTATCGTTTGACCTCAAAATCGTGATTATTGTACATCTGGGCCATTTTGCGATTTCCATAAGTGTTGGGAAATTGTCTTCGTATTTGATCTTCCAAATCTGTGAGTTATTGGAATTTCATACCTTTCAGCATTGGGATCGTGATTTGATTTTTGTATTGCTCGGTTTTATCAACCGCAGCGATTCATGCTCGTTTCTTTTCGTAAGCATTCTTGCGTATTGAATCGGATCGTAGTGGCTTTATACTGCACGGAGTTCTGGTGTGTTGTCGAGAGTCGCCTTGCTTTTGTTTTAAGTTTCGGGATGAAACTTATTTTTAGGGGGGTAGAATGTAATACCCACGATTTTCGTTCCGGTTATTTTGGAATTTTTTTTCGGATATTTCGCGGTTGTCGAGTTCCGGTATTATTTTCTCGACAACTGATTTTGGCGTCTAAGACCGTAGGTGATGATTTGTTATCTGTTGTTTTCATTTCGGACCGATGATATTGTCCCCGAGTATTTTGTCGTGTTTGTTCTGTGCAATTTCGGAAAATCGAGTCGTCGAATCATGGTGGTCGGACACTGGCCGGATGGTTGGGGACGGTGGCCGGACGGCTGCAGGCACTGGCTGGACGAGTGCAGGCACTGTCCGGGCAGTTGCGACAGGAACCGGCGTAGCGCACGCTACGTCCAGGAGGCAGCGCACGCTATGGCCGGTTGGCTGCGCGCGCTAGTCGGCCGAGGCAGTAAGGGCAGAAAGGTTCTGGACTGGGGAGATCGGCAGGTAGCGCACGCTACTGCCGGACACTGCGCACGCTACGGCCGGCCGGTAGCGCACGCTACGGCCTGAAGGCTGCGCACGCTACCTGGGCGAGCCAGGAAGTCTTGGGAATGTGGCTGGGCCGACAGCGCACGTGTTCAGCGCATGATGGCCGGCCCGGCCGAACATTCTCGACCATGACCGCCCGCTAGCGCATGCTAGCTCGGCAGTCTAGCGCACGCTAGACTGCACCAGTATAAATATTACCGAGCAGTCCTTTTTGCACTCATTTTTCATTTTCTCCCTTTCTCTTCCGCGGCTGGGTTCTTGGAGGTGACGAAGGCATGTTATTATACAACTAATCCACGAATTTTCGCAGATCATATCATCGATTAATCACTCCATAACATCCTTCAATCCAGCGAATCAAGGTTAGTTTTCTTAAAATCCTAGTTTTGGGAACATGGGGGTTTTGGTTGTTTTCGCCCGTTTGATCCGTGATAGCTTATATTTGTGATGGATTGATGATTATTAAGTCATATTATACCAATTTCCTTGTTGATCCATGGTTCGATTGTTAAAGATTCTTCGTTTTGTTGAGTTCCTAATCGGTGCCTTGAAGGTGTCCGGTAAAAATCCTTAGAGGGGGGTTTTGGGAGTTCTACGATTATTCTTCCTCGTACGATCGTTGATTATTGACGGTATGGTGTTAGGGTCAGGTTCCTTGCGAAGAACTTGAGTCAGAACCCTTCCGTTCGCGGTTTTCCGGTCGGTAGTGTTACCGTCGTTTTCGCCGGAGAGTTGTGGACGTTCGAGGTTTTCCGGTTGAGCCATGTTCGTCGGAGTGTCCGGCATCGACTATCGAGGCAAGTATCTTGCCCATACTTTACGTGTTTTGTGAATACGATGGTTGAAAGTTGACGATACGTGCTAAACGAATTGTTTACAACCATTTTTCTAATGAATCGGTATATTTACAATTATGGTTTTCTTAAGGGATGAATCTTGTGTTCGAGACTTAATGTAATTATTTGACTATGTGTGTTAGTGTTGAGTATAGGAAATCCCTACCTTCGGATGATGTCATTATGTGTGAATATGTCGTCGGTAATTTGTGGTTAAATCATTTTTTTATGAATTGCGCATGGAATCATGTGGTTATCGGTGGATACATGAGTTGTGTGATACGGGTTGTGTCATTCGGTGTTGTTGAGATAAGTGTGTTTCTTTGTGGATAGTATTATGGGTCGTGAGTATATGTTAGAATAATATGGCCATTTTAGCAAAATACCTCGACTATATATATCGTGATTGACTCTTGAGGATTGTGGTTTTGGAAATGTGAATTGATGAGAGTTGTAAGGTTTTTGTCGGGTACTCTCACTCGGGGATTGACTCGACAGGGTCACACGGGGACCTGGTGGCTTAGCGGCTGGACCGGGTCGCGAGAGTTACTTCGAGTGGGCGTTCTCACATGGGGATTGCTCGACGGGGCACACAGGGACTTGGTGGCCTTACGGCGGGATCGAGGGCTGGACCGGGTCGCGAGAATTGGCAGAGTGTTTGTACTGTTGATTAATTGTGATATGTCCGGAGTATCACAATGCTTGTTGCTCGGAGTCGAGAGACATTATATATTGAGTCTTGGTGTTTGGCTAAAATGGCATAATAATAATAATGTGTTATGTGTAATGTATTTTTGGGAAGTGAATTGAAGTGAATGAACGGGTCGTGGACCCTGTGTTGGTGATCGAAATGGTTGGGTCGTGGACCCTGTGTTTTGTGACTGGAATGAATTGGGTTGTGAACCCCGTGTTTTGTTAATCGGATTTGCATTTTTGGAAAATGAATATTGGGGCGGTGACCCTAAGTGGCTTTTGGAGAATTAAGAACTTTACTATCGCAAATGTTTTCGAAAACTCCCGAGATTTGAAAATGTTTTCAAAATGCTTTCTTGTTTTGTTTCTACTTTCAAGACTTGAACTATTTTAATTATCAAATATCTCGGGAAGACTTTTGTTGTATTCTCGGAATGTGTTTTGTATGGCTCGTATTTGCACTTTATACTTGTACTAGCAAAACAGTGGAGTTTTGCTAACCCCCGAGTATTCGGGGGGTGGATGTCTGTTTTTGCATCCAGGTACATGCAGGTTTGGGAGCAAAACACAGGGTCGGCGCGAAGGATGATCGAAGGCGAATGATACTAATCACACGAAGGCCAGTGTTGGTTGCAGTGAGTCAGAGTTTTTGTATGGTCTTTCCTCTGTCGTATTTTTGGTTTGAGAGTGTATTTTACCCATGCATGGGTATGAGTCGATGTAGAAATGTGCATTGTAACTTGTATGTTTGTGATGAAAGACAAAGTTGGTCTACGGATTTGGTATTTTATCATGTCGGTATGTAATTTATTTTGTGGTTTCGATGTCTAGCCTGGTGGATCCTCACGGAGAGGGTCTGCAGCGTGTAATATTCCCGGTTTGATTCTGGGGGTGTTACAACCCGGCCACAAACATAATTCGTACACATCATGTACCAAACTCTGGAGGCCTCAACGGACCCTACCCTTCCACAAACATCGTTCATAAACATCATGTACTGAACTCCGGAGGCCTCATCGGACCCTACCCGGCCACAAACATCGTTCGTACACATCATGTACCGAACTCCAGAGGCCTCGTCGGACCCTACCCGGCCACAAACATCGTTTGTACACATCATGTATCGAACTCCAGAGGCCTCGTCAGACCTTACCTGGAACACACACATCGTCACGACACAACTCATAATCATAAAATGTCAAGCCATTTCGCATTACACCGAAATGTATAATCAAGTAAGTAAATCAACATGACACAAATATTATAATCATCACGACAACTCAAAAATGATCAACCACGCCCGGCACGTACTTATATGATTAACACGACCAACACAATTCCACGACGTTAGCTAAGTGAGAGTATTATCGCTACCATCAATCGTTCATAATAATTAATTCTTATGAAGCATATTCACGAAAGTAAACCAAATTCATCACAACCATAACACGATGTCCCTATTCACAAGACACAATTCGTATAGTAAAATACTTGCCTTAATAACCGCTACCGAATACTCCGAAGAACACGGTTCGTTCGGGAAGCTCGTACCCAGAAGAAGACAACGAGTGGAAGGGTTCCGACTCGAGTTCTTCATAAAGATTTCATCCATAAGTCATATCAACGATAAATCAACAATCGTACGATGAATAATAATCACACAACGCCCAATACCCCCTCTAAGACCTTTTGTGGGACACCATCAAGGCGTCGACTAAGAACTCAACCAAAACGACGAATCAATATAATCCAACCATGGAATAACAATGGAAATGATAGAATACACCTAAATAATCATCAATCCATCACAATTATAAGTTATTAAGGTTAAATCGGACGAAAACGAAGAAAACCCCCAATTTACCCAAACTAGGATTTCCAGGAAATCTGACCTGATTTGCTCGATCAAAGGACATTCTAGGATGGATAATCGATGATATGAACTCCAAGACTTCATGGATTCATTGTATGACAACATGCCTCCATGCCCAACAAGTCTCCATCCGCGGAAGAGGAAGAATGAAGTGAGAAAAATGAGTGCAAAACACGTCCGCTGGCCTTATATAGGCAGCCTGCCGGCCGCCTTACGTACGTAATCGGCCACGGCATACGGCCGTAACCGGCCATGGCCGAACTTTCTGCCAAGTTCTGCCGGCAGCGTTACATATGTTACTGGCCAGGGCTTACGTACGTAACGCGCCTTATGGCCGTAACTGCTGGCCCATTGCGGCCGTTACTCGGCCAGGTCTTGCCAGTCAGGACTCGATCGATCCGACGGGCCGGACAACCTCGAAACCTGAACCTGAATATAAACTGAAAATACGGTTACGAAGTACTCGCGAAGACGAATATAAACACTAAGAGAATACACGATTCCGACCACCCGAGGGTTCAAAATTCGACAACGGAAGTAATTACCCCAAACTTTAGGAAATTATGAAAACGGCCCAAAATTTCTGAAATACACGATATACGATCGAAACACTAAACCAAAGCTCGCAACACGAATAATAACATTAAATGAACTTACGAGAAACTCGAAACAATATTTTCGGACGAGATTCGAAAGAATCGACTCAAGTGCGGAAAAGTCGTTTAAGAACATGGAACCCAACATAACGATACCGAAACGAACTCGGATGACAAAAAGTGCAGAATTAAATATTCCCATAATGACGAAACGGTCACGACAGAGTCGCTAAGATGGACTTCTGCCCAAAAGAGAAATTTACCAGAAATCAAAATTGCGGATATTACACACTATAGTTTGGTGAGAAAACGAGCCGAGCCACTCGATTCGTGTACCGGACATTCGCGTGTCTAGTCCATTAAATACACTTCGTTTTATCCCAAATGTATTTATACTTAATTAATTAATCTAAATTATTAATTTTATCAAATACAAAATTATAATAATATATTTCTAAGGAATAATTATTTATGAATTAAATTAATCACCCTGTAATTAATTTCAATTCACTAGACCGCGTGATTTATCAAATAAATCAAATTAGATATCTAATATCCAATAATAATGAAGAGATAATAAATACATATTTATCCATCAAATATCCTTGTGCGCGACTCCATAGGTCTGTTTTAGTCGGCAATGGGAGGAACTAAAGAGTACGGGTAGCACTTAGCCAGTCTAGTGCTCCGTACCGTAACCATACTAAGAACGAATGATCAGATCATTTCAAAACTATTATGTCGTGAATGCCATATACATATAAACCCTTCAATCATATGTCCCGGTCAAGTATTAGGGTCACGATAAAGTCAAACCTTACTGTAACATGACTCTATGCTTTCTGTTAATGCTAACCGAGATCATCGAGCTCTTGTGTATCAAATACAACTAGCTCTAACTGCTTTAGCCAAATACTTATGATCTCATTTGCCATTAATCGCATAGGATATTTACCTGCTCACTTACAGGAGAAAGAATTTTATCTTGGTATTCAGTAGAGACTGCTACTTTCCAACTAAGTTGCATTTCGAGGTTGACCCCACCAACCAGCGATTGGATCAAACTACTCTAATGACTAACTTAATGTCACAAGCACATCTCCTATTGAAACCTCAAGTCAAAGGTCCACATATACCTATCACAATCTATCGATTCAGACATTGACAATCCCAGAGTGATATCCATGTGACCGAATCGAGGTAAGTCTTGTTCGAGCATTCTAATCCCATTAGCATACCTATAACGTGTGCTCCACTAACCTTTAGTGAAGACAGGCACTCCACATGTCAAAGTACACGTTATACAAGTCTTGTCTAAACTTACTGCCTAGTTAAGTTTTATCACCTCGCGAACCAGTTAAGCATTTGAGCCCTAAACACTACCAGTGCCTATCCCTTTATCTCCATAAGGAGTGTAATGTTTGCTCTCAAATGCAAGGAATATTATTTTATATACCAAATCATAATGCCTGTGATAGACAATAATATAGAAATAATAAATGCCTTATTTAATATTCGTAATAACAATATAATACTCTCACTCTCTCATCCTCTGAGTGGCATTCGAGGGCGTATTCCTAACAGTATCAAGTGCCAACATCAAAGCGCGTATCAAATATTCATAAGGCAATATTCCAAACTCAACGTATCAAAATGAATTCAAGACAAGTTTCATCCAAACACATGATTGAAAATATTGTTCTTTAAGAAGCAATCGACAAATGGGGTTTTAAGGGTTTTGGTCGAATGAGGAAGTGGGAAATGGAAATGAGAGATTGGCTAAGCGGATGAAATCTTCAAGAAGCGTCTTGACGGAATGAATTTCATTTGTGGCTTGTTTGACCTCAACCCTAAGAGTGCTTACATCGTCACAGATTTATATTTGAGTAGTTTCAAGACTTCGCATCCGGACGATTAGGTCATCCTCCTCTTTTTCACTAGCTTCTGCCCCAATTGGCCGTTTGCCCTTTGTTTTTGGATGACGAATGAATGTCTCGGTTTGTAATTCTAGCAACATCTCCGACCCTCTTCTTGTTATTCGTCTGCAGGGGTCGGCAAACGTGTTCCTTTAGGCACCCTATCATCTTCCTTTAAATACGAAAAAAGAACCTATCCTCTATTAGCGTTTTAACATAGTGCATGGCTTTTAGCGTCGAATCAGAGATTTTGTGTCCACGAGACAACGGAAAAGCAGTTTCCTTAGACAAATCCACCTTATGATGTCTGAAAATCACCGTAGAATTGTTCCAAAAACCCTTCCAGCCTTCCTTGTATGAGAGGCATAGTTCTTAGGACGAAACAAATCACCCTTAACCTGTTCAGTTTAACACAACGGCCTCAAAATTCACCTGGTCATCATTCAGAATGAGATAAACGACATGTTTGTCAACCCCAACTAATTTGTGTTGAGTGTTGTCCTTGGGCATTAAGCATTTGGTTAACGCAAGTAGTAGGAGGTAATTTGAATATTGAAGTTATTATTTTGAAAAACATCTTTGGTGATTTCAATAACCGCTTTTGAGCTTAAAAATTCCTGAACATGCAATTCAGTCAAACTAGCATCATCATACTCAAGAGTTTTTCCAGAAAAGATAAAACCTTCACTAGACTGTCCAAATAGTTCTTTCAAAATCTCAGACAAAACTTTTACAATAATGCCACCTACCAAACTTTGAAGAACAAAATATGAAGAAGAATCATTTTCCCCAATATGAAGATTCGCATAAAATTCTCTCACTAAATTCGGATAAACGGGATCTTTACACTCAACAAATCTATCAATTCCTAACATCGAGAAGAACTCTCGGATTTCAACACCCAAACTCCTGAAATCAAAGTGATAGCATGTGTCCCATGAGGCAAGATTTCAAAGTATAGCTTTTGAGATATGTGATGGAAATAACACGCAGCGGAAGCATCGTGGTTAGGATTTATTAAAATCGGCCCTCATGAACCGGATCCATTTAGGCTCGTCACATAATTAATTAACAGATTAATAAGCAATTTAAACGAACAAATTTAATCTACGCATCTAACTAAGATAATTTGTAGTATTCTTATCTAGATCTAAGAGACCTAAGAACACGTTACCTTTGAAGTAAAGTCTTCGAATTCTACTCAATCTCCATTATATTTCTACCTTTAGATCTTCTAGAGTATGATCCAGTCTATATCCGGAGGTCATGTGGGCAACAATCTAGCGGACTTGCTTGGACTGCAACTTAGGATCGGCCGAAACTTCTTTCTTGAGAGTCACTTGATTTTTCTTTATTTTCCAGTATTATGTAAACACTCTTAGAAAATTGATGTGTTATCTAAATTATGGAATCAAAGACACAGGTCAAGATCCACAATTAAACACAAGACAAAAAAATTGATCTCAAAAGTTGGAATAATGTAAATCGTCTAAACCCTTAATGTCCTATTTATAGCTGTTATGGACTACTCTAGGGATTTTAAGGAGGATTAGGAAGGACTCCTAATAGACCTCAAATTTCCATATTAGGACCTTTCTAATATATTGAGTCTATTAATATCAACTCAGTCCACTAGGGAGTTAATATTTCACTTCCTACCTAAATCCCAATTTATGAAATCGGGCTCCTTATTTAAATATATTATTTCCCATGTTTAAGATATCGAATATCCATTAATTAATTTAAGCTACTGACAACTTTAATTAATTAATATTGTATCAAGAGTAGTACCACTCGAACCTTATTATTATATCGGAATTAAATCCACCTGCAGGGTTTAATATAATAATCATTATCGAGCTCCTCAAGGGGACATCATCTACCCGCACGAGTCGGGACACGATTTCTAGTAATAATAATAACAACTGTCATATAGATTATTGCCCAAGATACGAAGCGTATTGAGTCGATCATTTTGACTCTCACCCATGGTAAATCAAAGCAATATGTATTATAAATACACAATTAAATACTATATACGTGGAATTAAGAAATTATAATTATCCGAGATTTAAGTTCTTCTTACATTCAGTACAGAAGACACTATCTTACCTCGATCCAATTCAATGTATGTAAATACGCTAATGCATGCTAATAGTCAAGACCAACTAATATCAAGCATACACTACAACCTTTCACATAATTTGTCCAACAATTATATAGGTTGTGAATGATTATATTATTTTATAAGGCACCGACAATGTGATCTTCCGTGTGACACCAACACAACATATTATCTACAATATAAAATAATTAGACATTTGATTTGTATAACCATTACGTGAATAAATATGCAAAATATGTGATTAAATATATTTAATATTGTCATAGGTAGTTAGAGGGAAATAAGTTAATACAAGCATAAAGTATGCTTTGCAGTATACAACCCTTACAATCTCCCACTTATACTCAAAGCATGCTGTTAAGTATACTACTCTATTACATAGTCTCTCATATCTCGCACTTATACTCAAAGTAATGCTGCCATGCAACGTAATCCCATTCCTTACACATGCGTTTCAAAAACTTTTAAAGGTAGGCCTTTTGTGAAAGGATCAACAAGATTATCTTCTGATGCAACCCTGGCTACAACTATGTCTCCTTCCTTTACGATGTGTCATATGATGTGGTACTTGCGGTTGATATATTTACTTGCCTTATGGTCTCGTGGTTCCCTCGAATTTACGACTGCACCGGAATTGTCACAATAAAGTGTAATACCCTTTTGGCATATCGGGAGTCACATCTTAAGTCCTCCAGGAAGTACTTGAGACATACCGCCTCCTTGGATGCCTTAGAGGCTGAAACATACTCGGCTTCCATAGTAGAGTGTGAGATGTATTTCTGCTTAACACTCCTCCAACCAATGGCTTCACCTCCCAGGCTAAACACATAACCCGAAGTAGACTTGGACTTTCTTTGTCTGATAAAAAATCTGAGTCAGTATAACCCACGCCTAATTGATATACTAGCATATACTCCCCAGTCCTTCTCAGGTACTTGAGTATGTGCTTGACAGCAATCCAGTGTCCTTGTCCTGAGTTCGATTGATATTGTAATATCTGTGATTTTGATTTTTGGTAAATTTCTTTTTTTGACAGGAGTCTATTTTAAGGGCTCTTTTGTGACCGTTTCGTCATTCTGAGAATGATTAATTCTGCACTTTTGACATCCGAGTTGGTTTCGATGTCGTTTTGTTGTGTTCTGTGCTTCTTAGCGACTTTTCCACACTTGAGTTCGATTATTGTGAATCGCATTTGAAACTATTGTTTCAAGTTTACCGTAAGGCTTTTTAACTTTGTTAGACGTGTTGTGAACTTAGATTTGGTTATTCGATCACGTATTGTGGTTTTCGGGCATTTTGGGCCATTTTGTAATTTCCTAAATTTGTGAGTATCCATATCCGTATTTATTGTCTCGACTCTTTTCTTGGTCGCGTGTGAGTTTGATTAGAGCTCAATCTCTTAGTATGATCATATTCTGGAGCTTTCCGTACGTATCTTGAACTTGAAGATTCGGTCGGAGAAACCCGTCGTCATACCCAATTTTGAGAGTACTGTTGCTATCTTTTTGAGTCGTTAGCGCACGGTACATACAGGTGGATAGCTTGTGCTAAGGTGATGTAGTTAACACATGCTATATTTGTGGTAGCGCACGCTAACTGGTAGTTCGAGGCATTCCAGGAGCTACTGGACTGGGACTGGAGTCTCGTTAGCGCACGCTAAGGTTTGTAGATAGCGCGCGCTATCGTCTGCTTAGCGC
Organism: Orobanche coerulescens; assembly: GCA_033398695.1. Taxonomy (NCBI): domain Eukaryota; kingdom Viridiplantae; phylum Streptophyta; class Magnoliopsida; order Lamiales; family Orobanchaceae; genus Orobanche; species Orobanche coerulescens. The sequence continues at coordinate 132,085,170 of CM065809.1, forward strand.
ACGCTATTTGTCCTTTCTAGCGGATGCTACCTGGTAGGTGTAGATCTGTCCAGGAGCCACTGGATCGGATTTATAACTTGTTAGTGCACGCTATGCGTATTGGCTAGCGCACGCTAACGGTGTTTCAGGCGGAATTCTGGAGAGTTGACCCCATAGCGCGCGCTAATAACTGTCCAGTATAAATACTGGACAACATCCTTTATTCCGTCATTTCTCTCCCTCTTCATCTCTTTTCGTCGGGAGCAAGGTATTAGAGCGATTTTGGGCGATCTTGATCATCTAGCATCATCTTGGGATGGATTTATGTATGTTTAACATCATTTAATCCATTGTTCTTCGCCGGATCAAGGTATTTTTCTTGATTCCCTAGAGTTGACTTTTTTGGGAGTTTTGTTCTTGATTTCATTTTCCATCCGATTTTGATAAACCGATTGTTGTTGAATGATATTGTTAAACATATCATATGGATTGTATATCCATATTTTGGTTTCGAATTTCGTTTTCGTGTTTCGTCGGGTCGGTTGGCGTTCTTGGCCATTTTGGGGGAAACCCTTGAACTTTCATAGATTGTTCCTTTAATTCCGCGGCTTTGGGTCGTGCTATGGAATTCATTTTCAATGTTATTATTGTTCGTAGTTTATTATCGCGAGTTGGCATTCAGTGGAGTCGGCGGGTTCGGTTCGTGCCATCCTACTTCGGCCGATTCTCCACGTTTGTGATTATTTTAGGCAAGTACATTGTTTATACATTCTTGTTTTGTGGATATGATGATTGGTGATCGTCTTGGTATGTTTATTTGAAATGAACTTTCAAAAGATTCGGTTTAGTCTCGTTAAAGGCTCACTTTCAAAACGTGTGTGTTTTGGTGAATGGTGTGGTTTGTGAATGGTTAAATGAACCCTATGAATACGCTTGGTGTTGTTGTTGTGCTTTGATAATATATATACATATATTATCTCATTTCGGTGCGTTATGATTTAACACTTGTGTCGTGCTATGTGTTTGTTGCCTTTGGGTGAATTGTTTGGATATCCTTGGCGTACTGCGTTATGTGTGTGAATGTTTGGATATGGGCGGGGTCTACGGTGACACATGGCATGTGATCATGTGGTCATGATGCAACAAGTGATTGATCCAACCGTGAGAGCCTCAGGATACCTATGGTGACACATGGCTTGTGATCATGTAGTCAGGAGACAACAAGTGATTGATCCAACCGTGAGATGACGTGGCAAGTGATCACGGTGGTATAAGAAACCTATGGTGACACATGAATTGTGATCATGTGGTCAGGAGACAACAAGTGATTGATCCAACCGTGAGATGATGTGGCATGTGTTCACGGTGTTATATATGTGGTTTTGGATGGTTTTTCCAGGTCTAGTGCCTTGGATGTGTTATCGAGATTTCGTATCTTGGGTGATTATGTTTCGTTGATTTTATATCCGTCGAGGACACGTGACGTGGGCTTTGCACCCTGTGAATTGTTGTTGGCTTTTATTTGAGAAAGCAAATCTTTGGGCTATCACCCATGTTGGTTTTGGAAAGAAAAAGATTTGATAATCCTAAATTGTTTTCCGTCAAAAACTCCCGAGGGCATTTTAAACCATTTTACAAACTGTTCTCGTGATTTGTGATCTTTCGAATTTGGGAAGGTTTACTCAAGCCCTTGCCTCGGGAAGTATTTTTCGTTATGTTTGAATATTTGAGGATTCCTGATTATTATTATTCTTGGAATATGATTTGTATGACTCGTATTTGCACTTTGTACTTGCACTAGAAAAATAGTGGAATTTTGCTAACCCCCGAGTAATCGGGGGGTGGATGTCTGTATTGAATTCAGGTTTTGGGGAGCATAACACAGGGTCGGCATGAAGGATGATGAAATATGATCGATATTAATCACATGAGGATCCATACGATGTCATATTCGTTTGGTTGTACTTTATTTCCGCTGCAGTATTTTCCCCGTTGTACGAGAGTGTGTTGTATTTTGACCCTTGCATGGGTATGTATTTAGATCGAGTTGTATGTATTAATTGAAAGACCAAATCGGTCTGCTGGGTCATTTTTAGCCTTAAAGGCGATGTTGAGATGTTTGATTTTTGTTATCAGCCTGGTAGATCCTTGAGGAAAGGGTATACGGCGTGTAATATCCCTGAATGAATTGGGGGTGTTACAGGTATCTAGGAGCCATGCCTACGGCATGACAGATATCTGGTCTAGTGAAAAGCATTGTAGGTCACAAGTCGTCCAGGAACAAGTCTAGAGGGGGGGGTGAATAGACTTGTTGAAACTCTTGAACTCTTTTTTACGAAGAGTGAGTTTCTTCAGCTGATAGTTAGACAAATGACTTGGAGTCGTTTGTTCTTGGATATGTGCGGAAGTCAGCTGATGACGAATATAAATTAACTTAATGAAACACTTAACAATGTATGCGTAGCTTAAAGTATGATGCAAGAAACAAGAATAACACAGCAATTATAGTGGTCTCAGAGGTAGGGTAATCCTCTACTAATCCACTTTTCTCCAAACTATTGGAGATGAATTCACTATAATTTTCAACCAAAGTGATAAATATTACGGTGATTCAAACCACACTACAACGACTTCCAACGGTGGAAATCAGTGCCGTTGTACACACTTGAATGCATTTCACCTCTTGATCCTCGATCCTCGGATGCCTTTACAGTCTCTTACTTCAACCAGTGAAGTACCCCGTACTCAAGATTATAGACAAGAGTGTTTGTCTTCTCCAACTTAAGATCTTCCTTAAGTATGAACTTTTAGATCTACTCTTTTCTCGATGCTATTGATTGCTTTAGATTGCTTGATTGCTTTGATCGCTAGAGTGTATGTTCGCACCGGTAGTTGCTCAGTTTCAAATCTTCGGATATATATAGATCATGATCTCTGAGCTTCTTCCTTGTAGCCGTTGCAAATCTTTTGAACAAATTCGTCCGTTGGAGGGAGACTTCATTGTTTATTCTTTCTGAACGTTGCAAGGCTGGATTCCCATTATTTTATTTTATCTTCCGACCGTTGTGAAGACTTCTGCATGTGAGCGCCGAATCTTTTGAATATAAAAGGATTAAAGTCTTCAAGGTGGGTCAGGATGATTTATTTAAATCATATCTCTTGCGGGAATCACTCCAATTTGTCTCTTCACGTTGCATGTGAGCTTTCCGTAATACTTGACTTTTCAACGCATGCTGACGTGGACTTGGAGTACTTGGCTGCAGTCGAGTAGGCTGATATGCAGCTAACATCTCTGCAGATAGGTCCTCTCGGCTGTTCACTGTTTGTGACTTATCTGGTCAGGTGACTTCCCTGAGGTACCTCGGCTGCAGTCTGGTCAAACTTCTCTGATAAATTTAGTTGACCAGAGCTACTCTGTCTGGAGTCGGCTGTTCCTCTCTGATGAACTAAGCTGTACTTAGTACTTAGCCGTTTTTCAGCCTAACTAATTTTTGGCCTACAGAAGATACTCATTTGGTTCTTCTTTACATTTTGCCAAGTTTTATACTTAACATATTTTGGCCTATGGAAGATACTCATTTGGTTCTTCCTTACATTTAGCCAAGTAATAAACATTTGATTTTATATTAATGACATCATCAAAATCTAACAAGTATTCCTAACAAATTCCCCCTATTTTGATGATGGCAAAACTTTTAAGAAATCAAATGACCAAGTCTGCACTTAAGTGCGAGACAAAAACTGAAATCAGTCCAATATTGAGACAACTGGGAATTGTTATTCAACAGACTGTTATAAAATTTCTGACTTTTTATTGAATTTTTACAAGAAGGTTTTAAGTACGTAAAATAAAATTACAAGAAATAACTAAAGGTCATCTGCCTCTTCCTCTGCCTCTTCGAATAGGCCGCTTATGTGCTTGAATGGTTTAGCTCCAATAGGTCTTATTTTGACTGGAGCAAGACCATATTTTCTCTTCACAACAAGTGCTGCGAAGTCTTGTTCTTGCTGGGATCTGAATCTGTTCTCAAGACACAGTAGCTTGATTTCTCTTTGAAGTGCTAACTCATCAAGTTCACCGTCCATACGGGTCGGTGCTTCCTCTGCTCTGAAAAGAGGGATCATAGGATAAGCATTTTGTTCTTTAGCGTGCTTCTTCGTAATGTACCCCAAAGCTTCGGATGGATTTCTTCCATGAAGTTTATGAAAATTTATTCTGGGGAGAGTTTGTCATCATGGAGTAGTTCCCAGATGTAATAGTCTCTGATGAACCTCTTCCTAGCAGCTCCCCACATCTCAAGAGCTTCAAATGGAATGAAATCCTCAACAAACCATAGCTCCTTCCCTTCCCATTCTAGAGTAGGTTCAAAGCCGCCTCTAGTCCTTCTTCTTTTTCCTTCAGGCTGGTCAGCCTGGTCATCTCGATCTACAGCTTCCTTTCTCTTTAGACTGGAGGGTCCTTCAATCTGAGGGACATCCTGCTTCTTCTTGCTTCTGATTTCTCTCTCTTCCCCCTGAACACTCTCTTCCCCCTTTTTGCCAGCATCAACAAGAGTAGTTAACTGCTATTCCATCCTGCTCATCCAATCAGACATGCCAAATGGCATTCTGTTGTTGGTAGGGGGAAGAGGCTGAGGGATTTCTCTCTGTAGAAGGGTGTCTATCTTGGCATTTATTGACTGAAGGTCAGGAGTGACCTGAGTTGATAGCAGCTCTCCAATAGTATCTCTGACGATTTGCTTGATCAGCTCAGTCATGGTAGGGGATAACTGAGCTGATGGAGAGTGTTCTCCTGATCCTTCTGCAAGGGAACCACTAGACTGCAGGCTCCTGTCTGCAGCTGGTAGGTCAGATTGGGTTTTCTCCGGGGTCCCTGACCTGGAGTCTTCAGCCAGCTCTGCGTCTAGGCTGGTGTACCTGGCAGGTACCACAGACCTATCTGCAGCTTCGTGAGTAGGCTCTGGCTCCGGCTCTTGTTCTGGCTCCTTGTCTCCTTCTCTCTCTTCCTCTTTCCCTTCTTCTTCCTTTTCTCCAGAGTTTTCTTTTTCTTCTTCCTCATCTTTTTCTTTTTCATTTTCCTTCTCTGCTCCTGCTTCTCCTCCATCATCATTATCATCATCATCATCATCATCATCATCATCATTCTTATCATCATCCTTCTCCTTCTTTTCTCCTTCATCATCCTCATCCTCTTTTTCTTCTTCGACTTTTTCTTGATCTACCTCCTCTCCTTCTTCTTCATCTCCTTCATCAGCCACTTCCTCTGTCTTCTCAATATCTTCTGGCTGTTTTTCAACTGAAATATTTTCTCCTGTTTTTCTCTCTTCTTCATCTTCTTCAGACATCAAATCAATAATTTCATTATCTCCATCTACTTCTTCAATCCTTATCTCCTTTTCAACTTCCTCCTCCTCTTCCTCTCCAAAAACACCATCAAAAATACTGAGCATGATAGAATGGATAAAGTGGTCCATGTTTGTTTTAAAATGTGACATGAACCATTTATCCTGGAGGATTAAAGCCAAGTCTGATTCTTTGCAAAATTCAATCATAACTTCCTCAGTGGCTTGGGGATATTCCCAACCACTAGTTGCAATAAAGGTTTGAAGATTTGTAAAAGGCATGGTTTTGAAAGATTTCCACTCTTCAAAAATATGTACAAAAGAGTGTTTTTCTGCTTGTGGTTTAACAAGTCAAGTTGTTCAATAGAAAGATTGAAGGTATTATTTTCTAACAAAGTTAAAAGTGTAATCTGCCAGAATTGAGATTATTAGACCTGCTTCCTATTCTTCGGATAAGTAGACTTGGGGTGTGAGAACAGGTATAATCCGCGTTACAGAGGAGTCTGCTGCAGGCAGGTCTTCACGATGAACTCTTGATCGAACTGAGGGGCAGGAAGGTTGTTCAGACTTCTCTCCCTCGCTAAACTGCAGTTTCCTTGGCCACTTAGGAGAGGGTTCCGGTGATGACTGCAGGTTAGAGGGTCCTTCTGGGGCTGGTCCCCGTCTCTTGAATCTGATAGCAATGGGTGTATCGTCGGACTCGTTGTCGGACTCGACTGCAGTTCCGATCTCAGCTGCAGGTGTGTCCGACTCCTCTGATAAATTGTATCTTGGGTATGACCTTGAGTCCGGCAGCTCCTTCAACAACTGAGCTGCTTTCCCAGTGCCTACGACTTTCTTCTTGTCATGGTCCATATGACCAAGCCTCTTATTTGGGTGGAAAGGGTCAATGTTTCCCTTAGCCAATCCGGTCTTCTCCAAAAACCAACTAAGATGCGTTCCGAACGCCAACTTAGTCTTGAACTTCTTCTCATCTTCAAGCCACTCGACCTTGTTCACCTCGCGCACGAGTTGCCTGAAAATATAGTTCGCCCAATCGACTTCCTCTTCCTGAATCAAAGCACCCAACACCATAAATTTTGACGATGACAGTTGGTCATAGCTGCCCGCCATCCCCATGACTATCTTGTTGGTAATATCCAACGCCACATGGTAAATCCTTTTTAATTCATTCCTCTTGGATGTAAATTTCAATTTCTCTGGGATATTTTCGATTTTAATCGTTTTCCAGGTTTCGGCGGCTGATTGTTTGAGAGCTTCGACCGCCAAACCACGATGCTTCATTCCGAACACAGAACAAATCTTCTCTCGATCTATGCTGACAGGTATTCCGCCGACTTTGCTGTTAATCCCGTGTTGAATCAGATAAGCATTGCGATAGAACTCAACGACATCTTCCTTGAACAGATGTTGCGGGTTGATGTCGAGAAATGGGTAAATCCCATTAAGCTTCATTGCCCGGATCAAATTGAGCATATCGTAGTCCTCCAGGTTTGCTTCTAGTAAACCTTCAAAATCGACAACCATGGAGAAAATGACCTGGTCCTTCACGGCCTTCAAGTTCACTCCTTCGAAAGATGCCATTTATGCAAATAGAGGATTTTTAGTGTATCTTTTTGCTCTGTAAATTCTAGGGTTTCTGTAAGCGTAAAGGGTAAAGTGAAAGGTCTTCTTTCCTTATAAAGAAGATGAAAAGACGTTTGTATTAATTTATTATATATTTGAACGGTGGTACGCCTTTTGATATTCTTTTAAATTTCAAATTTGAATCGGTGGTACGCCTTTTGATATTCTTATAAATTTCAAATTTGAATCGGTGGCCCAATTTAAAATTCGACGGTTGATTCTGATTGGCCATCGTAGAGGTTGATTTAATAGGTGTTTGACGCGTGTATTAAAATTGCCACTTGGCTTATAAAAATGTATATTTAAATGCCATTTAGTTAGCCAAAATAATATTATAAATGTGGCAGATAATAATTAAAAAAAATTTAGAGGTCAGTTTAGAAAACTTAGCTGGTCTGATTCGTTGACTGTTGACCACTCTGCAACAGGTTAGTTGACTTCTCGCCTGGTATTCTGAACAACTAAGTTGCTTCGTCTGGCCTTCGTCTTCTCGCCTGCATCAGCTAGGTTGATTCTGGGGGTCCGTCCTTCCTTCAACTTGCTTCAGAACTAGATTCCCAATCTAGTAATCCAAGGTCTCTGCTAAGCTCTAGGAATCTTTCTTCTGGCAAGGGTTTAGTGAAGATGTCGGCTATTTGGTAGTCTGTGCTGACTCTTTCAACTCTAACCCTTTTGTTAAGCACGTGGTCTCTAATGAAATGGTGCTTAACGTCAATATGCTTCGTCCTTGAGTGCAAAACTGGATTGTTGGTTATTGCAATAGCACTATTGTTGTCACACCAAATAGGAACTTCGTTGGCAATAATATTATAGTCCCTTAACTGTTGTCTGATCCATAGAATCTGTGCACAACAGCTACCTGCAGCTAGGTATTCTGACTCTGTAGTGGAGATAGAGTTAGAAACCTGCTTCTTGCTAAACCAGGATATCAGTCTGGTTCCTAGGAATTGACACGTTCCACTAGTGCTCTTCTTGTTGATTTTGCATCCTGCGAAATCCGCATCTGAGTATCCTGATAGCTCGAAGTTGTCATCCTTGGGGTACCATAGTCCAACATTAATTGTAGACTTTAGGTACTTAATTATTCTCTTGGATGCATCTAGGTGTGATTGCTTCGGCTTGGACTGGAATCTTGCACAAACTCCAACTGCATATGATATGTCTGGCCTGCTTGCAGTGAGGTACAGAAGAGATCCGATGAGTCCTATGTAGTGGGTTGAGTCCACTGATATGCCGGCCTCGTCTGCATCCAGGTGAGTACTTGTGCTCATTGGAATTCTTGCGGGTTTGGCTGATTCCATTCCATATCTCTTGATAAGATCTCTAGTATACTTTGCTTGGTTGATGAAAATTCCTTTTTCCATCTGCTTAACTTGTAATCCGAGAAAGAAGTTAAGCTTTCCCATCATACTCATCTCAAATTCTCCTTGCATGAGGTTGGAGAATTTCTCGCATAGTTCTGGATTGGTTGACCCGAATATGATGTCATCCACATAAATCTGGACTATTAATATGTGGCCTTCGTGCTCCACTCTGAATAGGGTCTTGTCCACTTTCCCTTTGCAAAATCCATTTTTCTCAAGAAACACAGACAGTGTTTCATACCACGCTCTTGGTGCTTGCTTGAGTCCATACAGAGCCTTCAACAGCTTATAGACTTTGTCTCCTTTGACAAAACCTGGGGGTTTCTCTACATAGACTTCTTCTTCTAGGATTCCGTTCAGAAAAGCACTTTTTACATCCATCTGGTAGACTTCAAAGTCCTTGAATGCAGCATATGCGAGGAATAGTCTGATGGCTTCTAATCTTGCAACAGGTGCATAAGTTTCATCAAAATCTATTCCCTCACACTGTGCATATCCTTTTCCTACGAGTCTGGCTTTATTCCTAACAACAACTCTGTCTTCATCACTCTTGTTTTTATACACCCACTTGGTGCCAATAACTTTCTTGTGATCAGGTCTGTATGTTAGTTCCCAAACTTTGTTTCTCTCCATCTGCTCCAATTCCTCTTGCATGGCATTGATCCATGAGTAATCTTCCAAGGCTTGTTCTGTAGTCTTGGGTTCAATTTGCGACATGAAACATGAGAACATCGCCATTCCTGCTGGTAGGGTTGACTGTCTCGTCTTAACTCCATCAGTCAATTTTCCGATAATTTGCTGAATTGGATGATCCTTGAGCCATTTGGGGATATCGTCCTCTTCTGGGTTTGTTCCCCCTGTTGGATTGCCCTGGTGGTTATCTGCATCAGCTGGGTTCTGCAGTCGCAATCGGATCTACCGCCTTGTCATCTGCAGACTTGGTTACAATCGCAGATGAGTCTTTGTCGACTCATTGGGTCTTCTTCGAGCAATCGGATCGGATAGGTTAGGTGGTCTGTCGATGCCGATTGGGTCTTCATCAGCTGCATTTGGGTCATCAGGCTGATCTGCAGGTGAGTCCACCATTCCAGTGTCATGTATAATGACTTCTTCAAGGGTTGCTGACTTGAGCTTGTTCTCAATTTGCTCAAGTTGTTTCCTGTACTCAATGGTAGATTCATCAAAAACAACATGGGGTGTTTCCTCCACAACTAAGGTTCTTTTATTAAAAACTCTATATGCCTTGCTTCTTTGAGAATATCCCATAAAGAGACCGTCATCAGTTTTAGCATCAAAGGCATTTAGCTGTGTTTTACCGTTGTTGTGGATGAAACACTTACAACCAAAAACATGAAAGTAAGCAACAGTAGGAGTTCTATTATTCCAAACCTCATAGGGAGTTTTGCCATGTCTCCCTACTATCATACTCCTGTTCTGGGTGTGGCAGGCCTTATTAACAGCTTCAGCCCAGAACCTTTTGGGTAGGTCCGCTTCTGCAATCATGGACCTTGCTGCTTCCTTTAGGGTTCTGTTCCTTCTTTCAGCAACACCATTCTGCTCGGGCGTCCTGGATGCAGAGAGCTCATGCTGGATCCCATTCTGATCGCTGTAATCAGTTATCACCTTGTTGAGAAACTCTCCTCCTCTATCTGATCTGATCTTGATTATGGAGAGGGATTTCTCATTCTGGATCCTTCTCAGCAGCTCAGGTAACTTGGTCAGAGTTTCACTTTTCTTTAATAGAAAAATGATCCAAGTGTACCTTGAGTAATCATCTACTATTACAAGTGCATGCTTTCGGCCGCTCAAAGTCCTTGGTTTGATAGGACCAAATAGATCCATGTGGAGTAGATCTAAGACCCTTGATGTGAGCGTTGTAGGCTGAACTGGCTTGAATGATGCCTTGGTCTGCTTTCCCTTCTGACATGCATCACAGAGTGCTTCCTTCTTGAATGCTTCATTTGGAAGTCCTCTGACCAGCTTCTGAGAGCTAATCTTGTTGATGGCTTTGAAGTTTAGGTGACATAGTCTTTTGTGCCACAGCCATCCATTCTCAGCTACTGTCTTGGATAGAAAACAGGAGGTAGGTGTTCCTGTGTTCCAATCAATCATGTAGACATCTCATCTTCTGAATCCTTGTAGCTTTATTTCTCCAGATAAGATGTCTATCACCATACACTTCAAGATGGTGAAGACTACTAGATTCTTCTCGTCACAGAACTGGCTTATGCTCAGGAGGTTGTACTTGAGCCCTTTGACATAATGAACTTTGGATATGACAATGTTTCCTCGGTGCAGCTCTCCAAAGCCTTTTGTCTGTCCTCTAGAGCTATCTCCAAAGGTTACATTGGGACCTCTTTCTTTGATGTATTTGGTCAGCATCTTCTTGTTCCCGGTCATATGCCTCGAGCATCCAGAGTCTACAAACCATTCTTCACCTCCAAAATTTGAGCTTGAGGAGATGTGGTTGTAGTCCTTCCACCTTTTCTGCAATTAAATAAGCAGAGATTTAGGTACCCAAATTTGTGTGGGTCCTTTGGGGTTAGTTGGATTCCTGGAGAATTGATTTCTCCTTGGATTATGGAAATTGTTATTATTATTATTAAAACCCTTATAAGGTGTCTGTGGTCGAGGTCTAAATCTTCTGGTTGGATTGTATACCGGATATTCCTCAAAATTTTGATAGTGTGGGCCATTTCTAAATCTAGGCTGAGACCATTTATTAAACATTTGTGGTCTCCACACTTGTTCATTTTGATAATTGGGATAACCTTGAGGTTTCCATCTGCCCCTCCCATTATGAAATCTATTTTTGGGGAGTTGTTGGTAATAGTGGGCATGTTGTCTTGCTTTTGCAGGCCATCGCTTGCCTAGTCGCCTGCCTAGGTGGTCATGCGGTGTAACTCGATTTGCAGCCTAGACGTTTGACTTAATTGCTGTTTTGAATATCGGTTTATACACAGGCTCAGCAGTCGAGACTATTGTTTTTCCCTTGATAAACTTGGTTTCAGAACTAGAGGGAGTGTGAGAATCATATCCAAGGCCTGATTTGGTATATAGTGACCTTTTATAAGTATACAATTCACCCAGAGTTGAAGACGCCTTCAGGGAGGTTATTTCCTGCGCCGAGTTTTATTTATCCGTGCGCCTTAGTAAACTCAGCTTTGGCATGAGCAAGTGCAGCTGATTTTTCTTTAAGTAAAATGTTTAGCCGGTCTATCTCAGCTGTATTGACACTTGCCTGGTTTTTAAAGTCAGCTGTAGTTGCCTCAACCTTATTTAAATCTAGGCTGAGTTTTTCGAAATCATTTTTCAGCTGCCTATTCTCATCTTGCAGCTGAGTCTTCTCTGCTGATACAGCTTGGTGTGCAGATTTGAGTGTTTCAAAATCTTTAAATAACTGATTTACCGATTCATGTAGATCCATATCTTGTGACATGGTTGAGCTATTATTTGAACCGGTGGGTTTAGAAGTTACCTCTTCATCAGCTAGGTTTGCCATCAGGCAATCATACTCCTCGTCTTCATCAGAAAAGAAACCGCTGCTTGATTCGACATGTTCCTGGTCTTCTCCGATGAGAGCTTTTCTTCTGTCTTCTTTTCTGCCCACCTCCTTCTTGGTTTCGTCCTTCTTGAGCTCGGGACAATCCATTTGGATGTGTCCTATTTTGTGACAGTTGTAGCATTCAACTTTCCAGCTTCCAGCCTTCTGGTTCCTTCTTGGATTCTCCTTGTAATTTTTCTTGTACTTGGAGTAGTTCTTTCTGAAATTGCTGAACCTTTGCATAATGAAAGCCATTTCTTCCTCAAAATCTAGTGGATTTGGAGGTTTCACATCAGATAGGCTCTTGGCAGGGGACTCGGCTGCAAATGCGATTCCCTTCTCTGCAGGCTCAGTTGAGGATGAACTTGGAAGTTCGAACTCGTAAGCCTTCAGATCAGAAAACAGCTCCTGAATCTTTATTTTATTCAGGTCCTTGGACTCTCTCATGGCTACGGCCTTCATGCTCCATTCGGGATTGAGAGATCTGAGGACCTTTAGTGCCATTTCCCTGTTGCCATAGGTTTTGCCCAGGGAGTTGATCTCATTGATAATTTCAGTGAACCTCGTGTCCACTTGATCTATAGATTCACCATTCTTCATTTTAAGGTTGTCAAATTTTTGGATAGCAATTGACAACTTGTTTTCCTTGATCAGCTCCATTCCTTCACACATTAGAGCTAACGTGTCCCATATTTCTTTGGCATTCTTACAGTTCTTGATCTTGACCATGGTGGATTTGTCAAGAGTTTGATATAACACATCTCTGGCCCTGTTGTCAAGATTGGCCAGCTTTCTTTCTTCGAGGGTCAGCTCCGTTCTCTTCTTAGGAATCTTTTCTGGCCTCCCTGCTGCAATCTCCTCGGCTGTGTTGTCCTTCTCAAAGATGAATGGACCGTCTTCAATGATGCACCACATGTCGTCATGAATTGAAGATAAGTGTGCCTGCATTCTTATCTTCCATGATCATACTCACAACCGAAAAGACAGGAAGTCGAGAGTGCATGTGTTCCATTATAAAGTGAGAGTTAAGATATATATATCTAATATAGATCTGGTTCGTGAAATAAATGAACCAACCTCTCCGATACCACTTGTAGGTCACAAGTCGTCCAGGAACAAGTCTAGAGGGGGGGGTGAATAGACTTGTTGAAACTCTTGAACTCTTTTTTACGAAGAGTGAGTTTCTTCAGCTGATAGTTAGACAAATGACTTGGAGTCGTTTGTTCGTGGTTAAGTGCGGAAGTCATCTGTTTACGAATATAAATTAAATTAATGAAACACTTAAAAATGTATGCAAAGCTTAAAGTATGATGCAAGAAACAAGAAATAACACAGCAATTATAGTGGTCTCAGAGGTGGGGTAATCCTCTACTAATCCACTTTTCTCCAAACCAGTTGGAGATGAATTCACTATAATTTTCAACCAGTGATAAATATTACAGTGATTCAAACCACACTACAACAGCTTCCAACCAGTGGAAATCCGTGCCGTTGTACACACTTGACTACCTTGCACCTCTTAATCCTCGATCCTCGGATGCCTTTACAGTCTCTTACTTCAACCAGTGAAGTACCCCGTACTCAAGATTATAGACAAGAGTGTTTGTCTTCTCCAACTTAAGAGCTTCCTTAAGTATGAACTTTTAGATCTGCTCTTTTCTCGATGCTATTGATTGCTTTAGATTGCTTGATTGCTTTGATCACTAGAGTGTATGTTCGCACCGGTAGTTGCTCAGTTTCAAATCTTCGGATATATATAGATCATGATCGTTGAGATTCTTCCTTGTAGCCATTGCAAATCTTTTGAACAAATTCGTCCGTTGGAGGGAGACTTCATTGTTTATTCTTTCTGAACGTTGCAAGGCTGGATTCCCATTATTTTATTTTATCTTCCGACCGTTGTGAAGACTTCTACATGTGAGCGCCGATTCTTTTGAATATAAAAGGATTAAAGTCTTCAAGGTGGGTCAGGATGATTTATTTAAATCATATCTCTTGCGGGAATCACTCCAATTTGTCTCTTCACGTTGCATGTGAGCTTTCCGTAATACTTGACTTTTCAATGCATGTTGACGTGGACTTGGAGTACTTGGCTGTAGTCGAGTAGGCTGATATGCAGCTAACATCTCTGCAGATAGGTCCTCTCGGCTGTTCACTGTTTGTGACTTATCTGGTCAGGTGACTTCCCTGAGGTACTCTACCGCACCGTCAAACTTCTCTGATAAATTTAGTTGACCAGAGCTACTCTGTCTGGAGTCGGCTGTTCCTCTCTGATTAACTAAGCTGTACTTAATACTTAGCCGTTTTTCAGCCTAACTAATTTTTGGCCTACAGAAGATACTCATTTGGTTCTTCTTTACATTTTGCCAAGTTTTATACTTAACATATTTTGGCCTATGGAAGATACTCATTTGGTTCTTCCTTACATTTAGCCAAGTAATAAACATTTGATTTTATATTAATGACATCATCAAAATCTAACAAGTATTCCTAACAAGCATAGCATACTTGAGGCTTCCCACTACAGACGCATAAGGGATAATCTTCATGTCATCTATCTCATTTTGTGTCTTGGGACCCACATCCTTAGATAGTTAAATTCTATGTCTGTAAGGTAGAAAACTATTCTTGAAATTCTCCCTGCTAAACCGCTTAGCACTGTGTCGATATAGGATGCCTGAGATAAGCACAACATCCTTTTCTTACGATCACGAAAGATCCTGATTCAAAGGATATGTCCTGCTTCTCCCAAATCCTTCATATCGAACTGCCCAGATAGCCATACCCGTACACCAACAACTCCTTCACGTTGTTTCCATTCAGAAGGATATCATCTGCATACAGTACAAGAAACACCAACACGTATCCATCGCATTTTTTATACACACAACTCTCACTCGGACATTGAACGAATCCATATGACTGGACAACCTCGTCAAATCGAGTGTTCCAAGATCTAGATGCTTGCTTAAGTCCATAAATAGATCTCTTAAGCTTACACACCAAGTGCTCCTCTCTTTCAGCAATGAATCTCTCTGGTTGGCGAATGTAGATTTCCTTGTCTAAACTCCCATTCAAGAATGCAGTCTTGACATCCTTTTGCTAAATCTCGAGATCCAAATACGCAACTATAGCTAAAAGAATCCGGATTGACTTAAGCATGGCTACCGGTGAAAAGGTTTTATCATAATCGATACCTTCTTTCTAAGTGTAACCTTTCGCAACAATCCTCGCTTTGAAGGTTTCAACCTTCCCGTCACCTCCTTTCTTTCGCGTGTAGACCCATTTACTCCCAATGGCTTGTACCCCATCAGGTAGTTCTACTAGCTCCCCCACTTGATTGGAATCCATAGATACCATTTATGATTGCATTGCTACTTGTCAGGAGTCAGCATCTGTATCTTGGGATTAAGTACGAAGACTGTCCCACGTTTATGAATCGTTCGATTGACAAAAAACCCTCCCACTACGATGAGGCAAATCCTGAATTGGTGTAAAAGGCTCAAAATCGATATGTGGTGCAGTGTTAGTTGTCGTTTGTATGATTGGTATAGACGGAGTCTCGCCCCTCGACTCTTTCAGTATTATTTCGCTCATGGGTTTGTGACTAATCATATAATCCTCTTCCAGGAATCGGGCATTGGTATTAACAATGACCTTCTGATCCTGGGGACTATAGAACAAGCCACCCTTTGTTCCCTTAGGATATCCTACAAACACTCTTACTTCTATACGAGATGCCAATTTATCAGCTTCCTTATTCAGCACATGTTCTGGAGTACCCCAAATCCGAACATTTCCTAGACTGGGCTTCACACACTCCACAGTTTTGTGGGTGGTTTTGGAACGGATTTCAAAGGCACCAGATTTATAATGTACGCTGTTGTTTCTAAGACGTATCCCCAAAACGAAATCAGTAAATCCATATAACTCATCATTGACCTAACCATTTCTAAAAGAGTTATGGTCCTTCTCTCAGCAACACCATTTTGTTGTGGAGTTCCTGGCTCAGTGAGATGGGACGAAATCCCCTCATTCGCCAAGAAATCCAAAAACTCTCCACTAGGACTTTCGCCACCACGATCAGATTGTAGTGACTTGATACTCTTCCCATGACGCTTGTCCGTTTTAGCCTTAAAGTATCTGAAATTGTCAAAGGATTCAGACTTACGTCGCATCAAATATATGTATCCATATCTCCAACAATCATCTATAAACGTGATGAAGTATTCGAAACCACCCCTAGCCTGTATATTCATTGGACCACATACATCCGTATGAACCAATTCCAACATATTCTGAGCACGGTTTTCCTTGGTTTAAAAACCCTTTGGCTCATCTTACCTTCCAGACAGGATTCATAAATTGGAAATGACTCAACTTGGAGGTCTTCCAATGGGCCATCGTCTACCAATCTTTAAATCCTCCTAAGGTTCACATGACCTAACCTTAAATGCCACATATATGTTTAGTTTATGCTCGAAGGTTCTTTTCTCTTTTTAGGTTTAGATAAATAGTTAAGTGATTTATGCATGGGAGTTTCTGCAGTATTATACAGTCCATCATTAAAAGTACCTTTGCAGATGTATTCACTGTTTCTTTTCCTAATAATAGCATCATCATCAAAAGAAACTGAATAACCATCGCAATTTAATTTACAAACCGAAACTAAATTCATTCTAAAATCCGGTACTAATAATGTAACACCCCCAAAACCATGTGGGAATAGTACATGCCGTAGATCCTTTCCACAAGGATCTACCAGGCTAAACATCACAGAACGACCAAATTCTTGCCCGGCTAGAGTCAAGCAATATAATAATACAGACCGTTAAGGTCAATTTCAAGTAAACTACACGGACCGATGAGGTCGCACAACTCAATCAACAGATAACAACTTTATACAACATTACCCACGCAGGGGTCGTAGTACAATACAACGGAAGACTGATTACCACTCTGACAATACAACACAACTCGACAAAACTCTCAACTCTTGATGAGCATCGTAGCTCGTCACTTCCTGTGCCGATCCCTAAACTGCTCTTCAAGAACCTGTATGTACCTGGACGCAATACAAACATCCAGCCCCGATTTCTCGGGGGTTAGCAAAACTCTACTATTTTACGAGTGCAAGTATCAAATCATACAAAATGTAACAAGCAAACATCAAACTCGAATCAGATACAATAACCAAGTACCAAATCATTCCCGAGAGGTTTCAACAATTTAGAAAACAAGCAAGGAAGTATTCGCAAATAAAATTATCATCTCGGGGATTATTTTTTTTGAATTACAAAACCTTTAGGACCTTGAGTCCTGATTTGTAAAACCTTTTTGAAAACCTTTGGGTTCTATCCCAAATCTCAAATCATATTTCAGCAATTTACAGTATGAAAACATCTCCACAAATCTCGTGGAGCTCGGCCCAACATTCTTTTCTTAAAAGCTTTCTTTTAACTCTTTTATTGTCAATAAAAATTGTGACACCATGATCCACCGTCACATGTCTCCGTAGGTTCAACAAAAACGGCACACACTAATCAAACATAAACAATCTCGACACCATGATCCACCATCACGTGTCTACGTAGGTTCAACAACCCATACAGACTAAGCCAAACACAATAATCAAACATAAACAATCTTGACACCGTGATCCACCGTTACGTGTCCCCGTAGGTTCAACAACTCGCACAGACTAAGCCAAACACAATAATTAACCAATAGTCCGGACTCCGTGATCCTTCGCCATATGTCACCGTAGGTCCCGTCGAACCCACATGGTTGGACGTACTATGCCCTAAACCCATAATCTACCGCCATGTGTTATTGTAGGCCTCGTCAGACCCACACTATTGGACCTTAGAACCTCATTAAGTTCTGATCCCATGATCCTATGCCACGGATCCTCGTAGGTCCCGTCGAACCCTCCTGAGTGAACTTAACAGTCACACACTGTAATATCCGCATTTTTCTTTTCCTGGTATTCTCATTTTTGGTGTATTTTTCATTTTTAATGACTCGCTTGTAACCATTTTGATATTTTGAGAATAGCTAATACGGGACTTTTTGCCATTCGATTCTCGTAAGTGTTGTTCGGAACCGCCGTTTCGGGGTTGCCGTAAATCCATCATATGTTATTGTGCGTATTGTGAGCTTCCGCTTGATGTTTCGTCCATGTTTCGGTGTTTTGGGACCGTCATTATCCTGTCCCTAGCACGCGCTATCATTGTTGTATAGCGCACACTAAGCATCATTTAGTAGTGCACGCTACGTTTGCTTCGTAGCACTCGCTAGCGAGTCGAGCCTGGCAGTGGCAGTGAGTTTCTTTCTGGTCTCTGCTCTCTGGACGAACAGATTAGCACACGCTAAGAATTGTCTTAGCGCACGTTATTATTGAGTCCTAGCGTGCGCTGGGTGTCTGGTAGAGCGCTAAGCCGGCAGTCCAGTACTGGGTAGTTTGTTTCTGGACTCGGTCTGGTGCTCAGGTAGCGCACGCTATGGCTTGATAGCACGTGATATCGAGAGGCTGTTAGCGCACGATATTCTTTTGTAGCACACGGTTCTGGACTATATTATAGCTGGGTAGCGCACGCTAACATTAATCGTTAGCGCACGCTAAAGATCCCTAGCAATAAAAACCAGGGAGTTGACCCAGATTAATCATTTTTTTCTCTTCTCTTTTCCTCTCCGGTTGTTTGGCGATTTCTGGGTGAATTTTAGCGATTTGAAGTCTTTTAACTTCAAGCTATCTTCTTCCTTGAGATCTTGGTGTAGATTAACAACATCAACACTTATTCTTCATCCTTAATCCAAGTTAATCTCCTAGAACCCTATTTTTGGGAAATTTGGGGGGTTTTGAGTTTTTATCCGATTTGTTCCGTATTTATGATTAATCCATGATGAATATGATTAATCTCTATAGTATTCTTGTTTTCCCTACGATTTCATGGTAAGTTTTATTGTTTTTGTGAAATCGAGAGGGTTCGGGTGCGACCGGTCCTCGTCGTTGTTTTTGTACGAACTTATATGAAGCGTAGGGGGGGTTTTCGGGTGTATTCCATTTTCATATTCGTTTATAGTTGGTTGTGATTGTATTCTTCGAATCATTAGGTTCGGTTTCGTCGGTTCCTAGCGATCGTGCTTGATTTTTTTTCCATTCGTGTCGTCGTCAATTATTCAAAGAAAGTATTTTTAGAAACCTTTATGCTTAACATGAAATGGCGATATATTTGTGTGTGCTTTGCTCGCCTCGGGAGAGTCCGACATGGCCACGAGGGAATCCAATGGTATAGCCCTGGATTCACGAGTTTGATAC
Organism: Orobanche coerulescens; assembly: GCA_033398695.1. Classification (NCBI taxonomy): domain Eukaryota; kingdom Viridiplantae; phylum Streptophyta; class Magnoliopsida; order Lamiales; family Orobanchaceae; genus Orobanche; species Orobanche coerulescens. The sequence continues at coordinate 132,104,346 of CM065809.1, forward strand.
GCTCGCCAGCTCGGGAGGGTCCTTAAAGGCCTCGAGTGGGATCAGTGGTATATCCACGGTCCTAAGGCAATGCATGTGCGTGATTTGTTTTATGATATGGACAGCTCGGGAGGGTTTTTAGAGGCCCCGAGTGCGACCGGTGGTATAGCGCCGGTCCCTAGGCAAATAAATAATTGACTTTTTGTTTTCCGGAAAAGACATGTCTGGTTTTGTTTTTTTGAATGTATTGGTGCATTGTACTATGAAATGTGTAAGCGAATGGTTTTCCTTGATTACTTATACTAGCATAATTGCTAACCCCTTTGGGGACCCGTTTTAGGAAAATTCTTGTCATGGATTTCAGGTTATGTTCAGCCGGAGGAGCGGGCGCTGGGACAGTACGAGGATGCTGGTCAAGGTCATTGACGTGTGCATTTGAGTCCCTTTACTCCAGTTGTCCTTTTCGATTTGGTTGTTGACTATTTTATAAACGTATAGATCGTACTCGCAAGTACTTAGGCATTTTCTTTCGGATTGTGGTTTGTATAATTGAAAGCTACTCTGTTTGTCGGTTGATGTTTATTTCACCGGTTGTACCGGGCATGTTATTTAATGTTCGTATTGGTAATGTAAGTTTCTTCGCTAATCAAGGCAGTTAGTCGAGTGGTAATTCTTGTTTTATCCTGGTGGGTCCTATGTAGGGGTCCATGGCACTGTAATATACTCCGAATATCTCGGGGGTGTTACAGAAAATGGTATCGGAGCACTAAGTTTATGGATACCAAGGCTTGTCGGTTATTTGGGTCTAGTTGTGTTTTGTTTTGCAAATCGTCACACCACTGCCAGTATCTCGGTACTTCCAGTGCTCGTAAGTTTTCCTTACTCGATTCTTTGTTTTCTCGTACAGTATTTCTGTTTCTTGAACTGTGATTGTTTTTTTTCCTCTCGTACTTATCATCGAGTTACTTTTGCTACCTTTTAACACCAGTATGGATGCTGGAATAGGTCGTGGTCGTTGTCGTGGCCGTGGACGCGACCGGGGACGTGGGGCAGCCGGTGAGGCAGCCACGTCGCATTCTTAGGGAGCCGGTAGTACTGGTGACCGTCATAGCCATGCTACTACTCAGGATGGCGCCGATCTTGGTGTTGCAGTGGTGATGCAACAAATGGTGAACCAAATGGCTGTGATAGCTCAAGCGGTTCAGAACCCGACTACGGCCCACACTACTCGGGGCGGAGCAAATCGTTGGCTTCAGGATGTCAGCAAGATGCATCCTGCCTCAGTTTTTGGGGGATTCAGACCCGATCGGCTGGGAGGGGTGGATCACGGAGATATCCAAAGTCTTTGTTGCCACCAACTGTCCCGAGGACCGCAAGGTCCCTATTTCCCAGTACTTTCTCACTAGGGACACTACTGATTGGTGAGAGGCTGTTCGGCTAAAGGACCATGTTGCTTCGTGGACGGAATTCAAAGACCTCATGGAGACCGAATATTTCCTGTGGCCGGTTAGACAGGATCGAGTCCATGCCTTTTATGATGCTCAGCCTCGGGATATTCCTGTTTCTCAAGCTGTTGCCGATTTCAACAAGGAGTTGGGCTTCATGAAGGCCCAAGTTATAGAGGAGAGTGACATGATTTTTCACTTCTCCAGATGGATGAAACTGTCGATTCAGGACTACATGTCCGGGCTCGTCTGCACCACTTTAAAGGATTATCAGAGTAGGGTTCTTGCGTATGATATGTCGGTGATGGCCAGTGAAGCGGCTCGTGATAGCAAGAAGCAGATGTCCGGTGGAAATTTTTCTGGACACAAGGGTGGAGGTCAACAAAAATCTCAGTCTGCAAATATTCCTATGGGCGGTTCGGCTCGTTTCTCAGGGGGTTTTCGAGGTGCTGCCAGAACCTCTGTTCGTGATCTCATATGCTTCAACTATGGCAAGTCCGGCCATAAGAACCGGGAGTGTCTTCGCCCGCAGTTGACTTGTCATACTTGTGGGCAGTCGGGCCATAAGGCTTTCTTTTGTGAATGTGTAGGATATATTCTCGGTACCCAGACTTCTTTTTCAGCGCCTAGGGAGCCGAGTGTGAACCAGGGCTTGTTTGCTCCGCAGTCTCCGCTGAGTGCCAGTCGAAGGAGAGGTCGGAGTCAGCGCGTTAGAGAGGGAGCTTCTAGTGTCGGCTTCGCCCATCCACGTGCCTATGAGATGAGGAGGGCCGATGATCCAGCAGCCACCGTGGCCACAAGTACCATTAATATTCAGTCCCATCCTGTCAACGTGCTTTTTGATTCGGGTGCTATGCATTCATTCATATCTCTGGAGTGTGTGCACTGTTTGAGTCTCGACTGTTTGAAGCCTTGTGAACCTTTCATCGTTAATCTTCCTAGCGGTGATAGGATCATTGGTGATCGGGAAGTCCGAGACTGTTCTGTGTTTATTTGTGAGAGGGCTTCGCTCTATAATCTAATTGTTGTGAGTATTGAGGGTGAAGATTTGATTCTCGGGGATGATTGGCTCGAGCAGCATGGTGCGATCATGAACTACCGCACGAGAATCATCACCATGCTAGCCAAGGTGGGCATCGAGCACTCTTTCGCGGGGCGAAAGAGAAACCAGAAGTTCGTAATTAATGCCTTGAAGGCGATGAGACTCATGCAGAAGGGGTGTACTGGTTTTTGGTGTTACGCCTTGAAGGTAGAGGATGGTGGAGTTGAATTTTCATCGATCCCAGTCGTAAGTGAGTTCCCGGATGTCTTTCCTGATGAGTTACCGGGGTTGTCGCCGGACCGTGAGGTTGAGTTTGCTATAGAGTTAGATCCGGGTGCGGCTCTGATCTCGAAGGCACCATATCGCATGACACCTTCAGAGATGGCTGAGTTGAAGAAGCAGTTGAGTGAGTTTCTTGAGTCGGGATATATTCGACCGAGTGCTTCATCTTGGGGCGCGCCGGTTCTTTTTGTGCGGAAGAAGGATGGTTCATTGCGTCTGTGTATCGACTATCGTGAGCTAAACAAGGTGACCATCAAGAACAAGTATCCCTTGCCGAGGATTGATGACTTGTTCGATCAGTTGCAGGGAGCTGGGGTATTCTCGAAGATCTACTTGAGATCGGGGTACTATCAGCTTTGGGTGAAGGAGTCCGACGTTCCGAAAACAACTTTTTGAATGAGATACGGACATTACGAGTTTGTATTTATTCCCTTTTGGTTAACTAATGCACCGACAGTGTTCATGCAGTTGACAAACAAGGTCTTTATTGAGTATTTGGATAAGTGTGTCGTCGTTTTTATAGACGACATTCTTATTTATTCGAAGAACGAAGAGGAACATGCCCATCATCAGCGTGTGGTGTTAGACATTTTGAGGACCAAGCGACTCTATGCGAAGTTCTTGAAATGTGAGTTATGGCTGAAGGAAGTGATGTTTCTGGGTCACGTGATTTCGGCCGAGGGGGTCCGTGTTGATCCACAGAAGATTGAGGCAGTTTTGGATTGGGCACCGCCCAAGAATGTGAAGGAGGTCCGTAGTTTCTTGGGTTTGGCTGGCTACTACTGTAGGTTCATCGAGGGGTTCTCGAAACTAGCTCGGCCACTTCCACAGTTGCTCTAGAAGACCGAGAAGTTTGTTTGGAATGATGAGAGACAGTCGAGTTTTGAGGAATTGAAGAGACGTTTGACTTCAGCCTTGATTTTGGCGTTGCCATGTGGCAATGAGAGTTTTGCCGTTTATAGCGATGCTTCGGGTTAGGGTCTTGGGTGCATGTTGATGCAGCACGACAAGACTATTGCATTTGCATTGAGGCAGTTGAGGCCGTATGAGCTTAACTACCCTACTCACGATTTGGAGTTAGCGGCAATTGTTTTTGCGCTCAAGATTTGGCGTCACTATCTTTTTGGCTCTGCATGTCAGATTTTTACCGATCATAAAAGTCTGAAGTACATATTTACTCACCGGGAGTTGAAAGTGAGGCAGAGGAGGTGGTTAGAGTTGATTAAGGATTATGACCTCGAAATCCTTTATCATCCGGGCAAGGCGAGCGTCGTGGCCGACGCCTTGAGTCGGAAACCGATTGCATTGCGGACACTTGAGATCCTTACATCTCAATCTGAGCTTCAGCGGGTTTTGATCGAGTTGGAAGTCGAGGTTTTGTTGGAAGGAGCTGTCCGGCAACTTTGTACTTTAGAGATTTCATCATCTCTGATCGATGAAATTAAACTGAAGCAATTGGAGGATCCGATGATTACTCAAATCCGAGAGAATGTTCCTAAGGTAAAGTCTCCTGGGTTTGTGATTCATGAATATGGTGTGTTGAGATTCCAGAGTCGGCTGTGTGTACCGAACGACTTGGAATTGATGCAGGGTATTTCGCGTGAGGCCCATGCTACGTCTTACTCCGTTCATCCTGGTTCGAGTAATATGTACAAGGACCTGAGGAGGAACTTTTGGTGGAATGATATGAAGGAGGAAGTCGCATGGTTTGTAGCGAGATGTTTGACTTGACAGCAGGTCAAAATCGAGCATCAACGACCAGCTGGGTTATTGCAGTCGCTTCCTGTTCCGAAATGGAAATGGGAAGATATTTCGATGGACTTCATCACGAGTTTGCCAAGATCGAGATCGGGCATGAATATGGTTTAGGTGATTGTGGACTGTCTGACCAAGTCGGTACATTTTTTGGGCATCAAGGATACTTGGGGTCTGGAGAAGTTGGCTCGTGTGTTTATTGCGCAAATTGTGAGGCTTCACGGTACTCCGAAGTCTATTGTTTCGGATCGAGATGGCCGTTTTGTTGGAATATTTATTCCACATATTAATAAATAATGTTTTGATGATTAAGTTGATAAACAAACAAAACAACATAAAGGCGAAGCAAAAACGACGAAGCAGACGAAGACGCAAAAAGTTGCAAACTGGAATGCATTAGCGCACGCAAGACATCACACGTTAGCGCACGCTAATGGGAAGTCATCTTCATATCAGCCAAGTTCGAAGTTACCTGAAGTGAAGTTAGCTGATGAGGTAGCGCACGCTACACATAGTCATTAACGCACGCTATGGAAGGATTGTTACCGTTGTGAAGATATTCAAACACAGAATGATGCATGCAATGAAGTTAGTATTAGCGCACACAAGAGATGATATTTAGCGCACGCTAAATATCAGTTTGAATCAAGTCAATCTGAACGTTGGAAAAATTCGGCGGAAAGTCAAGCATCAAATGGATAGTTTGACAAGTGAAGGCAACAGATATATTACGTTAACGTACGCTACTCAATCATGGTTAACGTATGCTAAGTAAGTCAGATAACGTACGTAACAAAGAAGGCATAACTTACGCTAAAGAAGAAACGAAGCTATTGGACTGAAACTAGAACAGACTAGCGCACGCTAAAGAAGAAGCCTAGCGCACGCTAATTAGTCAAAACAGACTAACGGCTAGTTTGGTGGATGAAGGCTATAAATACCACACCTTTGGTATTATTCCATACAACAACTCCAAGCATTCAAGACATTGATCTTATATTCATATACTTACATTGTTGTTGTGATATTGAGCTTATATTATTAGTTTGAGTGTTTATACATTCAACATTATACACGAGAGGTAAAAGAAAAGGTATGATTGGATTCAGTGTTATTAGGATCAAGGATCCGGCATTTTTAGAATCGCAATCGATATCTAAGTGAGGTTTATCTAGTACCCATAGAAAGCTAGAATGGTTGATTCCTTGTCCAATAGAAAAGGAAAACAGTTTTACTCGGACCGATAGAAGATGAGATTGTAACGGTAATCCCTCGACCGATAGAAGAGAGGCGTAGAGGTTTTGATCTTAATCCTAAGAAAAAGACACATCGAGAGAGGACGTAGGCTTTGTTAATAGCCGAACCTCTATAAATCCTTGTGTGATTTATTTTCCGCAATTTATTTACGCTTCCGCACAAATGGCGCAAATACCGATTTTATACCAACAATTGGTATCGGAGAGGTACTCCAATACGCAGCTTAACATCCGAGGAGAAGATTCAAAATGGCATTTCAAATGGCCCCAGTCAAAGGACTTGTTCTCAAACGACCACCATTTTTTGATGGATCGAATTTCATGACTTGGAAGAAGAAAATGTCTCTTTTCATCCAAGCTTACAATATCGAATTATGGAAGGTGATATGCCTTGGTCCCAAAATTCCGACGAACTCAAACGGAACTCTCAAAACCTTTGAAGAGTATGATAATGCGGATTGGAAAAGCGACCATTATAATTGCAAAGCCACGCAATTATTATACTGTGCTTTAAATCCGGAAGAACACAACTGGATGTCATCGTGTGATAGTGCCAAAGAAATCTAGAAAATGCTTGAGGTAACACACGAAGGTACGTCTCAAGTCAAAGAGACGAAGATAAACATTCTCCTTCACGATTATGTATTATTCCAAATGAAGGACGACGAATCCATCTCAATTATGCTCGACCGATTTTCGGTCATCACTAATGGATTAGCATGTTTCGGAAAATCTCTTTCGAGTAGTGAGAAAGTAAAGAATATTCTCCGATCACTACCTCGAGAATGGGACGGTACGGTTACGGAAATAATGGAATCAAAAGATTTAAATACTCTCGATTTTAGTTCTCTCGTTGGTTCTCTTATCAACTACGAGATTGTTCCAAAATCTCGGAATGCCAAACCGAAACCGAAGGAAAGGTCGATATCCATAAAGGCTAAAATGTCAAAAAAGAAAGAAGAAATCCTAGTGGATGAAAGCGACGAAGAATCGGCATATTATGCCAAGCATATTAATAAGTTCCAACACTTATTAAACCGGAGGAAGCAGGAGATCCAAAAGGGCGAATCTAAGAAATTCGACAACACTTGTCGATTATGTGGTAAACCAGGCCACTTTGCGAAGAACTGTCGAGTAAAGCAAAAAGAAGTCTTAGTTGCAACATGGAGTGACGAAGATCCTGATGAAGATTTCATAAATCAAAATAATCTCGCACTCATGGCCCGGAGTTCATTCGACGAAAGCGACGTCGAAAGCCAAGTAATTAATTCTTACGACGAACTTTTTGAAGCATTCGAATTATTACATACCGATTATCAAAATACTTTAAAAGAAATTAAATCCCTTCAAACTAAATATAAATCTTTGGAAATTAAAAATTCCAAAATTCTTGAAAAGGGAAAATTTATCGAAATTGATCATTCTAAATGCATTGAAAACGAGAATATTTTAAAGAATGATCTTGTTAAAGTTCAAACCGAGCTCAAAAATTTAACGAAGAAATTCTCTCGGAAACGAGAAATTTGAAAATATGCTCTCGATTCAAAAATATACTTTAAATAAAGAGGGGTTAGGATTCAAAACAAGTTCTAAAAATGAATCCGTAAATTTTAAAATACCTTCGTGTGAAAAATGTTTGAAAATCGGGCATCACATTTCAAATTGCAAAAGCCCAAGACGGACGATAAAAGTTAAGAAAATTTGGGTTTCTAAAGGAACAATTGTTTCAAATATCGTCTACATCTCAAAAGAAAAACCGACTTTCGGTTGGATCCCCAAAAATTAATTTTTAACAATTGATATTTTACAAAGGGGGAGATATTAATTTCAGGGGGAGTTTTATACCCTAGTATTACATATTTTTATAATATTGCATACATTTCATGCATATTTCTTTTTGTTTATTGGTATCCTCTATATTTTTTTTACACTTTTTGCTGAATACAAAAAGGGGGAGAAGAAGGTGAATCGGATAAAATGAAAGTAGGAGAAAAATAAAAAATGAAAGGAGGATAAAAATAAAAATCAAAGAAGTCGAAAAGGAGAAGAAAACATACAAAAAGGGGGAGAAACGACGGAGTTGAAAAATAAAATTGAAAAAGAAAGGATTGGAGAAACTAACGAAACGATCAAAGTTGAAAACTTTGATTCGTATAAATATACATATATTTATTTTTATCTTTCAGGTTTTATCCAATTCAAGAGTTGTTTTGTAATCATCAAAAAGGGGGAGATTGTTGGAACACATATTAATAAATAATGTTTTAATGATTAAGTTGATAAACAAACAAAACAACATAAAGGCGAAGCAAAAACGACGAAGCAGACGAAGACACAAAAAGTTGCAAACTGGGCTGCATTAGCGCACGCAAGACATCACACGTTAGCGCACACTAACGGGAAGTCATCTGCATATCAGCCAAGTTTGAAGTTACCTGAAGTGAAGTTAGCTGATGAGGTAGCGCACGCTACACATAGTCATTAATGCGCGCTATCGAAGGATTGTTACCGTTGTGAAGATATTCAAACACAGAATGATGTATGAAATGAAGTCAGTATTAGCGCATGCAAGAGATGATATTTAGCGCACGCTAAATATCAATCTGAATCAAGTCAATCTAAACGTTGGAAAAATTCGGCGGAAAGTCAAGCATCAAACGGATAGTTTGACAAGTGAAGGCAACAGATATATTACGTTAACGCACGCTACTCAATCATGGTTAACGTACGCTAAGTAAGTCAGATAACGTACGTAACAAAGAAGGCATAACGTATGCTAAAGGAGAAACGAAGCTACTGGACTGAAACTGGAACAGACTAGCGCACACTAAAGAAGAAGCCTAGCGCTCGCTAGTCAAAACAGACTAACGGCTAGTTTGGTGGATGAATGCTATAAATACCACACCTTTGGTATTATTCCATACAACAACTCCAAGCATTCAAGACATTGATATTATATTCATATACTTACACTGTTGTTGTAATACCCGGCGATAATTCATTCTTTACCACTCAGTAATTATCAGTCTGTAATTATCACTCAGTAATTTTCACTCATTAATAATCATTCATCAGTCAGGATTCATTCATTTGCGTTCATTTGGCATGTTGTAACTGTGGATCAGTTACCGATCGTCATTTCATCTCCGTTTGAGTGTCGGAACGGGAGTATTATCATTATCATCGTGATTGGTAGTCTTGTGCTGGAAGTATCATTTTTGGCATGTGTTAGACTTGTTCATTTCCGCATTCGTTTGGTATGTCGGATCATTCATCAGTCGTAGCGAGGAATCGGAATCATCGGATTTGTTCACCTTGGCCAGCATTGAGTTACGGCCGTAAGGTTCTAGGATACGGCCGTAAGTTCAACGGGTACGGCCGTAAGGCTGGCCGGTTACGGCCGTACGTGGTCCAGCAGGCTGCCCAGGCACTTTGGCCGAAGGCGAGTTACGGCCGTAAGGAGGGTTAGTTACGGCCGTAAGTGGTGTTCGTAAATTTCTAGTGTTGTCGACCAAGGGTGACTTACGGCCGTAAGGGTTGCGGCATACGGCCGTAAGTCGAGGAAGGTACGGCCGTAAGGCTTGGCCGGTTACGGCCGTACGCTGCAGGCAAGGTGCCTGGTCATTTCGACGAAGAGGGCTTACGCCCGTAAGGTTGGCCGGATACGGCCGTATCATCCGAGTTACGGTCGAAAGGTGTGTGGGTACGGCCGTAAGGATGTCGGCGTATGTTTTTGACGAAGGCGGGTTACGCCCGTAACTCGGGAAGCGATTCTGACCGTAAGTCTGCTGGCGAGCTTTCGGGCGAAGCGATTACGGCCGTCTGAGTTGGCGATTCTGGCCGTAAGGCCGTTGACTTGGAATGTTACGGCCGTAAGAGGGCCGAGTTATGGCCGTAACTTCCGGCAGTATTTAAGGACTTGGCCGGGACATTTTTCACCATTTTCATTCTTTCTTCATTTTGTTCCGAGAGAGAGGCTTGAGGGAGGGTTTTTCCTTCACAAATCATTTGAGTGTTTGATTTTCTTCATCTCCTTTCGATCGTGAAGCCCGGATAATCGATCTAACGTGTGTTCTTCGGATTAAAGTACTTGGATCTTCAAAGGTAATATTCTTCAACACCTTGGATTTCGATTTTTGTGTTGAGTTGATGTTTTGGACGTTATAATCATGTTATATGAAGGGATATGTATATGATTATGAGTTTGTATAAGGATCCATTGGATTATTGAAGGATTATTCAAGAACACTTTGAATATCGAGTTGAAATTGGGGGTTTTCGATTAATTGTCGTTATAATCACGTTTTCGGATATTCGCTTTGGATTAATAATCGTATTGAAGATGTTTTGTTGGTTTGAAACACTTCTTGGGGGATTTGATTTTGGTATATTGAGGTTTGATTGTAAACAATCGAAGTTTGGACGCAACGTGTTTGATTTAATTCCTCAATGAACTTGGTTTAGTCGTAGCGACGTTTTGAGTTCGTTATATTCGTGTTTGATTCGTATATTGAACGGATTGTTGGTAATTATATTATTCAAGGTTGTTCGAGCGGCCGATATCTCAATTAGGACGTTGTTCGTGGAAGGATAATTGTCACCGGTATTGTGTAAGTTAATTCTTACTCGGTTAAAAGGATATTCATTTTCTTTTGTTGTTGTTCATTCATAATCATAACTCATTCATCATTATATTAACCGTATCAAAACTTGTTGTTGTCAATTAATCACTTCAGTCATAAGGAACGACGGTTCCAATCTTTTCATTGAGCTGTCATTTATTTCATTACCATTCCACCTCGGTGAGTCATTATTCATTTTCGATGTCACTTTTGTTATATCGTGGCATTCCGGGTCATACTGGCGTGCCGGTTGGTATGTGTTGGATTTTCATGTCGGGCACGTTTAAGTCGTGTGTTGGTTGTTGGCCTCACATTGGACTGTGCACACGAGTCATATTGTCTCGTGAGACTGATTAGGTACAAGACCACACGGGTATTCGATCGATACTCGTTGGTGGCTTGTGCACGGACACATTTCCATCCCGAACGTAGTGTGGCGCCACCCTTTGAGCCGTACTGTTAGTTGATTCATATAGCATGTTTGATTGCGTATGTTTCGACAAGATATTTCATAACTTCAGATATAATCACGATTGTGTATTTTCAAGCCTTGAGGATTGTTGTTCTTTGTAACTGACCCCATTTGGGGATTTTGTTTTTCAGGTCTTGGCAAGGCAAAAGTACGGGGAGAACACGCTGACGTCGAGGAGTCTCAGTGATACTAGTAGGGAGCCCCGATCTTTCAGTTATTCATGTTATTGTCCTTTATTTTCCGCTGCAGACTTTCATTTGAATACTCCGTTTCATTCAGTGTTGTGTATTTTATCTTCATATAAAATACACTAGTATTCGGTATTGTCCTGGTGTGTTGTAACTAAACTCCTCATCGGAGTAATTATTGTTGTAATGTAGTTCGGTATTACATTTATCTTGTGTAATTCATTCATTTTCATTTGCCTGGTGGGTCCCAGTTGGGGATCTACGGCACTGTAATATCCGCCTAGTTTGGGGTGTTACAGAGTTGGTATCGGAGCGTGGTTTTGAATACTACCTTCCGAGTCATGTCTCATTTGAAATCATCGTCATCAGACTAGTATCATTGGACTTTCGCGTCACGTGTGACCTGTGCAAATGCCGAGCCAATCAGACCGGAAGAACTGTAAGATTTCTAACGCCATGGTATAATTTCTGGCAATAGTCATTCATTCATCATTCATCATTTAGCAATCCTCAAACATCATCATTTATTATGATCAGGACGATCATGTTAATTCATTAATTACTCAATTCATTTCATTATTCAGTTGCCGATCTAGATGATCATATTATAAATCTTGTTAAGTTATTCAAAATAATCATTTCAAGAATTTCATCAGATATTCATGTCACTTCAGTAAATCATTCATATAATCACTAAGTTAGAGCATGTATATTCATTTTCATCATCTCATGACGTAATCATAACGTGATAATCATGCGGGAAATATAATCATTATGCGACCTTCCTACTTCAGTATGGAGAGAGCTGTCAGGGGATGTACGGGAAGAGGCCGCGGTGCGGGCCGAAGCCCGAGAAATAATCACTCGCTGTCGGGAAATCGTGCCCAGGACTCAGCTCGATCAGAAGATGTTCGGGTTGATCCACTCACTTTTATGCAGGCCATGATGACCCATGTGCAGTTGCTCAATCATCATTGCGCCACTCTGACCGGATTAATCGAGAGAACTCTCCCGTATGAGCCAGCTGCTAAGGAAAGTGCTGAACAACAACCTTCATTTGTCAGCAAGAAATCAACGAAGCGTAATCAATCCGAAGGCGGTCAGTCAACCTTCAAGAAGCCTCGTGTGAGTCCTATCGTTTCTGAGCGACCTCCTACGGCGCATAATCGTGTGGGATCTCATTCCCGAGCGGCTAGTTCAGCCATCACCTGTTTCAATTGTGGAACGCCGGGTCATTTCAGCACTGAGTGTATGAAACCGTCTATCACGTGCTATAATTGTGGGAATTTTGGGCATAAGGCCCGTTTTTGCCGAAAGGACTCCAAGTCGGCTCCGGCGGCATCTCAGGCCCCAAAGCAATCAGCGTTTCAGGATCAGACTGCTTTGTCAACGTCGTTTAAGACAATGGAAGCAAATAGAGTTGGAGCTCATATTTATCAGACGAGAGCGTCCGGTTCGGGGGCCGGCAAGTCCCAGATTCATATGATGAGGAGGATCGACGATCCGGTGGCCCGAATGATTTCAGGTATACTCGTAATTTTATTTCAACTTGTGTGTAACTTTTGATGCTGGTACACCGCATTCATTCATTTTCGAATCATGCTTGAATAGACTTATTTCGGGATAGTCCTATTGCTTGCGGACCTCATACCTTTGGTCTACCTGACGATGGAAGAATTTTCGGAACCATACCGAATTAAGCTTAATGACCGCGATTGGTTGATGGATCTAACCGTGGTGAATTTATCTTAGGACGATGTAATTTTCGGTATTAGTTGGATTGATCGTCTTGATATTATCCTCAGTGTTTGTTAGCGTTTGATCGCTATCTTTCCGTCGTTGGTTGTCGAATGGGTGCTTCAGGGAAGTAATCCCCGTTGTTCCAGTAGAATTATTATTATGGCGGAAGCGGAGAAATTCCGCAATCGAGTTATTCAATCATTCATTGCATCATTTTCATCGATTGGCCTTTCTAAGGCAATCGAGTCATTCAATCATTCATCGTATCATTTTCAACGATTGACCTTCCTAAGGCAATCGAGTTATTCAATCCTTCATTGCATCATTTTCATCGATTGGCCTTTCTAAGGTAATCGAGCTATTCAATCATTCATCGTATCATTTTCAACGATTGACCTTCCTAAGGCAATCGAGTTATTCAATCCTTCATTGCATCATTTTCATCGATTGGCCTTTCTAAGGTAATCGAGCTATTCAATCATTCATTGTATCACTTTCATCGATTGACCTTCCTAAGGCAATCGAGTTATTCAATCCTTCATTCCATCATTTTCATCGATTGGCCTTTCTAAGGCAATAGAGCTATTCAATCATTCCTTGTATCATTTTCATCGATTGGCCTTTCGAAGGCAATCGAGTTATTCAAACATTCATTGTACCATTTTCATCGATTGGCCTTTCTAAGGCAATCGAGATGTCCAATCATTCATTGTATCACTTTTTATCGATTGACCATTCTAGGGCAATCGAAATGTTCAATCATTTGTGGTATTATTGTCATCAATTGACGATGTATTTCCAGACGAGTTATCTGGTTGCCTTCACATAGAGTAGTGGAATTCAGGCGTGAGTTGGAGCCGGTACGTCCCCTTTATCGAAGGCACCGTATCGGATGGCCCCGACTGTAATGCAGGAGTTGAAGATTCAACTTGAGGGATAGTTCGAGAAAAGTTATCTCCGACCGATTGCGTTCGAGAGGAGCACCAGTGTGATCGGTAAACGAGACGGATGGCTCGTCTCGAGGGTGTAAAAATTAACAAGATTAGAACAGGGTGATGATCAAGATTAGTACCCCTTACCCGTATTGATGATCTTTTAGATCAACTTCAGGGAGCTTCAGTATTTTCCAGGATCGACTTAAGATCTGGATATCACCAGTTGCGGATTCGAGAGTCGGATATCGCGAGGACGGCGTTTCGAACACGCTATGGTCATTATGAGTTCGTAGTTACGCCGTTCGGGCTAACTAATGCACCTGCGGTATTCATGGAGTTAATGAATCGGGTTTTCATCGACTTTTTTGGATCAGTTGTTGTCTTCATCGATGACAATTTGGCTTATTCTCGTGATCGAGAGGAAAACGAGGTACATCTTCATCAGGTTCTCGATGTGTTGAGACGCGAGCAACTTCATGGTAAGCTTTCCAATTGTGAGTTCTAGATGTCCGAAGTGATTTTCTCGGGCATGTAATTTCATCTATCAGAGATCGTGTCGACCCTCAGAAGACGGAGGCTATCCGATATTGGCAACCTCCGAAAGATGTTAAGTAAATCCGAAGTTTCCTCGGATTAGTTGATTAATTATTCAACCCACGACTGGAGCTAGCAACCATGGTTTTCGCGTTGGAATTTTGGCGTCATTACCTTTATGGCGTCACCTGTCAGTTATTCACCAATCACAAGAGATGAAGTATATATTTACTCACAAGGAGTTAAATATGTGACAGAGGCGGTGGTTGGAACTAATCAAAGATTTTGATATCGATATCCCTTACCACCCGGGCAAGGCGAACGTTGTCGCCGACGCCTTGAGGCGTAAGTCCGTTCAAGAGCAGATGCTTGCTCGTTTAACATTTCATAAGGAGCTTCAGCAGGAATTCCTTAGACCCGAGATCGAGGTCCGGCTTCAGCGAGTTCAGGGACAGCTTGTATGTTAGAGATTTCATCATCACTTGAGAAGGAAATCAGGGAGAATCAGGGTTCAGATTCATTTTGTTGATCATCCGCAAGGATGTGGTACAGGGGAAAGCCCCTGGATTTGTGGTCCACGAGGATGGACTTTTGAGATTTGAGAATAGGTTGTGCGTACCGGCGAATGATGAGTTGAAAAACTCGATCTTGAGAGAAGCTCATGCTACCCCTTATCCGGTTCATCCGGGGTCTAGTAAGATGTACAAGGACTTGAAACGAAATTTCTGGTGGAGTAATATGAAGCGAGAAGTCGCGGAATTTGTTTCGAGATGTTTAGCCTATCAGCAAGTCAAGATAGAACATCAGCGACCGGCAAGTATGCTGATACCGCTCCCTATTCCAGAATGGAAGTGGGAAGACATTTCTATGGAATTCATCACGAGTTTCCGACGAGTCGTCGTGGCATGAATACGATCTGAGCGATCGCGGACTGCTTTACTAAATTAGCTCATTTCCTTGAAATCAAGGATATGTGGGGTCCCGAGAGACTGGCCAGTTGTTCATCAAGGAGATAATGAGACTTCACGGTACCCCTAAGAGTATCGTTTCTGATCGTGACGGACGATTCGTGTCTCATTTTGGAAATCAGTTCATCGTGCTATGGGAACTCAGCTGAATCTCATTACCATTTTTCATTGTCAGTCCGACGGACAATCAGAGAGGACTTTTCAGACATTGGAGGACATGTTGAGGGCATGCGTCCTCGATTAGTAGAGGATTGGGAAGCCCAATTACTGTTGTTTGTGTCCACGTACAGTTTAGTTAGCATGCTGCGATGAAGGTAGCACCTTACGAGGCCTGGTACGGTCGTCGTTGTCGATCTCCCTTGTGTTGGGACGACCCATCAGAATCAATCGGCACCGAGCCCGATATGCTTATTAGTCGCCCGTGAGAAGGTAGCTTGATCAGGAGTCGTTGTCGACCACTCGGAGTCGACAAAAATCATATGCAGGTAATCGTCATCGACCATTAGAGATCGAGACGGGTGACCATGTTTGGTCAAGGTAATCCCGAGTCGTAATATCTTCCGTTTTGGGAAGAGGGGAAAGTTGAGTCCGAGATTCATTGGACCGTTTGAGATTCTGGATCGAATAGGCGAGTTAACTTATCGATTGGCTTTACCTCCGGCGTTGAGCCAAATTCGTAATGTGTTTCACGTCTCTCAGCTACGGAAATATGTTGCCGACCCGAGTCACATACTTCAGTTCGACGAAATCGAGATCGCAGATGATCATTCGTATGAGAAACGTCCCATACGAGTGTTAGAGCGGCAAATCAAACAGTTGAGGAATAAGGCGATTCCTTTGGTTAAGTTTCAGTGGTCTAGACACGGAGTCGAAGAGGCCACTTGGGAAACCGAGGAGAGTATGCGGGGGAGTTATCCCGAGTTGTTTGACCCTTAGTTTCGGGGACGAAACTCTTTTTAAGGGGGGGAGTATGTAATACCCGGCTATAATTCATTCTTTACCACTCAGTAATTATCAGTCTGTAATTATCACTCAGTAATTTTCACTCATTGATAATCATTCATCAGTCAGTATTCAATCATTTGCGTTCATTTGGCATGTTGTAACCGTGGATCGATTATCGATCGTCATTTCATCTCCGTTTGAGTGTCGGAACAGGAGTATTATCATTATCATCGTGATTGGTAGTCTTGTCTGGAAGTATCATTTTTGGCATGTGTTAGACTTGTTCATTTCCGCATTCGTTTGGTATGTCGGATCATTCATCGATCGTAGCGAGGAATCGGAATCATCGGATTTGTTCACCTTGGCGGCATTGAGTTACGGCCGTAAGGTTCTGGGATACGGCCGTAAGTTCAACGAATGCGGCCGTAAAGGCTGGCGATTCTGCCGTACGTGGTCAGTAGTGCCCGAGCACTTTGGCGAAGGCGAGTTACGGCCGTAAGGAGGGTTAGTTACGGCCGTAAGTGGTGTTCGTAAATTTCTAGTGTTGTCGACCAAGGGTGACTTACGGCCGTAAGGGTTGCGGCATACGGCCGTAAGTCGAGGAAGGTACGGCCGTAAGGCTTGGCGATTCTGGCCGTCTGGCTGACAAGGTGCACGGTCATTTCGGCGAAGAGGGCTTACGACCGTAAGGTTGGCGGATACGGCCGTATCATCCGAGTTACGGTCGTAAGGTGTGCGGAATACGGCCGTAAGAATGTCGGCGGATGTTTTTTGAAGGCGGGTTACGCCGTAACTCAGAGGCTGATTCTGGCCGTAAGTCTGCCAGCGAGCTTTCGGGCCGAAGCGATTCTGGCCGTCTGAGTTGGCGATTCTGGCCGTAAGGCCGTTGACTTGGAATGTTACGGACGTAAGAGGGCCGAGTTATGGCCGTAACTTCCGGCAGTATTTAAGGACTTGGCCGGGACATTTTTCACCATTTTCATTCTTTCTTCATTTTGTTCCGAGAGAGAGGCTTGAGGGAGGGTTTTTCCTTCACAAATCATTTGAGTGTTTGATTTTCTTCATCTCCTTTCGATCGTGAAGCCCGGATAATCGATCTAACGTGTGTTCTTTGGATTAAAGTACTTGGATCTTCAAAGGTAATATTCTTCAACACCTTGGATTTCGATTTTTGTGTTGAGTTATGATGTTTTGGACGTTATAATCATGTTATATGAAGGGATATGTATATTATTATGAGTTTGTATAAGGATCCATTGGATTATTGAAGGATTATTCAAGAACACTTTGAATATCGAGTTGAAATTGGGGGTTTTCGATTAATTGTCGTTATAATCACGTTTTCGGATATTCGCTTTGGATTATTAATCGTATTGAAGATGTTTTGTTGGTTTGAAACACTTCTTGGGGGATTTGATATTGGTATATTGAGGTTTGATTGTAAACAATCGAAGTTTGGACGCAACGTGTTTGATTTAATGCCTCAATGAACTTGGTTTAGTCGTAGCGACGTTTTGAGTTCGTTATATTCGTATTTGATTCGTATATTGAACGGATTGTTGGTAATTATATTATTCAAGGTTGTTCGAGAGGCCGATATCTCAATTAGGACGTTGTTCGTGGAAGGATAATTGTCACCGGTATTGTGTAAGTTAATTCTTACTCGGTTAAAAGGATATTCATTTCCTTTTGTTGTTGTTCATTCATAATCATAACTCATTCATCATTATATTAACCGTATCAAAACTTGTTGTTGTCAATTAATCACTTCAGTCATAAGGAACGACGGTTCCAATCTTTTCATTGAGCTGTCATTTATTTCATTACCATTCCACCTCGGTGAGTCATTATTCATTTTCGATGTCACTTTTGTTATATCGTGGCATTCCGGGTCATACTGGCGTGCCGGTTGGTATGTGTTGGATTTTCATGTCGGGCACGTTTAAGTCGTGTGTTGGTTGTTGGCCTCACATTGGACTGTGCACACGAGTCATATTGTCTCGTGAGACTGATTAGGTACAAGACCACACGGGTATTCGATCGATACTCGTTGGTGGCTTGTGCACGGACACATTTCCATCTCGGGCGTAGTGTGGCGCCACCCTTTGAGCCGTACTGTTAGTTGATTCATATAGCATGTTTGATTGCGTATGTTTCGACAAGATATTTCATAACTTCAGATATAATCACGATTGTGTATTTTCAACCCTTGAGGATTGTTGTTCTTTGTAACTGACCCCGTTTGGGGATTTTGTTTTTCAGGTCTTGGCAAGGCAAAAGTACGGGGAGAACACGCTGACGTCGAGGAGTCTCAGTGATACTAGTAGGGGGCCCCGATCTTTCAGTTATTCATGTTATTGTCCTTTATTTTCCGCTGCAGACTTTCATTTGAATACTCCGCTTCATTCAGTGTTGTGTATTTTATCTTCATATAAAATACACTAGTATTCGGTATTGTCCTGGTGTGTTGTAACTAAACTCCTCATCGGAGTAATTATTGTTGTAATGTAGTTCGGTACTACATTTATCTTGTGTAATTCATTCATTTTCATTTGCCTGGTGGATCCCAGTTGGGGATCTACGGCACTGTAATATCCGCCTAGTTTGGGGTGTTACAGTTGTTATATTGAGCTTATATTATTAGTTTGAGTGCTTATACATTCAACATTATACACGAGAGGTAAAAGAAAAGATACGATTGGATTCGGTGTTATTAGGATCAAGGATCCGGCATTTTTAGAATCGCAATCGATATGTAAGTGAGGTTTATCTAGTACCCATAGAAAGCTAGAGTGGTTGATTCCTTGTCCAATAGAAAAGGAAAACAGTTTTACTCGGACCGATAGAAGACGAGCTTGTAACGGTAATCCCTCGACCGATAGAAGAGAGGCGTAGAGGTTTTGATCATAATCCTAAGAAAAAGACACATCGAGATAGGATGTAGGCTTCGTTAATAGCCGAACCTCTATAAATCCTTGTGTGATTTATTTTTCGCAATTTATTTATGCTTCCGCACAAACGGCGCAAATACCGATTTTATACCAACAATTGGTATCGGAGAGGTACTCCAATATGCAGCTTAACATCCGAGGAGAAGATCCAAAATGGCGTTTCAAATGGCCCCAGTCAAAGGACTTGCTCTCAAACGACCACCATTTTTTGATGGATCGAATTTCATGACTTGGAAGAAGAAAATGTCTATTTTCATCCGAGCTTACAATATCGAATTATGGAAGGTGATATGCCTTGGTACCAAAATTCCGACGAACTCAAACGGAACTCTCAAAACCTTTAAAGAGATGATGCGGATTGGAAAAGCGACCATTATAATTGCAAAGCCACGCAATTATTATACTGTGCTTTAAATCCGGAAGAACACAACCGGATGTCATCGTGTGATAGTGCCAAAGAAATCTGGAAAATGATTGAGGTAACACACGAAGGTACGTCTCAAGTCAAAGAGACGAAGATAAACATGCTCCTTCACGATTATGAATTATTGCAAATGAAGGACGACGAATCCATCTCAATTATGCTCGACCGATTTTTGGTCATCACTAATGGATTAGCATGTTTCGGAAAATCTCTTTCGAGTAGTGAGAAAGTAAAGAAGATTCTCCGATCACTACCTCGAGAATGGGACGGTACGGTTACGGAAATAATGGAATCAAAAGATTTAAATACTCTTGATTTTAGTTCTCTCGTTGGTTCTCTTATCAACTACGAGATTGTTCCAAAATCTCGGAATGCCAAACCGAAACCGAAGGAAAGGTCGATAGCCATGAAGGCTGAAATGTCAAAAAAGAAAGAAGAAATCCTGGTGGATGAAAGCGACGAAGAATCGGCATATTATGCCAAGAATATTAATAAGTTCCAACACTTATTAAATCGGAGGAAGCAGGAGATCCAAAAGGGCGAATCTAAGAAATTCGACAACACTTGTCGATTATGTGGTAAACCAGGCCACTTTGCGAAGAACTGTCGAGTAAAGCAAAAAGAAGTCTTAGTTGCAACATGGAGTGACGAAGATCCTGATGAAGATTTCATAAATCAAAATAATCTCACACTCATGGCCCGGAGTTCATTCGACGATAGCGACGCCGAAAGCCAAGTAATTAATTCTTACGACGAACTTTTTGAAGCATTCGAATTATTACATACCTATTATCAAAATACTTTAAAAGAAATTAAATCCCTTCAAACTAAATATAAATATTTGGAAATTGAAAATTCCAAAATTCTTGAAAAGGGAAAATTTATCGAAATTGATCACTTTAAATGCATTGAAAACGAGAATATTTTAAAGAATGATCTTGTTAAAGTTCAAACCGAGCTCAAAAATTTAACGAAGAAATTCTCTCGGAAAAGAGAAATTTGAAAATATGCTCTCGGTTCAAAAATATACTTTAAATAAAGAGGGGTTAGGATTCAAAACAAGTTCTAAAAATGAATCCGTAAATTTTAAAATACCTTGGTGTGAAAAATGTTTGAAAATCGGGCATCACATTTCAAATTGCAAAAGCCCAAGACGGACAATAGAAGTTAAGAAAATCTGGGTTCCTAAAAGAACAATTGTTTCAAATATCGTCTACATCTCAAAAGAAAAATCGACTTTCGGTTGGATCCCCAAAAATTAATTTTTAACAATTGATATTTTACAAAGGGGGAGATATTAATTTCAGGGGGAGTTTTATACCCTAGTATTACATATTTTTATAATATTGCATACATTTCATGCATATTTCGTTTTGTTTATAGGTATCCTCTATATTTTTTTTACACTTTTTGCTGAATACAAAAAGGGGGAGAAGAAGGTGAATCGGATAAAATGAAAGTAGGAGAAAAATAAAAAATGAAAGGAGGAGAAAAATAAAAATCAAAGAAGTCGAAAAGGAGAAGAAAACATACAAAAAGGGGGAGAAACGATGGAGTTGAAAAATAAAATTGAAAAAGAATGGATTGGAGAAACTAACGAAACGATCAAAGTCAAAAACTTTGATTCATATAAATATACATATATTTATTTTTATCTTTCAGGTTTTATCCAATTCAAGAGTTGTTTTGTAATCATCAAAAAGGGGGAGATTGTTGGAACACATATTAATAAATAATGTTTTAATGATTAAGTTGATAAACAAACAAAACAACATAAAGGCGAAGCAAAAACGACGAAGCAGACGAAGACACAAAAAGTTGCAAACTGGACTGCATTAGCGCATGCAAGACATCACACGTTAGCGCACGCTAACGGGAAGTCATCTGCATATCAGCCAAGTTTGAAGTTACCTGAAGTGAAGTTAGCTGATGAGGTAGCGCACGCTACACATAGTCATTAATGCGCGCTATCGAAGGATTGTTACCGTTGTGAAGATATTCAAACACAGAATGATGTATGAAATGAAGTCAGTATTAGCGCACGTAAGAGATGATATTTAGCGCACGCTAAATATCAGTCTGAATCAAGTCAATCTAAACGTTGGAAAAATTCGGCGGAAAGTCAAGCATCAAACGGATAGTTTGACAAGTGAAGGCAACAGATATATTACGTTAACGCACGCTACTCAATCATGGTTAACGTACGCTAAGTAAGTCAGATAACGTACGTAACAAAGAAGGCATAACGTATGCTAAAGGAGAAACGAAGCTACTGGACTGAAACTGGAACAGACTAGCGCACGCTAAAGAAGAAGCCTAGCGCACGCTAATTAGTCAAAATAGACTAACAGCTAGTTTGGTGGATGAAGGCTATAAATACCACACCTTTGGTATTATTCCATACAACAACTCCAAGCATTCAAGACATTGATCTTATATTCATATACTTACATTGTTGTTGTGATATTGAGCTTATATTGTTAGTTTGAGTGTTTATACATTCAACATTATACACGAGAGGTAAAAGAAAAGATACGATTGGATTCGGTGTTATTAGGATCAAGGATCCGGCATTATTAGAATCGCAATCGATATCTAAGTAAGGTTTATCTAGTACCCATAGAAAGCTAGAGTGGTTGATTCCTTGTCCAATAGAAGAGGAAAATGGTTTTACTCGGACCGATAGAAGACGATCTTGTAACGGTAATCCCTCGACTGATAGAAGAGAGGCGTAGAGGTTTTGATCTTAATCCTAAGAAAAAGATACATCGAGAGAGGACGTGGGCTTCTTTAATAGCCGAACCTCTATAAATCCTTGTGTGATTTATTTTCCGTAGTTTATTTACGCTTCTACACAAACGGCGCAAATACCGATTTTATACCAACACGTTTTGTGTCGCATTTTTGGCAAGCGGTACATAAGAGGATGTGTACTCGTTTGCGTCTGAGTACTTCTTTTCATCCCCAGTCAGATGGGTAGTCGGAACGCACTATCCACACATTTGAGCATATGTTGCGTGCTTGTGCTCTCGATTGGAGCAGTGATTGGGAGGAGCATTTGCCGTTGATCGAATTCACGTACAACAATAGTTGGCACGCACGATTCAAATGGCCCCGTATGAGGGGCTTTATGGGCGGCGATGTCGATCACCGATTTGTTGGAACGAGGCGTCCGATTTGGTGGGAACCGAACTGGATATTGCATTAAAGACGAGGCGGAAGGTGGAATTGATTAGGGAATAGATGTTGACTGCTCAGAGTCAATAGAAGTCATGTGTCGACGTCCGTCGTCGACCTTTGGAGTTCGAGGTGGGAGACCACGTTTTGCTAAAGGTGTCGCCGACGAAGAGAGTTTTCCGCTTCGGGAAGAAGTGAAAGTTGAGCCCCAAGATTTATTGGGCCCTTTGAGATTCTCGAGGGAGTTTGTGAGTTGCCATACCGTTTGGCGTTGACTCCGTCCTTGAGTCATGTCCATAGCATTTCCCATGTCTCCCAGCTAAGGAGATATGTTCTGGATCCAAGCCACGTCATCGACCACGGTGAGATTGATGTCGCCGAGGATATTACCTTCGAGGAACGCCCCTTGAAGATTTTGGAGCACCATGAGAAGCAACTGAGGCATAAGACCATCCCTTTGGTCAAGGTGCAGTGGTCGAGGCATGGTGTTGAGGAGGCAACTTGGGAAATCTAGGATAGCATGCGTGCGAGGTACCCCGAGTTGTTTGTTTCTTAAGTTTCGGGACGAAACTTATCTTTAGAGGGGTAGAATGTAATATCCGTATGTTTCTTTTCCTGGTATTCTCATTTTTGGTGTATTTTTTGTTTTTAGCAACTCGCTTGTAACCGTATTGTTATTTCGAGAATAGTTAATACGGGACTTTTTGCCATCCGATTCTCGTAATTGTTGTTCAGAACCTCCATTTCAGAGTTTCCGTAAATCCATCATATGTTATTATGCATATTGTGAGCTTCCGCTTGATGTTTCGTCCGTATTTCAGTGTTTTTGGACCGTATTTATCCTGTCCCTAGCGCACGCTATCATTGTTGTATAGCGCACGCTAAGCATCATTAAATAGCATGCTACATTTGCTTTGTAGCGCGCGCTAGCGAGTCGAGTCTGGCAGTGGCAGTGAGTTTGTTTCTGGTCTCTGCTTTCTGGACGAACAGATTAGCGCACGCTAAAAATTGTCTTAGCGCACGTTATTATTGAGGCCTAGCGCGCGCTAAGCCGGCAGTCCAGTACTGTGCAGTTTGTTTCTGGACTCGGTCTGGTGCCTAAGTAGCACACGCTATGGCTTGATAGCGCATGCTATCGAGAGCCTTTAAGCGCACGCTAATGTTTTGTAGCACACGCTAACAGTCCAGAACCGTAGGTTCTAGACTATATTATAGCTGGGTAGCGCACGCTAACCTTAATCGTTAGCTCACGCTAAAGCTCCCTGGCTATAAATTCCAGGGAGTTGACCCAGATTAATCATTTTTTTCTCTTCTCTTTTCCTCTCCAGTTGTTTGGCGATTTCCGAGCGAATTTGAGCGATCTGAAGTCTTGTAACTTCAAGCTATCTTCTTTAGGGGTGTTTTCGAAATTCCGAAAACCGACCGAACGAACCAAACTGATCCGATGTGAACCAAATTTTTCCAGATCGAAAATAAAACCGAAACCGAAATCAAAAACCGAAACTAAGACCGAATAATTCGGGTCGGTTCGGGTTCGGGTTTGGGAAACCCGAAATATACCGAAAGAGACCGATTTAAAAAAAAAATATTTTTATTTACAAATATCAAAAAAATGGATTATTACTTCATTTAAAAAAATAGTGATAAGAAGCAGTTATAATATATATATATATGTATATGTATATATATTGTTGGGGTGGTGGTGGTATCCAGCTGCCACAAACTAATTGATTGAATGTAAAACCGTCCAGATACATTTCAATACAAAACATTATCATATTCTTTTCCTTTTTCGACACAATCCTGTCTTCTCTCACTTCACTTTTCACGAGTATAGACTAAATCCAACTCTTCTTCTTATCTGGTTGCTGAAGGAAGCAATACCCTAATTTCCCCAATCCAACTCTTCTTCTTCTTCTTATTTCTTCTTCCAAAGAGAGCGAAAGAAGGCTCTGAAATACCAAATGAGGCAACAGAACAAATATTACTTACGATGATGTCATTTCGGTGGATCTAACAATGGGTAAGACCAGCGCGAGCGGATAGAGCAAAAAACCCAGCCTGATTTCGATGATTCGTCGCCGTAGACAATTTAGGTCACGACCCTTGGTGATTTGGGTCGCGTCCGTTCCTCGTTCCTTTCCTCCTCTTTTCTCAGTCTCCCACGAAGAAGCTGGGTTCAGATTGCGCCGTTCCTCCTCCTTTCTCAGTCTCACACGAAGAAGCTCACGTTCAGATGGCAAGTGGTAAGAGAACTATGGTGCCTCAGGCCAACGAAGGTCTTTCACCTAAAAGTCTTAAGGGCTTTGTCTCTCACCCTCAAATTTCCAAGGCTCTAGATACGAATTCATCCGCTCAATCTAAGACTCATGTGCCTTATCAGGTAAATTTTTATCGGGGGGGGATGGGTTCCAAAAAGAGATTACTAAAGCATGTGTCGAGATGATTATTATGGACGAGTTGCCTTTTACTTTTGTCGGGGGGGATGGGTTCCGTCATTTTTGTGAGAAAGCATGTCCTCTTTGGATAGTTCCATGTCGTCAAACAATTGCTAGAGATGTCCTTAACATGTACTATGCCTAAAAGAAAGAACTAAGAGATATGTTAAGTGTATATAGAGTTTGCATTCCCACCGATACGTGGACATCTTATCAAACCATTAATTATATGGTTATCACCGCACATTTTATTGATAGGGATTGGATGTTGCACAAGAAAATTATTAGCTTTTGTGTAATTCCAAATCATAAAGGGGAATCAATTGCTAAGCTTCTGGAGGAGTGTTTGTTGGATTGGGGAATAGAAAAACTTTTCACTATCACAGTTGATAATGCTTCATCCAATGATGCCGGTTTGAATGATTTGATTAAAAGAATGAATCATTGGACAATGCCTAATGCACTTTTACTCGGGGGTGAGAACTTGCATGTCAGATGTGTAGCTCATATTTTAAACTTGCTTGTAAAAGAAGGATTAAAAAAGTTGAATTCATGCATCGAAAACATTAGTAGTGCCATTAGATATGTGAGATCGTTCCCTCAAAGGCTAGATTCTTTCAGAAGCTGTGTAGAGAAAGTGAAAATAGATTCCAAAGGGCTTGTGATTATGGATGTTGTAACTTTATGGAATTCCACATATCTAATGTTGCAGTCTGCTTTAAAGTTTCGTGCTGCATTTGATAGGCTAAAAGATGACGATTCCGGTTATGCATCATATTTTGCTTGTGATAAAATGAATGGGCACCAAATGATGTAGATTGGGAGAATGCAGATATGTTTGCTAATTTTTTGAAACCATTTTATGAAATCACTTTAAGGGCGTGTTGCTCTAATACACCAACAGTTCATCACGCTTTTATGGATATTTTAAAAAAATTTGGTCTTTTGCACGAAACCAATGGCATTGAAGAGTTGGATTTGATTAGAGGTTCCATGCAGTTTAAATATAACAAGTATTGGGGGGATTTCGATAAAGTGAATAAATATTAATTCTTAGCCATTTTGCTTGATCCGCGGCATAAATTAGACAAGGTGGTTGATTTCTTTGAGGTTATATGTGGAGATGATGAATCTAGTGAAAAGGTTGTTGAAGGTCACATAAATTTATAATATTTATGGGGGTGATGTAGTTCAACCATCTCATAGCGAAACTAGTAGTGTCGGGGGTAATAGTTCATGCATTTCAAGTGGTAATGATACGTTAAGTTTGAGTTCTCAAGTGGAAAGGAGGTTGCAAGAAAAAAGTTTAATGAGGAAAGCGAGAAAAAGTGGTATCATTCAAAATGACGTCGATAGATATTTATTGGATGCTATTGAAGGGGATGAGGATGAAAACTTCAATATTCTAAATTGGTGGAGAGTTAATGGAGCATCTAAGTACCCTATATTGGCACTTATTGCACGTGATATTTTAGCCATTCTGGTTTCAACAATCGCTTCCGAGTCATGCTTTAGTACTAGTGGACGTATCATTGATTTAGTCCGTTCTTCTTTGAGTCCCAAGATGGTGGAAGCTTTAATTTGTACTCAAAATTGGCTACGAGGAAGTCACGTTGCTTTAAATCATGAACCAACAACGGAGGAAGTAGAGTTATGTGAGAGAATTGAAAAAGGTAATCTTTATAATGTTTCTGCCCTGTATTCTATAATGTTTCTGATTTGCTATACTTGACTACAAATTATTTACATTTTTAACCCATCAATTATTGTATGTATTTTTGAATGCAGAAATGTCCAAGAATATCATGTTACCGGCAAAAAGTAGAAGATAAAAGAGATGCGGAAGGTGGAAGCAAGAAGATAAATTATAAAGAACACCGTTAACGTTATTGATTTTAATTAAGAGATGTTTTCTTGACTGTTTGGACTGTTTTATAAATTGTTTAATTAGACTGTTTTATGGACTTTGTGATGGTTATTATTTTGGATGTAATTGGAATGTTTTGGATCTTTTTGTAATAGTTTCTCTGTAAGTTAGAAGCTGTTTTGTAGCTGGACTATTTTGGATCACTTTGTGATAGTTATTTATTTTGGACTCTTTTAGGTAATACTTTTACTTTTGTGATATTTATTTTGGATTATTTTAGGTAACATTTTTTTATTTAAAATGCAGGTTTTTAGACGGTATAATACACAATTAGTACAAATTATGACTAAAATTTTGATAATATAAAAAACCAAATTAGACCGAATCGGACCGAAACCGAATAATTTGGGTGGGTTTGGGTTCCATAGTTATAAAAACCGATCGAACCGAACCGAAACCGGATTATTAAATTTGGGGAGGGTTTGGGGAACCCAGATCTTTTCCCGACCGAAACCAAAAATACCCCTAATCTTCTTCCTTGAGATCTTGGTGTAGATTAACAACATCAACACTTATTCTTCATCCTTAATCCAAGGTAATCTCCTAGAAGCCTATTTATGAAAATTTGGGGGGTTTTGAGTTTTTGTCCGATTTGTTCCGTATTGTTGATTAATCCAGGATGAATATGATTAATTTCTGTAGTATTCTTGTTTTCCATATGAGTTCATGGTAAGTTTCATTGTTTTTGTGAAATCAAGAGGGTTCGGGTGCGATCGGTCGTCATCGTTGTTTTTGTACGAACTTATATGAATCGTAGGGGGGTTTTCGGGTGTATTCCATTTCCATATTCGTTTAGAGCTTGCTGTGATTATATTCTTCGAATCGTTAGGTTCGGTTTTGTCGGTTCCTAGCGGTCGTGCTTGATTTTCTTTCCGTTCGTGTCGTCGTCATTATTCAAGGCAAATATTTTTTGAAACCTTTATGCTTAACATGAAATGGTAATGTATTTATGTGTGCTTTGCTCACCTCAGGAGGGTCCGATGGGGCCTCGAGGGAATCCAATGGTATAGCCCTGGATTCATGAGTTTGATTCGCTATCCAGCTCGGCATAGTCCTTAGAGGCCTCGAGTGGGATCAGTGGTATAGCCCTGGTCCTAAGGCGATGCCTGTGCGTGATTTGTTTTATGATATGGCCAGCTCGGGAGGGTATCTAGAGGCCTCGAGTGGGACCAGTGGTATAGCCCCGGTCCCTAGGCAAATTACTTATTGAGTGTTTGGTTTCCGGAAAAGTCATGTCTGATTTTGTTTTTCTGAATGAATTGGTGCATTGTACTATGAAATGTGTAAGCGAATGGTTTGCCTTGACTACTTATACTAGCGTAATTGCTAACCCCTTTGGGGACCCGTTTTGGGGTAATTCTTGTCATGGATTTCAGGTTATGTTCAGCCGGACGAGCGGGCGCTGGGATAGTATGAGGATGCTTGTGAGGGTCGTTGGCGTGTGCATTTGAGTCCCTTTACTCCAGTTGTCCTTTTCGATTTGGTTGTTGACTATTTTATAAACTTATAGATCGTACTCGCGAGTATTTAGGCATTTTCTTTCCGATTTTGGTTTGTATAATTGAAAGCTACTCTGTTTGTCGGTTGATATTCATTTCACCAGTTGTACCGGGCGTGTTATTTAATATTCGTATTGGTAATGTAAGTTTCTTCGCTAGCCGAGACAGTTATTCGAGTGGTAATTCTTGTTTTAGCCTGGTGGGTCCCATGTAAGGGTCCACGGCACTGTAATATACTCTGAATATCTCGGGGGTGTTACACACACAACTCACACAATCACATCCACATTTACATCATACCAACACGTTCACGATCAGCCAATCACATTGTCTATCACATCTTCACACAACTAGCACACATAGCACGAAGTCGACATTTCAACCAATACGAGCTTTACACAACCAAACACACATAACACAATATGGTCATCTAAATCACCGATGCAATTGATGCACAGTCACATAACTCACGATCAATACCTATAACACGATACACATCCAACTGTACAATCAACATATACATCTCAAAGTTACACATTCAAGATTATCACAACTAACTATAAATCATTCATTTCAACATGTAAATTATATTCACAAGGTATAAAGCGTATAAGCAAGATACTTGCCTCGATAGTCGACACCCGAATATTCCTACGAACACGGCACAACCTAAAAATCCCCATACACCTATAATCCTCCATGAAACACAACATAAACATGATTACTACGAGTATAACGATTGAAAACAATGGAAAACACATACAAGAACCGAAGGAAACCCTCTGAGACATTCAATCAGACATTAAATGTTCAAGATTTCCTTAGAACACCAAAAATCCCGATTGGGTTCAAACGAAATCAAGATATGGATATGCAATCCATAGAATGTGTTTAACAACACAATATAACACTAATTGAATCACCAAAAATGAACAAGAATCGAAATCAAGATGAAAATCCCGAAGGTCAACCCTAAGGGATTCGAAGAATTTACCTATGATTCGGACGAACGAATTGGAGGATGATGATAGACACGGATTAAGCGTCCAAAAATGATGAAGATTGGCTCCTCAAGCTCAACAATCCTCCCAGGACCCAAAAATCGTGGAGAGAAAAGAAAGGGGAAGAAATGAAGTTCTGTCCCGCAAAATAGGCTGATGCTGGTTTATATACCAGCAGCACATTACGGCCGTAACAGGCATGCCCTTATGGCCGTAACGAGTCCTCAAACTCACTGCCCAAAATGCGAGGGTTCATTACGGCCATAACAACAAGAGCTTTAGGGCCGTAACATCACCCAATTTACGGCCGTAACACAGAACACACGTACGGCCATAACTAACACGGATGAACACATCAGGGATTCCCAACAACTCTGACAGTCGGGTCAGACGTTCAACAACATTCCGATTACTCAAACGCTCCATCCACAATCCAAAAAATATGAACATCACGAAACACGACGTACGATGCCCCAACATAAACTCAATCTAGAAGATGCATGCGACAATAAGTCGCACCCAATATAAACAACTACGTGATGGTAACAAATAGCGTATCACGATAAAAATCATTCCGATGTGACGACAATAGAAAAAAAATATCCGACCTAAAAGACACCCAAAAAAAGACAACAGAAAACAAAAATACCAGATATTACATTCCACCACACTAAAAATAAGTTTCGTCCCAAAACTTAAAACAAAACATCAGGGTAGAATACAAACAAAACCAAAAAGGTTCACGCAACAAATATCAAATCTCCACTTAAGATATAGTCCAAAATTCAACACGCAACTACATTACTGGGCACCACTGGCCCCCCCAGGACTAGAAACAAAACTCCAGTTCTCAAACATCTTAGCAACGGTCTAACAATGCACGGCTTGGTGCCCCACTTGACCGCACTTGAAACAATTAACCAGTGGCAAATGACAATTCTATCTCATATGGCCCACATGACTGTAGTTGAAGCAGGTCTTCACACAGCTCGTCTTGCTCACTTTCGGAGTAAGATTCTTAGGTTTATCAAACGAATGAGGAGTACTCCCAGAAGGACAATGCGAAGCAACAGGCTCACGGAACTCACTTCTCTGACCTCTGGAAAGACTACCCGAGGTCTTCTGTCTCTTACCTCCCGAACTAGCCTCTGACACAGAAACAGACATCTCAATGGCTAAAGCTCGATCCTGATACTCCTTCAGAGTGGCACACATAAGTGGAGCCATACTCTCACGGATGTGGGTTTCATGCGCATATTGATGTACCGTACCTTGTCCGCTTCACTTCTCACCTGATCACGAACATAAGCCAACTGCCGATTATAGTCGACTATCACCTGGGATATCAACAAATCCTGGGGCATAGCTGAGAAAACTCAACGATCCTGCGTTCACGGACATGCAACGGGTGATACTCCGCCTCCATGGCAGTCTTAAACTCAGCCCACATAGGTGTACGATCTACAGGTGCTACAGCCTACCACCAGTCTGTAGACTCTTTATCGAGAAGATACTGAGCAATAGGTACTCTTCTCTCATGGGGACATGTCACTGCATCAAATGTTCTTCCCAACTGGAAGAGCCAATTCTCCCAACCTAACGAGTCAGAGGAACCCGCAAAATGAGGTGGGTGCATTCTCATCACATCTCGCAACCACCTACTAGCTCCATTATCCCCCTCGGGAGGCTTATTCCGGTGCACTTCTCAATTCATCGGCGCCAACTGGTCAGCCACCTGACGAAGGATGGTGGTGGCGCCAATATTAACATTACCTCCAGCTGATTGTTCCTGATCATGGGACAGGTCATCCCGACCATCTGTAACGAGCTGATTGGCACTCTACAACGAGCGAGTTGACCTCTCATGCTCCTAATTACATCTACGACCATGACCTTGACCTCCCGGCATACTGAACAGATAATTACTCAGTGCAAGGAAGCATAACGTCACATAATCAACTCACCCAAATAATTCCACAACGCACATACAATATATGGCAACAATTAATAACACGACAATAAATATCCAGACAGGATAAGTAACCGAGTACAAACATTGTTGCTTCAATTGATAAAGTTTACGGTCGTAACTGACGGACCATACGATCATTCCAATGGAAATCATGCGACCGATACAGAGCATATATACGACTGTAACAATAAGATTATGGCCATGACAATCACAAGCTTACGACCATAATAACATACATCTTATGTCTGTAACAACTATGGGCTTACGGTCGTACCACTAACTTCAGAACAGAAAAATTAACTCAGCAGCCTCGAAACGGCTCCGAAGGTTAAGGGACGATTCTTCACAATACATTTCCGACACTTAGGAATACTGCAAAATTCTTCGACGAGAATGACAACATAACAAGCTTGTTGCAATGACTAAATCTCAACACATAGACGCATTGAATGTTCTTAATCCCGAAAATAAAAGTCGTTTTGCAAATAAAAAATCTCCAAAATCCTTTCAACATATCCAAAAATGACGGTAATATTTTACAATATCCGAAATACTTCAAAAACATCTTTTGAGTACCTTCTGAAGGTGTCATTTGAAAATACATGACCAACACGTCAAAGTTCCACCAATTTCAAAATCCATACAAAATCGTTGTTTAACCGCATCGTCAAAACATTTTTAAAAATCAATTTCCCACAAACATACCCACGTCTATGAAATATTTCAGAAAATTGTTTTCAAACGTACACACAACGGACATAATTACGACTATCCAACATAATCAAATTTAAACTACATGCATATCCGGCATATTTTACGCGTTTTTGGTAATTTGGCCCGGTTTTGAGGCATGCATAAGTTTTTCCAGTGAGAAAATCCACGGGTAGAGGATTTTATGTTTCCTTGTAATTTTGTTGTAAATTTGATGTATTTTATTTCGTATAAAATTATAATCGAGTTGGAGTACACAAAGTACGAAGAAAAAAGAAGTCCAGCACAAAAGGAGTTCTGATCGGACGAACCGACTGAGACCTGCCATCTGCCGATCGGGACTAGTCCGAGAGCATGCGGTCCCGGCCGCGTATGCCACTAGTTGGGTCGGGTCAAGCAGCATGGTCAGGCCGGGTCGATGTTGTAACACCCCCGATATATTCAGGAATATTACAGGGCCGTAAATCCTTTACATAAGAATTTACAAGGCTGAATAAATGAAACGACAATAATAAATACAAACTAGTGAAATCACTTGAAACAAAATACGGCAGTTCTGGTTCAATACCGAAAGTACAAGTGTCCAAATGGAGAATATTAATACATCACTGAAATCCAAAACCTCACAAATTACGACGCACGCGAGTACTTATTAAATAACCAACAACAGATAATAAACCCGACCGGAACATCACTCTGCACCCTCGTCGTCATGAAGCTCCAGTGGTTGTTTCCCTGCTCTCCTGGATCTTGAACATAAACAAAATGTTCACCCCCGAAGGGGTTAGCACAACGATGCTAGTACAAGTACCACAACATATTATTCAACATCTCACGAAGAATAATAATAACGTAAATGACAAAATACCAACGAGTCTTCTCCTACGAGAAACTCATAAATAACATACACAACTGAAAATCACAACATGACATTCTAACATACATATGATAATTCCGACGATCCAGCGTTCACTGCCTAGAACCCACGATGATCTCGTCAAACCAACCCGTGGTGGAAAAACCCATCCGATGATCCAGCGCACGCTAGCATAGATCCCCCGATGATCCCGTCGGACCAACACGAGGTGGACATACAACAATGACATATATGCACGACAATATGTATAACATCAATACGTAAAACAAATAAGGTACTTGCCTCGATTCAAAGACAAGAACAATACTTCCACGAAAACGAAACACTCGAAGGTCGCCCCTTCAATCAATCACATAACAAGCTCGAACCTTAACAAAAGAAATAACATAGAATTTATCTCACGTCGTACGAATGTCTACCAATTCAATTTACGGCCGAGAGTTCATAAAACGCAATCTGCCTGATCTTCTTAGCGTACGCTAAGTATTATACGTAACGTGCGTTAAGTCTGTTCGTTAGCGCACGCTGACAACGAAGCCTAGCGTACGCTAACTATGCACGGTCAGTACCTCACTGATCAGCCGAATGACTCGCTTGATGGCCTAACGTACGTTACGTACCAAATGTAGCATACGTTAACTCATGCTCGATACTGCACGTTAATCTACATAGCTTAGCGTGCGCTAACTGTGCATGGAAGTTCACTACTGGGCAGCAGACTAGTTCTAACGGTGATGAAACTCATGAAATCTTCAGTGATAATACATGTCATCTCCATGCATATTATGCTCATACGGTTTATGAATGATCTTTCGGATAACAACAACTTCGAATTCAAGAATACGTATTATCATCACAACACCATAATCCATCATGGTTACAATTCTCATGCGAAGTTTGGTGTTCTTAAGGTCGACGCACTAGAGTTCAATATCATTATTACATCCCGATTTAACCATGGAAATAAACTAACAATTCCATTTTATAAGAAAGAATGCAGTCTAAGATGATTCTTTCTTAAGTCCTTATAACCAAAAGTGATATCATCTCCAAGTTTTATTATCAATAAAACAACATAATTCATACGGATAATCATCTTTAGAATGTTCCTCTCATCATTTGAGGTACTAAGGTTCCAACTACGAGGTTCCAACGACAATATCATAAGCATAAACATTCCAATCTTCTAAACATGATGTTTGTTGAATAATTCACCAAAGGAACTCAATATCTTTCTAGCATGATCATCTTATTCTTTAGAACCCGAATCTAAGGCTGGAGATAGAATTAACATACCTTAATATGACGAAATCACTGAACCCCAAAGGTAGAATATGGATCCGGTTGGTTATATGCCACTCCAAGGTGCTACTTCTCTTCAATACTCAATCACAAGAAATATCCAATGTCCAATGATCAAGTGGATGTGTTATAAGTGTGTCTAAGGAAGATGATATGCTCTCTGGTCTTTCAAGAATGAAGGATGCCCGAAAGAAATGAGAAGAAAATGGAGTGTTGTCCCATATATAAACTTTCTGTACACTAGCAGATTAGCGCACGCTATCATACATCCTTAGCGCGCGCTAATAAGAGTTGACTCCAAAACTATCCAGGTTCATCCGTGGGAATCTTATCCGGTCCTACGTCCGATTGGCGCATGTGTTAGATGCCCAGCTCAATAATTGATGGCCTAGCGCACGCAATTCTTCATTTGTAGCGTGCGCTAGTAGTAACCGATAGCGCGCGTTAAGTTACATGCTTAGCGTGCGCTATCACGAGTTTGCATGAGAATTTTTGCATGATGATACACTTATGTAAAAAGATACCAGTGCGAGAAATATCATACTCCAATTATCGATATCACAAATACGAATAATATGGGGTTCGAATACAGATGAAATACACAAAAATAAATCCGGATATTACATATTCTCCTACTAAAAAGGAGTTTCGTCCCGATACTCAAGACGAAAATAACTCCGGATATCTGGACTTCATGCTATCTTCTGTTTCCCAAGTGGCTTCTTCCACTCCGTGGCCTGGCCACTGAACTTTGACCAAAGCGATAGGTTTGTTTCTCAACTGCTTAACTCGACTCTCGAGTATCCTGACCGGTCTTTCTTCAAATGTCCCATCCTAAGCAACTTCAATCTCCCCGAAATCAATGACATGACTAGGATCCGGTATATATCTCCGTAACTGGGATACGTGGAACACGTTATGAACATGGCTCAACGACGGCGGCAATGCCAATCTGTATGCCAACTCTCCAACTCTCTCAAGGATCTCGAATGGTCCGATATATCTCGGGCTCAGCTTTCCCTTACTTCTAAAACGAAAAATTCCCCGAGTAGGAGAAACTTTTAAAAGTACGTGGTCTCCCGTACTGAAGTCTAATGGGCGACGGCGTATGTCTGCATAAGATTTCTGTCGACTCTGGGCGGTCAACAGTATTTCACGAATCAAGGCTATCTTCTCTCGTGTCTGCACGATCAACTCCGGTTCTATCCCGATCAAGTCTGATGAATCGTCCCAACATTGGGGCGATCTGCATCTCCTCCCGTATAATGCCTCAAACGGTGCCATCTTAATGGAAGCATGCCAACTATTGTTGTAGGTAAATTCAATCGACGGTAGATGAACTTCCCAATCAGTTGACCAATCTAAGGCACAAGCCCTCAGCATGTCTTCCATCGTTTGAATAGTCCTCTCAGATTGTCCGTCAGTCTGCGGATGATAAGCCGTGCTGAAGTTCAATTCGGTCCCCAAGGCCTTATGAACTGCTTTCCAAAAATACGATACAAAGCGACCGTCTCGGTCAGAAATAATGATCTTCGGCGTACCATGCAATCGGACTATCTCTGATATAAATACTCGTGCCAACCTTTCTGGTCCCCACGTATCCTTAATGCCTAGAAAATGAGCTGATTTGGTTAAACGATCAACTATCACCCAAATCATGTTCATTCCTGTCTTGGTTCTCGGCATACTAGTAATAAAGTCCATCGATATGTCCTCCCACTTCCATTCAGGAATTGGGAGTGGCTTCAACATCCCGGAAGGTCATTGATGTTCGATCTTAACCTGCTGACAAGTCAAACATTTCGAAACATAGTCTGTTACATCTTTCTTCATGTTACCCCACCAGAAATTCTGCTTCAAGTCCTTATACATCTTACTGGTGCCTGGGTGGATAGAATAGGGTGAGCTGTGAGCTTCCTTCATAATCATCTGTTTCAGAGCATCGACATCGGGAACACAGAGTCGGTTCTGAAATATCAAAACTCCATCATCATGAATTACGAATCCGGGGGCCTTCCCCTTGATCACTTCATCACGTAACTGAATCATCAGAGGGTC
This sequence comes from Orobanche coerulescens, assembly GCA_033398695.1. NCBI lineage: Eukaryota > Viridiplantae > Streptophyta > Magnoliopsida > Lamiales > Orobanchaceae > Orobanche > Orobanche coerulescens. The sequence continues at coordinate 132,140,846 of CM065809.1, forward strand.
ACCTGTCTGCATATATTTGATTTCTTCGGTTAATGATGAAGTTATTTCCATCACGCACAGTTGTCCTAGGACTCTTTGTAACCATACTTCAATTCCTTCTCAAATCATCTCTCGTTGAAGGCTAACTTGGGAGGTTAGAGTCTCCAGCATCTGAATAGAAACAGGCTTGCGGCTAAGTGAATCTGCCACTACATTCGCTTTGCCTGGATGATACAAAATTTCCAAGTCGTAGTCCTTAATTAGCTCCAACCATCTCCTCTGTCGCATGTTCAACTCTTTTTGGCTGAAGATGTATGTGAGACTCTTGTGATCCATAAAGATCTGACAGTGAGTCCCGTACAGATAATGTCTCCAGATCTTCAAAGCAAAAACTACTGCTGCTAGCTCCAAATCATGTGTTGGGTAATTCACTTCATAAGCTTTCAGCTGTCGTGACGCATAAGCGATCACCTTATCATTCTGCATCAATACGCATCCGAGTCCTTGGTTCGAAGCATCACTGTAAACTATAAATCCTTCAGTTCTATGTGGGAGTGATAAAATCGGTGCCGTCGTCAATCTCTTCTTCATTTCATCAAAGCTAATCTAACACAACTCGTTCCACTTAAACTTTTGTGTTTTCTGCAGTAGTCGAGTAAGTGGGCGGGAAATTTTGGAAAACCCTTCCATGAACCGACGATAATACCCAGCAAGTCCAAAGAAACTTCGGACTTCTTTCACGTTCTTTGGAGGCTTCCAATCCATAACTGCTTCGATCTTCTGAGGATCTACTCGGACTCCTTCAGCTGACACCACATGACCGAGGATCATTACTTCCTTTAGCCATAATTCACACTTAGAGAGTTTGGCGTACAGTTGCTCGCTTCTCAAAAGTTCTAATACAATCTGCAAATGCTGTGCATGTTCTTCCGGGCTCTTGGAATAAACTAGAATGTCATCAATGAACACGACCACAAATTTATCCAAATATTCGATGAACACTCGGTTCATCAATTGCATGAATATAGCAGGCACATTAGTGAGACCAAACGGCATCACTACAAACTCATAGTGTCCGTAACGAGTTCTGAACGCTGATTTCGGAACATCAGATTCCTTAATCCTCAGATGATGATATCCTGATCTCAAATCGATTTTAGAAAATACTGTTTCTCCTTGCAACTGGTCAAAAAAATCATCAATCCGTGGCAACGGATACTTGTTCTTAATTGTCATGTTGTTCAGCTCTCGATAGTCAATACACAGTCGAAGCGATCCATCCTTTTTTCGGACAAAGAGAACTGGCGCTCCCCAGGGTGAAATGCTTGGCTGAATATAGCCTTTGTCCAGCAATTCCTCCAGTTGCTTCTTCAGTTCATACATCTCAGTAGGTGCCATACGATACGGCGCCTTAGAAATTGGTGTAGCTCCGGGTTCCAGCTCAATAGTAAATTCTACATCCCGTCGTGGAGGTAGTCCAGATAACTCGTCAGGAAATACATCTGGAAATTCATTCACAATAGGAATGGTTGAAAGTTCCACAATTTCGTCTTCCTTCTTCATTGCATAGCACCAGTATCCGGTACAGCCCTGTTTCAACAATTTGACAGCTTTCATCGCCCTGATCAACTTTCCTGAGCTTCCTGGTTTCCATCCTTCAAACAATATTTCGGAACCATTGTCAGCGATCAGCGAGATATTCCTCCTTTGGTAGTTTACAATAGCTCCATATCGATTAAGCCAATCATCTCTGAGTATCAGGTCGTCTCCTTGCATTTCTATTACAATCAGATTTGAGAGACACTCTCTGCCTCCAAATGATATAGGGAAATCTCTAGTTTCTAAGTTCCCGACAATCCTCTCTCCACTCGGTAAACCAACAACATAAGGTTCACAAGTATGAAAACCAGAAATATTCAAACGATTTACACAAGATAAGGATATAAATGAATGCGTAGCTCCTGTATCGAATAAAACGCTAACTGGCTGGGAAAGGATCTGAACGGTACCTGATGCGACAACAGCATCCTGATCATCTATTCTACTCATCTCGTACAGACGTAAGGGAATAGACCCGACACTCGATGTGCCCTTTCGGTCCCACTATCCTCTGCCTCGCCCGCGGCCAAAATTCTGAGGCATCTGAACACTTTGTTGCATTTGTTGGATACTGGCTTCCTTCTGGAATGGCTGTGGTGTACGGGCTCTAAAAGACTTTGCAGCCTCTTCACAGAACACTGCACGATGTCCCTCTCGACCACAATCAAAACAAGTCACGGCAGGTCGGGGGCAATTCCATCGATAGTGCCCCGTCTGGGCACAGTTAAAGCATTTCCTGGTGACATCAGTCATGGTTGATGCTGCTCCGAAGTTTTTTCCGCTCCTAACTAGGTGCAGAGGTTTCTTGAAAGAATGAAAGGATGACTGGGCCTTGCGGGGACCGTTGCTCTTGTGCTCTGTAAAAGTCCCATAGATTTTCTGCTTCTTAGATTCCGTAAATTTCTCCATTGCTGCTTCCTTGATTTCGTACGCCAATGCTTTATCCTGGTATTGGCGGAGAGTGGTACATTCAAAACCGGACATGTACCTCTGGATTTCTGGTTTCATTCTCATGTCAAAATGGATCATCATCTCAGCATCTGCTCTGACTAGATGTCGAACAAATGCCAGCTCTTGGTTAAACGTCTTAATTGCCTGAGATACTGGCACATCTGAAGGCTAAGCGGAGAAAAACTCCCGAACCTTGGCTTCCCTCACAGGACGAGGGCAGTACTGAGATTCCATCATTAATTTAAACTCTGTCCAATCAGCATCATGGTCTACAGGCCGGATGGCTTCCCACCATTCGGACGCTTCCCATATCAGAAAGTATTGAGCGATAGAGGCTCTCCGGTCGTCTGGGCAGTTAATTCCGGCAAAGATTTTCTCCAGTTCTTTCAACCAATGGTCCTAGGTAGGAGTCTCAGAAATACCTTCGAATTTGGGTGGTTGCATCTTCGCCACCTCTTGCAGCTATCGGTCACCTCGATTTCCCATATCTGGGATCCCTTGCTGCTTATCTCCCTGCTGTAATCCCACCGCCACCTGCATTCGGTCCACGACCTGAGCGAACTGAGTCATCTGGTTCACCACCTGACGAAGGATATATGGTACAACAGGTTCCGGTTCGTTATTGATAGATCTCTGTGGCTCGCCTGAACTGTGGCTGGCCTGATTAGAAGCGAAGCTTCTCTTTCGGCATTCCTTCGTCCGCGTCCGCGACCACGACCGCGACCACTGTTAGGCGTATTTTTATACGCTTATTTATCATTATTTTGTAGTATTTTGGAGTGTGAAATCATCTAAATGAGCTTTTAATGCCTTAATTTTGTATGAATGACAGGAAATTGAAGTCCGGAAGCTTAAACGAGGCAAAACGGGCGAAAACGGCAAAACTGGACTATGAGCCGCGGCACAAGGAAACTGAGCCGCGGCAAAGGAAGACGCCACCAAGGGCGAGTAGGCCGATTTCGTGCCGCAGACCCATGTGAGCCGCGCACGTAAGGATTTAATTACGCCCGTGTATTCAGATTTTGGTGATGTGCCGCGCACGAGTTGATGAGCCGCGGCACACTTAGCGGGTTTGGTACGTCTGCGCGGATTTTGGGCCGTTTCGAAGCCAGTTTTCAACCAACTAATACGGACGCGATTTATGGAGATGCTGAGCTATAAATAGGGCTTAAGACCCTAATTTAATCATCTTGGAATCATTGGAGCTAAACCTAGGAGCTTAAGCTTGGAGACAGAGAAGAGGAGGAAAGCAGAGGAATTCAAGGCAGAAGCTGAAGAACGGAGGAATCCGAGCTTCATCTGCGTTTGAATTTTATGCTTTCGTTTATTTATTCTGTATTGTCAGTTGTTAGCATGTCAGGCTAAAGCCCTAATCTAGGGTTTTGATGAAACCTTTATTTTGACGAATTGATTGAGATTATCCAATTTATTACCTTTTTATTGAGTTTTCCCAATTATGTTTAATGCTTGCAATTATCTGGCCAATAGTTGTATTGATTTAATCATTCACTTCGAATCGGGAGAGGAGATTTGGTGAGGAACTATTGGTGAGGACCGTTTATTACGTGAGATAGGAATATACTCATAGGAACTACGTGGCCTTTAGGAGATTTCATGCTTTTTGCCTAGCGACGAGATAATTCACCTAGGGATAGAGTGCGTTAGTCGCCGTTAGATAAATCTATTGACCTCGGGAGAGGCGGTAGAATATATTAGCAATCTCCGCCTTCAATAAGTTGGGAAAATTATTTATTACGGATAATCAAGATTAAATTCGGATAAATTAAGGTGGATTCAGAACTCTAGACTTATTTATCATTTGATTCCTCTTATTCAAGCTATTGTTTTCTGTTTAGTCTTTTATTAATTCTTGTAGTTATTACTCCAACAACCCAACTTCGATTGTTCAAATAAAATTGGAATACGAAAACGTCGGTAGTTAGAGATTCAATCCTCGTGGGAACGATACTCTACTTATCACTTTATTACTTGTAAACGATGACGTGCACTTGCGTGTAGGAAATATCGCAACAAGTTTTTGGCGCCGTTGCCGGGGGATGAAATTTTTCTAATATCGACTTAAGTATTTCCAGTTTTAATTTGAACGTTTTATTTTTATCTTTTGCGTATTTAATTTTGTTCATTCGTTTTTTCCTTTCAGGACCTTTCGTGTAGTGCATGAGAAGACTCGGTAACGAAGGCCTACTACCTTTGGACACCGAGCTCGAGCGCACTCTAAGAAGGAATAAAAAGGGAAAAAGAGAGTTGCGATTTACGGTCAAGATGGCCGAAAATATTGAAATCCAAGGAGGAGACAACCAAGTGCGGCAAGTTCAACCGAACTCGCTCTTCGGGATTATGCCATGCCGCAAGCCAACGCAAATTTTTCGAATTCGGCATCCCACCATCCAAGCTAATAATTTTGAAATCAAGCCCGCCATTATTCGGATGGTACAGCGAGCCCTTTCTCGTGGATTGCCGAAGGGCGACCGAATGCCCACATTGCTTCGTTCCTTGAGATATGCGACACATTTAAAACAAATGGTGTCACCGACGATGCCATCCGATTGAGGCTTTTCCTTTTTCTTTGAGGGATAAAGCAAAATTCGTTGAATTCTTACCACGGGTCTATTACAACTTGGGAGAGGTTAGTGCAAGCCTTCCTTGCAAAATTTTTCCCACCAGCTAAGACGGCGCGGTTGAGAAACGAGATAACTACTTTTGCCCAGTTTGATATGGAATCGCTCCACGAGGCGTGGGAGCGATATAAAGAATTACTTCGAAGATGCCCTCATCACGGCATTCCTGATTGGCTTCAGCTGCATACGTTTTATGGTGGTTTGAGTGCTTCTACACGCACTCTTGTCGATGCGGCATCCGGTGGGACATTCATGGGAAAATCTATGGCCGAGGCTCACGTGCTTTTGGAGGATATGGCCGAAAACGCATACCAATGGCCAGCAGAAAGATTGACACCGAAGAGGGTAATGGAAGTTTCGAGCAATGATCCGATCTCCACCTTGTCAGCTCAAGTCGCCGCTTTGACACAACAGCTCCGTAACTTTTCGCATGCACCAGCCCCGTTACCATTGAGACGTGTAATTGGTGTAACGGATCACACCCGAGTGCGGAATGTCAATTTGGAAATCCGTTCGAGCAAAATCATATGGAGCAGCTCAATTCGTAGGAAATGGGAATCGATCAATAACCCGTACTCAATACTTACAATCCGGGGTGGCGCAATCACCCCAACTTTTCATGGAGAAACGGACAGAACGCACACCAGCCCCCTTTCACTCGGAATCAACGGCGGCCCACTTCCGCTCCTAAAGTGTCTCTCGAGGAAGCACTTGCAAAATTGGGCAAATACGAGTCAATTTATGACTCGGACGAAGCTACACTACAAAATCATTCTCGCTTCCATTCGAATTTGGAGGTTCAGTGGGCCAAATCGCTAATGTATTGACAATCGTCCGGAGGAGCATTGCCGAGTACAATGTAAACTAACCCTAGAGAGAGTCTAAACACGCTTAGCTTGAGAAGCGGAGAAAGTTGCCGGATCAGCCCGAGCAGGTAAAGAGGAGAAGGTGATTGAGGAGTCGAAGGAATTTAAGCCGAGGAGTCGAAGAACTTGAAGGCGGAGATCTCGAAGACATGTGTCCCCCTGCCCGCTTCCGCAGAGACTACAGAAAGGAGGGCGGACAAACAATTTTCTAAGTTCCTTGAGGTGTTCAAAAGCTTCACATAAATATTCCGTTCGCCGAAGCATTGGAGCAGATGCCGAGTTATGTCAAGTTCATGAAAGAGATATTATCTAAGAAGAGAAAACTTGAAGAGTTTGAAACGGTTGCCTTGACAGAGGAGTGCAGTGCAATTCTTCAAAAGAAGCTTCCACCTAAATTGAAAGATCCGGGAAGCTTCAACATACCATGCACCATGGGGAATCTTTCGTTTGATAAGGCATTATGCGATCTTGGTGCAAGTATCAACCTCATGCCTCTATCGATTTTCCAAAAGCTGAATATTGGGGAAGCCAAGCCAACCACAGTCTCCTTACAATTGGCGGATCGATCGATAAAGTATCCGAGGGGAGTAATCGAGGATGTTTTAGTTAAAGTCGATAAGTTCATCTTTCCGGCTGATTTCATCGTACTAGACATGGAGGAAGATGAAAATATTCCGATCATCTTGGGACGACCATTTCTAGCTACGGGCCGCACCCTTATAGACGTGGAAAAGGGGGAGTTAACTCTGAGGGTCCAAGACGAGCAAGTCACTTTTCAAGTGTTCAAATCGCTCCCATGTCCCGGAAGTGCTGAAAAAGAGTCTCAAATTGAAAGCGTGGATGTTGTTGAAAGAGGAAAGCACCGAAAACATCGTCGGTGGAAAAATTCAGATTTTGTGTTGAATGGCCCAAGTTTTAAGAAGGATGTTGAACGAGTGGCATTCCTCGAGCATGAGGAAAAATCTGCTGCAGTCGTGAGTTCGTTGGCAAAGGAGGAGAGTGAGCCGAAAGCCAAGAGAAAAATTAGTCATGGAGAAACCGGGTGTTTCGGGAAGTTTTTCAAGTCGAAACCTCTTCGCAAACAACATTTGATTACCGAACCGAGAATCGAACCGCTGATGACCAATGGTCATAATTTTAACCAAAATATAAACAGTTCGATAAACGGGGCGGAAGCCAAATGGAGTTTGCGAAAAGCAAACTAACGTTGTTCAATAGGTCCGGCTGAAGACTATAAACTTAGCGCTTCTCGGGAGGCAACCCGAGTATTAGTTGTAGATTCTTTGTTGTTTGCCTTGCATTTTTAGAGTCTCTTTTTGTCTTCTTTCCTCTTGGATCCATCCTTTCCTCTCATTTTAATGAATTCGTAAAATTTACGGCAGAATCGGCAAAAGGGGATAAATTCAATAATGGGCCGCAGATACCAGTGAGCCGCGGCACACACCAAATTGAGGAAAATGGCCGATCAAATCTGCACTGTGCCGCGGCATAATCTTACCGAGCCGCGGCACACCAGGTCGCTGAGCCGCGGCACCCGAAAACTGAGCCGCGGCACACTAAATGGTCAAGAAACGCCCAGGGCGCCTGTACTTTGAGCCGCGGCATACTAAGCCTGAGCCGCGGCACACTTTAACACTGAGCCGCGGCATAAGAAATCTGAGCCGCGGCACTCGACGGCATATCAAAACGTCCAAATCCGACTGTACTTTGGGCCGCGGCTCACTTTTATTGTGCCGCGGCACCCGTCGCAAAATAAGAGCAGCCAGGTCAAGCTCTTTCAGTTGATCGGCCTGCATAATTACTTCTTCCCTTCATTCCTTCCTTCCTGCACACGATGAGGTTAGTCGGATCAATTCTATCGGTATCCTTCTCAAATTCTCCAGGTAATTTTTGATTTCTAGATCATAGGTGATTATTGATGTGAAAAGATTTGGAGTTTTATATTGCTAGTCGTTCTTCATTGTTGTTTCTGAAATGGAGTTGGAATATGGGGAATTTGTTATTGTGATGGAATTGATGTGTATAAACGAATTATTGATGATGGTTTTTGTAATTCAGGGCTATAGTTCGTGTTATTATTTTTGGGATTTGGAATTAACCATCAAAATTTTTGTTCTTCATTTTAACTGGTGCACACAAGGTGTTTGATTAATTGCAGCAATGGAAAATTGATCATTCAGAAGCACCACCCTCCTCACCAGACGATGCAGGCACCAGCTCCTGAGCAGACTGGAGGGGAGTACTTGACCTTTTACTTTTCTTGCATTTCATTTTTTGTCCATTGAGGTCAATGTACGTCCTAAGTTTGGGGGAGGGATTTACATTCAGTCTACATTCATTGCTGTGCTCTATTTTCTTGCTGTACATTATATTTTGTTGCACTTTTCTTTTCTTTGCGAAAATTTTTAATTTTTTTAATTAGCCTTGCTTGCCGTAGTTTTTCTTTATTCGTGAATTTTCGTGTTTCTATTATGTGTGATACTGATGTTACGACACTGTCTTTCTCTCTGAAGAAGCGGGCGAGTTTTAGTCGAGTTGTAGTCAGTTATTTCTGCTCTGCTTAGTATTCAATTAGGTCCGAAATTTTTCGTGATTGTAGAGGACTTGGCAGATAAGAGACGATACATACTTGTTTTTAAATCCCCATCATTACGTTTGGCTACATTTTCCGGATAGTGAGTCGTACTGTTTCTTTAGTCGTGTTGGCACTTAAATTGAGTTTAGAGTCGGTCAGTTTTTTTTCCCTAAAAGTCGAGATAATGTGTTCTATGAAGGGAAGTCTAGTAACCGGGGGTATTCGCGTGACCCGTTGTTTACTCTCGTGTAAAACGACGACCCCGATTAGACTAGTGATTTAGTGAGTTCACATGTGCCAATGATAGGGAGCCTAGTAACCGGGGGCATTCGCGTGACCCGCTGTTTACTCTCGCGTCAAACGGCAACCTTGATTCGGACATGTGGAAATTATGTATTCTAGTTGTTTCTCCGCTGTAGACGGGAACTTAGTAACTAGAAGCATCCATGTACCCCATGAGTGTCTTTTACGTCAAACGGTTTCCGAATACATGAGAATGGAAGTTCCACCCTAGGATTATCCCGATGAAACATCCCGAGATCCTAACCTAGTGGTCGACTCGAATCAGATTCTTGAGCATATTTATATAAGGGGATACTGTCCGAGGTTTATTTGTTATGAGACTCGTGAAAAAAATTGTGCCGTTAGACTGTGGAACGCGACGAACTAGCTTGTTTATGTTAGCCTTTCATATTGACGGTTGATTTGACTCATGTTTTGTTGATCTTTGAGCTGAGTTTTCTTCATAAATAAATGATTAGGACTGAACTTGATTACTTTGCGGTATCACTATTCTCGAAAGTGCATTTCGCTTTTATGACACTCGTATTTTTAGAGAGAATGGCAGATAGTATTGATTAGGTTGAACACCGTGAGTTGCACGATGATTCACGACATTCTTTTATTGACTTTAATTCTTTTTGCTTGAGGACAAGCAAAGGCTTAAGTTTGGGGTATTTGTTAGGCGTATTTTTATACGCTTATTTATCATTATTTTGTAGTATTTTGGAGTGTGAAATCATCTAAATGAGCTTTTAATGCCTTAATTTTGTATGAATGACAGAAATTGAAGTCCTAAGCTTAAACGAGGCAAAACGGGCGAAAACGGCAAAATCGACTATGAGCCGCGGACAAGGAAACCGAGCCGCGGCAAAGGAAGACGCCACCAAGGGCGTAGTAGTCACTGTGCCGCGGCACGCCCCATGTGAGCCGCGTACGTAAGGATTTAATTACGCCCGTGTATTCAGATTTTGGTGATGTGCCGCGCACAGTTGATGAGCCGCGGCACACTTAGCGGGTTTGGTCTGCTCACGCGGATTTTGGGCCGTTTCAAGCCGTTTCAACCAACTAATACGGACGCGATTTATGGAGATGCTGAGCTATAAATAGGGCTTAAGACCCTAATTTAATCATCTTGGAATCATTGGAGCTAAACCTAGGAGCTTAAGCTTGGAGACAGAGAAGAGGAGGAAAGCAGAGGAATTCAAGGCAGATATGGAAGTCAAGAACGGAGGAATCCGAGCTTCATCTGAGTTTGAATTTTATGCTTTCGTTTATTTATTCTGTATTGTCAGTTGTTAGCATGTCAGGCTAAAGCCCTAATCTAGGGTTTTGATGAAACCTTTATTTTGACGAATTGATTGAGATTATCCAATTTATTACCTTTTTATTGAGTTTTCCCAATTATGTTTAATGCTTGCAATTATCGCCAATAGTTGTATTGATTTAATCATTCACTTGAATCGGGAGAGGAGATTTGGTGAGGAACTATTGGTGAGGACCGTTTTATTCTGTGAGATAGGAATATACTCATAGGAACTACGTGGCCTTTAGGAGATTTCATGCTTTTTGCCTAGCGACGAGATAATTCACCTAGGGATAGAGTGCGTTAGTCGCCGTTAGATAAATCTATTGACCTCGGGAGAGGCGGTAGAATATATTAGCAATCTCCGCCTTCAATAAGTTGGGAAAATTATTTATTACGGATAATCAAGATTAAATTCGGATAAATTAAGGTGGATTCAGAACTCTAGACTTATTTATCATTTGATTCCTCTTATTCAAGCTATCGTTTTCTGTTTAGTCTTTTATTAATTCTTTTAGTTATTACTCCAACAACCCAACTTCGATTGTTCAAATAAAATTGGAATACGAAAACGTCGGTAGTTAGAGATTCAATCCTCGTGGGAACGATACTCTACTTATCACTTTATTACTTGTAAACGATGACGTGCACTTGCGTGTAGGAAATATCGCAACAACCACGTCCACGTCCGCCTTTCAACATACTGTAAGCATAAATACTCAATATACAGGAAACAATATCGTTCAAGTGCTCAAGTACAAGGAAATATAACATGTAAAGGACGAGATAGAGTTTAGGAACTTACAACCACCGTCCGCACGAAGACGTAGGCAGTACAGTGATGTTATTCGCGGCCGGTTACCTCAAAAGACATATATGACCCTTATTTTAACACAATGGCCAAGATATCCATAATCTTAGCTCCGATACCATATTATGTAACACCTTAGATATATTCAGGAATATTACGGCGCCGTAAGTCCTTTACATAAGAATTTACAAGGCTGAATAAATGAAACGACAATAATAAATACCAACTAGTGAAATCACTTGAAATAAAATACGACAGTTCTGGTTCAATACCGAAAGTACAAGTGTCAAAATGGAGAATATTAATACATCACTGAAATCCAAAACCTCACAAATTACGACGCACTCGAGTACTTATTAAATAACCAACAACAGATAATAAACCCGATCGGAACATCACTCTGCACCCTCGTCATCATGTAGCTCCAGTGGTTGTTTCCCTGCTCTCCTGGATGCTGAACATAAACAAAATGTTCACCCCCGAAGGGGTTAGCACAACGATGCTAGTACAAGCACCACAACATGTTATTCAACATCTCACGAAGAATAATAATAACGTAAATGACAAAATACCAACGGGTTTTTTCCTGCGAGAAACTCATAAATAACATATACAACTGATAATCACAACATGACATCATAACATACACATGGTAATTCCGACGATACAGCGTTCACTGCCTAGAACCCATGATGATCCCGTCAGACCAACCCGTGGTGGAAAAACCCGTCCGATGATCCAGCGCACGCTAGCATAGATCTCTCGATGATCCCGTCGGACCAACACGAGGTGGACATACAACAACGACATATATGCACAACAATATGTATAACATCAATACGTAAAACAAATAAGGTACTTGCCTCGATTCGAATACAAGAACAATACTTCCACGAAAACGAAACACTCAAAGTTCGCCCCTTCAATCAATCACGTAACAAGATCGAACCTTAACAAAAGAAATAACATAGAATTTATCTCACGTCATACGAATGTCTACCAATTCAATTTATGACCGAGAGTTCATAAAACGCAATCTGCCTGATCTTCTTAGCGTACACTAAGTATTATACATAGCGTGCGTTAAGTCTGTTCGTTAGCGCACGCTAACAACGAAGCCTAGCGTATGCTAACTATGCACGGTCAGTACCTCACTGATCAGCCGACTGACTCGCTTGATGGCCTAACGTACGTTACATACCAAATGTAGCGTATGTTAACTCATGCTCGATAGCGCACGTTAATCTACATAGCTTAGCGTGCGCTAACTGTGCATGGCAGTTCACTACTGGGCAGCAGACTAGTTCTAACGGTGATGAAACTCATGAAATCTTCAGTGATAATACATGTCATCTCCATGCATATTATGCTCATACGGTTTATGAATGATCTTTCAGATAACAACAACTTCGAATTCAAGAATACGTATTATCATCACAACACCATAATCCATCTTGGTTACAATTCTCATGCGAAGTTTGGTGTTCTGAAGGTCGACACGCTAGATTTCAATATCATCATTACATCCCGATTTAACCATGGAGATAAACTAACAATTCCAGTTTATAAGAAAGGATGCAATCTAAGATGATTCTTTCTTAAGTCCTTATAACCAAAAGTGATATCATCTCCAAGTTTTATGATCAATAAAACAACATAATTCAAACGGATAATCATCTTCAGAATGTTCCTCTCATCATTTGACGTACTATGGTTCCAACTACGAGGTTCCAACGACAATATCATAAGCATAAACATTCCAATCTTCTAAACATGATGTTTGTTGAATAATTCACCAAAGGAACTCAATATCTTGCTAGCATGATCATCTTATTCTTTAGAACCCGAATCTAAGGCTGGAGATAGAATTAACATACCTTAATATGACGAAATCACTGAAGCCCAAAGGTAGAATCTGACTCCGGTTGGTTATATGCCACTCCAAGATGCTACTTCTCTTCAACACTCCATCACAAGAAATATCCAATGTCCAATGATCAAGTGGATGTGTTATAAGTGTGTCTAAGGATGATGATATGCTCTCTGGTCTCTCAAGAAAGAAGGATGCCCAAAATAAATGAGAAGAAAATGGAGTGTTGGCCCATAAATAAACTTTCTGTACACTAGCAGATTAGCGCACGCTATCATACATCCTTAGCGCGCACTAATTAGAGTTGACTCCAAAACTGTCCAGGTTCATCCGCGGGAATCTTATCTGGTAGTACGTTCGGCTAGCGCATGTGTTAGCCGCCTAGCTCAATAATTGATGGCCTAGCGCACGCAATTCTTCATTTGTAGCGTGCGCTAGTAGTAGCCGATAGTGCGCGTTGAGTCACATGCTTAGCGTGCGCTATCACGAGTTTGCATGAGAATTTTTGCATGATGATATACCTATGTACAAAGATACCAATGCGAGAAATATCATACTCCAATTATCGATATCACAAATCTGAATAATACGGGGTTCGAATACAGATGAAATACACAAAAATAAATCCGGATATTACAGATGTATGGTCCTGTTCGTTTTTTCCGCCGTTCGTTGTGTCTGATGGTGCACAATATTTAAATTTGGAGTTTTCTTCTGCAATTAATTTTGCATGGAAAAGAAAGTTCCTAAATTGGAAATTTTGTGGGGCGACCGGGAAGAGGTGACGAGATGCTTGAAACAGTGGGAGATTTCGAGCCGAAGATTTTCTCGTTATTCAAAACGAGGAATAAAAGCCATGATAATTGGATTTAGTTATCCAATTAATTTTATTATTGTTTCTTATTGTTTTGGATGTATGGCCTGTATGAATGTATGCGTGATATGTTTCTTTCATGTTAGGACGAGAAAATTAAAAACCTTAATGCTAAAAAAACTAAGTGATTAAATTGATTTATTTTTTAAAGACAAAATCAAATTGGCCTCCATAATTAATTAAAATTGTGAAGTAATTAGCATGTGCGTTGACATTAGGGTCTTCCTCGATATCGAATGTATTAAATATCAGTTTACTAGTTTTAAATTTTAAAACATAAGGTAAATTTTTTTTATGATAGGACCTCTCCATACGTAGGACTATTATTTAAAAGATAATATTTTAAGGACGTTAATTATGGGTTTCACTTAGGTGTATTAATTAATAAGCTCCCCATCAGAATCTATGTTAATTAATACATCGCCAAGAGGAACCAACTATTAATTTTACTTATCATAACGTAAATTGACTAGATAGTAAAATTAAAGACGTAAAACTCCACTTGAAAAATGTGTTTGTAAATGTCCACATGATCGTGGCATGCATATACTCGTTTTTCGAGGTGTTGGTTGCTAGCATATATATTGTGTTTTTGAGGTTTTTCAATATATTTTGCTATGCATTATATGATGAATGTTTTTAACTTTTATATCAGTTGTCTTTCAATCTACTTGATGTAATTCTCGAAGAAAACAAACTAGATGGCACTAACTTTGCTGATTGGAAACGTAATCTAAATATTGTGTTGACTGCTGAAGAACACAAGTTTGTTCTAACTGAGGAATGCTCATTGGATCCAGGTGCGGATTCAACACCCAATGAGGTGAAAGAATTCCGCAGATGGAAGAAATCTGATGAGATGGCTTGCTGTTACATCTTGGCTTCTTTAGCAAATGTATTGCAGCATCAGCATCAGAGTATGGGCACGGCCATGGAAATGATGAAAAATCTCGGCAAGCTATTTTAAAGCGGACTGCTCTGATCCTAAGAAATGTATGTCTCGTGTACTAGTAGTCAAAACATGTTTGGGAGCTTGTTCTTCCACTTCATTGATAGTTGATTCAGGCTCCATTGATCATGTTTGATTTGAATCGAACGGTTTTCAGGTAACCAAGCATCTTAGTACGTGCGAGGTTACTATCAACTGGGGTGACTATTCTAAGCTAATAGCTGCTGCAGTGGAAGTCATGCAGTTGAAGATTAATCATAGAATATTAGTCCTCAATAAAGTATTATTTGTAATATCTGATATTTTTGTTTTTTGTTGTCTTGTTTTGGGTGTATTTTACGCCGGATTTTTTATTTATGTTGTCGTTAGATCGGAATGATTTTTATCGTGATACACTATTTGCTACCATAACGTAGTCATTTATATTAGGTGAGACTTATTGTCGTATGCATCTTCTTGATTGAGTTTATGTTGTGGCATCGTACGTCGTGTTCCGTGGTGTTCATTTTGTTTTGGATTGTGGATGGAGCGTTTGAGTAATCGGGATGTTGTCGAACGTCCGACCCGGCCGTCAGAGTTGTTGGGAATCCCTGATGTGTTCAGCCATGTTAGTTACGGTCGTAAGTGTGTTATGTGGTACGGCCGTAGATTAGGTGATGTTACGGCCGTAAAGCTCTTGTTGTTACGGCCGTAATGAACCCTCGCATTTTCGGAAGTGACTTCGAGGACTAGTTATGGCCGTAAGGTCATGCCTGTTACGGCCGTAACGTGCTGCTGGTATATAAAGCAATAGCAGCTTGTTTTGCGGGACAGAACTTCATTTCTTCCCCTTTCGTTTCTCTTCACGATTTTTGGGTCCTGGGAGGATTGTTGAGCTTGAGGAGCCGATCTTCACCATTTTTGGACGTTTAATCCGTGTCTATCATCATCCTTCAATTTGTTCGTTCGTATCGTAGGTAATTCTTCGAATCCCTTAGGGTTGACCTTCGGAATTTTCATCTTGATTTCGATTCTTGTTCATTTTTGGTGATTCAATTAGTGTTTTATGATGTTTTTAAACACATTCTACGGATTGTATATCCGTCTCTTGAGTTCATTTGAACCCAATAGGGATTTTTGGTGTTCTAAGGGAATCTTGAACATTTAATGTCCGATTAAATGTCTCAGAGGGTTTCCTTCGATTCTTGGATGTGTTTTCCATTATTTTCAATTGTTATACTCGTAGTAGTCATGTTTCCATTATGTTTCACGGAGGATTGTAGGTGTTCGGGGTTTTTCGGGTTGTGCCGTGTTCGTAGGAATATTCGGGTGTCGAATATCGAGGCAAGTATTTTGCTTATACATTTTGTACCTTGTGAATATAATTTACGTGTTGAAATGAATGATTTATAGTTATTTGTGATAATCTTGAATGTGTAACTTTGATATGTATATGTTGATTGTAAACTTGGATGTGTATCGTGTTATAAGTATTGATCGTGATTTATGTGACTGTGCATCGCTTGCATCGGTGATTTGGATGATGATGTTGTGTTATGTGTGTTTGGTTGTGTAAAGCTCGTATTGGTTGAAATGTCGACTTCGTGCTATGTGTGCTAGTTGTATGAAGATGTGATAGACAATTAGATTGGCTGATCGTGAACGTGTTGGTATGATGTATATGTGGATGTGATTGTGAGATTTTTGTGTGACCGTTAAGTTCGCTCGAGAGGGTTTGACGGGACCTATGAGGATCTGTGGCAGAAGATCACGGGATGAGAACTTAATGAGGTGCTGAGGTCCAACCGTGGGGGTCTGACGAGGCCTACAATAACACATGGCAGTAGATCATGGGTTTAGGGCACAGCACGTCCAGCCGTAGGACCTACGGTGACACGTGGCGTAGGATCATGGAGTCCAGACTATTGGTTGATTATTGTGTTTGGCTTAGTTTGTGCGGGTTGTTGTACCTACGGAGACATGTGACGGTGGATCACAGTGCCAAGATTGTTTATGTTTGATTATTGTGTTTGGCTTAGTCCGTGTGGGTTGTTGAACCTACAGAGGCACATGACGGTGGATCAGGGTGTCAAGATTGTTTATGTTTGATTAGTGTGTATGGTTTAGTCCGTGCAAGTTGTTGAACATACGGAGACACGTGACGGTGGATCACGGTGTCACAGTTTTTTTTGACAATAAAAGTTTTAAAAGAAAGTTTTCAAGAAAAGAATGTTGGGCCGATCCCCACGAGATTTGTGGAAATGTTTTCATACTGTAAATTGCTGAAATATGATTTGAGATTTGGGATAGAACCCGAAGGTTTTCGAAAAGGTTTTACAAATCTCGAGGTCCTAAAGGTTTTGTGTTTCAAAAAAAAAATAGTCCTCGAGATGAGAATTTTATTTGCGAATACTTCCTTGCTCGTTTTCTAAATTGTTGAAACCTCTCGGGAATAATTTGGTACTTGGTTATTGTATCTGATTCAAGGTTGATGTTTGCTTATTACATTTCGTATGATTTGATACTTGCACTAGTAAAACAGTGGAGTTTTGCTAACCCCCGAGAAATCGAGGGGTGGATGTCTGTATTGCGTCCAGGTACATGCAGGTTCTTGAAGAGCAGTCTTGGGATCGGCACAGGAAGTGACGAGCTACGATGCTCATCAAGAGTTGAGAGTTTTATCGAGTTGTGTTGTATTGTCAGAGTGGTAATCAGTCTTCCGCTGTATTGTACTACGACCCCTGCATGGGTAATGTTGTATAAAGTTGTTATCTGTTGATTGAGTTGTGCGACCTCATCGGTCCGTGTAGTTTACTTGAAATTGACCTTAACGCTCTGTATTATTATATTGTTTGACCCTGGCCAGGCAAGCATTTGGTCATTCTGTGATGTTTAGCCTTGTAGATCCTCGTGGAAAGGATCTACGGCATGCAATATTCCCATATGGTTTTGGGGGTGTTACATTTATGGTATCAGAGCTTAGGTTGTGGAAACCTAGATTGTCGGGTTGAGTCGATTCGTCATTTTTTGAGTCGTGTTTTGGTCGTGTCATCTGAGTTGTCGAGTTATCTAAGATGAATTTTGACACAGTATGTCATCTGAGTTGTTGGTTGAGATTAGTATCGTGGGAGGCCGTCATCTTCGTGCGACCTGTGGATGTAAGTCTCCTCTTTTATGTGAGATATCTGTGTTTTATAATTTCGATTATGTGCATCTTGTGATAAAATCCGTGTTTGATACTTGCGATATACCACTTGTGTATTGTGTTGGATGTATTGTTGGACACATAGTGGTGCAGTATGATGTGAAAACTAAGAACCTTGATGTGTTCTAGGAAATGTATCGATGACAAAGTTTGTTGAGAAACTCAGATGGATGGTTTTGACGTATGTTTAAACTTAGTGTTCACGAGTTGTATTTGATTGAATTGGTGATCTTGTATATAAATTAAATCATATAGCCATGATAATTGGACCATATTCACCTGCAAGACAATTCTAGCAAAAATATTCCAAATATCATAATATATCAATATTCCTAAATTGCTAGCAATTAATCACAAAATTAATTAAATTGAACGGAACCTAAAAACCGGCTCCAATATCAATTGTTGGAAATAAAAACATCTTTTACTGGACCAAACTACTCTAATGACTAACTAAATGAAACAAACACATCTTCTACTAGACCCTCAAGTCAAAGATTGAGGCATACGTATCATAACCTTACAATTCAGTCAATGACTATCCTAGAGTGAAGTCCATGTGACCGAATCGAGGTGAGTCGTATCCGAATATATTAATCTAATTAATATACCCGTACCGAATGCTCTCACTACACACGAGTGAAGACATGCACATGTCCAAGCATACGATATACAAGTCTTCATCAAATAACTCAATGCCCAATTAAGTTTTATCAACTTACGGATAAGTTAAGCTTTTGAGTTCGAAAACACATCCAGTGCAACACTCCTTATCTCAGAAGGAGTGGAATGCTTCTACTCAAAAGCACGGACATCATTTCTATTTATTTACCAAATTAAGAACGCCAATGATATACAATAAATAAAGAAATAATCACTGCCTTTTATTAATTAGTACATAATCACATACAAACGCCCTAACTCTCTTATCCTCAGAGTGGGATTCGAGGGCATACGCTAACAAGGACATAAATAACAATATCATCATAGGCATGGCAGGCAGCTATAATCAACCATCATCTGCCAAGTATGTTGTAATGGAGCACTGATACAGAAGAAGAGGATTAACTGGCATGACTACATTTACAGGCAGTTAGTCATGGAAATTAATAAAGTTAGCTAGGGTGAGGATGAGAAGAAATTCAGGCAGAAGTTGGCATATGGAACTCAAATAAGCTGGATCTTGGAGTTCCTTGGGAAGGCCAAGGGAAGGACAGACCCCTTTCGCCTCAGCAAGAGACTTGGTCACTTGGACCATGAAACCCTAAAGAATATAGGGGATAAGAAACAAAAGGCAGCTAAGAAAATCAAGGAAATGACCTCTGGAACGTCTGAGTACAGAGGACCCTCAGACTCCGAAGCAGAGCAATCAAATGTAGCTGCCCAACACCGATCTGAAGCTATTGCAGAGGAGATGACATCAGCTCCCCCTGCAGTTGAGATTTTGTCAAAGTCACCTGCACCAGATATCCCACCTACAGATGACTCTGACGTAGACAACACTCCTCTATCCAAGATGTTTAGGAGGAAATCACCTGAAGTCATCCACATACACTCCTCACCTGATCAGCCCTCCAAGAGATAGAGAGGTCTGGTAGACTACTATTCAGAAGAAGAAGAAGAACCACATACTGCCACATTACATGCACCAATTGTAGCTCAACCTGATCATATGCAGATGATCATATCACCTGCAACAGCTGCGCTTGAGGATCAACCTGCTCACTCCTCAGAGCTAGTGGCAGAGATAGTTCCCCTCTTAACACTCCCAAGCGTTACTAAGGAAGAATAGGCTGAGTAAAGCATTGATATCCTAGAAGCTGGATATCAGCTCAATCTCAAGGAGAACAATCCCCTGAACCTCACCTCAGATCAATTGAGAATGGTAAAATAATAATCTTTTAAATCTTCACTTGTCAATATTTTTGAAGAGTGGAAGGAATTAAAAACCCTCACCTTCACTCAATTAATAGAGTTTGTTGAAAGGAGTACCTGGGAACACCCCCAGGCTACTGAGTAACTTATCATATCTTTCTGTCAAGAGACAGATAAAAAGTTGTTGCTCCAGGAGAACTGGTTCATGTCTCACTTCAAACAAAACATGGACCACTTCGTGTAATATCCAGGGGTTAATTTTTTTTCGTGTTACTGTTCAGTTGTACGTATTCATTTGGAATTGTACAAGTGTTGTTGTTTCGGACTGAGACAATGTATATTGTATTGGGATATTTCCTAATCGAAGTATTTATACTTGTCGTCGGTTTGGTTTCGTCGTTGGATTTGCTTGGTGAGTTTGGGAATTTTTGGCTATGTTTATAGCCATAGCGTACGCTACAGGTGTAGCATTGCGTACGCTATCGTGTAGAGATTACGTACGTTAATCAGGTAAGGTTACATACGTAATGCATGGTGGGTGGCAGGAACCTTCCTCGTAGCCAACTTTCGGCTGGTGGGACCGGGTATCTTCCGATTGAGATCTCACTATTGCAGTCAATGAGGTCTTACGTACGCTAGGTGAGGGGATTAACGTACGTTAGCTTTGGCTTGATAATGTACGTTATAGATTTTGGATTACGTACGTAATGCAGGTTCCAGTTCGAGTCAGTGAGTTAAGGCATGGATTAGCGTACGCTCTGGTAGCGTACGTAAGTGATTTAACGTACGTTATGAATTGAGGTTAACAGCCGTAATACGTTTGTCAGATTATAAATCTTGGGTTCGTTTTTCATTTCTTCACGAACCATTATCGATCTTCTCTCCCTAGAACCGTCCCTCTGGACTTGTTCTTCATATTTAGCCTCTTCCAACGTGACTTTGTTCATCCTAGTTTGGATTGAAGCTTAGAAAACTTGGAGTTTGGAGTGTTCTTTGTAATACCCGCAATTTCGGATTTCAGTGATTTTCTTTTTTTTTCGGCGGCAACCCATTTGGAAGACTCACTCATGATTGTTTCGTCATTCCGAGAGTATTTAATTCTGCACTTTTTGTCATCCAAGTTCGTTTTGGTATCGTTTTGTTGAGTTACGTGTTCTTAAGCGGTTTTTCCGCACTTGAGTTCGATTTTTGGAAATCTCGTCCGAAACTGTTGTTTCGAGTTTCTCGTAAGTTCATTTAATGTTATAATTCATGTTGCGAGATTTGGCTTGGTGTTTCGATCGTGTATTGTGTATTTTAGATGTTTTGAGCCATTTTCGTAATTTCCCAAAGTTTGGGGTAATTATTTTCCATTGTCGAATTTCGAGCCTTCAGGTGGTCGGAATCATGTGTTCTCTTAGTTCTCGAATTCGTCTTTGCGAGTACTTCATAACCGTATCTTCAATTTATACTCAGGTTTGGGTTTCGGGGTGGTCTTGGCCGTCGGTGTTGGCCCCAGTCGAGTCATGGCCAAGCATGTTGGGGCCAGGCCAGCCCTGGCCGAGTTACGGCTGAAAGGGGTCGGCGGTTATGTACGTAAGGCCGGTTATGTGCGTAATCCGTGGACGGTTACATATGTAATGCTTCCGGCATTTTTGGGCAGTGAGTTCGGCCATGGCCGGTTACGTACGTAAGCCCTTGGCCGGTTACGTACGTAACTCTGCCGGCAGGCAGCCTATTTAAGGCCATGCAGACGGGTTTTTCCCCATTTTACTAATTCTTTTCCTTCTCTTCCACGGATGGAGGTGTGGTTATCATGGAGATATGTTGTTGAACAATCAGTCCATGAATTTTTGGTGTTTATATCATCAATCATCCATCCTATAACATCCCTTGATCGAGCGAATCAGGTCAGATTTTCTAGAAATCTAGTTTTGGGGAATTTGGGTATTTTGGTTGATTTCGTCCGTTTAATCTGATTTAACTTAGGATTATGATGTATTGGTGATTATTTAGATGTATTATATCTTTTTCCTTGTTATTCCATGGTTGGATCGTATCGATTCGTTGTTTTGATCGAGTTCTTGATCGACGCCTAGAAGGTGTCCGGTAGAATGTCATAGAGTGGTTTTCGGACGTTCTACGATTATTCTTTCTCATATGATCATTGATTTATTAATTGTATGATGTTAGGGTCGAGTTTCTTGCGAAGAAACTGTGTTGATCTCTTCCATTCATTGTCGTCTTCCTTTTCGATGGCATCAGGCGTTTCGAAGCTTCCCGGTTGAGCCGTGTCCGTTCGTGGTTCCATTGCTCGTGGTTTTGAGGCAATCTCCTTGTCCATATAATTCTTGTTTTATGGATACGATAATTAGTGATCGTCTAAATGTGGTTGTTTGGTCGTTTGAATTGAACTTTCAAAAGAATCGGTTTAGCCTTGTTAAAGGCTTGCTTTCAAAACGCGTGTGTTTTGTGAATGGTGTGGTTTGTGAATGACTATGTGAATTCTATGGATATGTTTTGTGTTAATGTTGCACTTGGTATTTCGTATGGACGTATATTATTTCATTTCGGTGCGTTGTGGTTTGACGTGGGGTTTTGCTAAGTGTTTGATGCCTCTGGGTGAATTGTTTGAATATATGTGTTGTATTGTGCTGTGTGTGAATGTATGGATGTGGGCGGGCCCTATGGTAGCACATGGCATGCGATCATGTGGCCAGGATGCAAAAAGCTATTGATCCAACCATGAGAGCCTAATAAAAACTACGGTGACACATGGCATGTGATCATGTGGTCAGGATGAAACAAGTGATTGATCCAACTGTGAGCGCCAGAGATGTTATGACTTGTGTTTCGCTAGCCAGCTCGGGAGGGTCCGTCGAGGCCTCGAGTGGGATTCGTGGCTTCGTCCCGGTCCTAGGCGACGTGTGTACGTGATTTGTTTTATGATTATGGCCATCTCGGGAGGGTCCTTAGAGGCCTCGAGTGGGATTTGTGGCTTCGTCCTGGTCCTAGACAATGCCTGTGTGTAATTTGTTTCGCTAGCCAGTTCGGAGGGTCCTTAGATGCCTCAAGTGGGATTCGTGGCTTCGTCCCGGTCCTAGGCGATGCTTGGGTGTGATTATGCCGTGTTGATTTTATGTCCGTCGAGGACACGTGACTTGGGTTTTGGCCCTGTAAATTGTTGTCGGTTTTCTATTTGTGAAAACAAAACCTTTGGGCTGTGACCCCTGTTGATTTTTGGAAAGATAAGGATTTGATAATCCTAAGTTGTTTTCTATTAAAACTCCCGAGGGTATTTTAAACCATTTTACAAACCATTCTCCTTATTTATGTTCTTTCGGATTTGGAAAGTTTTACTTAAACTCTTGCCTCGGGAAGTATTCGTTTCGTTGTATTTGAATCTTTGAGAATTCCTGGTTATTTTTATTCTTGGAACTTGAATTATAGGGCTCGTATTTGCACTTTGTACTTGCACTAGCAAAACAGTGGAGTTTTGCTAACCCCCGAGTATTCGGGGGGTAGATGTCTGTATTGCATTCAGGTTTCAGGGAGCGTGGCACAAGGTCGGCATGAAGAATGATGAAAGATGATCGATACTAATCACACATGGAGCCGTACGTTGTGTATTGGTTTAGTTGTAATTTATTTTCTGCTGCAATATTTTTTTCCCCGTTATACGGGAGTTTGTTGTATTTTGACCCCTGCGTGGGCAAGTATTGTAATTGAGTTGTATGTTTTTATTGAAAGACCAAATCAGTCTGTTGAGTCATTTTAGCCTTAAAGGCATTTTTGAGATGTACGGTGTTGTTTACCAGCCTGGTAGATCCTTGAGGAAAGGGTCTACGGCATGTAATATCCCTGAGCGGATTAGGGGTGTTACATAAATGGTATCAGAGCTTAGGTTGTGGAAACCTAGGCTCTCGGGTCAAGTTGTGTCTGTTGAGTTTTGTCTCATCGGATTTTGTCTGACTGAGTCCTGTCGCGACGCGTCGTCTGAGTTTTTTGGTCGTGATTAGTATCGTGGGGCTATCATCATCTTCGTGCGACCTGTGGATGTAAGTCTCCCTTCTTTGTGTTTGTGCCTCGTCTGATGCGAGTTACAGGTATGATTATGAGTTAATTGACAGAATCCTCTTATGGATTTTGATTTCATGATATGTGGTTATTTGACTCTCATATTTCGTTCATATGAGGAGTAGTGTTGCTGGATTGTGCATGTTGGACTGTATTTCTTTTATCCGCTGCGTGAGTTCTTTTGTAATGGCTTTCGGTATTTTACCGACTGAGTTTTATTTCGAAAACCGATTCCCTTAACCGAGTTTTTGGCATTATGGCCTTGATCGTTTTGGCGAAATTCTTATGACGGTATTTAGTATTTTGTAAATGGCTTTTGTGAGTTTTTGAAATATTACCATCATCGGCCTTTTTGGCGTTTTTGTAAATAGTTTTTAGCCTGGTGGGTTCCGGCGCGGGACCCACGGCGCTATAATGTTCTGTGTAATTACCTCAAAATTTTTGGGCATTCTAGCTCATTTAATTATCTTTGAAAACCTTGAGTATCTTAGAAAATAAATTTTGAGACGTACTTTTAAAATGAATTATTTTCTCGTGGTACATCCAAGGTGCCACAATATGTTTCAAAATTCTTCTACCTCGAGGACCAAAATATTTTTGAGATATTTTCAATGTTTTAGAAACACGTTTACTTAGACCCGAGGGTCGAATATTCTGAAAGTTTTTCACTCAGAGAAAGTGTCCGCATTTTTATCAAATGCGAAATGGTTCTACAAAGTCTCGATAACGATGTTTCACGTTTGTACTTTTTGAAAGGTGATACTCAAGATCAATCAGTGTTTCCAAAATTATTTTCAAAAGGTGGTTTTCATTTTTTTTAACCTATCAATTCCCGTTTGCGGTTTGGGAATGTATGAATGATGTTGCTTTGTCATTATAATGTTAACTTCCGAATATGATCGAATTGGTGGCATGAACGTTGAGGCGTTGCCACGTATTTGTAGTACTAGCCCTCTATGAGAGGTGTGAACTGGTATTTACTATTTTTCGCCTCGTGGTGATTTGCGTGTTGTCGCACGAGTGTTAGCTGTTGAAGCTTGGGTTTGTACGTTTGTGTACATGTGATTGTTTCATGATGGTTGTAATTATGTGTTGGTTATCGTTCGGTCCGTTGAGGTTGCCGAACGATACCATCGTTGCTGTAGTGTTTGTGTGTGTATTACTTTACGATGGTAATCGTTGTATATGATATGTGTTATGATTCTTTGTTGTGCTGAGATGGCATCTCCGTTATGTTGTTTTGCGACGTTATGCCCCATTGTATCTAGCATTTGTATGTGGTTGTTTTATGGGCAGTGAGTTCGGCCATGGCCGGTTACGTACGTAAGCCCTTCAGCACCGAATTGAATTTTGCGAATTGGCTATCGAGACTTTCGGAGTTCGCGCTTCAGCACATATATCAGGATCGGCTCTGAGAGGCCCATGAGAGATTTTTCTGTCGGTTACTTTTTGTGTTGTTACCTTGTTTCCGTTGTTGTGAGTTGCAGGGATGACATTTCTTTTATAAGAGGTCGGATGTAATACCCGTACTATTTTTGACTTATGCAGTTTCTCCTTCTAAATTCTATCGACTTGCACGTGTTCGTCGATACTTTTTGAACGTATTTGATGTCTCGGTTGTCATCGTTCGAACTGGTTGTGACCTTGTTTCAGATCGATCTGTTTATCATTGTGACTTTTCCGAGTTCGGTTCGATTCTTGTGAACCTTGTTCGGAAGTAACATCTTTCACTTTCTACCAGTTCTTTTAATGTCTGGAGTTGAAATGGGGACTTCGGAGTCATTGTTCGACTGTTGTCATTCGATCATTGTTGTTCGATCGTTGTTACTCAATCATTGTTTTTTGATCGTTGTTGTTCGATCATTGTTATTTGATCATTGTTGTTTGATCATTGTTATTCGATCGTTGTTGTTCGATCATTGTTATTTGATTGTTGTTGTTCGATCATTGTTATTTGATCGTTGTTGTTCGATCATTGTTGTTCGGTCATTGTTGTTCGATTGTTTTTATTCGATCGGGGTTGTCTGTTGTTGCCCGATCTCGTACCACAAAGAATTGTCATTCACCGTTAGTCAGCTGTTTCGAGTGTGGCCCGGTGGGTCACCGAGCCGTGTATTGCGAGACGGTAGCTGAGATATTTGGGGATTGAGGTTGCGTCTCTGCTCCGAAAGGACACAGAAATGTCGAGTGTAGTTTTGAGGATTTCGGCGTAGTCCTAATTGTTTATGATTGTCCTTGTGGATCGTTTTGTGTTTATTTCTGTTTTCTCGACTGTGCGTGTTTCCTTGTAATAGGTGATTTGTGTTTTGTGATTCTTCGAATAATCGACTTGGTTGTATTATCAGTTTGATGACGCTTGTCACTTGTTGGTTTTATTATATCTCTATCAGTGGCGTTGTGTTGGTCATCTTGGAGCGTGTGTCCACACCGTATATTCCTTTGCGTTGTTTGTAACGTTTCACCGTTGGGCGTTAGATACGCATTCTTGTGTATCTCATTGAAATACTCCTGGTGGTATATTGCTTCTCCCTACTTGTTTTAAGTTTCGGGACGAAACTTCTTTTAAGGAGGGTAGAATGTAATACCCGCAATTTCGGATCTCGGTGATTTTCTTTTTTTTTTCGGCGGGAGCCCATTTTGACGACTCGCTCGTGATCGTTTTGTCATTACGAGAGTATTTAATTCTGCACTTTTTGTCATCCGAGTTTGTTGAGTTCCGTGTTCTTAAGCGGTTTTTCTGCACTTGAGTTCGATTCTTGGAAATCTCGTCCGAAACTGTTGTTTTGAGTTTCTTGTAAGTTCATTAAATGTTATTATTCATGTTGCGAGCTTTGAATTGGTGTTTCGATCGTATATCGTGTATTTCAGACGTTTTGGGCCATTTTCATAATTTCTCAAAGTTTAGGGTAATTATTTTCTGTTGTCGAATTTCGAGCCTTTGGGTGGTCGGAATTGTGTGTTCTCTTAGTCCTTGAATTCGTCTTTGCGAGTACTTCGTAACCGTATCTTCGATTCATACTCAGGTTCGGGTTTTGGGGTCGTCCGGGCCGTCGGAGTTGGCCCCGGCCGAGTCATGGCCGGGCATGTTGGGGCCAGGCCAGCCCTGGCCGAGTTATGGCCGGAAGGGCCCGGCAATTATGTACGTAAGGCCGGCTACATGCGTAAGCCGTGGCCAGTTACGTATGTAACGCTGCCGGCATTTTTGGGCAGTGAGTTCGGCCATGGCCGGTTACGTACGTAAGCCCTTGGCCGGTTACGTACGTAACTCTGCCGGCAGGCAGCCTATTTAAGGCCCTGCAGACGGGTTTTTCACCATTTTTCTCATTCTTTTCCTTCTCTTCCGCGGCGGGAGGTGTGGTTATCATGGAGAGATATTGTTGGACAATCAATCCATGAAGTCTTGGAGTTCATATCATCAATCATCCATCCTATAACATCCCTTGATCGAGCAAATCAGGTCAGATTTTCTAGAAATCTAATTTTGGGGAGTTTGGCTATTTTGGTTGATTTCGTCCGTTTAATACGATTTAACTTAGGATTATGATGGATTGATGATTATTTAGATGTATTATTTCTTTTCCCTTGTTATTCCATGGTTGGATCGTGTCGATTCGTTGTTTTGGTCGAGTTCTTGATCGATGCCTTGAAGGTGTCTGGTAGAATGTCATAGAGGGGTTTTCGGACGTTCTACGATTATTCTTCCTCGTATGATCGTTGATTTATTAATTATATGATGTTAGGGTCGAGTTTCTTGCGAAGAAACCGTGTTCAACCCTTCCGTTCGTTGTCGTCTTCCTTTTCGATGACATCGGGCGTTTCGAAGCTTCCCAGTGAGCTGTGTCCATTCGTGGTTCTGTTGCTCGTGGTTTCGAGGCAGGTACCTTGTCCATATAATTCTTGTTTTATGGATAAAATAAATAGTGATCGTCTAAATGTGGTTGTTTGGTCATTTGAATTGAACTTTCAAAAGATTCGGTCTAGCCTTGTTAAAGGCTTGCTTTTAAAACGCGTGTGTTTTGTGAATGTTGTGGTTTGTGAATGACTATGTGAATTCTATGGATATTTTTGGTGTTCATGTTGCACTTGGTATTGCGTGTGGACGTATATTATTTCATTTCGGTGCGTTGTGGTTTGACGTGGGGTTTTGCTAAGTGTTTGATGCCTCTGGGTGAATTGTTTGAATATATGTGTTGTATTGTGTTGTGTGTGAATGTGTGGATGTGGGCGGGACCTCCGGTGGCACATAGCATGCGATCATGTGTCCAGGATGCAATAAGCAATTGATACAACCGTGAGAGCCTAATAAAAACTACAGTGACGCATGGCATGTGATCATGTGGTCAGGATGCAACAAGTGATTGAACCAACCGTGAGCACCAAAGATGTTGTGACTTGTGTTTCGCTAGCCAGCTCGGGAGGGTCCTTCGAGGCCTCTAGCGAGATTCGTGGCTTCATCCCGGTCCTTGGAGACGTGTGTACATGATTTGTTTTATGATTATGGCTAGCTCGGGAGGGTCCTTAGAGGCCTCGAGTGGGATTTGTCGCTTCGTCCCGATCCTAGGCGATGCCTGAGTGTGATTTGTTTCGCTAGCCAACTCGGGATGGTCCTTAGAGGCCTCGAGTGGGATTCATGGCTTCATCCCGGTCCTAGGCGATGCTTGGGTGTGATTATGCCGTGTTAATTTTATGTCCATCGAGGACACATGACTTGGGTTTTGGCCCTGTAAATTGTTGTCGGTTTTCTATTTGTGAAAACAAAACCTTTGGGCTATGACCCCTGTTGATTTTTGGAAAGATAAGGATTTGATAATACTAAGTTGTTTTCTATTAAAAATCCCGAGGGTATTTTAAACCATTTTACAAAACGTTCTCGTTATTTGTGATTTTTCGGATTTGGAAAGTTTTACTCAAACTCTTGCCTCGAGAAGTATTCATTTTGTTGTATTTGAATCTTTGAGAATTCCTTGTTATTTTTATTCTTGGAACTTGAATTATATGGCTCGTATTTGCACTTTGTACTTGCACTAGGAAAATAGTGGAGTTTTGCTAACCCCCGAGTATTCGGCGGGTGGATGTCTATATTTTATTCCGGTTTCAGGGAGCGTGGCACAGGGTTGCCATGAAGGATGATGAAAGATGATCGACACTAATCACATGTGGAACCGTACGTTGTGTATTGGTTTAGTTGTACTTTATTTTCCGCTGCAATATTTTTTCCCCGTTATACGGGAGTTTGTTGTATTTTGACCCCTGCGTGGGCAAGTATTGTAATTGAGTTGTATGTTTTTATTGAAAGACCAAATCAGTCTGTTGAGTCATTTTAGCTTTAAAGGCATTTTTAAGGAAAGGGTCTACGATGTGTAATATCCCTGAGCGGATTGGGGGTGTTGCATTCTTAGTGGTTTGTAGATGTTCTTCACTTCATCTAGAGGTATGTGTTTAATCTGGTATTGAACTCAAGATTACGATGTTGTTATTGTTGGTTACTTCGTGTTTTTATGATTTGTTGGAGGATAGTTTTGTTCTTCATAGTTTTGATGAACTTATGATGAAGAACATGTTGCTATAGCTTGAGTTTGATTGTGTTCTTGATGTGTAAGAATACTTGGAGGTTATAATCATGTCTAGGAAGGATTATGTTAAGATTTTATAGGATTAACATAGTCCTGATACGATTATTGATGTTGGTGGTGTTCTTGAGGACTTATAACCATTTTTGTAAGAAATTATGATAGAATTATGTAATGATTATCATAATCTTGAAATGGTTGTTTTGAACTTGTTGATTAATCCAAATTCATGGTGAATTGGTGATTGATTGTTGTTTAGACATCATGTTTGTTGAGTTGATGATGTTCTTGAGGTAATAATGATAATATTGATGATATTATCATTGTAGGAGGATCAATTTGATGATATTGGTGGTATTATCATTTTGGAGATGTTTGTTTTGATGTTGTTCTTAAGTGGTTCTTGTTGAATTGGCCTTTCAATAAAGTGTTAAGAACATTTGATCATGTCAATTTTGAGGTGTTGGAGGATGTTAGAATTCATAGTTGAGAACTATGATATTCGTTAGTAGAGTTTAACCGATTCGGGGTTGAATCGGGGTTGTCCTTGGTGTTGTTTCTATTTATATTGTGTTATTGAATGAATCGTTTTCATTCAAGGTTGTTCGAGTGTTTGTGATCGTCGGGACGCACCGTTCGTCGTTTCATGCCAGGACGTTGATCGTGGAAGGACTTTCTCGCCTTCGGTTTGAGGCAAGTTTTATACTTGTACTGGTCAATGAGATTAATGTTATCATATATGTGTATGAATGTGTTGTATAATTTCGAGACATAGTCTCTTGGTGATTTATTGATATTTGGGGATTGTTTGACGCAATACCCTTCGGTGATTATGCCAGATGTGATTGTTATTCGTTAACGGCCGGTTTAAGGCATTGAGATTCTTGTTGTCGATAGCCGGTTCGCGGTATCGATGTATCGATTATTATTGTTGACGTTAATGTCATCTTGAAGCATCGTTGGATCGTTGTTAACGAATTGATATTGTTGCTAATAACGTTATACTGGCCGATTGAAAGGCGTTTGATATATTTGTTATCATCCCTGTTTTGGTGGCCGGTTTAAGGTGCCGGGATATCTATTCTAAATGTATCATTGTGTATCGATTGACCTTTCTAAGGTAATCGAGGTATTTAATTGGGATTGTCGAAGATAATTCCCATCCGTTCTATCATTGGTTATCGATTAACCGTTCTAAGGTAATCGATGTATTTAATTGGGATTATCAAAGATAATTCCCATCCGTTGTATCATTGGTTATCGATTAACCGTTCTAAGGTAATCGATGTATTTAATTGGGATTATCGAAGATAATTCCCATCCGTTGTGCCATCGTTATCGATTGACCGTTCTAAGGTAATCGAGCTATTTAATTGGGATTATCGAAGATCAATCCCATCCGTTGTATCATTGGTTATCGATTAACCGTTCTAAGGTAATCGAGGTATTTAATTGGGATTATCGAAGATAATTCCCATCCGTTGTATTATTGGTAATCGATTAACCATTCTAAGGTAATCGATGTATTTAATTGGGATTATCGAAGATAATTCCCATCCGTTGTGTCATCGTTATCGATTGACCGCTCTAAGGTAATCGAAGTATTGAATTGAGATTAGTGAAGACGATTCCCATCCGTTGTTTTGTGTTGTCGATTGACCATTCTAAGGTAATCGATGTATTGAATTGGGACTGTGAAGGATAGTTTCCATCCGTTGAGTTGTTGTCATCGATTGGCCATTCCAAGGTAGTCGAGGTATATTGAATTGGGACCGCCGAGGATGGTGCCCATCCGTGAGTATATTTATCATTTTAGCCGATTCAAGGCAGCACACTATTATCCTTATGAATTCGATAATCTTGTAATCGTTGCCGTTTGCGAATAATTGTGGAGGCTAGTTCGTCTAGTGCTCGATGGGTAAGCTTGGGGATTGAACCTTCGCGGTTGGTTTCCCAACAGCTACAGTTCAGTAGGTCACGGTCATGTTGATGATCTCATTATGGGTAAGCTTGGGGCTTGAACCTTCGCGGCTGGTTTCCCAACACCTACAGTTCAGTAGGTCACGGTCATGTTGATGATCTCATTATGGGTAAGTCTGGGGCTTGAACCTTCGTGGTTGGTTTCCCAGCACCTGCAATTCAGCAGGTCACGGTCATTGGATGATCTCATTGTGATACGGCTTCATGCCGTGGTTTTGGCCCTCATTGATACAGCTTCGGGCTATTCGGCTTTCGGGCCATTGTGATATACATCTTCGGCTGAGGGGCTTCCAGGCTATTGTTCTGTATCGGTATTTCTATTGGAGCCTTCGGGCATTGTGATTCGTATCTAGTTCAGTGTTGGCTTGGTTTACATTCGGGTGATGTATTGTTGTGTTCTGTATTGATGATTCGCCGTTGGGAACTTGTGTTCTAACCTGTTGAGCAGGTATTGATCGTATGCCGTGGGCATAGTATTTCACCAATGCTCGATTCCTGCTTTGGTTTGTGAGCATCTCGTATTACCATTACTATACTGTTCATTCTGCCCTTTGAATTTATATCATGTTGTACATGTATTTGATATTCATTATCTGGATGAGTAACCCCGTGGGGGCGGAATATGTTTTCATGTTTTAGGTGTTTGCGAGGAGAAAGTTGAGACACAGGGGCATGACGATGGCGAAGAGGCATACGAGCGGTACTAGTCCAAGATGTTTTGGTGTTCATGTCGCTCAGACAGTTTGGAGTACTCCAGTCTTATCAGTCATTGTCATTTTGTACTATTCGAGCAAGGCTCGTGGTTGTTACCGTATTTTATTTTGTCCATGTAGGCCCATTGTTGTCGTTGAAATTCCATATCAGAATATTATTGTTGGATGTCAGTGTAGGGATTGTGATTCCCCTTTTGGTCAGTCTGTTGTACTTTAGTCATGTTCGCCTGGTGGATCTCCTGATGTCTGTAATAACCCAATGGGATTTGGGGGTGTTATAGAAGATGGTATCAGAGAATTGGGTTGTGAGATACCCTGACATGTGAGTTATGTGGCTCTACCGACGCGGTAGTAGTGAACTGTCAGGTTATGACAATCTGGACAGTCGGGTTTTGTGAGTCGTGGTAGTTGGGCGACTATATGAGTCTTTCTTTCATAGAGTCATCGTTAGTGAAGACTAGTATCACAAGACCTCGAAGCTTCGTATGACCTGTGTAAGGACTCGATTCTCTTGTATGTTCATACATTCATTATGCCATTGATTATACATGTTTTGTTGAAATCTGTATGTAACATTTGTGTTACGATTCATTCATGATTATTTGTTTTGGAGCGTATGGGCTCAGTATTGGCTATAATTAGCATGTTTGAGGAGACTTTATCTGTTGAGTATGTATACTCGTGTTTGGCTAATGACTTAGCATTGTGGATTTTCCGTTGAGGCATATTTGAGCTTTGTTCATGATCGAACGTTATTCTTTCAGTATAGAAAGAGGAATCCGAGGACGTGGCAGAGGGGGTAAAGGCTGCAGAGCAGGCCGAAACCCAGAACCTCATGTTTATGCGTGTGCGGATACCGAGATGGATCAGAATTCGACCGGAGATGTGACTTATGCGACCGCTTCTCTTTCGAGGTGTCATACTCGAGAAGTCGATCAGACTGACATCGACCATTTATTGCTTATGAGGGGCATGATGACCCAGATGACTCAGATGACACAGATAATGGAGACCATGCAGACCTCAGTGGTACGTGGTCCACCGCAGCAGGGATCCCAGATGCCGTTTTATGGACAGGCTAGGAGAGTGAGTCATAATATAGGCAATATCACTCGTCAGAGGCCACCTACTTTTGAGGGTTCGTCGGAACCAGCTGATATTGTTCATTGGATTGAACATTTTGATAAACTCTTCGACATGGTTCAGTGTCCGGAAGAGAGTAAGGTGGCTGTAGTGGCTTACTATTTGAGTAAAGGCGCTTATTCTTGGTGGCTTTCTGTGAAACCCACCGATCGTGATTGTGCTTGGAGTGAGTTTAAGACTCTCACGTTAGAGAGGTATTATCCGGCTCCACTTCCTGAAGCCAAGTTGTTAGATGTTTTGAACCCTGAATCCGTCAAGGACGAGGGTGTTATTGTTATTGCTGAGGAGTTTCAGGGACTTCTTCAGTTTGCTTCATCTGTTATCGGTACTGAGGCGGATAAGATCAAGTATTATAGCAAGAGGCTAAACCTGCAGTTGAGGATGCAGTTGTTCAATCATAATTGTAACTTACTTGGCGAATTCATCGAGAAGGCTCTTGGAGCAGAGATTTTGATCAAGGAGCTTGCTGAGAAGAACCCTTCAGGTTCCTCTGGTGAGAGAACTAGGACGCCGATTCGTTCAGAGGGACATCAGGATCCAATGTCCCAGAGGTCATCTTCTAGTCGTCTTCATGCTGGGAAAGAACCTTCTTCTCAGGTGACGGGTTCGACCATTGTTTGCTTTAACTGTGATACAATAGGACATCGCAGTACTCGGTGCTCGATGCAGTCTATTGCTTCTTTTCTGTGTGGGAGGCAGGGACACCTTCAGAAATACTGCAGGAGTTCTAGTGCCAGTCGATCTCAAGGGAGCTCATGGGCCTCGATTGATTTTGTTACTCCAGTCCTTACTTCATCTAAGGAGTCCTATCAGGCTTCGAGAGCCAGAGGTATGGACAGCTGAGGAGGAGCAGTGAGTTCAGGTCTGGGATTTCCTCGAGATGGTGAGATCGAGGGGATCGATGATCTGGAGGATGTTGATTTCGGGTACATTTGAGATGTAACCTTGATTTGTATTTTCATTATTTTTCGGATTGATGTTTGACTCAGTCTGTATTGTAGTATTGTGGTTGTGAACCATTTATTATTGATCTATCTTGTAATGATAGCTTTTGAGAATATTGAGAATTGAGGTCGTGTGATGTGTTTTTCTTCTCTCTTAGTGTTGTACCCGAGATTTTGTGATAATCTGGGTAATTGTTCATTGTGTTTTGAGACGTCAAGTCGTGTGAGGACTTAGGCATGTGATTGATACGGCCCCGAGGACTACGTCTGTGTGGCGTGAGTTAGTGTTTGTGTGGGCGTCCGATGCCGATGAGAACAGGGTGTGTACGCCGGTGTTACAAATCATGCGATTTGTATGACTTTATGGCTGGTCTCTAGCAGAAAAGTCATGATTCGACTAATCTCGCATTTGGATGAGTGTTTGTATCACTTAATTTTTCGCCGTGTTCCGGCAAAAGAGACACAGGGACCCGAGGGGTTGGCCAAGTTAGTCAGACGAAGTTGCTTATTTTGAGGGGTATTCCTGGAGAT
Source organism: Orobanche coerulescens (assembly GCA_033398695.1). Classification (NCBI taxonomy): domain Eukaryota; kingdom Viridiplantae; phylum Streptophyta; class Magnoliopsida; order Lamiales; family Orobanchaceae; genus Orobanche; species Orobanche coerulescens. Next base: position 132,175,540 of record CM065809.1, read on the forward strand.
GTTGTTTTCAGATCGTGATGGATAGTTTGTACCCCGTGTTTTTGCACCCTGAGTTTCGGGGACGAAACTCTTTTTAAGGGGGGGAGTATGTAATATCCGGGGGTTAATTTTTTTTCGTGTTACTGTTGAGTTGTACGTATTCATTTGGAATTGTACAAGTGTTGTTTTTTCGGACTGATACAATGTATATTCTATTGGGATATTTCGTAGTCGGAGTATTTATACTTGTCGTCGATTTGGTTTCGTCGTTGGATTTGCTTGGTGAGTTTGGGAATTTTTGGCTAAGTTTATAGCCATAGCGTACGCTACAGGTGTAGCATTGCGTACGCTATCATGTAGAGATTACGTACGTTAATCATGTAAGGTTACGTACGTAATGCGTGGTGGGTGGCAGGAACCTTCCTCGTAGTCAACTTTCGGCTGGTGGGACCGGGTATCTTCCAATTCAGATCTCACTATTGCAGTCAACGGGGGCTTACGTATGCTAGATGAGGGGATTAACGTATGTTAGCTTTGGCTTGATAATGTACGTTATAGATTTTGGATTACGTACGTAATGCAGGTTCCAGGTCGAGTCAGTGAGTTCAGGCATGGATTAGCGTACGCTAGGCAAGGCTGGTAGTGTACGTAAGTGATTTAACGTACGTTATGAATTGAGGTTAACGGTCATAATACGTTTGTCAGATTATAAATCTTGGGTTCATTTTTCATTTCTTCATGAATCATTATCGATCTTCTCTCCCTAGAACCGTCCCTCTGGACTTGTTCTTCATATTTAGCCTCTTCCAACGTGATTTTGTTCATCCTAGCTTGGATTGAAGCTTATAAAACTTAGAGTTTGGAGTGTTCTTGGTGGTTTGTAGATGTTCTTCACTTCTTCTAGAGGTATGTGTTTAATCTGGTATTGAACTCAAGATTACGATGTTGTTATTGTTGGTTACTTCGTGTTTTGATGATTTGCTGGAGGATAGTTTTGTTCTTCATAGTTTTGATGAACTTATGATGAAGGACATGTTGCTATAGCTCGAGTTTGATTGTGTTCTTGATGTGTAAGAATACTTGGAGGTTATAATCATGTCTAGGAAGGATTATGTTAAGATTGTTATAGGATTAACATAGTCTTGATATGATTATTGATGTTGGTGGTGTTCTTGAGGATTTATAACCATTTTTGTAAGAAATTATGATGAATTGTGTAATGATTATCATAATCTTGAAATTGTTGTTTTGAACTTGTTGATTAATCCAAATTCATGGTGAATTGGTGATTGATTGTTGTTTAGACATCATGTTTGTTGAGTTGATGATGTTCTTGAGGTAATAATGATAATACTGATGATATTATCATTGTAGGAGGGTCAATTTGATGATATTGGTGGTATTATCATTTTGGAGATGTTTGTTTTGATGTTCTTCTTAAGTGGTTCTTGTTGAATTGCTTTCACAAGTGTTAAGAACATTTGATCATGTCAATTTTGAGGTGTTGGAGGATGTTAGAATTCATAGTTGAGAACTATGATATTTTTTAGTAGAGTTTAGCCGATTCGAGGTTGAATCGGGGTTGTCCTTGGTGTTTGTTGTTGCCCAAAATATTTATCCGAAGATTAAATACTGCTGGAATGGACGGACAACAAACAAGGTTGCGGGAGCACTTCCGAGGGGGTGTGAATAACACTAGATTTGCCGGGTTTGTTAGGCCCGGGCTTGAATGCTCTCGCGAGATGTTATTAATACAAATATTTGTGGTTACAAGTATTAATGTGAGAATCTAAGTACAATGAGTGTAAAAAGATCCTATTAATCCAGCTCTTGAGCGAAGCCTTGGTGTTCTTGCTCTCGGCCGATCGTCTTCTGTGTGAGCGAGGCTGAGAGAGAAGAATGTACCGAGAGATAGCTGTTGCCAAGAGCAGGAGAAAGCCAAGTTGTATGTCTTGCTTCTGTAATGTGCGTGAATAGCGAGAATGCCAGAGAGTTGAACCAGTACAGGGAGCCTTCTATTTATAGGGGCTGAGGAGCCTTGTCTTCTGGCAGGCGATCGCCTTTCGGCCATTATAATAATGGGGCTATCGCCTTTAAGTCACACGAGTTGTCGGCCTAAAGTCCAAGGCAACTGCTGGCAGCCAGCTGCGCGGTCCAATGAGGAGCCAACACGCGTCTGGAGTCACTGTCACATGCGGTCCTACTGACACCTTTCGGCGGGCCTGTCGGCTGGTGAGAAGATGCTGACAGGCTGTGGTCAACGATCCGTGAAATGCGGATCTTGTCTCGGCACTGCACGTGGGTTCTGTCCTGGGATTCGGCCTTTGCCGACTGGATGACCATCGGCTTCTAGTGGAATGAGGCGATTGTCATTAGCTGATCACCAGGGGATGGCATCGGTTGGTCACCAAGGTTCGATCGCCAAGCGCCGAGAGCTGATCGTCTGCTAGTCGGCCACCAGGAGTCGATCGCCAAGTACCGAGAGACAATCGCCTTAGATGTCGATCGCTCGGCACCGGGACTTGTCCTGGGACCTTCGGTCGGCAGTTCTGCCTCGACTGCTCGGCAATGGCTAGGTCACCCGATCTCCGAGGCGATCGCCGGTCGGAGAGTATAATTCTCGACACAACAATTGCCCCCCAGCTTGCTCCGATGTTGAAGACATGGGGCGAGGTGGTTCTTGCTGGAGATCGTGTAGGATGAAGACGGGCGACCCGTTGAGCGGACTTTGTATTCGGACTTGGGCGATCTGGTCGATTGGCTAGCTATCTTTCGGTCTTGTACCTGCAAAAAACAACATGGGCCGATCCCTCGTAGAAACTTGATTGTTTCGTCGCTGAGGAATCGTGCACAGTCGCGGAGTTCGATGGACCGACTCCATGACCGTGTCTTGTGCGCGAACGACATTGAGTGTCTCATGACTCATTTTATTGTGAGGGTCCTCTGTTAGGCTGCGCCTCGCCTCGTATTTAAACGAAGGGCGTGCGGTCTTGGTCTAGAGGAGTCCTTGCGCGGGGCAGCGTCGGATGATTCAACTCCACGTTCGCGGCTTGTTAGCTCTGCTTCCACCTCGGCCCGCCACGAGGATGGCGAACCTCGACGGTGTACGTTGAGACAGGGGTAGTGGCACGTCGCATTGTCCGGGTTCACCATGTTAGATGATGATCCTTTGAGGGCGGGCGATCGTGTCCACTGATTAGTTTTGGAGGGCCCTCAGACTACGCCGGCCTCGTATTTAAATGAAGGGCGGGCGATCTTGGCCCAAAGGGACCTTGCATGGCCGAAGCAGCCGGTTCCATCGACTACCAGGACCATGGCTGTATGTTGGCGGTGGAGGCGATCGCGTGCCTTAGTCCATCATGTTAAATGGTGGACTGTAGATGGCGAGCGAGTCCTCCGGTTTGGTGATGTTGCTTGACGATGGCGATCGGGCTGGAAGACTGTGGTCGTCGCTCGGCTGCCGATCGCGTTGTTCATAGGTTGACATCGGCGATCGGGCTGGAGATTGTCGTTCTCAAAGGTTGAGAAGAATCCTTTGCCTGACCAGAAAGTCTGCGGCCTTAGCTCGGAAGATCGCTTAGGTCTAGGGTTGTTCCTTCGTAAGATGCCTGAACATAGGCGAAAGACCATGGAATCCTCCCAGGACCGAGTATAGGGCGATCTCATCGCTTACGGGTTCGCCGTTGAGGATGATCTCGTCTACTAGGACGATGTAGTCCGAGTCGGACTCTTCTTTTCCCTGCCTGATTTGCATCATGCGAAGGGGACCTTCCGGTCGAGCGACCTTGGCGGCGAAGTAAGCAGTGAAGACGTTCGCCAGTTGGTTAACGCTGATTAGCGTCTGCGCTGGTCGATGCAATCTTGAACCCACTCCCTGCATCTGAAATCGTTAGCGCACGCTACGAACCCCAGGTTAGCGTCGCTAACCACACAATGATAGCGCCGCAGTAAATTGAGTAGCGTGCGCTACTCGGCGATTACGCACGATGCTGCTGCCGGCCAATGCAAAAGTGCCGAAAAACGAAGCAAGACCAGAATCCAGAATCATAAACACGTAATAATCAAGATGACAAAGTTGAGCGTTTGAAACGAAGCAAATAAAGCGAAATTCCCCAAACTTATGAAAATTACAAAAACGGCCCAAATGCCCAAAAAATCGCGATACAACATCGGATTAACAAACCGAAAGTTCCAACACGACCAACTCAACCATACAAACTTATACGAATCGAGAAACAACGAAAATGAACAAGTTTTACGAGAATCGAACGCACATGCGGCAAGATATAATTCAAAATGAAATTATGCAAAAACATCCTCGAAACTCGACCAGATGGAAAAACTCCAAGAACAAAATAGATTCAGAATTCCAAAACAGTGCTAAGCGAGTTGTCTGAAACGAACATACACCAATAATAGAAATTACCGAAAATAGAAAACACGGATATTACAATAGGGGGAAGCAACGAATAAGGGGGAAGACCTCCCTCTGATTTAGGCAGGCAGTTCTAGACTGAAAAGAAAAGAGCCAGCTGCACCCGAAGAACCACCTACAGCCAAAAGAAAGAGGACAAGACAAGATCCTGAAGTAAGATACTAATTGGAAGGCATGGAACCCCAATATGTTGAATAGTTCATGCCTGCTGAAGCAGAACACATGTGGGGAAGTTCCAGAAAGCAATTCATTGAAAAGTACTACCTCTGGGAAATACTTCAAGATAAGGACTGCTCCCCACAGGAAACATTCATCAATTTCGTAGACATGAATTTCCCCAAGCTCTGGAAAATTTTGAAGAAATATGCTGCAAAAGACTTCAATGCATATTCTATGATTCCAAATTTCAGGACTGAAGAAGCACCAACACTCATGAATGGAGAACTTGACGAAAGTGCTCTTCAGGAAGAGATTATAGAAGTATGCATTGAAAATAATCACACTTCTCCAGAGTAGCAGCAATTTGCTTCATTAGTGGTCAAGAGGAAATATGGGTTAGCCCCAATTACAAGAAGACCTATTAGAGCCAAACCACTGAAGTCACTCCCTCCACCAAAGCAGATCAGAGGAAGAGGAAGAGACAGGGGAGATTACTTGTATTTACTTGTAATTTTTATCTTGTAATTTTTGTAACACTTGTAATTTTTTGTACTTTGTTTTCATTCAAAGACTGCACTGTAATGTAACATCTATGAAATTTATAATAGTCACTTGAATGACAACCACTAGTTATTTCAAAAAGACTTAGTTTTACTTGTGTCTTGCACATTATTTTTGTGCAGACTTGCTTACATTTGAAATGCTTTAGTTTTGCCATCATCAAAATATGGGGAAATTATTAGGAATACTTGTTAGATTTTGATGATGTCATCCCTGTATTGTGAAGGGTAACCAAATGAGTATCTTCTAATGTATGTTCTAAATACTTGTCATTGTAAAGGAGAACCAAATGAGTATCTTCTATAGGCCTTGAAATTTAGGCTAAGTCCTGATCAAGTGTTGATCAATAAGAAAATCGACCAAGTATAGAACAGAGAAGTTCTCAGGCAAGTTCATTATCAGACGAGTTTTTGGTCATCGCAAACATTAGAGAGGTTTGACCAAACCCAGCTGCAGTTAAGTTCTGAAGAAGGTGATACATCAGACAAGTATTGGTCAAACAGGAATATCAGAGAGGTTTGACCAAAACCCAACTGCAGACAAGTTATCAGACGAGGTCTGACAAGTATCAGCTGAACTTTGACCATCAGATCAGAGAATATCCATCAGGACAGAGAACTTCAGTCAGGACAGAGAACTTCAGCCAAATCAGAGGACTTCATCTCAATATATCAGAGAACTTCTACAAAGTTATATTAGAGAAGTTTTACATTAGAGAGGGTTGACCGCACATCTGGCTGGTGTGACCAAGTCATATCATAGAAGTTTTTCAGACAAGATATCAGCCAAGTTTAAGGAACTCAGTCCACATCAGCAAGCATTGAAGTCAACAATAACGGAAATGCACATGCAGACGTAAAGAGACAAACCGAAAAGATTTCGGGAAAGTTAGTATTAAAATATTCCTTGAGATCCGCGTACTGATGACTTATGAATATACAAACCAAGAAAAGCGGGGCGACCAAAAGAATTCTTTCAAACGGTCGGAATTGAAAAGGGAATCAAGCCATGTAACATAATAATAAGATAAACAAAGAAGTCCACTCTCCAACGGACCAATTTGTTACAGTGATGCAACGGCTATGAAGAGAAGCTCAAGATTCGTACTATAAATATCTGAAGATCAGAATTGAGCAAAGCATGATGCGAACAATATTTACCAGCAATCTAAGCAATCAAAGCAATCAAGAGAACTATATCATCATAAAGAGCAAAGTTTCAAAGATCATATTCTGATAAGCTCTTAAAGTTGGAAAAGACAACACTCGTGTCTTTAAAGCCGAGTATGGGGTACTTCTGTGAATGAGGTTTAAGAAGTTTTCGCGACTGATAAGGCATCCAGAGGTTCTTGATTGGAAGGTGATTGACAGCTCGAGAGTTGTTGAGGCATCCACGGGTTTTCAATCAAGGGGTGTTAGGCAGTCAAGGCAGTTGCAACGGCCACGGGTTTCCACTGGTTGGAAGCTATTGTAATTGGTTTGAATCTATCACTGGTTGAAAGTTATAGTAAATTCATCTCCAACTGGATTAGTAGAGGATTACCCCACCTCTTAAACTACTATAAGTGCCTGTGTGTTTTAGTGCATTCATCATACTTAACTGCTGCACTCATATTTACTGTTCCATGTATCAGTCAAATGTATTCCGCATTGTCTAGTCTTTACAGTTGACATAAGTCACCTGCAGTTGATATAAGTCACCTGCAGTGCTACCAGCTGTGCTTCCGCACTACTCATCTGCAGCTAAGGTTTGTTAGCTGCATATTTCACAGCTGAAGAAACTCACCTATTTAAGGAAAAGAGTTTAATAAGTCTATTCACCCCCCTCTTCTAGACTTATTCCTGACGACTTGTGACCTACATTCGCATCTCAAACTGATAAAAGTAATTTTATTATTTTAAAATCCATGCAATGAGTTTCTTCAAAAAGGATTTTAAAACCCTTGTCGCACAATTGAGAGACACTAAGAAGATTATGATGCAAACCTTTAACAAATAAAACTTTATTAATAGATGGAGAAGGTTCCTTACCTACCTTACTGGTGCCCTTAATCTTCCCTTTTTTGTTGTCACCAAAGGTTACATATCCTTATTCTTGATATTCGGGTTCTTCGAATAGCTCTTTGGTGCCACACATGTGCCTCGAACAACCACTATCTATGTACCACTTGCTTTTTTTTTTTTGACCAAAACACTAACATACCAAAACTTATAAGTGACTACAGTCTTACCACATCATCAGTCAAGGCATAGTATTGAAAACAAAGAGAAGAAATAAGTGACTGACTCGATGCACACAACAGCCATAACCCGTCTCTTAACCATATCGAACAACGAACAACTTCAACAAATCCATTTCCTTATACCCATCATTCCTCACCTAAAACAAAAACAAACAATAACCAACCAACAACAAATCACTGGTATCCTAATCCCATCGTCACATCTCTACAACAACTCCAACTCTTAATCTCACCTCTAAACCAAGACTTGAAATATAAAAGGATCTCAGTTTTGTTTGTTTTTCTCTTTCGTGAACTTCAATTGTTAATCGATCTTAAAGATCAATCACAAGAAAAACGAAACCATCATCGATCTTGTTGAAGTTTAGACTTCTTTGACTATCCGAATAACTAAAGAAAGAACCAAAACAATAGTGTTCAAATCCATTCTTTGTTTCGGTTTTTGAGTAACAAAAAGAAAAACAAAATCGGAATCAATGGTATAACAACCTACCCGAGACCCATCCTAGGATCTTGATGCATTTTGTTCTCGGATTGATGAAGAAAGTAATCATATACTTTTGGTATTCGTTGAGTAACAGAAAGTATAAGGTAGATTTGTGTTTGATGTGCTTATTTGACAGAGATGAGATTAGATGAAGATGTCATTTGATGAGATGAGATTGATTATTTTTTTAACTGCGTGTTTTTTTTTTGGTGTGAGAGAATATGGTACCTGCAAAATTAGTTCGTTGTGGTTGTTTTGGTACCCGAACCCTTTTGGGTCCTCCATAGATAACAATGCTAATGGTATACAGGATAATCGTTCCTTTAGGAATCTAAATTTGCCGAACTTTTATAGTTCTCAATTTTGAACGAGCTTTGTCATGATGATTTCGTTGGTTAGGAGGAGTTTTTGAATTCTCGACTTTTGTACTTTTATCTTGTCAGGATTTATAAGAGATTGTTCTCTCTTAAATGGATCAAAACTGAGACCATATTTAGACAACGAAGATTTTTGAATAAATAAAAGTTTTTCAAACTTCACGTTTATGTGCTCATATGCAATGCTTCGTGATGTTGCATTATACCCCAAATTATGTTGCATTTGGCCAGAAATTGAAATATGCAACACTTTGGGGGGGGGGGGGGTTGCATCCGCGGCCATTGCATTTGACCTCTAATGCAACGCTTTTTTGGTTTAATGCAACAGAGAGAAAACAATTGCATCATAGACATAATGCAACACCAATACAAGATAAATGCAACAACAAATAGTATTGTATTAGATGGAGAGCTACATGCAATGTAAATGGTGGGTCCCACTTCCCACGTAAGCAGTGGGCCCACTGTCATGTCATGATATAATGCAACACCATTACTGATCATAATCCAATAATAGATTGCATACTTCAATACTAGGTTATATAAACACCAAGAAATAATAAATGCAAGACTAATAAATGATAAGTGCAACACTAATAATATAAATTTTGAAATGTGCATTTCGTGCGTACATCCATCCAACAAAATACCAAGGCAGAAAAGAAATTACAAAATACCAACTTTCACCCAACAGGTCTACACCAACAAGAAATAAGAAATCAATCTACACCAACAAAGTCTAACTCCAGCAAAGTGTAACTCCAAATAACTAAATAACTATAGACAATCACATAAGTAGATTTTTATGGAATATCTCTGACTCAAGGAGTACCACCTTGGGTCATAGGACTACCATTGTCGTCTTGTCTAAATCAAGCTTTATCTTTGCTGTCAACTCTTGTACATAGTCATCCGTAGGAGCACGAGCTAGAGCTGATGTTGAAGCAGTGCCCTTACCTCTCCTTCCCACAAGAAAGCTTTTCCCAGGATCCTTATCTTAAGTGAGCACAACAGGAGCTTCCGCATGTTGTCCAGAACCAAGCATCTTCTTAATTTTGGTCTACAAGAAATGGCTACATCAATATTTGAAATAAATCATGAAGTATATTTAATGTGAAATAATACTTACAACTTTTTTTCTAGTGAATCAGTATTTGTCTTGTATTTCAGTCCTGGTTCTCGCTTACAAGTTTCTAGATAGACTTTAGCATTTGATGGCGAGTCAAGTTTTGGGTCACTCTTTTTCTGTCATTTATAGATAACACATACCAAAATTAGCACAACAATTTGTTCGTGCCACATACCTAAACGCACGGAAATTGGCAATCTCAAATTAGTAATATAAAATTAGCAATTGAAATTGTAGAAATTTTACTGAGCAAAAATCTCATAGGAACCATAACAAAGTTAAATGACTTTTAGATATTTTTTAAATGTACATCTATATTAAATTCCCAAAATTTTCAAGAATTAAATGTATAGATATTCAGGTATTTATAGAATCAGAGCATTCCAAGAATTTAGAGTTCAAGACAGTCAAGTTAATTAAATTTTAGAGTTCAAGAAAGTTAAGTTATTTAAAATTTCTAAACTGAACTTATTAATTCAATTTATCTAAACTATAGTTAAGGTAATGAGATATACCCGAGTATACTGTAACACCACCAGATTTAACAGGGAATATTATAGCACCGTGGACCCCGAGATGGAACCCACAAGGCTAAAGGAAATTTTCGCAAACATTTACAAATGCCCAAGAGGCCAACGACAGTACTATCTTAAAAACATTTGAAGACTATATAAAATCTGTTTATCAAAACCATCGTAAAATCTCATTTCGAAAAGCGCAAGGCCAAACGGCCGAAACTCAATAGTTTAGAAAAAGATTTCCAATGTAACTCAAATTACAAGAGACAAAAGGTCATTTCAAAATACTTACGCAGCGGAAAAGACAATAGTTAAAAGTACTCTAGCAGCGGAAATACAACAACTGATCACGAAACTCAATACAAAAACATGTCCTAGCCAGTATCCTCCGGGAAGCTCATCTCTCCACGACCGCTACAAGCTCGATATTTCAAGAACCTAAAAAGAAAGCCCACGACGGGGTCAGCCATAATATCCAACAATGATAACCGTCACATCACATTAATAATATTACATACCAATGAGAATACAAAATAAGAATACGACCAATGTAATCCTATCGTAGTAACTTTACTTACTCAAATAATTCTCGACAGAATAACCATTATCACATTTCACATCTCGTACTTGATTAACCAATAAATTCGAACATAATATCTGTATTGTACCTCAAACAATACTCAAGATTCTCAAACTATCATCACCAACCTATGATAAGGAAATATACCAGTTCTGACCAATACGATCCATCAGATAGCATCATCAAAACCCAAGACGACAACCGATTATCCATCAAAAGACAAATACCAAAGGAAAATACGGAACATACCTCAAGATATGAAATGCCACGACAATCATGTCAGTCAAATCCGAGGTCGGATCAATACCACACATGGACATGGTCTTAACACAAGACCTACAAATGCATACTCATATGACAACGTCAATATGCTCAAAAAAATATCAACGGTGTATACTCAATGGAAATCCCATGACCCAGCGCCCTCAGCATAGGTCCCAAGATGATCCTACCAGATCAACACGAGGTGGATAAACAACAATATACATATACACACCAACATATGCAAAACCAACGATGCAAATCCATATGATTCCATCAACACAACACTGGGTACTCCAACGATCCAGCGCCCTCAGCATAGATCTCAAGATGATCCCGTCGGACCATAACGAGGTGGAAGAAACCATCCAGTGATCCAGCGCCCTCAGCATAGATCACACGATCCCAACGGATCAACACAACATAAACAACATAAACAATACACATATGCAAATCAATATGTTCATCGACATGAACAACATAGGACTCAATAACATGAACGACATTATGACAAAACAACTAGGGCGACCTCATGTTCAGCAATATGAAAGACAACTTGCATGATCAACATCATCAACACTAAACCGAAATCAAAACTAAGATACTTGTCCCGAGTCCTTCAGGAGAAATCTCGATGTCAAATCATCACCGGCGATTATCCTCAATGCTCGACGATCCAAATGCACCATGAACTATAGGTATTCATATACTCATCTTTCTCGCAACATAACTTTGATACCCGAACATACTAATAACCGAGATAAAGCATAGACATTATGATTTACCTCCCAGAATCGGAAGAACGATATACAATCCAAATACCCCGAGTTCACAATAATAATCATCGCTATATGCATTATAAATGAAATGAAACCAAAACCATTCATTAAATATTATAACTGAGCAAGTAATAACTTGCCTCGATACCGATACGACGATGATGAATCCGTTACCAATTTCATTGCCTTCATCTACGAGCTCCTCAGCCCTGACCACGCAATTCACGAACATGCTCGAACACGACCGCAGTATACGGTTATAATCACCGATCGATTATCGCAACCTATCGCAATAATAAATTTAACACACATTTGATAACAATCAATAATCGATATACCCAATCCACACACTCAACGGTTCCACGATATCTCGGTTAATCATAGACTGTACAATCCAACTCGAACCAGCACAAATTCATAATCATAATACGATGTACTGCATTGTCTGCCTACTTAGCGCACGTTAATCACTCAACGTAGTGTGCGCTACCCGATAACGTGCGCTAGCCAGTAAGCTTAGCATGCGCTACTGCTGTACAGGTTGCATGTTTTACAAGTACCGATCAACATATGGCGATTATCAAGAACACTAAGTAATTCAAAACCATGTTCAAAGCTATCAAGACAACGAAATCCGATATCCTTTAACATATAAACAATCATTCAACTTATAATCCAAGTCCTATATCCATATATCATCTTCCTCAATATCAACATCATGAAACCCTAAGAATATAACAATACTTCCATAATCTATCATTACAGTGAGTAATTATCAACAATAACATCAACATCCGAAACTGAGGAGAAGAATTAACCAACTTATCTCGAGAGGACGAACAAAACGATTCAAACCATACGAATCACATCAATATCCATATATCAATAACAACATCATCATAATATGGTAATCCATGTCCTAATCATACTTATTAACTTGTTTATATGATAATCATCAACTCAAGAACATCAATCTCAAATCCAAAATGAAATCCAAAGGTGAAGAACTATTACCTTGCATAGACGAACTATGAAGGAGAACAATCAACTTTATTCCAAGAATCATCAATAATTTCAAGAACAAGACTTTAATCCATGTTCCTCAGCTTAATCTTTGTTAAAGATCATCATCTCTCAGTGTTTGGAACCTCCAACTTCTCTCTAAAAACTCTCTCTCTCTCGGTTGCAAGGAAGGAATGGACGAAATGAAAGATAATGCCAAACTACACATATATATACTGTATATTATTAACGTACGCTAACATCCTCATTTAACGTACGTTACATGCTTAGCGTGCGCTAACTCTCTTTCGTTAGCGTGCGCTATCTCGGTCCAGAGGCTACTAACTTGCTCCGCACATCAGCTTACGTAATGCCAATGCAATAACGTACGTAAACTACACTGTCTAGCGCACGCAACATCTTGTATCTTAGCGTGCGCTAATCGTAGTTGACTTGCTACAGTCTGCACCTACCCCGAATATGCTCGTGACCCCACATGCCGAAAGCAAACAATAAAGCCAAGATTCCCTCTTGATCGATCTGATATTAGTGTGCGCTAACAACAGGCATTAGCGTGCGCTAATGCTTTACGATAAACATCAGTTGACTTCGTCGGCACATGCGCCGAAAGTGACCGGGTCCACACGTAGATTCTCTTTGATCTGTTCTGAACTAGCATGCGCTATCTTTTACCATTAGCATGCGCTAAACCTAGCGTGCGCTAGGAATGCATATTAGCGTACGCTAATAATGCTACATTTAGTCGTTTCCCGCAATTTCTGTCCAACGTCTCGACATACCAAAAACGAAAATACGACACACTAAACACAACGATATTCTCAATTGTAATTGTCTACCAAATACGACAATTATACCAATACTGATATCTCAGTCCTTCATTATTTTATCCATACTGTACAGATTCCACGCTGTACAACATAACTCGGATAAAATAATATTAAACAACAGTAGTAGAAATTTCGGATATTATATTCTACACCACTTAAAATAAGTTTTGGCCTCGAAACTTGCAAGCCGTCATCAAAACAAACAAACATACCGTTCAACCCAAAATATCCCAAAACCATCACGACAATGATCAATTATCATCACTATAGAATAACCACAACAACATACTTACCAATGCGCAAAGTCGACGATCTCCTGAGATACTAGCTTGTGACCTCACTGTAAAGTCTCAATACACTTTACAATCACAATTCCTTGAGTCTCAACAAAATATATCCTCTTCGGATGAAACAATCTGCCCGAATCAAATTCTGTCTGCCTGATTACATAATGAGGTCTCAATTCCGATAAGACGAATAATATACAATACATCTGCGAAATAACTTCCCAAAACAACGATACGAATCCGGAAACATTGACACAAAATCCGAATCCTCAGATGATCACCAACAATGATCAACAATCAACAGAATTTGTCATCGACATGATAAATTCCAATCTGACCAACTAGAGGTTAAAACACAATCGAGAATATCAACATGATAAACTCCAATATGACCAACCAGAGGTCAAAACACAATCGAGAATATCATCAACGTGATAAACTCCAATACGACCAACGAACGATCAACGATAATTGAGAATACCTTCACATGGTACGATCAACACAGAACCAGAGAAATCGATATACAAACGAATAAAGTTCTCAAAACGACACGCCAATCACATACAGTGTATCTCAATAAACATACCCGACTGGTGAACATACCCCTTGGCGTATGAACAACCAATCACAACCCGTCGAACATATCCAAATTATACATAGAGTGGGAACGACCAATCAATACTCAAAACAACCAGCATGAGGTCAACAACCCCAAATCTACACTTACAAAAAAATCATTCGAAAATCATTATGGTAAAATCGCACTACTACCATACCAATTGAATCACATAGCACATATGTCCCGATTTTAGAAAATTCAAAGTTTCTAAAATCGCATTCTGTGCATGAATCTACAATACGCAGTATATCTCTCTCATCCGATAGATCAACCGATCATCCCTGGATATCCAAACTATCATACTAAAGTTCAAATCTCCATTCATAGTACCATTAGTGTGTTGTCCAGTTGGTGAGTCTCACTCAGAACTTCACCACGATATGCATTATGCACTAAATGCGTATGTACATCAATCCCGTTTTCAAAACCAGTTTAAAGTCATATAATCTTGTCATGAAGACAATTTCGAAAGTTCTTTTCAAAAATTCCAAAACTCAAAACATAAATTTTCGTAAGATCACGAAATCAATTTTCGAAGAATTAACTGGCTCCCTAATGCCAAGTATTCAATAACAGTGTCCTCCGAATCCCCACGATTTCAAAGTTTAAAATGAAAACTATGCAAATGATTGGCCACATCTATACCCCTGTATACCAGTTCGGCTCGTCACAAATTCCACTGACATTCGGTCTGAAAACTACACGATAGAATCTAAAATCTCAACGTATAGGCTCCGATAAAAAAAACTCCTTTTTCCACATATGGCTCACAACGTCAATCATTAACCCATATGGGATCACCTCAATTATGCTATGACAAAACATTGAATAATCATTAAATCAAACACAGCGAAAGACTACCCGAGAAGTTTCATTTGAACAAGTAAACCAAAAACCTCAAAAGGCGGAAATAAAAACAAATGGTGAAGTGTTTTACAAATCTCGGGAGTTTTAGAAAACAGAAAAGCCTTTTTTGAAACACCAGGGTCTAAGCCCATATCTCGTTCCGCATTTCAAAAAGTAGAAAACTTCTTTCGGACCCCAAGTCCTGAGTTGTAAAACTATTTCAAATTTAATTGGGTCTCGGCCCAAAAATCATTTTCCGTAAAACATTCGTGAAACGTTCATTTTGAAAAGTATATTTTCAAATGCTCAAAATCAGTTCATATATCAAAATGAATTAGCATGACTACATGTTCTTATCAACCATTCACAATCCTTCTCCCGAATACACAATTCCGTTTCCAAAATCTAACCGACATATTGATTTCCAAAATCATAGCGTCTCAAGATCATCAATCCTGTCCCAACTACTGTGTTCTGTTATCTCAAAATCATAACACATAATATTCTTCCGAATCTCAGAGCATATCAATTTAGAACGGCAGTAAATCTCAATGAAATTCGAAAATCCAAATACTTATAGATCATGAAGGCGACGATTCCCCGTGATACTGGCACATGTCTCGACTCAAGAAAATACTCGACACAGGTACTTTCAAAACACATGTTTTGCAAAATCAGTTCAACTTGAGAACACAACACATCTCTTTCAAGAGAATCACCTTAGCACCATTTGGAAAAGTTTACAACAATCTCAGTACCACACTGATAAATCACATAACCCATAAGCCCGAGTGAACAACAAAAACTCATGGCTCTAGTATTAGTCACTCGACAACTCGAATGATGCGACCAAAACACGACCCAACTCGACCCAAATGCCTAGGTATTCTCAACCTAAGCTCCGATACCATATTCTGTAACACCCCCAGATTTAACCGGGAATATTATAGCGCCGTGGGCCCAGAGATGGAACCCACAAGGCTAAAGGAAATTTTCGCAAACATTTACAAATGCTCAAGAGGCCAACGACGGTACTATCTTAAAAACATTTGAAGACTATATAAAATCTGTTTATCAAAACCGTCGTAAAATCTCATTTCGAAAAGGGCAAGGCCAAATGGCCGAAACTCAATAGTTTAGAAAAGATTTCCAAAGTAACTCAAATTATCAGAGGCAAAAGGTCATTTCAAAATACTCACGCAGCGGAAAAGACAATAGTTAAAAGTACTCTAGCAAAGTAAATACAAGCGATCGAAACTCAATACAAAAACATGTCCTAGCCAGTATCCTCCGGGAAGCTCATCTCTCCACGACCGCTACAAGCTCGATATTTCAAGAACCTAAAAAGAAAACCCACGACGGGGTCAGCCATAATATCCAACAATGATAACCGTCACATCACATTAATAATTACATACCAATGAGAATACAAAATAAGAATACGACCAATGTAATCTTATCGTAGTAATTTTACTTACTCAAATAATTCTCGACAGAATAACCATTATCACATTTCACATCTCGTACTTGATTAACCAATAAATTCGAACATAATATCTGTATTGTACCTCAAACAATACTCGAGATTCTCAAACTATCATCATCAACCCATGATACGGAAATATACCAGTTCTGACCAATACGATCCATCGGATAGCATCATCAAAACCCAAGACGACAACCGATTGTCCATCAAAGACAAATACCAAAGGAAAATACGGAACATACCTCAAGATATGAAATGCCACGACAATCATGTCAGTCAAATCCGAGGTCGGATCAATACCACACACGGACATGGTCCTAACACAAGACCTACAAATGCATACTCATATGACAACGTCAATATCAACAGTGTATACTTAATGGAAATCCCATGACCCAGCGCCCTCAGCATAGGTCCCAAGATGATCCTACCAGATCAACACGAGGTGGATAACTAACAATATACATATACACAACAACATATGCAAAACCAACGATGCGAATCCATATGATTCCATCAACACAACACTAGGTACTCCAACGATCCAACGCCCTCCGCATAGATCCCAAGATGATCTCGTCGGACCATAACGAGGTGGAAGAACCCATCCAATGATCCAGCGCCCTGAGCATAGATCCCAAGATGATCCCGTCGGACCATAACGAG
Organism: Orobanche coerulescens; assembly: GCA_033398695.1. Lineage (NCBI taxonomy): Eukaryota > Viridiplantae > Streptophyta > Magnoliopsida > Lamiales > Orobanchaceae > Orobanche > Orobanche coerulescens. The sequence continues at coordinate 132,192,801 of CM065809.1, forward strand.
GTAGACATATGATCCAGCGCCCTCAGAATAGATCACACGATCCCAACGGATCAACACAACATAAACAACATAAACAATACACATATGCAAATCAATATGTTCATCGACATGAACAACACAGGACTCAATAACATGAACGACATTATGACAAAACAACTAGGACGACCTCATGTTCAGCAATATGAAAGACAACCTGCATGATCAACATCATCAACACTAAACCGAAATCAAAACTAAGATACTTGTACCGAGTCCTTAAGGAGCAATCTCGATGTCAAATCATCACCGGCGATTATCCTCAATGCTCGACGATCCAAACGCACCATGAACTATAGGTATTCATATCCTCATCTTTCTCGCAACGTAACCTTGATACTTGAACATACCAATAACCGAGATAAAGCATATACATTATGATTTACCTCCCAGAATCGGAAGAACGATATACAATCCAAATACCCCGAGTTCACAATAATAATCATCGCTATATGCATTATAAACGAAATGAAACCGAAACCATTCATTAAATATTATAACTGAGTAAGTAATAACTTGCCTCGATACCGATACGACGATGATGAAGCCACTACCAATTTCATTGCCTTCGTCTACGAGCTCCTCAGCCCTGACCACGCAATTCACGAACATGCTCGAACACGACCGCAGTATACAGTTATAATCACCGATCGATTATCGCAACCTATCGCAATAATAAATTTAACACACATTCGATAACAATCAATAATCGATATACCTAATCCACAAACTCAACGATTCTAAGATATCTCGGTTAAACATAGACTATACAATCCAACTCGAACCAGCACGAATTCATAATCATAATACGATGTACTTCATTATCTGCCTACTTAGCGCACGTTAATCACTCAACGTAGCGTGCGCTAAGTCGCTCCCGATAACGTGCGCTAGCCAGTAAGCTTAGCATGCGCTACTGCTGTACAGTTTGCATGTTTTATAAGTATCGATCAACATATGGCGATTATCAAGAACACTAAGTAATTCGAAACCATGTTCATAGCTATCAAGACAACGAAATCCGATATCCTTTAACTTATCATTCAAGTCCTATATCCATATACCATCTTCCTCAATATCAACATCATGAAACCTTAAGAACATAACAATACTTCCATAATCTATCATTACAGTGAGTAATTATCAACAATAACGTCAACATCCGAAACTGAGGAGAAGAATTAACCAACTTATCTCGAGAGGACGAACAAAACGATTCAAACCATACGAATCACATCAATATCCATATATCAATAACAACATCATAATCTGGTAATCCATGTCCTAATCATACTTATTAACTTGTTTATATGATAATCATCAACTCAAGAACATCAATCTCAAATCCAAAATGAAATCCAAAGGTGAAGAACTATTACCTTGCATAGACGAACTATGAAGGAGAACAATCAACTTTATTCCAAGAATCATCAATAATTTCAAGAACAAGACTTTAATCCATGTTCCTCAGCTTAATCTTTGTTAAAGATCATCATCTCTCAGTGTTTGGAACCTCCAACTTCTCTCTAAAAACTCTCTCTCTCTCGGTTGCAAGGAAGGAATGGACGAAATGAAGGATAATGCCCAACTACACATATATATACTGTATATTATTAACGTACGCTAACATCCTCATTTAACGTACGTTACATGCTTAGCGTGCGCTAACTCTCTTTCGTTAGCGTGCGCTATCTTGGTCCAGAGGCTACTAACTTGCTCCGCACATCAGCTTACGTAATGCCAATGCAATAACGTACGTAAACTATACTGTCTAGCGCACGCAACATCTTGTATCTTAGCGTGCGCTAATCGTAGTTGACTTGCTACAGTCTGCACCTACCCCGAATATGCTCGTGACCCAACATGCCGAAAGCAAACAATAAAGCCAAGATTCCCTCTTGATCGATCTGATATTAGCGTGCGCTAACAACAGGCATTAGCGTGCGCTAATGCTTTACGATAAACATCAGTTGACTTCGTCGGCACATGCGCCGAAAGTGACCGGGTCCACACGTAGATTCTCTTTGATCTGTTCTGAACTAGCATGCACTATCTTTTACCATTAGCATGCGCTAAACCTAGCGTGCGCTAGGAATGCATATTAGCGTACGCTAATAATGCTACATTTAGCCGTTTCCCGCAATTTCTATCTAACGTCTCGACATACCAAAAACGAAAATACGACACACTGAACACAACGATATTCTCAATTGTAATTGTCTACCAAATACGACAATTATACCAATACTGATATCTCAGTCCTTCATTATTTTATCTATACTGCATCTGATTCCACATGTACTGACATAACTCGGATAAAATAATATTAAACAACAGTAGTAGAAATTCCGGATATTATATTCTACACCACTTAAAATAAGTTTTGGCCTCGAAACTTGCAAGCCGTCATCAAAACAAACAAACATACCGTTCAACCCAAAATATCCCAAAACCATCACGACAATGATCAATTATCATCACTATAGAATAACCACAATAGCATACTTACCAATGCGCAAAGTCGATGATCTCCTGAGATACTAGCTTGTGACCTCACTGTAAAGTCTCAATACACTTTACAATCACAATTCCTTGAGTCTCAACAAAATATATCATCTTCGGATGAAACAATTTGCCCGAATCAAATTCTGTCTGCCTGATTACATAATCAGGTCTCAATTCCGATAAGACGAATAATATACAATACATCTGCGAAATAACTTCCCAAAACCACGATACGAATCCCGAAACATTGACACAAAATCCGAATGCTCAAATGATCACCAACAATGATCAACAATCAACCGAATTTGTCATCGACATGATAAATTCCAATCTGACCAACCAGAGGTCAAAACACAATCGAGAATATCATCAACATGATAAACTCCAATATGACCAACCAGAGGTCAAAACACAATCGAGAATATCATCAACGTGATAAACTCCAATACGACCAATGAACGATCAACGATAATTGAGAATACCTTCACACGGTACGATCAACACAGAACCAGAGAAATCGATATACAAACGAATAAAGTTCTCAAAACGACACGCCAATCACATACAGTGTATCTCAATAAACATACTCGACTGGTGAACATACCCCTCGGCGTATGAACAACCAATCACAACCCATCGAACATATCCAAATTATACATAGAGTGGGAACAACCAGTCGATACTCAAAAAAACCAGCATGAGGTCAACAACCCCAAATCTACACTTACAAAAAAATCATTCGAAAATCATTATGGTAAAATCGCACTACTACCATACCAATTGAATCACATAGCACATATGTCCCGATTTTAGAAAATTCAAAGTTTCTAAAATCGCATTATGTGCATGAATCTACAATAAGCAGCATATCTCTCTCATCCGATAGATCAACCGATCATCCCTGGATAACCAAACTATCATACTAAAGTTTGAATCTCCATTCATAGTACCATTAGTGTATTGTCCAGTTGGTGAGTCTCACTCAGAACTTCACCACGATATGCATTATGCACTAAATGCGTATGTACATCAATCCCGTTTTCAAAACCAGTTTAAAGTCATATAATCGTGTCATGAAGACAATTTTCGAAAGTTCTTTTCAAAAATTCCAAAACTCAAAACATAAATTTTCGTAAGATCACGAAATCAATTTTCGAAGAATTAACTGGCTCCCTAATGCCAAGTATTCAATAACAGTGTCCTCCGAATCCACACGATTTCAAAGTTTAAAAATGAAAACTATGCAAATGATTGACCACATCTATACCCCTGTATACCAGTGCGGCTCGTCACAAATTCCACTGACATTCGGTCTGAAACTACACGATAGAATCCAAAATCTCAACGTATAGGCTCCGATAAAAAAAAACTCCTTTTTCCACATATGGCTCACAACGTCAATCATTAACCCATCCGGGATCACCTCAGTTATGCTATGACAAAACATTGAATAATCAATAAATCAAACACAGCGAAAGACTACCCGAGAAGTTTCATTTGAACAAGTAAACCAAAAACCTCAAAAGGCGGAAATAAAAACGATTGGTGAAGTGTTTTACAAATCTTGGGAGTTTTAGAAAACAGAAAAGCCTTTTTTGAAACACCAGGGTCTAAGCCCATATCTCGTTCCGTATTTCAAAAAGTAGAAAACTCCTTTCGGACCCCAAGTCCTGAGTTGTAAAACTATTTCAAATTCAATTGGGTCTCGGCCCAAAAATCATTTTCCGTAAAACATTTGTGAAACGTTCATTTTGAAAAGTATATTTTCAAATGCTCAAAAGCAGTTCATATATCAAAATGAATTAGCATGACTACATGTTCTTCTCAACCATTCACAATTCTTCTCCCGAATACACAATTCCGTTTCCAAAATCTAACCGACATATTGATTTCCAAAATCATAGCGTCTCAAGATCATCAATCCTGTCCCAACTACTGTGTTCTGTTATCTCAAAATCATAACACATAATATTCTTCCGAATCTCAGAGCATATCAATTTAGAACGGCAGTAAATCTCAATGAAATTCTAAAATCCAAATACTTATAGATCGTGAAGCCGACGATTCCCCGTGATACTGGCACATGTCTCGACTCAAGAATATACTCGACACAGGTAGTTTCAAAACACACGTTTTGCAAAATCAGTTCAACTTGAGAACACAACACATCTCTTTCAAGAGAATCACCTTAGCACCATTTGGAAAAGTTTACAACAATCTCAGTACCACACTGATAAATCACATAACCCATAAGCCCGAGTGAACAACAAAAACTCATGGCTCTAGTATTAGTCACTCGACAACTCGAATGATGCGACCAAAACACGACCCAACTCGACCCAAATGCCTAGGTTTTCTCAACCTAAGCTCCGATACCATATTTTGTAACACCCCCAGATTTAACCGGGAATATTATAGCGTCGTGGGCCCAGAGATGGAACCCACAAGGCTAAAGGAAATTTTCGCAAACATTTACAAATGCTCAAGAGGCCAACGACGGTACTATCTTAAAAATAACCATTATCACATTTCACATCTCGTACTTGATTAACCAATAAATTCGAACATAATATCTGTATTGTACCTCAAACAATACTTGAGATTCTCAAACTATCATCATCAACCCATGATACGGAAATATACCAGTTCTGACCAATACGATCCATCGGATAGCATCATCAAAACCCAAGACGACAACCGATTGTCCATCAAAAGACAAATACCAAAGGAAAATACGGAACATACCTCAAGATATGAAATGCCACGACAATCATGTCAGTCAAATCCGAGGTCAGATCAATACCACACACGGACATGGTCCTAACACAAGACCTACAAATGCATACTCATATGACAACGTCAATATCAACAGTGTATACTTAATGGAAATCCCATGACCCAGCGCGCTCAGCATAGGTCCCAAGATGATCCTACCAGATCAACACGAGGTGGATAACCAACAATATACATATACACAACAACATATGCAAAACCAACGATGCGAATCCATATGATTCCATCAACACAACACTGGGTACTCCAACGATCCAACACCCTCCGCATAGATCCCAAGATGATCTCGTCGGACCATAACGAGGTGGAAGAACCCGTCCAATGATCTAGCGCCCTCAGCATAGATCCCAAGATGATCCCGTCGGACCATAACGAGGTAGACATATGATTCAGCGCCCTCAGAATAGATCACACGATCCCAACGGATCAACACAACATAAACAAAATAAATAATACACATATGCAAATCAATATGTTCATCGACATGAACAACACAGGACTCAATAACATGAACGACATTATGACAAAACAACTAGGACGACCTCATGTTCAGCAATATGAAAGACAACCTGCATGATCAACATCATCAACACTAAACCGAAATCAAAACTAAGATACTTGTCCCGAGTCCTTCAGGAGCAATCTCGATGTCAAATCATCACCGGCGATTATCCTCAATGCTCGACGATCCAAAAGCACCATAAACTATAGGTATTCATATCCTCATCTTTCTCGCAACGTAACCTTGATACCCGAACATACCAATAACCGAGATAAAGCATATACATTATGATTTACCTCCCAGAATCGGAAGAACGATATACAATCCAAATACCCCGAGTTCACAATAATAATCATCGCTATATGCATTATAAACGAAATGAAATCGAAACCATTCATTAAATATTATAACTGAGTAAGTAATAACTTGCCTCGATACCGATACGACGATGATGAAGCCGCTACCAATTTCATTGCCTTCGTCTATGAGCTCCTCAGCCCTGACCACGCAATTCACGAACATGCTCGAACACGACCGCAGTATACAGTTATAATCACCGATCGATTATCGCAACCTATCGCAATAATAAATTTAACACACATTCGATAACAATCAATAATCGATATACCTAATCCACAAACTCAACGATTCTACAATAAAATGGTTAAACATAGGCTATACAATCCAACTCGAACCAGCACGAATTCATAATAATAATACGATGTACTTCATTATCTGCCTACTTAGCGCACGTTAATCACTCAACGTAGCGTGCGCTAAGTCGCTCCCGATAACGTGCGCTTGCCAGTAAGCTTAGCATGCGCTACTGCTGTACAGTTTGCATGTTTTACAAGTATCGATCAACATATGGCGATTATCAAGAACACTAAGTAATTCGAAACCATGTTCATGTAATACCCGGTTGTAATTCATTCATTTTCATTCAGTAATTATTAGTCTGTAATTGTCGCTCAGTAATTTTCACTCATTAATAATCACTCATCATTCATGAATCATTCATTCGCGTTCACTATTGGCATGTTGTAATCGTATATCAATTACCGATCGTCATTTCATCTCCGTATAGATCGAGACGGGAGTATTATCATTTTCATTGTGATTGATAGCCTTATACTGGGAGTATCATCTTTGGCTCGTGTTAGACTTGTTCACTTTCACATTCGTATGGTATGTCGGATCATTCATCAGTCGTAGCGAGGAATCGGAGTTATCGGTTTTATTCACCTTGGCCAGCATTGAGTTACGGCCGTAAGGTTCCGGGATACGGCCGTAAGTTCGGGATGCGACCGTAAGGCTGGCGATTCTGCCGTACGTGGTCGGCCAGTGCCCAGGCATTTTGGCCGAAGGCGAGTTACGGCCGTAAGAAGGGGAGGATACGGCCGTAAGTGGTGTTCATAAATTTCAGGTGTTGTCGACCAAGGGTGACTTACGGCCGTAATGGTTGCGGCATACGGCCGTAAGTCAAGGCAGGTACGGCCGTAAGGCTTGGCCGGATACGGCCGTACGCTGCAGGCAAGATGCCTGGTCGTTTTTGACGAAGGCGGATTATGCCTGTAAGTTTGGCCGGATACGGCCGTATCATCCGAGTTACGGCCGTAAGGTGTGCGGTACGGCCGTAAGGATGTCGGCGGATGTTTTTTACGAAGGCGGGTTACGCCCGTAACTCAGGGGCGGTTACGGACGTAAGTCTGTCGGCAGGCTTTCGGACGAAGCCGAGTTACGGCCGTACGAGTTGGCCGGTTATGGCCGTAAGCCCATTGACTTGGAATGTTACGGCCGTAAGAGGGCCGAGTTACGGCCGTAACTTCCGGCAGTATTTAAGGACTCGGTCGGGACATTTTTCCTCATTTTCATTCCTTTCCTTCATCTTGTCCGAGAGAGAGAGCTTGAGGGAGATATTTTGTCATCATCAATCACTTGTGTTTTCGGATTTCATCATCTTATTTCGTTGGGAAGCTTGGATAGTCGATTTAACACGTTTTCATCGGATCGAAGTGTTTGGATCTTCAAAGGTAATATTCTTCAACACCTTAGATTTCGATTTTGTGTTGAGATATGATGTTTTGGACGTTATAATCATGTTATATGAAGGAATGTGTATATGATTATGAGTTTGTATAAGGATTCATTGGATTATTGAGGAATTATTCAAGAACACTTTGAATATCGAGTTGAAATTGGGGGTTTTCGATTAATTGTCGTTATAATCACGTTTTTGGATATTCGTTTTGGATTATTAATCGTATTGAAGATGTTTTGTTGGTTTGAAACATTTCTTGGGGGATTTGATATTGGTATATTGATGTTTGATTGTAAACAATCGGAGTTTGGACGCAACGTGTTTGATTTAATGCCTCAATGGACTTCGTTTAGTCGTATTGGCGTTTTGAGTTCGTTATATTCGTGTTTGATTCGTATATTGAATGGATTGTTGGTAATTGAATTATTCAAGGTTGTTCGAGCGACCGATATCTCAATTAGGACGTTGTTCGTGGAAGGATAATTGTCACCGGTGTTGAGTAAGTTGATTCTTACTCAGTTATAAAGATATTCATTTCCTTTTGTTGTTGTTCATTCATAATCATAATTCATTCACCATTGTATTAACCGTATCAAACTTGTTATTGTCAATTAATAACTTCAGTTATAAGGAACGACGGTTCCAATCATTTCGTTGAGCTGTCATTTATTTCACTATCATTCCATCTCGGTGAGTCATTATTCATTTTCGATGTCACTTTTGTTATATCGTGGCATTCCGGGTCATACTGGCGTGCCGGTTGGTATGTGTTGGATTTTCATGTCGGGCACGTTTTAAGTCGTGTGTTGGTTGTTGGCCTCACATTGGACTGTGAACACGAGTCATATTGTCTCGTGAGACTAATTAGGTACAAGACCACACGTGTATTCGATCGATACTCGTTGGTGGCTTGTGCACGGACACATTTCCATCCCGGGCGTAGTGTGGCGCCACCCTTTGAGCCGTACTGTTAGTTGATTCATATAGCATGTTTGATTGCGTATGTTTCGACAGGATATTTCATAACTTCTTATATAATCATGATTGTGTATTTTCAACCCTTGAGGATTGTTGTTACGTATGGCGGCCCGTTTGGGGATTACATTTTCGAGTCTTGGCAAGGCAAAAGTACAGGAGAACACGGCGCGTCGAGAGTCAGTGATACTAGTAGGGGGCCCCGATCTTTCAGTTATTCATGTTATTGTCCTTTATTTTCCGCTGCAGACTTTCATTTGGATACTCCATTTCATTCAGTGTCGTGTATTTTATCTTCATATAAAATATACTAGTATTCGGTATTATCCTGGTGTGTTGTACTTAAACTCCTCATCGGAGTATTTGGTAATATAATGTGGTTCGGTACTACAATTATATTATTTAATTCATCATTTTCATTCGCCTAGTGGGTCCCAGTTGGGGATTCACGGCACTGTAATATCCGCCTAGTTTGGGGTGTTACAGAGTTGGTATCGGAGCGTGGTTTTGAATACTACCTTCCGAGTCATGTCTCATTTGAAATCATCGTCATCAGACTAGTATCATTGGACTTTCGCGTCACGTGTGACTGTGCAAATGCCGAGCCAATCGACCAAAGAACTGTAAGATTTCTAACGCCACGGTATAATTTCTGGCAATAGTCATTCATTCATCATTCATCAATTAACAATCCTCAAACATCATCATTCATTGTGATTAGGACGATCATGTTAACTCATTAATCACTTAATTCATTTCATTACTCAATTAATGATCAGGACGATCATGTTAATTCATTAATTACTCAATTCATTTCATTATTCAGTTGTCGATCTGGATGATCATATTATTAATCTTGTTAAGTTATTCAAGATAATAATTTCAAGAATTTCATCAGATAATCATATCACTTGATAAATCATTCATATAATCACTAAGTTAGAGCATGTATACTTATTTTCATCATCTCATGACATAATCATAACGTGATAATCATGCGAGAAATATAATCATTATGCGACATTCCTACTTCAGTATGGGGAGAGCTGTCGGGGATGCACGGGAGAGGCCGCGGTGCGGGCCGAAACCCGGGTAATAACCATTCATTGTCGGGAAATCGTGCCCGGGACTCGGCTCGATCGAGAAGATGTTCGGGTTGATCCACTCACTTTTATGCAGGCCATGATGACCCATGTGCAATTGCTCAATCATCATTGCGCCACTCTGGCCGGATTAATCGAGAGAACTCTCCCGTATGAGCCAGCTGCTAAGGAAAGTGCTGAACAACAACCTTCATCTGTCAGCAAGAAATCAGCGAAGCGTAGTCAATCCGAAGGCGGTCAGTCAACCTTCAAGAAGCCTCGTGTGAGTCCTATCGTTTCTGAGCGACCTCCTACGGTGCATAATCGTGCGGGATCTCAATCCCGAGCGGCCAGTTCGGCCATCATCTGTTTTAATTGTGGAGAACCGGGTCATGTCAGCACCAAGTGTCTGAGACCGTCTATCACGTGCTATAATTGTGGGAATTTTGGGCATAAGGCCCGTTTTTGCCGAAAGGACTCCAAGTCGGCATCTCAGGCCCCGAAGCAATTAGCGATTCCGAATCAGACTGCTCTGTCAACGTCGTTTAAGACAATGGAAGCAAATAGAGTTGGGGCTCATATTTATCAGACGGGAGCGTCCGGTTCGGGGGCCGGCAAGTCCCAGATTCATGTGATGAGGAGGATCGACGATCCGGTGGCCCGAATGACCTCAGGTATACTCGTAATTTTATTTCAACCTGTGTGTACCTTTTGGATACTGGTGCACCGCATTCATTCATTTTCGAATCATGTTTTAATAGACTTATTTTGGGATAGTCCTATTGCTTGTGGACCTCATACCATCGGTCTACCTGACGATGGAAGAATTTTCGGAATCATACCGAAGTAAGCTTAGTAACCGCGATTGGTTGATGGACCTAATCATGGTGAATTTTATCTTAGGACGATGTAATTTTCGGTATTAGTTGGTTTGATCGTTTTGATACCATCCTTAGTGTTTGTTAGCGTTTGGTCGCTATCTTTCCATCGTTGGTTGTCGAATGTGTGCTTCAGGGAAGTAATCCCCGTTGTTCCAGTAGAATTATTATTAGGGCGGAAGCAGAGAGATTCCGCAATCGAGTCATTCAATCATTCATTGCACCATTTTCATCGGTTGGCCTTTCTAAGGCAATCGAGTCATTCAATCATTCATTGTATCATTTTCATCGATTGGCCTTTCTAAGGCAATCGAGTCATTCAATCATTCATTGTTTCATTTTCATCGATTGGCCTTTCTAAGGCAATCGAGTCATTCAATCATTCATTGTATCATTTTCATCGATTGACCTTTCTAAGGCAATCGAGTTATTCAATCATTCATTGCGTCATTTTCATCGATTGACCTTTCTAAGGCAATCGAGCTATTCAATTATTCATTGTGTCATTTTCATCGATTGGCCTTTCTAAGGCAATCGGGTTATTCAATCATTCATTGTATCATTTTCATCGATTGGCCTTTCTAAGGCAATCGAATTATTCAAACATTCATTGTATCACTTTTTATCGATTGACCATTCTAGGGCAATCGAAATGTTCGATCATTTGTGGTATCATTGTCATCGATTGACGATGTATTTCCAGACGAGTTATCTGGTTGCCTTCACATAGAGTAGTGGAGTTCAGGAGTTAGTTGGAGCCGGTACGTCCCCTTTATCGAAAGCACCGTATCGGATGGCCCCGACCAGAATGCAAGAGTTGAAGATTCAACTTGGGGAATAGTTCGAGGAAGGTTATCTCCGACCGAGTGCGTCCCCGTGAGGAGCACCAGTGTGATCTGTCAAGGAGAAGGTTAGCTCATCTCGTGTGTGTATTAATTATCAGGAGTTGAACAGGGTGATGGTCAAGATTAGTATCCTCCACCCCGTATTGATGATCACTTAGATCAACTTCAGGGAACTTCAATATTTTCCCAGATCGACTTGAGATCTGGATATTATCAGTTGCGAATTCAAGAGTCGGGTATTGTAAGGACGGCTTTTCGTACATGCTATGGTCATTATGAGTTCGTAGTTATGCCGTTCGGGCTAACTAATGCACCTGCGGTATTCATGGAGTTAATGAATCGGGTTGTCATCGACTTTTTGGATCAGTTGTTGTTGTCTTCATCGATGACATTTTGATTTATTCTCGTGATCGAGAGGAACGCGAGGTACGTCTTCATCAGGTTCTCGACGTGTTAAGACGCGAGCAACTTTATGGAAAGTTTTCTTAATGTGAGTTCTGGATGTCCGAAGTGACTTTTCTCGGGCATGTAATTTCATTTGCCAGAGTTCGTGTCGACCCTCAGAAGATGGAGGCTATCCGAGAATGGCAACCTCCGAAAGATGTTAAGGAAATCCGAGGTTTCCTCGGATTAGCTGATTAATTATCTGACCCACGACCTAGAGCTAGCAGCCGTGGTTTTCGCGTTGGAAATTTGGCGTCGTTACCTTTATGGCGTCACCTGTCAGATCTTCACCGATCATAAGAGTTTAAAGTATATATTTACTCAGAAGGAGTTAAATATGAGACAGAGACGGTGGTTGGAATTAATCAAAGATTATGATATCGAGATCCTTTACCACCCGGGCAAGGCGAACGTTGTCGCCGACGCCTTGAGTCGTAAGTCCGTGCAGGAGCAGATTCTTGCTCGTTTAACAGTTCAGAAGGAGCTTCAGCAGGAATTCCTTAGACCCGAGATCGAGGTCTGGCTTCAACGAACTCAGGGACAGCTTTGTATGTTAGAGATTTCATCGTCACTTGAGGAGAAAATCAGGGAGAATCAGGGTTCAGACCCAGCATTGTTGCGCATCCGCGAGGATGTGGCTCAGGGGAAAGCCCCTGGATTCATGGTCCACGAGGATGGACTTTTGAGATTTAAGAATCAGTTGTGCGTACCGGCGAATGACGAGTTGAAAAACTCGATTTTGAGAGAAGCTCATGCTACCCCCTTATTCTGTTCATCCGGAGTCCAGCAAGATGTACAAGGACTTGAAACAAAATTACTGGTGGAGTAATATGAAGCGAGAAGTCGCAGAATTTGTTTCAAGATGCTTAACCTGTCAACAAGTCTAGATTAAATATCAGCGACCGGCAGGTATGTTGAAACCTCTCCCTATTCCAGAGTGGAAGTGGGAAGATATTTCTAGGGATTTCATCACGAGTTTGTCGACGAGTCGTCATGGCATGATTACGATCTGGGTGATTGTGAACCGCTTAACTAAATCAGCTCATTTCCTTGAGATCAAGGATACGTGGGGTCCCGAGAGACTGGCTCAGTTGTTCATCAAGGAGATAGTGATACTGCACGGTACTCCTAAGAATATCGTTTCCGATCGTGACGGACGATTTGTGTCTCATTTTTGGAAATCAGTTCATCGTGCTATGGGAACTCAGCTCAATCTAAGTACTGCCTTTCATCCTCAGTCCGACGGACAATCAGAGAGGACTATACAGACATTAGAGGACATGTTGAGGGCATGCGTCCTCGATTGGAAGGACGATTGAGAAGCCCAACTACCACTGATCGAGTTCACGTATAATGATAGTTGGCATGCCTCCGTTAAGATGGCACCTCACGAGGCCTTGTACGGTTGTCGTTGTCGATCTCCTTTATGTTGGGATGACTTGTCAGAATCAATCGGCACCGAGCCCGATATGCTTATAGCCGCCCGGGAGAAGGTAGCTTTGATCAAGAGTCGCATGTTGACAGCTCAGAGTCGACAGAAATCATATGCAGATAATCGTCGTCGACCACTAGAGTCTGAGATGGGTGACCATGTTTTGGTCAAGGTATCCCCGAGTCGAGGTATTTTCCGTTTCGGAAAACGGGGGAAGTTGAGTCCGAGATTCATTGGACCGTTTGAAATTTTGGATCGAGTAGGCGAGTTAGCTTATCGATTAGCTTTACCTCCGGCATTGAGCCGAATTCATAATGTGTTTCACGTCTCTCAGTTGCGGAAGTATGTTGCCGACCTGAGTCACATACTTCAGTTCGACGAAATCGAGATCGCGGATGATCATTCGTACGAGGAGCGTCTTGTCTGCAGTGTTGGAGCGGCGAATCAAACAGTTGAGGAACAAGACGATCCCTTCGGTCAAGATTCAGTGGTCCAGACACGGAGTCGAAGAGGCCACTTGGGAAACCGAGGAGAGTATGCGGGAGAGTTATCCCGAGTTGTTTGACCCTTAGTTTTGGGGACGAAACTCTTTTTAAGGGGGGGAGTATGTAATACCCGGTTGTAGTTCATTCATTTTCATTCAGTAATTATCAGTCTGTAATTGTCGCTCAGTAATTTTCACTCATTAATAATCACTCATCATTCATGAATCATTCATTCGCGTTCACTGTTGGCATGTTGTAATCGTATATCAATTACCTATCTTCATTTCATCTCCGTATATATCGAGACGGGAGTATTATCATTTTCATTGTGATTGATAGCCTTGTACTGGGAGTATCATCTTTGGCTCGTGTTAGACTTGTTCACTTTCACATTCGTATGGTATGTCGGATCATTCATCAGTCGTAGCGAGGAATCAGAGTTATCGGTTTTATTCACCTTGGCCAGCATTGAGTTACGGCCATAAGGTTCCGGGATACGGCCGTAAGTTCAGCGGGTACGGCCGTAAGGCTGGCCGGTTACGGCCGTACGTGGTCCAGCAGGCTGCCCAGGCATTTTGGCCGAAGGCGAGTTACGGCCGTAAGAAGGGGAGGATACGGCCGTAAGTGGTGTTCGTAAATTTCAGGTGTTGTCGACCAAGGGTGACTTACGGCCGTAAGGGTTGCGGCATACGGCCGTAAGTCAAGGCAGGTACGGCCGGATACGGCCATAAGTCAAGGCAGGTACGGCCGGATACGGCCGTACGCTGCAGGCAAGATGCCTGGTCGTTTTTGACGAAGGCGGATTACGCCCGTAAGTTTGGCCGGATACGGCCGTATCATCCGAGTTACGGCCGTAAGGTGTGCGGTACGGCCGTAAGGATGTCGGCGGATGTTTTTGACGAAGGCGGGTTACGCCCGTAACTCAGGGGCGGTTACGGCCGTAAGTCTGTCGGCAGGCTTTCGGACGAAGCCGAGTTCTGGCCGTCTGAGTTGGCCGATTACGGCCGTAAGGCCGCGTTGACTTGGAATGTTACGGCCGTAAGAGGGCCGAGTTACGGCCGTAACTTCCAGCGATGTTAAGGACTCGGCCGGGACATTTTTCCTCATTTTCATTCCTTTCCTTCATCTTGTCCGAGAGAGAGAGCTTGAGGGAGATATTTTGTCATCATCAATCACTTGTGTTTTCGGATTTCATCATCTTATTTCGTTGGGAAGCTTGGATAGTCGATTTAACACGTTTTCATCGGATCGAAGTGTTTGGATCTTCAAAGGTAATATTCTTCAACACCTTAGATTTCGATTTTGTGTTGAGATATGATGTTTTGGACGTTATAATCATGTGTTATATGAAGGAATATGTATATGATTATGAGTTTGTATAAGGATTCATTGGATTATTGAGGAATTATTCAAGAACACTTTGAATATCGAGTTGAAATTGGGGGTTTTCGATTAATTGTCGTTATAATCACGTTTTTGGATATTCGTTTTGGATTATTAATCGTATTGAAGATGTTTTGTTGGTTTGAAACATTTCTTGGGGGATTTGATATTGGTATATTGAGGTTTGATTGTAAACAATCGGAGTTTGGACGCAACGTGTTTGATTTAATGCCTCAATGGACTTGGTTTAGTCGTATTGGCGTTTTGAGTTCGTTATATTCGTGTTTGATTCGTATATTGAACGGATTGTTGGTAATTGAATTATTCAAGGTTGTTCGAGCGACCGATATCTCAATTAGGACATTGTTCGTGGAAGGATAATTGTCACCGGTGTTGAGTAAGTTGATTCTTACTCAGTTATAAGGATATTCATTTCCTTTTGTTGTTGTTCATTCATAATCATAATTCATTCACCATTGTATTAACCGTATCAAACTTGTTATTGTCAATTAATAACTTCAGTCATAAGGAACGACGGTTCCAATCATTTCGTTGAGCTGTCATTTATTTCACAATCATTCCATCTCGGTGAGTCATTATTCATTTTCGATGTCACTTTTGTTATATCGTGGCATTCCGGGTCATACTGGCGTGCCGGTTGGTATGTGTTGGATTTTCATGTCGGGCACGTTTTAAGTCGTGTGTTGGTTGTTGGCCTCACATTGGACTGTGCACACGAGTCATATTGTCTCGTGAGACTGATTAGGTACAAGACCACACGTGTATTCGATCGATACTCGTTGGTGGCTTGTGCACGGACACATTTCCATCCCGGGCGTAGTGTGGCGCCACCCTTTGAGCCGTACTGTTAGTTGATTCATATAGCATGTTTGATTGCGTATGTTTCGACAGGATATTTCATAACTTCTTATATAATCATGATTGTGTATTTTCCACCCTTGGGGATTGTTGTTCTGTGTAACTGACCCCGTTTGGGGATTCTGTTTTTCAGGTCTTGGCAAGGCAAAAGTACGGGGAGAACACGCTGACGTCGAGGAGTCCCAGTGATACTAGTAGGGGGCCCCGATCTTTCAGTTATTCATGTTATTGTCCTTTATTTTCCGCTGCAGACTTTCATTTGGATACTCCGTTTCATTCAGTGTCGTGTATTTTATCTTCATATAAAATATACTAGTATTCGGTATTGTCCTGGTGTGTTGTACTTAAACTCCTCATCGGAGTATTTGGTAATATAATGTGGTTCGGTACTACAATTATATTATTTAATTCATCATTTTCATTCGCCTAGTGGGTCCCAGTTGGGGATTCACGACACTGTAATATCCGCCTAGTTTGGGGTGTTACAGTTCAAAGCTATCAAGACAATGAAATCCAATATCCTTTAACATATAAACAATCATTCAACTTATAATCCAAGTCCTATATCCATATATCATCTTCCTCAATATCAACATCATGAAACCTTAAGAATGTAACAATACTTCCATAATCTATCATTACAGTGAGTAATTATCAACAATAACGTCAACATCCGAAACTGAGGAGAAGAATTAACCAACTTATCTTGAGAGGACGAACAACACGATTCAAACCATACGAATCACATCAATATCCATATATCAATAACAACATTATCATAATCCGGTAATCCATGTCCTAATCATACTTATTGAATTGTTTATATGATAATCATCAACTCAAGAACATCAATCTCCAATCCAAAATGAAATCTAAAGGTGAAGAACTATTACCTTGTATAGACGAACCATCAAGGAGAACAATCAACTTTATTCCAAGAATCATCAATAATTTCAAGAACAAGACTTTAATCCATGTTCCTCAGCTTAATCTTTGTTAAAGATCATCATCTCTCAGTGTTTGTAACCTCCAACTTCTCTCTATAAACTCTCTCTCTCGGTTGTAAGGAAGGAATGGACGAAATGAAGGATAATTCCCAACTACACATATATATACTGTATATTATTAACGTATGCTAACATCCTCATTTAACTTACGTTACATGCTTAGCATGCGCTAACTCTCTTCCGTTAGCGTGCGCTATCGCGGTCCAGAGGCTACTAACTTGCTCTGCACATCAGCTTACGTAATGCCCATGCAATAAC
Organism: Orobanche coerulescens; assembly: GCA_033398695.1. NCBI lineage: Eukaryota > Viridiplantae > Streptophyta > Magnoliopsida > Lamiales > Orobanchaceae > Orobanche > Orobanche coerulescens. The sequence continues at coordinate 132,210,346 of CM065809.1, forward strand.
GTACGTAAACTACACTGTCTAGCGCACGCAACATCTTGTATCTTAGCGTGCGCTAATCGTAGTTGACTTGCTACAGTCTGCACCTACCCCGAATATGCTCGTGACCCCACATGCCGAAAGCAACCAATAAAGCCAAGATTCCGTGTTGACCGATCTGATATTAGCGTGCGCTAACAACAGGCATTAGCGTGCGCTAATGCTTTACGACAAACATCAGTTGACTTCATCAGCACATGCGCCGAAAGTGATCGGGTCCGCACGTAGATTCTCTTTGATCTGTTCTGAACTAGCGTGCGCTATCTTTTACCATTAGCGTGCGCTAAACCTGCACGATAGTGTGCGGTATGAATGCATATTAGCGTGCGCTAATAATGCTACACTTAGCCATTTCCCGCAATTTCTGTCCAACGTCTCGACATACCAAAAACAAACATACGACACACTGAACACAAATATTGAATCCAATAATATTCTCATATGATATACCCAATATCAAAAGTGCGATAACCTGATACACGATATTCTCAATTGTAATTGTCTACCAAATACGACAATTATACCAATACTGACATCTCAGTCCTTCATTATTTTATCCATACTGTACAGATTCCACGTTGTACAACATAACTCGGATAAAATAATATTAAACAACAGTAGTAGAAATTCCGGATATTACATGTACTCCCACATTTCCTTCTTCAATTGGTCAGGAACTACATGCCAATTTACATAAGTAAGCGACACATTATCCTTTGGTAGTGTCTCCACAAAATTACTTAGCTCAGTTAAGATTTTTGGATTATCAGAAACGGGTTGACCTAGTGAATTTAACGTAATAACTACTTTTTCATCACCACTTCTTGCATGAACCTTAGCCATTTTTGTCCATCCTCTAGGTTTTCTAGGAGCTAGTATATTAAAAACCATTAAACCATGTACTAATAAATAAAGCGAAGATTAATGTCAATCCCTACTAAATAAAAATTGAAAAGCAAATTACCTGCTTTAATAACTTCATGTGTAGTCTCTTCCAAGTTTGCGGAGAATTGCTGATGTCATCTAACATATTTATTAAATACATGCCTCCATTTTGTCACTCTCTGTCTTTTTACATTTACACCCCTCAATTTTTCTAAGTACTACAAATAGACAGACGAAAAGTTGGGTCTCGTTGTAAAATTTCCAAAAGTTGAGGGGTGTAATAGTAAAAAAAATTTGTTAACATCAGCAATTGAGGTAACATGTAAGCGGAATCAAAACTCAAGGGTGGGTTTTATAATTTTCATTGATGTGAATAACACTCTCCTTGCGGTTAGGAACCATATTCGCCATATGAATATGGTCCATATTGTAAATCCATGTCGTAATAACCCCATGCGCGTAACACTCTCCTTGAAACTACGAAATAGGAGCCATATTCTATAGATAAATAATGCAAGGAAAGCAAAATGCATATATATATATATATATATATTATATATATATATATATATATGTTCGTGTGTGTGTGTGTAAGATCAACCATATATAGTATAACGAACCTTCTAATTGTTTTGGGGAAACATCAAATTGCATCCACCATGCCTTCCCTTTTGTGGAAGGCAGCTTTATTTTCTTAAGCTTGGCAGCAAGGTAGAGAGAACCTGCTGCAATATAGTGTGGTTCGTATTGCAAACACAGAGTCGTACGTAGCCTAAGTATTTACAGATATGATAGTCAGTTAAGGTAATCGACATAAGAAGAGATTTAAAAACATAATTCTTATAGATATGACAAATATGAACACTCGAGCATAACCATACCAGTCATTCACGAAATTCCACGCTACTTTCACCACGTCCTTCTCTGAAATTTTCAAATTCTTAAGGGCTGGAACAAGTGGCTTGTAAGGGTGTTCAATGTTGAGATCAAAAGCAATGGTAACTAAAATCAGTTGCTCCCCCAGCAAGATCAATTTTTTCTGCTTATCATAAACTTCATACACATATAGTCAGCAAATAACGAGTAAGCATCTCATGGTCTAAAAAACATAATAAGATAATTGGGAAAAGTAATTAAAAAAGAAGCAGCATCCAGATCTTCTGTATGATCTTATGAGGAGCTAAAGGTTCCCAGCTATACATTAATTTATAAGCCACAATAACGATATTTTCAGCCAACGTGGTGTATTTTAGGAGGTGGCAGTAGCTGGCCACTAGTGTTCAACTTGCACCAAACAAGACTATCAATTTGCTCAAAGAAAAATTAAATCATGAACATAATTTCATAAGGAACTGTCACGTGAATATGATTTCAACATTCAGCAAACAACTTGAGCTCACCAGCATCGAGTATGTGGACATCTGACAGATAATAATTAGACGCGTCTTCGCCACCAATGACAATGATTTTATTCTTCCAGGAAGAGCAGGTATGACTATCTCTCTTACTTGGAGGAGTGACTGGTGGAACTACATGTTGCCATGAGAATGTCTCTGCATATAAAGGAAGACAGTGCCTCAACACATTTCTTTTTCAAATTTACGTTTTATTTCACGCCAAGTCTTTATGTCTTCATTCGGGTTGATGGATTTAAAGTCAAGGATTTCATCTCTAATAACAAATTCATAAGCAATTTCAAATCAATGTTAGCAAAAGCTTTAACTACCAACAAAACCATAGCACGCTGTCCTTGGCGATAAATATTCACTTATCCAAAACTAAAGGTGACTTTAGGAGGCAGAGTACAAACTGCATACCAGTATCTAACACTTCTAATATGTAAAGATCATCATAGTAGTTCTCGCTATTCGCAGATTTGCCAAATCCACCAAATATGAATAGTCTTTTACCGATAAGTGCTGCACTATGCCCTTCTCTTGGTTCTGTCCCATCACATCTTAACACTTGGTAACACCCACGTATTGGTGGCTAGCATTACAAAATTCACACCAACAAATAGTTAATTATAACTGCATGTCTGATCAATGTATGCTCACAATGAAAACTAAGATGGGAAGTGGGACGAAGATAATGATAAAAATAAATAAGAAAAAAAAGCATGACCAAGCATAAAACAGTTGACATAGCATATAGAGATAAACCACAATAAAAAACTGCCAAGATTGTATATTGTTTACACCCAATTACATATTACTGTTGTGTGGGGAATAACCACTAACTTAGGAGGTAAAGTATATGGAATTACTTACTACAGCAGGTGACACCAAGAAGTATCATACACCTTCCCTCAATGGCTCAATCTGATCAGAAAATTTACTACCATGCAATGTAAATCAAAACAGATACCATGTAATATATCTCAATCAAATACCATGCAATGTAAAAATACCATGAAATATATCTCAAAACAAGAAACGAAAGCAAATACGAAAAATCAGAGCTGGAAGGGGCAAATCGAAGCCCTAATTGAAGTGTTTAGTGTCTGGAAGTGTTAAGTGTCTGAAATGGGACAGTGGGGTGGGTTTGGGGGTGAGTGAGTAAAGGGGGAAAGGGGGAAAAACGGGACACGGGAGTGTACTGGCATAAAATTTTGTTTAGGAGGGAAGTTTTGTTTTTTATTCTTTTTTTTTTTGTTCAAGGAGGGAAGTTCTAGATCTGATAAGGGGGAAAAACTATAAGTTTTTTTTTTCACAAGAACATTCACAACGATCAAACGCATACATCAAAAAACTACATCTCAGATTCATACAACAACCTTCAATTCTTCATACAATCGTTCATCCAGGTAATAACTCATACAACTCGTAAAAACCTCCAACAGTCCACTCAGATTTTCGTGGTAATACCACTGCCAATTTTTTCAGTCACCAAATGTAAACAACATAATCCCAAACCTGTAATTTCCTGTTCGATCCGCTGCAGAGTTGGCCGGATTCAAGAACCCATCTCTCCACCGCCTCTATTACATCATAATCCGTTCCGCCTCGCCATCACAAATTCCACTGACATTCGGTCTGAAAACTACACGATAGAATCCAAAATCTCAACGTATAGGCTTCGATAAAAAAAACTCCTTTTTCCACATATGGCTCACAACGTCAATCATTAACCCATCCGGGATCACCTCAATTATGCTATGACAAAATATTGAATAATCAATAAATCAAACACAGCGAAAGACTACCCGAGAAGTTTCATTTGAACAAGTAAACCAAAAACCTCAAAAGGCGGAAATAAAAATGATTGGTGAAGTGTTTTACAAATCTCGGGAGTTTTAGAAAACAGAAAAGCCTTTTTTGAAACATCAGGGTCTAAGCCCATATCTCGTTCCGCATTTCAAAAAGTAGAAAACTCCTTTCGGACCCTAAGTCCTGGTTATAAAACTATTTCAAATTCAATTGGGTCTCGGCCCAAAAATCATTTTCCGTAAAACGTTCGTTAAACGTTCATTTTGAAAAGTATATTTTCAAATGCTCAAAAGCAGTTCATATATCAAAATGAATTAGCATGACTACATGTTCTTCTCAATCATTCACAATCCTTCTCCCGAATACACAATTCCGTTTCCAAAATCTAACCGACATATTGATTTCCAAAATCATAGCGTCTCAAGATCATCAATCCTGTCCCAACTACTATGTTCTGTTATCTCAAAATCATAACACATAATATTCTTCCGAATCTCAGAGCATATCAATTTAGAACGGCAGTAAATCTCAATGAAATTCAAAAATCCAAATACTTATAGATCGTGAAGCCGACGATTCCCTATGATACTGGCACATGTCCCGACTCAAGAAAATACTCGACACAGGTACTTTCAAAACACACGTTTTGTAAAATCAGTTCAACTTGAGAGCACAACACATCTCTTTCAAGAGAATCATGTTAGCACCATTTGGAAAAGTTTACAACAATCTCAGTACCACACTGATAAATCACATAACTCATAAGCCCGAGTGAACAACAAAAACTCACGGCTCTAGTATTAGTCACTCGACAACTCGAACGACGCGACCAAAACACGACCTAACTCGACCCAAATGCCTAGGTATTCTCAACCTAAGCTCCGATACCATATTCTCTAACACCCCCAGATTTAACCGGGAATATTATAGTGCCGTGGGCCCCGAGATGGAACCCACAAGGCTAAAGGAAATTTTCGCAAACATTTACAAATGCTCAAGAGGCCAACGACGGTACTATCTTAAAAACATTTGAAGACTATATAAAATCTGTTTATCAAAACCGTCATAAAATCTCATTTCGAAAAGGGCAAGGCCAAACGGCCGAAACTCAATAGTTTATAAAAGATTTCCAAAGTAACTCAAATTACCAGAGGCAAAAGGTCATTTCAAAATACTCACGCAGCGGAAAAGACAATAGTTAAAAGTACTCTAGCAGCAGAAATACAACAACTGATCAGGAAACTCAATACAAAAACATGTCCTAGCTAGTATCCTCCGGGAAGCTCATCTCTCCACGACCGCTACAAGCTCTATATTTCAAGAACCTAAAATGAAAACCCACGATGGGGTCAGCCATAATATCCAACAATGATAACCGTCACATCACATTAATAATTACATACCAATGAGAATACAAAATAAGAATACGACCAATGTAATCTTATTGTAGTAACTTTACTTACTCAAATAATTCTCGACAGAATAACCATTATCACATTTCACATCTCGTACTTGATTAACCAATAAATTCGAACATAATATCTATATTGTACCTCAAACAATACTCAAGATTCTCAAACTATCATCACCAACCCATGATACGGAAATATACCAGTTCTGACCAATACGATCCATCGGATAGCATCATCAAAACCCAAGACGACAACCGATTGTCCATCAAAAGACATATACCAAAGGATAATATGGAACATACCTCAAGAAATGAAATGCCACGACAATCATGTCAGTCAAATCCGAGGTCGGATCAATACCACACACGGACATGGTCCTAACACAAGACCTACAAATGCATACTCATATGACAACGTCAATATGCTCAAAACAATATCAACAGTGTATACCTAATGGAAATCCCATGACCCAGCGCCCTCAGCATAGGTCCCAAGATGATCCTACCAGATCAACACGAGGTGGATAACCAACAATATACATATACACAACAACATATGTAAAACCAACGATGCGAATCCATATGATTCCATCAACACAACACTGGGTACTCCAACGATCCAACGCCCTCCGCATAGATCCCAAGATGATCTCATCGGACCATAACGAGGTGGAAGAACCCATCCAATGATCCAGCGCCCTCAGCATAGATCCCAAGATGATCCCGTCGGACCATAACGAGGTGGACATCTGATCCAGCGCCCTCAGAATAGATCACACGATCCCAACGGATCAACACAACATAAACAACATAAACAATACACATATGCAAATCAATATGTTCATCGACATGAACAACACAGGACTCAATAACATGAACGACATTATGATAAAACAACTAGGACGACCTCATGTTCAGCAATATGAAAGACAACCTGCATGATCAACATCATCAACACTAAACCGAAATCAAAACTAAGATACTTGTCCCGAATCCTTCAGGAGCAATCTCGATGTCAAATCATCACCGGTGATTATCCTCAATGCTTGACGATCCTAACGCACCATGAACTAGAGGTATTCATATCCTCATCTTTCTCGCAACGTAACCTTGATACCCGAACATACCAATAACCGAGATAAAGCATATACATTATGATTTACCTCCCAGAATCGGAAGAACGATATACAATCCAAATACCTCGAGTTCACAATAATAATCATCGCTATATGCATTATAAACGAAATGAAACCGAAACCATTCATTAAATATTATAACTGAGTAAGTAATAACTTGCCTCGATACCGATACGACAATGATGAAGCCGCTACCTATTTCATTGCCTTCGTCTACGAGCTCCTCAGCCCTGACCACGCAATTCACGAACATGCTCGAACACGACCGTAGTATACAGTTATACTCACCGATCGATTATCGCAACCTATCGCAATAATAAATTTAACACACATTCGATAACAATCAATAATCGATATACCCAATCCACAAACTCAACGGTTCTACGATATCTCGGTTAAACATAGACTGTACAATCCAAATGGAACCAGCACGAATTCATAATCATAATACGATGTACTTCATTATCTGCCTACTTAGCGCACGTTAATCACTCAACGTAGCGTGCGCTAAATCGCTCCCGATAACGTGTGCTAGCCAGTAAGCTTAGCATGCGCTACTGCTGTACAGTTTGCATGTTTTACAAGTATCGATCAACATATGGCGATTATCAAGAACACTAAGTAATTCGAATCCATGTTCAAAGCTATCAAGACAATGAAATCCGATATCCTTTAACATATAAACAATCATTCAACTTATAATCCAAGTCCTACATCCATATATCATCTTCCTCAATATCAACATCATGAAACGTTAAGAATGTAACAATACTTCTATAATCTATCATTACAGTGAGTAATTATCAACAATAACGTCAACATCCGAAACTGAGGAGAAGAATTAACCAACTTATCTCGAGAGGACGAACAACACGATTCAAACCATACGAATCACATTAATATCCATATATCAATAACAACATCATCATAATCCAGTAATCCATGTCCTAATCATACTTATTGAATTGTTTATATGATAATCATCAACTCAAGAACATCAATCTCCAATCCAAAATGAAATCCAAAGGTGAAGAACTATTACCTTGTATAGACGAACCATCAAGGAGAACAATCAACTTTATTCCAAGAATCATCAATAATTTCAAGAACAATACTTTAATCCATGTTCCTCAGCTTAATCTTTTTTAAAGATCATCATCTCTCAGTGTTTGTAACCTCCAACTTCTCTCTAAAAACTCTCTCTCTCGGTTGTAAGGAAGGAATGGACGAAATGAAGGATAATGCCCAACTACACATATATATACTGTATATTATTAATGTACGCTAACATCCTCATTTAACGTACATTACATGCTTAGCATGCGCTAACTCTCTTTTGTTAGCGTGCGCTATCATGGTCCAGAGGCTACTAACTTGCTCTGCACATTAGATAACGTAATGCCCATGCAATAACGTACGTAAACTACACTGTCTAGCGCACGCACCATCTTGTATCTTAGCGTGCGCTAATCGTAGTTGACTTGCTACAGTCTGCACCTACCTCGAATATGCTCGTGACCCCACATGCCGAAAGCAACCAATAAGGCCAAGATTCCCTGTTGACCGACCTGATATTAGCGTGCGCTAACAACAGGCATTAGCGTGCGCTAATGCTTTATGACAAACATCAGTTGACTTCGTCGGCACATGCGCCAAAAGTGATCGGGTCCGCACGTAGATTCTCCTTGATCTGTTCTGAACTAGCATGCGCTATCTTTTACCATTACCGTGCGCTAAACCTGCACGATAGTGTGCGGTATGAATGCATATTAGCGTGCGCTAATAATGCTACACTTAGCCATTTCCCGCAATTTCTGTCCAACGTCTCGACATACCATAAACAAACATACGACACACTAAACACAAATATTGAATCCAATAATATTCTCATACGATATACCCAATATCAAAAGTGCGATAACCTGATACACAATATTCTCAATTGTAATTGTCTACCAAATACGACAATTATACCAATACTGACATCTCAGTCCTTCATTATTTTATCCATACTGTACAGATTCCACGCTGTACAATATAACTCGGATAAAATAATATTAAACAACAGTAGTAGAATTTCCGGATATTACATATACTCCCTGATAAGTGGTAATTTTACCACATATTTCTAGGATTTTATACTAGGTTTTTATCTCGTTTCGTGATTAATGTGCTCGTATTTGGCTTATTTATGATTAGTCGAGCCGTATTACGCGTTTGGGTTGGTTTTAGTGTGTTTGCAGGTTTTTAGAGCCAAAAGGACCCAAAACGAGACAAAGGACCGAGAGTCGAGTCAAACGGACGAAGAAACGGATTTTTGCGGAAAACAGAAGAACCTATCGGCCAGCCTATCGGCCGATAGGGGCGTCCGAAAGGAATTCCTGCCCTGCCGAGTGAAGAGAATGACGATGCAACTATCGGCCAGCCTATCGGCCGATAGGCCAAGCCGAAAGGCTTCCCAGCGGACTCTCGTTTTTGGACGGATTTTGACTCTTTTAGATAGATTTTATTTCCTAGATTAGGGCTAATCGGGAATGTAACCCCATTAGGCTATAAAAACACCCTTCTAGACCTAGTTTCAGCAGTTTTTATCATCTTGGATCATTCTTTTTCATTCTTTTTCATCTTTAGCAGATTTTTACATCTTCTTAGCAAGATTAATTTCTTTGAGGCAAGAACTTTTTGGAGGAGAATTATTATTGGTTTTCAGAGATTGAAGACTCGGAGTTCATCCATAAGGGTTGTAATCTCTCTTTTCATATTAATAATATGCATTCTTCATCTATTTCTTGTCTAATTTCAATTATGTCTGGCTAATTCCTTTGATTGATTCTAGGGTTAGTAAATTTAATTGATGATCACATGATATTCCTTTGATTACCTTTTGACCTTTCATCCTAGGCTTGTGTTCAAGTTGTGTTAAATCTCATGCTAGATTAAAGGGCCCTTAATTGATGCATGTTAGCTAATTAATTTTGTCCGGAAGGAGTAATTGATTAGTGGAAATACTTGACACACAATATGATTTTATCTTGAGACCTAGCGGAGAAAGATAAATCATAGATAAATAAGTTGGTGCTTTTTAAGTGATTTCAATTCTTTGAGCTCTGGCGGGGAAAAGGGTTTTAATTAACTATCTTTCTAGGTTGCCTTGACAGGAATTCTAGATCGACCGAGTGATTATTTCTAGGATTGAATTAAATTTTGGGGAGAAGGAATCAAGTGAATGGATTGTGTGAACTCAATTAGATGATACTACCCTAGGATCAATTACCTTTCGACTTGTGATTTTATCTTGTTAATTTGCTTTATTTGCTTAATTTAGATATTTCATCTTTTATTTATATTTTTATTTTTTCGATTTTTAAATTTAGATAATTAGAAGCAAACAAATTTTCGGATTCCTAAATAGCAGTCGAATTTTGAGTAGAGTTACTTCTTTTATTTTCGACACATCAATTCCCTTGGGTTCGACACCTTGGAAATACTCCGAGGTTTTACAAATTTTAAAATTGATCGGATTTGAAAACCATACTACGTGAATCCTAGCGATCAATTTTTGGCGCCTTTGCCGGGGAATTGATAGAAAATTTAAGGGAATAATTCGAAAAAGAAGAGATTGTTACTTTAGGTAGTTTACTTTTATTATTAATATTCGATCTCGTTTCCTCACATCTTGTTTTCTTTTCCTTGTAGGCGGTGCATGATCACGAGATCCCAAGGAAAGAACTTATTTCCTTTGGACCCGGAAATCGAGAAGTCTTTGAGGAGGAAGAAGCAAGAAGCGAGAACCGAGACTATTACTATACCTTTCGTTGATACCATGGCCGGCATTGTTGACCAACCACGAGAACTCGCTCGTCCCGAGAAGATCCCTTTGAATGCCCGCTTTCGACCTAAGCTGGACGATTATCAAGAAGGAGGTTGGGGAAAGATTGATGCCAACAACTTCGAGCTTAAGCCGTCCCTCATTGCTACGGTGAAGTCTCAAACATACGGAGGGGAGTGAATGAAGATCCAAACGCTCATCTTGAGTCGTTTTTGGACATATGTGCCACCATCAAGCAAAACGGAGTGCCTCCAGATGTCATTAAGCTCCGCCTATTCCGGTTTTCTTTAGAAGACGATGCGCTAGATTGGTACAAGAGCCTAGATCGGAAGGAAATTGGTACTTGGAGAGAGATGACTCGGTTGTTCTTAGCACAGTTCTATCCTCCCTCGAAGGTGCAAAAACAAATCAACGATATCTTGCAATTCGAGCAATATGAGGATGAATACTTATACGAGGCATGGATCCGATTTAAGAAGCTACTTCGCAAATGCCCACAGCATGGAATTGACAAAGAGGAGATCTATATTCGGTTTTATCGGGGTTTGACGAGGAAGGCTAGAAGAGAATTGGACTATTCATCGAAAGGGGGATTTCTAGCTAACGATTATGAAGAGGCCAAGAATCTCATTGAGCTGGCAGTCAACAATGATTATGAGGAGGTGACCGATAGGAAGATGACGAGAAGAAGGGTCCCATCCGGTGACGAGGACGCCTACGGTGATTTAAAGGCAAAATTTGAAAAACAACAAAAAGAGCTCGAGATGCTAAGAAAGAATATTTTGGGAGTCAATTCAGTTTTTGAAGAGTTAAACGAGCCGATTGCAGTTAAGGAGGATGTGAACTACATGCAAGGAGGAAACTTCCGGCAAGGGGGAAATTGGGGGAACTCTTATCCGAACAATCGAAACCACCCTAATTTCTCCTATGCCAATCCGAACAATGCTCTCCATCCACCACCGGGATTTAACATGAAAAATGGGGTTATTCAAGAGCCGATTGCTACGACACCTATGGAAGAGATGCTGGAACGGTTGGAGGCGAGCCAAAAAGATTTTATTTATAAAGTAGACAAGAGGTTCGGAGCTCTCGAGCATAGTGTGACATCTATTGGAAACTCGGTGATAGCCTTGACAAAGCAGATGTCGATGGTGGAGACCCAAATGAGTCAAATGGCGAACGCCCAAGCCGGATTTCATAAGCGGGGCATTTTCGGCAAGGCACGAGACCAACCCGAAGACGCAACAATGCAACGCAATCGAGCTTCGGAGTGGGACAAAGTACGATAATCATGGGGCTGGAGTTAAGGAATCGAAACGAGGAGGTATTAGAAACGGGAGCGTAAAACGAAAGAAGATGGAATACGGCAGAACCTATCGGCCATTTATCGGCCGATAGCCCAACCGATACCCATACAAAGATGCCGGGCAGAAGCCTATCGACCCACCTATCGGCCGAAAGGCTCTGGAAGTTCGAATATGAAAGATTTTGAGGAAAAAGCTCCATTTCCACAGCGTTTGGCCAAGTCGAGATATGATGAAAAGCTTCAACAATTTATCGACATGTTTCAAAAGGTGAATATCAACATTCCACTTCTAGACGCTTTGAGAGACATGCCGGGGTACGTGAAATTCTTGAAAGACGCTGTGGCAAGCAAGAGGAAGTTGAGGAAGTTTGAAACAATAAATATGACAGAGGAGTGTAGCGCTATCATTCAAAACAAACTCCCACTCAAGCGAAGGATCCGGACGTTTTACTTTGACATGCATGATTGGCGACCAAACGTTCCGTAATGGGTTGTGTGATCTCGGGGCAAGCATAAATCTTATGCCTCTATCCATCTTTAAGAGGTTGAAGATTGGGGAGATGAAGCCGACTACCATTTCTCTACTCATGGCGGACCGGTCGATCACTTATCCGAGGGGAATTGTGGAGGATGTGCTCGTTAGAGTCCAACACTTGGTCTTCCCGGCCGATTTCGTAGTTCTTGATATGCCCGAGGATGAAAATCAACCATTGATCTTTAGGAGACCGTTTCTAGCAACGGGGAGAGCACTTATAGACGTCCAAGAGGGCGATCTTACTTTCCGGGTTAACGATCAAAATCTGAAAATTTCCATCTATGACGCGATGAAGAAGCCCGACGATGCGCCCGAGGAATGTTTTGAAATTGAGTCTATTATGCCGCCCCCGACCGACTTGTTGTAGCATTGTATTTCACACTCCATTTACTCACATTCTGAGGTTGATGAAATTTCCGAGGATTTGCCGGAGTATGTTCGAATGTTGGAGGCGAACGAGTCTCGACCTAATGAGAGGAGCGTGTGCTATCTTGATATCAACAAACCCGTTCAAGGGGGAGTTGTCACTGAAGATCCGGGTTGAATGAGGTATCGTCTAGCTAAAGACGTTAAACGTAGCACTTGTTGGGAGGTAACCCAACGTATGTATGTATATTAGTTCGTTTTATTCATTTATTTTCGATTTTTCGTTTGCGTGATTTTTGTAGTTTCTAGTTTCGTAGTAGCTTTGCTAGTTTTTGTTAAGTTCTAATCCATGCACGCCGAGTTTTAAATACTCGCAGGTCTTTAATCGCCATACCCAAGCAAAAACGGGACCAATTATGCGAAAGAGAAAAAGCTGGAAAATTTTTGAGACAGAAAATCCTATCGGGCGAGCCTATCGGGCGACAGGCCCGGCCGATAGGCTGAGGAAAATTAGAAAAATTTTTATTGTTGCAAGCAGTGGTCGACAGGAATTCCCCATCGACCGAGATCCCGCCCGATATGATGTACGTAAGAGACAGAAGTTCCTATCGGCCCAACCTATCGGGCGACAGGCCTGGCCGATAGGACATACCCGGCCCAGTATACACTACGAGCTCGCCGACAAACCCGCCATTTCCGCCACAGTGATCAGGTACTCCATTAACAAAGCCACTCCTTTCTCTTTTCAAACTTATTCCTCCTTTGGGATGCGAAATAAGTTTGGGGGGAGGGAGAAGTGCGGCTTTGTTAATTTCTTTACGTGTGAGTACCTTGTTTGCCTTGTATCATTATCTGTTTGTGTTGGTGCCCGTTGTTTTTATTTGTGCTTATCTTATTGGTGTTGCGTGGATTTAGCTTTTGTTGCTTAGTTTTTCGATTTTTATATTCATTTTATTTGGGTGTGTTTGCTAGTTTCTATTTTCTAATTTTTTTTTTAGGTAGTAGTTGTTTTTTTTAGATTTCGTGTTTGCTTTTATTTGCTTTTCGTTGTTTGCTTTAGATAGCCCTGCTTGTCTTTAGTTTTTCCTTATTAGTGAATTTTTCGTGCTTCTATTTGTGTGATACCGATGTTACGACACTGTTTTTCTCTCTGAAGAAACGGTCGAGTTTTAGTCGAGTTGTAGTCAGTAATTTCTGTTTTGCATAGTATTCATTTAGGTCCAAAAATTTTCGTGATTGTAGAGGTCTTGGCAGATAAGAGACGATACATACTTGTTTTAAAATCACCGTCAATACGTTTTGGTTACATCTTCCGGATAGTGAGTCGTACTGTTTCGTCAGTCGTGTTGGCACTTAGATAGAGTTTAGAGTCGGTCAGTTTCTCCCAAAAGTTGAGATAATGTTGTTTTATGAAGGGAAGTCTAGTAACCGGGGGCATTCGCGTGACCCGTTGTTTACCCTCGCGTAAAACGACGACTCTGATTAGACTAGTGATTTAGATATTGCACATGTGCCAATGATAGGGAACTTAGTAACCGGGGGCATTCGCGTGACCCGCTGTTTACTCTCGCGTAAAACGGCGACCTTGATTCGGACATGCGAAAATTATATATTCGAGTTGTTTCTCCGCTGTAGACGGGAACTTAGTAACTAGAAGCATCCATGTGCCCCATGAGTGTCTTTTACGTCAAACGGTTTCCTAATACATGAGAATGGAGGTTCCACCCTAGAATTACCCCGATGAAACATCCCGAGATCCTAACCTAGTGGTCAACTCGAATCAAATTCTTGAACATTTATATAAGGGAATACTGACCGAGGTTTATTTGTTATGAAACTCGTGAAAAATGTGCCACTAGACCGTGTAACAGGACGAACTAGCTTGTTTATTTTAGCCTTTCATATTGACGGTCGATTTGACTCACGTTTTGTTAATCTTTGAGCTGGATTTTCTTCATGAACGAATGACTAGGACTGAACTTGACTACTTTGCGGAATCATTATTCTGAGTGCACCGCTTTTACGACAATCGGATTATTTAGAGAGAATTACAGGATAGTATTGATTAGGTTGAACACTATGAATTGCACGATGATTCACGACTTTCTTTTTCTTTTCTTTTTGTTGTTCGGGACGAACAAGGCTTAAGTTTGGGGGGGTTTGATAAGTGGTAATTTTACCACATATTTCTAGGATTTTATACTAGGTTTTTATCTCGTTTCGTGATTAATGTGCTCGTATTTGGCTTATTTATGATTAGTCGAGCCGTATTACGCGTTTGGGTTGGTTTTAGTGTGTTTGCGGGTTTTAGAGCCAAAAGGACCCAAAAGCGAGACAAAGGACCGAGAGTCGAGTCAAACGGACGAAGAAACGGATTTTTGCGGAAAAGCGAGAAGAACCTATCGGCCGACTATCGGCCGATAGGGCGTCCGAAAGAATTCTGCCTGCCGAGTGAAGAGAATGACGAAGCAACTATCGGCCGACTATCGGCCGATAGGCGGGCCGAAAGGCTTCCCAATGGACTCTCGTTTTGGACGGATTTTGACTCTTTTAGATAGATTTTATTTCCTAGATTAGGGCTAATCGGAATGTAACCCCTTAAATTTATAAAAACACCCTTCTAGACCTAGTTTCAGCAGTTTTTATCATCTTGGATCATTCTTTTTCATTCTTTTTCATCTTTAGCAGATTTTTACATCTTCTTAGCAAGATTAATTTCTTTGAGGCAAGAACTTTTTGGAGGAGAATTATTATTGGTTTTCAGAGATTGAAGACTCGGAGTTCATCCATAAGGGTTGTAATCTCTCTTTTCATATTAATAATATGCATTCTTCATCTATTTCTTGTCTAATTTCAATTATGTCTGGCTAATTCCTTTGATTGATTCTAGGGTTAGTAAATTTAATTGATGATCACATGATATTCCTTTGATTACCTTTTGACCTTTCATCCTAGGCTTGTGTTCAAGTTGTGTTTAATCTCATGCTAGATTAAAGGGCCCTTAATTGATGCATGTTAGCTAATTAATTTTGTCCGAAAGGAGTAATTGATTAGTGGAAATACTTGACACACAATATGATTTTATCTTGAGACCTAGCGGAGAAAGATAAATCATAGATAAATAAGTTGGTGCTTTTTAAGTGATTTCAATTCTTTGAGCCCTGGCGGGGAAAAGGGTTTTAATTAACTATGTTTCTAGGTTGCCTTGACAGGAATTCTAGATCGACCGAGTGATTATTTCTAGGATTGAATTAAATTTTGGGGAGAAGGAATCAAGTGAATGGATTGTGTGAACTCAATTAGATGATACTACCCTAGGATCAATTACCTTTCGACTTGTGATTTTATCTTGTTAATTTGCTTTATTTGCTTAATTTAGATATTTCATCTTTTATTTATATTTTTATTTTTTCGATTTTTAAATTTAGATAATTAGAAGCAAACAAATTTTCGGATTCCTAAATAGCAGTCGAATTTTGAGTAGAGTTACTTCTTTTATTTTCGACACATCAATTCCCTTGGGTTCGACACCTTGGAAATACTCCGAGGTTTTACAAATTTTAAAATTGATCGGATTTGAAAACCATACTACGCGAATCCTAGCGATCACTCCCATATTTCCTTCTTCAATTGGCCGGGAACTACATGCCAATTTACATAAATAAGCGACACATTATCCTTTGATAGTGTCTCCACAAAATTACTTAGCTCAGTTAATATTTTTGGATTATCAGAAACGGGTTGACCTAGTGAATTTACGTAATGACTACTTTTTCATCACCACTTCTTGCATTAACCTTAGCCATTTTTGTCCATCCTCTGGGTTTTCTAGGAGCTAGTATATTAAAAACCATTAAACCATGTACTAATAAATAAAGTGAAGATTAATGTCAATCCCTACTAAATAAAAATTGAAAAGCAAATTACCTGCTTTAATAACTTCATCTGTAGTCTCTTCCAAGTTTGCGGAGAATTGTTGATGTCATCTAACATATTTATTAAATACATGCCTCAATTTTGTCACTCTCTGTCTTTTTACATTTACACCCCTCAATTTGTCTAAGTACTACAAATAGACAGACGAAAAGTTGGGTCTTGTTGTAAAATTTCCAAAAGTTGAGGGGTGTAATAGTAAAAAAAATTTGTTAACATCAGCAATTGAGGTAACATGTAAGCGGAATCAAAACTCAAGGGTGGGTTTTATAATTTTCATTGATGTGAATAACACTCTCCTTGCGGTTAGGAACCATATTCGCCACATGAATATGGTCCATATTGTAAATCCATATGGTAATAATCCCATGCGCGTAACACTCTCCTTGAAACTACGAAATAGGAGCCATATTCTATAGATAAATAATGCAAGGAAACCAAAATGCTTATATATATATATATATGTGTGTGTGTGTGTGTGTAAGATCAGCCATATATAGTATAACGAACCTTCTAATTGTTTTGGGGAAACATCGAATTGCATCCACCATGCCTTCCCTTTTGTGGAAGGCAGCTTTATTTTCTTAAGCTTGGCAGCAAGGTAGAGAGAACCTGCTGCAATATAGTGTGGTTCGTATTGCAAACACAGAGTCGTACGTAGCCTAAGTATTTACAGATATGATAGTCAGTTAAGGTAATTGACATAAGAAGAGATTTAAAAACATCATTCTTATAGATATGACAAATATGAACACTCGAGCATAACCATACCAGTCATTCACGAAATTCCATGCTACTTTCACCATGTCCTTCTCTGAAATTTCCAAATTCTTAAGGGCTGCAACAAGTGGCTTGTAAGGGTGTTCAATGTTGAGATCAAAACCAATGGTAACTAAAATCAGTTGCTCCCCCAGCAAGATCAATTCTTTCTGCTTATCATAAACTTCCTACACATATAGTCAGTAAATAACGAGTAAGCATCTCACGGTCTCAAAAACATAATAAGATAGTTGGGAAAAGTAATTAAAAAAGAAGCAGCATCCAGACCTTCTGTATGATCTTATGAGGAGCTAAAGGTTCCCAGCTATACGTCAATTTATAAGCCACAATAACGAGATTTTCAGCCAACGTGGTGTATATTAGGAGGTGGCACTAGCTGGCCACTAGTGTTCAACTTGCACCAAACAAGACTATCAATTTGCTCAAAGAAAAATTAAATCATGAACATAATTTCATAAGGAACTATCACGTGAATATGATTTCATCATTCAGCAAACAACTTGAGCTTAGAAGCATCGAGTATGTGGACATCTGACAGATAATAATTAGACGAATCTTCGCCACCAATGACAATGATGTTATTCTTCCAGGAAGAGCAGGTATGACTATCTCTCTTATTTGGAGGAGTGACTGATGGAACTACATGTTGCCATGAGAATGTCTCTGCATATAAAGGAAGACAGTGCCTCAACACATTTCTTTTTCAAATTTACGTTTTATTTCACACCAAGTCTTTATGGCTTCATTCGGGTTGATGGATTTAAAGTCAAGGATTTCATCTCTAATAAAAGATTCATAAGCAATTTCAAATCAATGTTAGCAAAAGCTTTAACTACCAACAAAACCATAGCACGCTGTCCTTGGCGATAAATATTCACTTATCCAAAACTAAAGGTGACTTTAGGAGGCAGAGTACCAACTGCATACCGGTATCTAACACTTCTAATATGTAAAGATCATCATAGTAGTTCTCGCTATTCGCAGATTTGCCAAATCCACCAAATATGAACAGTCTTTTATCGATAAGTCCTGCACTATGCCCTTCTCTTGGTTCTGGACCATCACATCTAACACTTGGTAACACCCACGTATTGGTGGCTAGCATTACAAAATTCACACCAACAAATAGTTAATTATAACTTCATGTCTGATCAATGTATGCTCACAATGAAAACTAAGATGGGGAGTGGGACGAAGATAATGATAAAAATAAATAAGAAAAAAAAAGCATGACCAAGCATAAAACAGTTGACATAGCATATAGAGATAAACCACAATAAAAAACTGCCAAGATTGTATATGGTTTACACCCAATTACATATTACTATTGTGTGGGGAATAACCACTAACTTAGGAGGTAAAGTATATGGAATTACTTACTACAATAGGCGACACCAAGAAGTATCATACACCTTCCCTCAATGGCTCAATCTGATCAGAAAATTTACTACCATGGAATGTAAATCAAAACAGATACCATGTAATATATCTCAATCAAATACCATGCAATGTAAAAATACCATGAAATATATCTCAAAACAAGAAACGAAAGCAAATACAAAAAATCAGAGCTGGAAGGGGCAAATCGAAGCCCTAATTGAAGTGTTTAGTGTCTGGAAGTGTTAAGTGTCTGAAATGGGACAGTGGGGTGGGTTTGGGGGTGAGTGAGTAAAGGGGGAAAGGGGGAAAAACGGGACACGGAAGTGTACTGGCATAAAATTTTGTTTAGGAGGGAAGTTTTGTTTTTTATTCTTTTTTTTTTGTTCAAGGAGGGAAGTTCTAGATCTGTTAAGGGGGAAAAACTATAAGTTTTTTTTTTCACAAGAACATTCACAACGATCAAACGCATACATCAAAAAACTACATCTCAGATTCATACAACAACCTTCAATTCTTCATACAATCGTTCGTCCAGGTAATAACTCATATAACTCGTAAAAACCTCCAACAGTCCACTCAGATTTTCGTGGTAATACCACTGCCAATTTTTTCAGTCACCAAATGTAAACAACATAATCCCAAACCTGGAATTTCCTATTCGAGCCGCTGCAGAGTTGGCCGGATTCAAGAACCCATCTCTCTGCCGCCTCTATTACATCATAATCCGTTCCGCCTTGCCATCGCGGAGTACATCCACCACTCTGATTGGGGGCATGGTCGTTGGTATTCTGCCAGTGGCTCTGACATGTCGCGGGTGGGAGTTTCCGAACTCAAGCGAGATGAAGGGGGAAGGAAGGAAAAGATTAGGGCGAGCGGTGCAGAGAGAGGGAGTCGCGAGGAGGCAGAATGAGATGATGACTTCCTTTCTTTCTTTCTTTCCTTGGGAAAAAACTATAAGTTACATGTATTACTATATAAAAATATATATTTATATCTATATAATTATTTGTTTAATTAATTAATATAATTTTAACTATAAAATTTTAAATTAAAATTTAAATTAAAAAATATGTATTTATTTACATAATATATTCATAATTAATGTTAAAATAAATAATAAATTATTTATCTCATTTTGAAGTATGAAATAGATCAAAATTTAAAAGTTCTTGTGTATTTTTTAATAATATATTTAATTTTAATAATTTTATTATTATTAAGTTAAATGCAACAGTTTTAATTGGTGTTGCACGTTGCAACAGCATTATTCTCAAGCAACACTACATTCATGTCTAATGCAATACTTTTTAACTAGTGTTGCAGAAGATCACAAGTGCGAGAGCTATTGCAACACTATGGTTGCAACGCTTTACAAAAAGCATTACATATGAGCACTTATGGCGTAGTGTTTCCAAGAGTAAATTTATTCATTATATATTTCAACTCTTTTTGAGTTTTAGACAATTCGATTTTCAAAATATTTTCTTTCTCAAGGCAGGAAATATGGTCTATTTCAATGGTTTTGCCTATATTTTTAAGTTTTGAGTTTTCGAGATCTAACACCTTTATTTTTATTTTTAAAGATATATTTAATTTAGCTATTTCATCGTATCCCACGTTCAATGACTCAAAAGCATTTAATAATTTATTGTCATGATGTGTTTCTTAAGAATCGCAAAAATCAAATAAATCATAATCATCATTTGGTTTATAGCGTACCTCGATATCATTTTCCAAATCGAGTGCCATAAATGCGAGAAGGAAACTAGCAATGGATAATAACGAAAAGGAGAATATGAGTCATGGAAAAATTACGAGAAAAATAAAAACAATATCCCGATAAAGAATACTTAGGGAGAAAAGACGAAGGAGAAGAAAGTCGAGAAAATAAAAGTAGAAGTTGAAAAACAAAGACAAAAATGAGAAGGAGTTGAAAAGGAGAAAAGAAAAGATGGGGAGAAAAACTAATGAACGGACAATGCTGAAAACTTTGATCTGTACATTGTTTTATATTTTTGCAGATATAAAATCCCATCGAATGTTGTTGTTTTGTCATCATCATAAAGGAGGAAATTGTTGGAATATCGTATTCCACATAATTATAAAATGGGTTTGATGATGAGTTATTGACGTGTTGTGGATCAAAGAAAAAAACAATGGAATGAACCAAAACAACAAGGAAACAAACTGGGCAGAAAGCAGTTAACGCACGCTAGTGATCAAAGCTAGCGCACCCTAAAAGGAGCAGATAACGTACGCTATGTATATAGTGTAACGCATGCTAACAAAGCCACCTGGAATCTCACTTGAAGACTTACTTGATGGATTAACGCACGCTACATAAAGATAATAACGCACGCTACAAGACTGAGTTAGTGCACGCCACATATACAAGGTTAACGCACACTAACGAAGAAATATATATGTTATGAAGAATTTCAATGCGGAGATCACGCGGTCAGTCAATGAATCCAAAAAGTGCAGTAATAAAAATTAATAATAAAAATTAAATATGACAATTAACGGGTAAAACTCCCCTTAAAAAATAGATTTCCCCAATATTTTAAAAATAGTAACTCCCCGTGAGTTATATACCAATTGTAAAAAATATAACTTATCAAAATACCAATCGATGGAAATATATTAATTTTGATTTTTGGGGATCCAACCGATGGTTGGTTTTTCTTTTGAAACATAGACGATATTCGGTATAGTGGTTCCTTTAGGAATCCAAACTTTTTAAATTTTTATCGTCCATCGTGGGCTTTTGCAATTTGAAATGTGATGCCCAATTTTTAAACATTTCTTACATAGGGGTATTTTAAAATTTAAGGATTCAGTTTTATTATACGGTTTGAATCCTAACCCCTGTTTATTTAATGAAAATCTTTGAACGGAAAGTATTTGCTCAAATTTGTCATTTCTTCAAGAAAATTTATTTGTTAAATCCTTAAGTTTGTTTTGAACTTTCAAAAGATCATTCTTTGATTTATTTTCATTTTCAAGACATTTAGAATGATCGATTTCAATAAATTTCCCTTTTTGAATTTTGGAGATTTCATCTTCCAATAATTTATTTTTCGATTTGAGGGATTTATTATAAATTAAAGCATTTTGAAAATCGGTATGTAAAAGTTCGAATGCTTCAAATAGTTCATCGTGCGGCAAGGTACTAACTTGGATTTCGATGTCGCTATCTTCGAATGAACTCTTTGCCATGAGTGCGAGGTTATTTTGAATATATTCATCGTCTTCCTCTTCGTCACTCCATGTTGCTATGAGTACTTCCTTCTTGGAAGTTGATCCTCGGAAATTTCTAGCAAAGTGGCCTGGTTTACCACAGTTTCGACAATTATTGTCGAAATTATTTGACTCGCTCGCCTTGATGTCTTTTCTTCTGCGGTTTAACCAGTTTTGGAACTAATTTATATTCTTGGCATAATATGCTGATTCTTCATCATCTTCGTCTTCCGGGATTTCTTCTTTCTTTGACATCTTAGCTTTAAAGGCTATCGATATTTCCTTCGGTTTTGTCTTGGCATTTCGAGATTTAAGAACTATCTCGTAGTTTATTAGTGAACCAACGAGGGCACTAAAATCAAGATTATTTAGATCTTTCGATTCTATAATCGCCGTAACCGTCCCGTCCCATTCAATTGGTAGTGATCTTAAGATTTTATTGACTTTTTCACTACTTGTTAATAGTTTTCCAAAACAAGCTAGTCCATTTGTGATTACCGAAAATCGTTCGAGCATATTGGTAATGGATACTTCACTCTTCATCATAAATAGCTAATATTCGTGGAGGAGCATATTTATTTTCGTCTACTTAACTTGAGACGTTCCTTCATGTGTTACCTCAAGCAATTTCCAAATTTCTTTGGCACTATCATACGAAGATATCCAGTTGTGTTCTTCTGAATTTAAAACTCAATATAATAATTGCATTGCTTTGCAATTATAATGGTCATTTTTCCATTTCGTATCATCATACTATTCGAAGCTTTTGAGAGAACCATCCAGTTTTATAGGAATTTTCGGACCTAGGTAAATAACTTTCCAAAGGTCGATATCATAAGCTCGGATGAATATCTACATCTTCTTATTCCAAGTCATGAAGTTTGATCCATCAAAGAATAGAGTTCGGTTTAAGGCAAGACCTCCGACTGGGACAAATTGGAGCGCAATAGGATCTTTTTCTCCTCGGATGTTAAGTCGCTTTTAGAGATACCACTCCGATACCAATTGTTGGGAATGGGGTACCTTTACTATTTTGAAATAGTGCAGAGTAATAGAGTTTTCAAAATCTTTTGCATTTGCTGAAGCATAATTAAATTGCGGAAGATAAACGACACAAGATTTATAGAGGTTCGGCCAAACATGCCTACGTCCGCTCTTCGTATATTTTTTCGTAGGCTTAAGATCAATCTCTATGCCTCGTCTTCTATCGGTCCGAGGGATACTGTTACAATCTCGTCTTCTATCGGTTCGAGATAAACCATTACACTCTTGTCTTTATGTCGGTCCAAGATAAACCGTTTTCCTTTTCTATCGAACAAGGAAGCAACCTATCTAGCTTTATATTGGTACTAGACAAACCTCCCTTGGATTTAGATATGATTCTAATAATGCCGGATCAACGATCTTAATAACACTGAATCAATCTACAATCCGTATTCTATCGTGTATGAACACTCAAACACTTATCAATTAAACACAAATACAACAACAATAGTGTATACAATGATATCTGATCAATATGTGATTTGCTTGTAGTTGTTGTGTTAATTTATACCAAATGACTTGGTATTTATAGGCTCAAAGGCTCAAAGCCGTTACTGCCTGTCTTCATTAGCGTCTGCTATTTTTCCTGTTTAGCGTCCGCTTTCCCTTGTTACGTACGTTAATGTTGCATGGTTACGTATGTTACCTTCTCTTATCTTCAGTCCAGTAGCTTCTGACACTTTTGTTAGCGTGCGCTAACTTTCATCCTTAGCGTGTGTTACCTGGTTTTCATTTACAACGGTCTGATGCTGAAAGTATTCATTCCAACGGACGTATTTCAAACTTAGCATGCACTAAGTATTCTTCGTAGCATGCGCAACATTTGTTCAAAGTTCACTTTTCAGATTCATTGACTGACGACATGATCTATGTGTTGAAATTCTTCATAATGGATATATTCCTTCGTTAGTGTGCGTTAACCTTGTATATACAGTCATGTAGCGTGCGTTATTATCATTATGTAGCTGCGTTAATCCATCAGATGAGTCTTCAGGTGAGACTTCATGTGTCTTTCTTAGCATGCGTTACACTATATACATAGCGTACGTTATCTGCTCCTTTTAGGGTGCGCTAGCTTTGATCACTAGCGTGCATGAACTGCTTTTCTGCCCAGTTTGTTTTCTTGTTGTTTTGGTTCATTCCATTGTTGTTTTCTTTGATCAACAACACATCAATAACTCATCATCAAAACCATTTTATAATTATGTGGAATAGGATATTCCAACAATAACTTCACAATTATATATTATATACTTAGAATTAAGAAATCATAATTATCCGAGATTTACGTTCTTCTTACAGTCAGTACAGAAGACACTATCTCACCTCGATCCAGTTCAACGTATACAAATACGCTAATGTATGCTAATAGTCAAGAGCAACTAATTTCAAGCATACACTACAACCTTTCACATAATTTGTCTAACAATTATATAGGTTGTGAACTACTATATTATTTTATAAGGCACCGATAATGTGATCTTTCATGTGACACCAACACAACATATTATCTACAATATAAAATAATTAGACATTTCATTTGCATAACCATAATGTGAATAAATATGCAAAACATGTGATTAAATGTAATTAATATTCTCATAGGTAGTTACAGGGAAATAAGACAATACAAGCATAAAGTATACTTTGCAGTATACAGCCCTAACACTATTGACGAGATGAATCGGTCTGCATCGAACTCGGAATTTCATGGGTGTTTTTAAGATTTCTTCCCCCGAGCCGTCGATCTACTTGCCATTTAGTGATAGTTTGTGTATTTTCGGTTTGGTTTGAGGATTTTGGTGGGAGAATTTTCGGATTCTGATCGCCCGGTGTTTTAGGGTTTGAGAGAATAATGAAAGGGTATCGGCCGAAGTGGACTTTAATATTCTGGATAATATGTTAGCGTGTGCTATTTATGAATATACCGTATGCTATAGTGAAAAAACGGATCAGTGTATTTTGTCTCGAAGCTTCAGGTTTTTGTTAGATATTAATTAACGTAAGCTAGATCTGGATATAGCCTGTGCTACCGGGTTCGAAAACTGTCAAGATGCTTTATTTAGCGCGCGCTATTAGTAAGGTTTGCGTGTGCTAGATCTAGGCAGGGAATTCATGTATGGATTTTTCCCATAAGAACCATATTAGGAAATAGTCTTTTAGAAATTGTCGATATATTCTATACCGAGTTGTAAACAAATATTGTTTAAAGATTCCTCAGGTAGGGGTTTTGTAAATATATCTGCAGGTTGATCTTTTGTAACGACAAAAATTAAATGAAGATCTTTCTTCTGAATGTGAGCTCAAAGAAATTGATGTGTAATTTCAATGTGCTTAGTTATATTGTACAAAACAACATTTTTACTTAAATTGATAGCACTCGTGTTATCAAATAAAGTGGGAGTATTTTCAATAAATATGCCATAGTCCCGAAGTTGATTTTTAATCCAAAGTACCTTTGCACAAGCACTACCGACAGCAACATATTTAGCTTCGGCTGTAGATAAAGCTATATTGGTTTGTTTATTGGTACCCCATGAAATCAAGCATGAGCCTATAAAGTGACACGTTCCACTTGTTCTCTTTTTGTCAATTTTACATCCGCCAATATCAGCGTCACTATGAGCAATTGGATTAAAGTTCGGGCAAGATGGATACCATAAGCCTAGTCCAATTGTTCCATTCAAGTAACAAAAAATTTGTTTACATATAATAAGATGTGATTCCTTAGGATTAGCTTGAAAACAAGTACATAGACAAGTAGCAAAAATTATGCCAGGTCTAGAAGCAGTTAAGTATAGCATGAGGCCGATCATACCTCGAAAAAGTGTTTGATCAACCGGTTTTCCATTTTCATCTTTATCAAGCTTTAGAGTAGATGACATTGGTGAGGAAATAACCTTGCTATTTTTCATTTTGAACTTTCTGAGGAGATCCTTTGAGTATTTAGACTGATGGATAAAGATTCCATCCTCTCATTGTTTAATATGAAGCCTAAGGAAGAATGTTAATTCTCCCATCATGATCATCTCGAACTCGCCCTTCATTAGATTTGCAACATCTTGACATAAACAATCATTAGTTGCTCCAAAACTATATCGTCTACATGTATTTGACATACAATAATATCTTTGTTTATAGTTTTCATGAAAAGTGTGTTGTTATCTATGTTACCTCATTTGTAGTCCTTTGAAATTAAAATTCACTTAAACGATCATACCATGCTCGAGTTGCTTGCTTCAAACCATAGAGGGCTTTGTTGAGCTTGTAGACGTGGTTTGGGAATTGGTAATCCTCAAAGCCTGGAGGTTGCTTCACACAAACCTCTTCTTGAGTTATGGCATTTAAGAACGCACTTTTAATATCCATTTGAAAGAGTTTAATCTTTTTGAGATGCAAAGGCACAAAGTAGGCGAATGGCTTCAAGATGAGCTAATGGAGTAAAACTTTCTTCATAATCTAGGCCTTCTTCTTGATTATACCCTTGGGCGACAAGATGAGTTTTATTCTTCACTAGATAACCATCTTCGTCACATTTGACATTATGAAGCCATTTTGTCCCGATCATAGATTTATTTTCCGGTGCAGGAACCAACTTCCAAACTTGGTTTCGTTGAAATTATGCAAGTTCTTCTTGCATTGCTATTATCCAGTTTTCATCATTTAGAGCTTCCGAAATATTTTTATCTTCAACCTCGGACATAAAAGCGAAATTGTTCAGGTAGTCTAGAGATATCCTTCGAGTTTGAACACCATCTTCAATATTTTCGATTATGAGATCTTTTGGATGGTCTTTGATATTTCTCCATCCTATAGGCAAATTATCTTCTTGAATCTCATGATTTTTCTCCAATTATTTTGAGGCTTGAGGACCTGGAAATGTACCTGCATCATCAAAAGGATCTAAATTTCTCGGGGGTGAAATGGCTTCATCAAATTTAATATGAATAAATTCTTCCACTTTATTTGTTCTCAAAGTTATAAACACTAAAAGCTTTACTATTCAAAGAGTATCCCATGAAAATACCGGTGTCATATTTTGAATCAAATTTTTCAAAATTTTTCTTTCTGTATTTAACACGAAAACTTTACAACCGAAAGGGTGAAACTATGAAATATTAGGCTTTTTACCCTTCCAAATTTCATATGAAGTTTTAAATTGAGCTCTACGAAGATGAACTTGATTTATTGTATAACATGCCGTATTAATAGCTTCGGCCCAAAAGTATTGCGGAAGAGAGTATTCATTCAACACAGTTCTAGACATTTCTTCTAGAGAACGACTTTTCCTTTCAACGACCCAATTTTGTTGAGGGGTTCTAGGTACCAAATTGTGATTTATTCCATATTTGGCACATAATATTTCAAACGGAGAGCAATCAAATTCTCCTTCGTGATTGGTCGAATAGAAATAATAGAAAGATTTTTTCATTTTGAACTAAACGACACCATTTAGAAAAATCCATAAAAGTATCATCCTTGTGAGTGAGAAAATTAACTCTAGTAATGTTGGAATTCGGTGCCTAAATGAAGGCCCAGCAGAAGCGGTAAAACAAAAATTAATTCGATCCGAATCCCTACGAGGATCGATCGAGCTACGTATATACGAATATAAAAACAAAACATAAGAAGATACGAGAAAACATACCCTCGTAGTCCGTTGATTAAAAGGTGATGTCCTTGAAGATGATTCTCCAAGCTTTAGGTGATTTTCTTAAGATCCAAGGACACGGCTAGAACAAGATTATAGGAGCTTGTTAATCAAGATTATAACACTCTAAGTGTTCAATCTATATCTCTCAATTTATGTGTTCAATTTTCTCCAAGAAAAACAAGAAGAAATGAAGAAGAAGAAGAAGAAGACCTTGAGAAAATGTTTTTTGTTTCTCTCTACTCTTGCACACGGATGAAACACCAAAAATGAACTGTGTGTAGAGACAAGTCTTCTTCTTCATTCTTTATACACTTCCAACCCACACCTACAACTCATATGTAATATCCGCAATTTTGATTTCTGGTAATATCTTTTTTTTTCATCGGAAGTCCATTTTGACGAATCGCTCATGACCGTCTCGTCATTATGAAAATGATTAATTCTGCACTTTTTGTCATCCGAGTTCGCTTCGGTATCGTTTTGTTGAGTTCCGTGTTCTTAAGCGGGTTTTCCACACTTGAATTCGATTCTTGCGAATCTTGTCTGAAAATGTTGTTTCAAGTTTCTCGTAAGTTCATTTAATGATATTATTTATGTTGCGAGCTTTGGTTTGGTGTTTCGATCGTGTATCGTGTATTTCGGACGTTTTGGGCCATTTTCGTAATTTCCCAAAGTTTGGGGTAATTACTTTCCGTTGTCGAATTTCGAGCCTTCAGGTGGTCGGAATCATGTGTTCTCTTAGCACTTGGATTCGTCTTTGCGAGTACTTCGTAACCATATCTTCGATTCATATTCAGGTTCGGGTTTCGAGGTCATCTGGGCCGTCGGAGTGGCCACGGCCGAGTCACGGCCGCACTTCTTGGAGCAGGGCCTGGCCTGGCCGAGTTACGGCCGTAAGGTGCGATTCTGACGTGCTCAGCGGACATCTTTGGGCCAATTCGGTTACATCCGTAAGAAGTTATTGAATTCTGGCGATGCAGGTGCCGAGTGTTCGGATGAATGCCGGTTACGGCCGTAAGGACCTGCCGGGTACGGTCATAAGTGTCGAGTTATAGCCGTAAGGCCCTGTCGGTTACGGCCCTAAGCGATCGGCAGGCGCTGGGCGGATTTTGACGAATTCCGATTACGGCCGTAAGGCCCTACCGGTTACGACCGTAACCCTGTCGGCCATATAGGGACGGGCCAGACCGCATTTTACACCATTTCTTCACCCGGGTGGCGGCTGGCGATGGGAAAAGTCGGGGAGTGGAGTTTTTAGTCGATTCCACTCGATTTCTAGGCATTTTTTAAGATTCTTGTTGATTATATCATCATCCAATCCGTGTTCTTCGTCGAATCAAGGTATATTTCTTGATTTTCCTTCAAGTTGACTTTTTGGAGAATTTGTTCTTGATTTTGATTCTAGTCCGATTTCGATATATTGGTTGGTGTAGTATGATGTTATTAATCGTGTTCTATGGATTGTATATCCATATATCGAGTTTGTTTAACTCGATTGACGATTCGAGTGTTCTTGGGAATTATTAAACATTTAGTGTTCGATTAAATGCCCCTATGAGTTTCCTTTCGATAGTTTGATGAGATTTTTGTTGTTTTCGGTTTTGATTCTCATTGTAATCGTATCTTCGTTGTTTTTTGCCGGAGGATTGTAGGTGTTCGGGGTTCTTTCGAGTTGTGCCGTATTCGTAGGAATATTCGGGCGCCGACAATCGAGGCAAGTATCTTGCTATACGAATTGTGTCTTGTGGATAGAGACTTCGTGTTAGATTTATGATGAATTATTTTGCCTTCATGAATATGCTTCACGTGATTTTATAAATGTGAACGATTGATGGTAGTGATGATGTTCTCATTTGGTTAATATAGTGGAATTGTGTTGGTCATGTTAATCATATGGTTCGTGTCGTGCGTGATTAGTCATAGTTGAATTATCGTGATGATTATGATATTTGTGTGTTGATTTGATTACATATTTGAATATGTATTACGACGTATTGTTGAATGGTTTGACATATTGACAATAATGTGTGTTACTTGTGGTGATATGTTGAGTTGATCATATGGGTCGTGTTGTGATGATGCATGTGTTCCTGGTAAGGTCTAACGAGGCCTCTGGAGTTCGGTACATGATGTGTACGAATAAGGTGTGTTCCAGGTAAGGTATGACGAGGCCTCTAGAGTTCGGTACATAATGTGTACGAACAAGGTGCATGTTCCTGGTAGGGTCCGACGAGGCCTCTGGAGTTCGGTACATTATGTGTACGAACAATGTGTGTGGTTCGGGTAGGGTCCAACGAGTCCTCTGGAGTTCAGTACATGAGGTGTACGAACGGTGATTGTATATCAGTGATTAATTGTATAATGTTTTGAAGTTGGGTCACAGACTCAAAATGGTATCTTATCTAGTGTGTTTTGAAATGAGAATCGGGCTGAGGCCCTAACGTTTTCGAAAAGGTTTTGTAAATTGGGACTTGAGGTCCAAAAGAGTTTTTATTTTAAAAATCCTCGAACTATTGAGTTCCTTTTCAAATACTTCATGTTCATTTCCGAAATTCTAAATCTTCTTGGGAACATTTTGATAGTTGATATCCATAGTAAATTCGTGGTTGCTATTTACTTGTTGCATTTCATATCGTATTATACTTGCACCAGCAAAATAGTGGAATTTTGCTAACCCCCGAGTAATCGGGGCGTGGATGTCTGTTTTGTGTCCAGGTGCTTGTAGGTTCAGATGAGCAGTCACAGGATTGGCACGGGAAGTGATGAGATACGATACTAATTAAGAGTTGAGAGTTGGTAGAGTTTGGTTATATTGTCAGAGTTGATTTCAGTCTTCCGCTGTATTGTGTGTCGACCCCTGTGTGGGTAATGTTGTATAAGTCAGTTTTGTTGATTGAGTTGTGTGACCTCATCGGTCGGTGTAAGTGATCTTAACGGTCTGTATTATTTTATTGTTTGACCCTGGTCGGGCAAGCATTTGGTCGTTTTGTAAGGTATAGCCTGGTAGATCCTCGTGAAAAGGGGTCTACGGCGTGTAATATTCCCATATGGTTTTGTTGGTGTTACATCATACACATGAGATATGCCCTACAAGTCATTGTCATATATTATAGAATGGAAACAAAAGACCAAGAGGAAGGTTGGTGGAAGGGGGGGCATCATGGAAAAATCAGATGAGTTCGGTTCATTTCGGACTCCTGTTCCGTTCCGGTGTATTATATCAATTAATTAGTCCAATTAATTAATCATATCAAATACATAATAACATAATTAATTTCTCCAAGAAATAATTATATTCATGAATTAAATTAATCACCCATTAATTTATTTAATTCATTAGGCCGTAAATTAATATATCCAATAAATCAATTTAGACATCCAATGTCCCAATAATTAGATATCCAATATCTAATATTCATAATGAGAGAATAAGCTCGATCCATTTTGTCGTCAATCCTATTGCGTGACTCGGTAGGTCCGTCTCAGTTAGCAATGGGAGGAACCAAAGAGTAGTAGCACCACCTAGCAAGCTTGGCGGCCTACACTGTACCCCAACTGAGAACGAATGATAGGGATCATTCAAGAACCATTCTGTCGTGAATACCAATATACGTATAAGCCCTTCTTTCAAATGTCCCGATCAAGTTATAGGGTCACGGTCAGTCAAACCCTATATATACTTGACGCTATGCATGAGGTCATGCAAATCGAGATCATCGAGCTCTCGTGTATCCAATACAACTAGCTCCAATGCTTTGGCCAAAGACTTATGATCTCATCTGCTAATAACTGCATAGGACATATAACCCATTCACTAACAGGAGAAAGAATTCTATCTTGGTATTCAGTAGGGCATGCTACTTGCCCGTCAAGATACATGTCGAGGTTGACCCCCACCTTCCAGTTTTCTGGGTCGATCTACTCTAATGAAAATATTAGCGTGACAAGCAGATCCCTACCAAATCCTCAAGTTGAAGGTTCACGAATACCTATCACAACCTTTCGATTCCGTCATTGACTGTCCCGGAGTAAAATCCGTGTGACGAATCGAGGATGATTCGGTTCAAGTATACTAATCCAATTAGCATACCTATAATGTGTGCTCCCACTAACCATTAGTATTCGACAGGCACTCTCCACGTCAAAGAACACGTCATACAAGTCTTCACATAAACTCAATGCCCAGTCAAGTCTCATCGACTTACGAACGATTAAGTATTTAAGCTATAAATCTTTTTAGTGACGATCCCCTTATCCAATAAGGAGTGGAATGTTTTGCTCTCAAATACACGGACTAGTTTCTATATATATATTTACGAGTTAGGAATGCCAGTAACTACCAGTAAATAAAGAAACATATATTTGCCTTATGATAATGAATTACATAATATCAAGTATAATGCCCTCACTCAACATCCTCTGAGTAGCATTCGAGGGCATAATCCTAACAAGTAAAATGAGAGAAGTCATCAATAATAACTAAAGTATAGAATTTGCCATTCAAGCTAGCATATCTCGATGGTCCAATCAAATCCATTTGAACAAGTTCAAGAATACGACAAGTAGAAATTGAAATTTTGGTATGAACAATTCTCTTTTGTTTTTTCCATTAATACATGATTCACATAAGTGTTTTCGATCAAATTTCAATTTTGACGGACTGCGAACTAGCTCATGTCTAGAAGGTTTTGAAATAATGGGTAAGGATATATGTCCTAATTTTCGATGCCATAAAAATGCATTTTCATCTAAGGTCATGAGGCTTTTTTCACTGAAAGAGTTGTCATCACAAAGATCAATGAAATAAATCTTTCCACTTCCTAAACCAATAAATTCAACTTTGTTATTTTTGAAGGCAGTACAATGAGTTTCATCAAGAAGAATTTTAAAACCTTCATCACACAGTTGAGATACACTCAGTAAATTATGATGTAATCCTTAAACAAATAAGACTTTATTAATAGAAGGAGAAGGTCCCTTACCAACCTTACCGGTGCCCATAATCCTCCCCTTTTTGTTGTCACAAATGTAATACCCATTATTTTCGTTCAGGTTGCGTTGAGTTCTTTTCTATGGTTTAATGGATTATATGCTATTCGTGCCTATATGATCGTGTCTTGTCGTATCATGTGTTTGTTTGCAACTTGGTTGTTGGTGTTTGGCATTGTCATTTTATCACATGTTGCATGATTTGTCGTTCCGTTGGTAGGTATCGTTGGTTGTGATGAGTTTTTAGTGCGATCCTAGTGCCTGTGCAGTAGGAATAGCCCGCTACGTGCTTAGATAGCACATGCTACTAGTGTTGCTAGCTAACGCTAAGGATCCATTAGCATATGCTAAGGGTCCGTTAGTGCATGCTAATGGAGGATGGAGAATCGATGCAGAAGCTGATGCCTTGGTCTAGGAAATCGATAGCGCACGCTATGTAGTAGGATAGCGCACGCTAAGGTGCATCAGCAGCGCATGCTATGGTTAGGATAGCGCACGCTAACTGGTGGTGTGGGGGAGTCCAGAAACTACTAGACTGGGTTGAAGGATCCGTTAGCACATGCTAAGGCTGCGGTTAGCGCACGCCAATCTGTCCGGTATATAAACACCGGACAACAGGCTTATTTTCTCATTTTCACTTCATTTCTTGATCTCTCCGTGGGTTTGAGATGAGGGTGATTATGGTTCGAGTTCTTGAACGATTTTGCTCCATCCAGGGGTGTTCTGGAGAGTCCTACATGATTGTAACATTATCTAATCCGATGTTCTTTGTCGGATCGAGGTAATTTTTCCCATTTTTCCTTAAGTCGACTTTTTGGGGTTTTGTTCTTGATTTCAATTCTAGTCTAATTTTGATGAATCGAGTGGCGTTATATGATGTTATTAATCATGTTCTGCGGATTGTATATCCATATTTCGAGTTGGCTTAACTCGATTGGCGATTTGAGTGTTCTTGGGAAATACTGAACATTTAAAGTTCAGTTAAATGTCCTAATGAGTTTTCCTTCAGGTGTTGGATGTGTTGGAATATTTTATTCCAAATATTCATTAATTGAGTTTTGATGATTAAGTTGTTAAACAAAGAAAACAACAAGGAAACACATTTGGCCGAGAGAGGACGTAGGCACGTTTGGCCGAACCTCTATAAATCCTGTGTCCTTTAATTTCCGCACCTTTATTTAAATCGCTTCCGCAATGCGAAAAAGTTTTATAACTCTATCTCCTAATGGCGATACCGACCAATATCACATCAGCAATTGGTATCGGAGCGGTACCTCCTAGAAGCGGCTTAACATCCGAGGAGAAGACGATCCAAATGGCGTTTTAATTTGCCCCGGTAGAAGGTCTTGCCTTGAACCGACCACCATTCTTAGATGGATCAAATTATATGACTTGGAAGAAAAAGATGTCGATCTTCATTCGTGCCTATGATATAGAGATCTGGAAGATCATTTTTCTTGGCCCAAAAGTTCCAATCAAATCCGACGGATCCCTTAAGAATTTCGAAGAATACAATAACGAGGACTGGAAGAATGATCAACTAAATTGTAAGGCCACTCAACTTTTATATTGTGCCTTAAATCCAGAAGAGGTCAATCGTATCTCATCGTGTGAAAGTGCTAAAGAGATATGGAAAATTCTTGAAATCACACACAAGGGAACAACTCAAGTCAAGGAGACGAAGATCAATATGATTCTCCATGACTATGAGTTATTCATGATGAAGGGTGACGAGTCCATTACCAACATGCTCGACCGATTTTCGGATATTACTAATGGACTTGCTTCGTTCGGAAAACTGCTATCAAGTAGTGAGAAAGTCCAGAAAATCTTACGATCACTACCTAGCACAGGGGATGGCACCGTGACAGCTATCATGGAATCTAAAGATCTCAACATGCTTGATTTTACCGCCCTCGTTGGTTCTCTAATTAATTAGGAGATAGTTCTAAAATCACGGAACACCAAGCCGAAGTCGAAGGAAAGAACGATAGCCATGAGAGCGAAGATGTCAAGAAAATAAGAAATCCCGGTCGATGATAGTGATGAAGAATCGGCATATTATGCCTAGAATATTAATAAGTTTCAAAACTTAATAAACCGGAGAAAGAAAGACATCAAAATGGACAAATCTAAGAAATTCGACAACAACTATCGAATCTGTGGTAAACCAGGACACTTTGCGAAGAATTGCCGAGCACATCCAAAGAAAGAAGTCTTAATTTCCACGTGGAGTGATGAAGACGAGGACGAAGATTTCATCAATCAAAATAACCTCGCACTTATGGCATGAAGTTCATTCGACGATAGCGACGTCGAAAGTCAAGTAAGTACATCCGCTCATGATGAATTATTTGAAGCATTCGAATTATTGCAAACCGATTTCCAAAATGCTTTATCCGAAAAAAAATCTCTTCAATCTAAAAATAAACTATTGGAAATTGAAATTTCCAAAATTCTTGAAAAATGAAATTTGTCGAAACCGATCAATCTCAATGTGTTAAAAATGAAAATATTTTATAGGATGATCTCTTGAAAGTTCAAATCGAGCTTAAAAATTTAATGAAGAAATTTTCGTGTGGAAACAAAAAATCTAAACAAATGCTCTCGGTTCAAAAATTTACACTGAATAAATAGGGGTTACGATTCAAACCACATACTAAATGTAACACCCCCAAATCCTATGGGGTTATTACAGTGCCGTGGACCCCACGCCAGGAGATCCACCAGGCAAACATGACTAAAATACATTAAATTAAACAAGGGAAAATCATAGTCCCTACCATGATATCCGACACAATATTCCGATAAGGAATTTTAATGACAACGATGGGCCTACATGGCCAAAAATAAAATACAACAACATCCACGAGCATCTTCTCGGGTAATACATAGTGACAATGACTGACAAACTGGAGAACACTCCAACTGACTGACCAACATGAACAACTTGGACTAGTATCGCTCGAATGCCTCGTCGCCATCATCATGCCCCTGTGTCTCAACTCTCTCCTCGCAAGCACCTAAAACATGAAAACATGTTCCGCCCCCACGGGGTCAATCATCCAGATAATGAACATCAAATACATGTATAACATGATATGCATCCAAAGGCAGAATGAAATGGATGATGATAATAATATGAGATGCTCACAAACCAATGTAAGAACCGAGCATTCGTGAAATACTATGCCCACGGCATACTATTAATACCTGTTCGACAGGTTAGAACGTAAATTCACAACGGCGAATCATAATTATAGAGTACCACAATGAATTACACGACATGAACCAAACCAGAACTGAATTAATTATGAATCACAATGCCCGAAGGCTCCAATGAAATTACCAAGACAATCACAAAGGCCTGAAGGCCACTCAGCCGAAGCTGTCAAATATCACAATCACATGAAACCGAAACAGCCCGAAGCTGTAGTTAATGAGGGCTAATCAGGTCATAACCACGACCGTGACCTACTGAGCTATAGGTGTCGGGAAGCCAACCGCGAAGGTTCAAGCCCCAAGCTTACCCATAATAAGATCATAAACGTGACCGTGACCTACTGAGCTGTAGGTGTTGGGAAGCCAACCGCGAAGGTTCAAGCCCCAAGCTTACCCATAATAAGATCATAAACGTGACCGTGACCTACTGAGCTGTAGGTGTTGGGAAGCCAACCGCGAAGGTTCAAGCCCCAAGCTTACCCATAAGAAGATCATAAACATGATCGTGACCTACTGAGCTGTAGGTGTTGGGAAGCCAACCGTGAAGGTTCAAGCCCCAAGCTTACCTATAATAAGATCATAAACGTGACTGTGGCCTACTGAGATGTAGGTGTTGGGAAGACAAACGCGAAGGTTCAAGCCCCAAGCTTACCCATAATAAGCACTAGCCGAGACTAGACTCCAAAATATAATTAATCACAAATGGCAACGATCCGAAGATTACCGAATTCACGAGAATGATAATGTGCTGCCTTGAGTCGGTTGTTGTGTCGAGATTTATTCACCTCGACAGGCGATCGACTACAAGGCCGAGCAACCGAGTCCACAACCAATCAAGCTATGGCGAACTCACCTAAACGAGGATAATAGTCCACGTTCGAGTATCTAGCGATCGAATCTCAAGGCGATCGCCCTTGGCACCTAGCGATCAACTCTGGTGCCCCACTTAGGACAACCGTCGTGTGCCCCGAACAAAGACCTTCGTCCGTCAAAGTCTACGAAGACTGGATCTCAAAGCAGCGCCCATGTGCAGATCTGTGAAAGGCGCTGCATAACATGGATCGTTGACCAAAACTTGTCATCACCTTATCACCAACCGACGAACCCGCCGAAAGGTACAAGGTGGGACCGCCCGTGACAGCGACTCAGACGCATGCAGACTTCTCATTGGACCGCACAGCTGACTGCCAGCAACTCCTGCAGACTTTAAGGAGACCAGCCCATGTGCTAAAAGACGATCGCCCGCTTATTATAATTCAACAGAGGCGATCGCCCAGCATCTACCAGTGCTATATATAGAGAACCCCCAGCAGCTGGAAAAAGGTTCCACACGGTACGACTCATAACAGAGAAAGGTTCCAACTTCATTCACA
Organism: Orobanche coerulescens; assembly: GCA_033398695.1. NCBI lineage: Eukaryota > Viridiplantae > Streptophyta > Magnoliopsida > Lamiales > Orobanchaceae > Orobanche > Orobanche coerulescens. Next base: position 132,247,674 of record CM065809.1, read on the forward strand.
GAAATACATACAAATTCATACATACTTTCAAGCTCTCGGCTTCATCTCCCGGATCTACCTCAGGATTTCTCTCTCAGTACCTCTCAACCAGAAGACGGTCGGTAGAGGCACGAAGTCTCCACAGCACAGATTCGAAGAGACTCGCAAGTCCAGGACCTCAGATACACAGCTTACATACACTGTGAGAGTCCGTCGATCCCTCATAGTCGTCACAGCTCATCAACGTTGTTACAAGAACTCACAGAGCATCATATCTGGTTCTTCCGGCAATCTACACGCTCACTAGCTAAAATAACTAGGGTCTTTACACTCATTGTAATTGTACTCTAACATTAATATTTGTATCCCAAAATATCCATATTAATAATATCTCGCGAGAGCATTCAAACCCGGGACTAACAACCCCGGCAAATCTTGTGTTATTTACTTTCTCCACGGAAGTGCTCTCGCACTTTGTTTACTATCTATCCATTCCAACAATATTCATCTCCGAATAATATTTTGGGTAGCAACAATTGGCGCTAGAAGAAGGGGATCTTAACCTTCATTTTTATTCTTACCGTCCCGGAGAACACTCACTGTTCTCGGGGCATATACTTGAAGTGACACTCATTGTGCTTCAAAGAAAGCCTTCAGAATCATGATGTCCGCCACTACATCGAAGAGAGCCGCTCTCCGTACCGCCAGACACCATGTCCCGGCTCAATCCAAGCCCCAACCGACGGCAGAAGGAAGTCGCGGCAACACGAGACTCTCGATCCCGCACCTGAAGGGTGGCCCCAGCCTCTCACTCGACCAGTTCCAAACCACGGAATAGATCGAGGAGGCTATGGCCATCCTGAAGGAGCGACGGATAGCATGTGCGGCGCCCACAATGACTCCCTCGGCCATCCGCCGCGTTGGCAAACGGAAATTCAAAGGGCTACTGGGCGAGCGATCATCAGAAAGCCCCGATTCGCGAGAAAAGTCTCTCGCGCGGTCGGACGGTTCCGTATTCAGTCGCTTGGGAAGCGACCCATCATGGCGACCGGGGCATTCTGGCCCCAACCACGCGACGACGGAATCCGAGTCCGTCACCAGAAGTTTGGCATACCCAACTCCCAGCCGAACACAAGTCAACCGTTTGACTTCCACTTCGAACGCCAGGGGATCAGTACTTGATTGCCTCGGCTCCCGCTCCGAACGCCTAGCCGCGAGCAGCCAGGCCACCGCGATGGCCGCTATACAACTCCAGCTCGACGAGATGAAAGCACTCTTGGATACTGGGGCAAGCACCAGTAGAAAAATCATTAGACCGACCGAGACTCTCGCGGTCCACATCGAGCTTGCCCCGGTGCAACCAAGGATCGCTCCTCCCAAAACACCTCTTTATGAAGGGAGATCGGACCCTGAGACTCACCTAAGTAAGTTCCGTATTTACATGACCGAGTGTGGGGCATCAGATGCAACCAAATGCCGAATCTTCCCGTTAACATTGGGCGAGCTGGCCCATAGGTGGTACGTCTCACTACCACCACGATCGATCATCTCCTTTGAGAAACTGGCGAATGACTTCACGTCATACTTCGCCGCCAAGGTCAACAGACCCGAAGGCCCCCACCGTATGATAAGGGACCATGGTCATCTGGACCACAATCAATATTGTGCCTACCGCAAGAGTCCCGGCCACAGCACCAACCAATGTCGCGACCTCCTCAGACAACTCTGGAGATTGTTCGAGGAGGGCAAGTTGGACAGTTTATTGGCTTAGCCGGAGCCCCACCAATCTCCCAACACGGTCGCCCGAGTCGAATGCTAACAGACTGGAAAGCTCATACGAGTCGACCCCTCGATCAACCTCAGCGAACATATCTACATGCTTCAATGAAGAGAAGGGAACTTCGGAAGTCTCTCCCCGATTTCCCGCCTCATCAAATCAAAGGCTACTGCCTGAGCAAACGCTTCAAAAAAAGAGGATGACTCGCTCGCCCTCTAAAGTTCGTCATCGACATGATGGGCCTAGGCAGCAATTGCCTCCCCTAGCACAACGTATACCGTCGAGGATCGTCATATGACATGATGATCCGAGGTAGAAGAGTACCGCGATGGTTGCGAAAATCGATTAAACCGACGATCTGTCCATGTAAGGTTCCTTTGGGCTCCGATCGCTCGCCCTTCATTTAAATACGACGCGGGCATAGCCGAAGGTCTCTCCAAAGCAAATCATAGGATTACTCGCTCGCCCTCTAAAGTTCGTCATCTACATGAAGAACCTAGGCTGGCGATCTCCTCCCCTTACACAACGTATACCGTCGAGGATCGTCATCTAACTTGATGATCTGAGGTAGAAGAGTGTCGCCATGGTCATGAAGGACGATTGAACCATTCTTTGTGCCCATACAAGGTCCCTTTGGGCCACGATCGCCCGCCCTTCGTTTAAATACGAGGCCGGCGTAGTTTGAGGGCCCTCCAAAACAAATATGTGGATACGATCGGCCGCGCTCGAAGGTCCATCACTTAACATGGTGGGTCCTTCATGGACAATGCGACGCGTCCCTCCCCCCGTCTCAACGTATACTGTCGAGGGTCGCCATCTTAATAGCGTCCTGAGGTAGAAAAGAGCTAACAATCCGCGGACGTGGAGTCTATTAATCCGATAATGCCCCATGCAGGGAATCTTCCAGACCAAGACTGCACGCCCTTCATTTAAATACGAGGCGAGGCGCAGCCTTCGGAGGACCCTACCAATTAAGTGAGTCGCGAGAACTTAGCCATCAGATGGAATCTCGCTCGCGCACAAGACATGATCGTGGAGATCTGTCCATTGAACTCCGCGATTGTGCACGGTTCCTCAAGACAGAGATGGATGGCCTTCCTCGAGGATTCGACAAAATTGAAGACCGCTCACTCAACGATTTATTTTCGTCCCCTTACTTTCACTAAGTGAACAAAAACAAGGTGGAAGAGTGCGGAGATATATACACGATGATCGTCCCTATTCAATTACATACGGAGATCGGCATTTATCAGATGCTTGTGCAGCGATCGAATTTGTTGTAAAAGTTATTTATATGAGTTTACCAATTCACTTAGACCTACACACGCAACAATCTCTCCTCACACATTTGTACAAAGTCAAGCAAAATACTCAGAAAAGCTATCATTCAAGTGATAGATCGAAAAAGCAAACATCCATTTCATTACTTGAAGTCTCAAAAGTACATACACGGTCACCCGAAGGCCTAAGTACTACAATAGAAAGCTACAAAATTACAAGGCAAAAGAGCTAAAAACAAATAAAGAACGAAGAGCCTCAGGCCCCTGCCTGGCCTTCGCCTTCAACCTACGGATCGACCCACGACCCTTCGCCAACCTCCGGTGCGGCCTCTCCATCCTCCGGGGCATCAGGATGAACAAGGTTCACCGGAGTCGGATACCAGCTCAAGTCCACACCGATGTCCACGAGATCCAAGATCGGCACGAAAAAGTCAGGATGAAGAGGGTGCCCCAACGCATACGCCTTGAAGTGTTCGTCTAGAGGGCCAACCTCCAATCCTCCTTTCTTGGCAGCTCGGAGTGAGTCAGCGAACACCATATAATAGGCAAACTCACTGACGAACTCCACATTAAGAAAGGGATTGGTCTCTGTCGCCTCTAGCTTCCCTTTCAATTCCGCAATCGCCTGTTGCGCACCCTGGAGCTCGGCCTCCCTTGCAGCCATCTCTCCCCTCGACGCCGCCAGCTCGCTAGTCAACCGAGCGACAGTCACCTTCAGTTGGTCGGCCTCCTTCTCAGCGGCCGTCTGCAACCATCGGGCATCTGTCATCCGGTCCCAAAATCGATCGACCGTCGCCCGGGCCTGCTCGGCATCCTGTCTCGCCATCTCAAGTTCATGGTTCGCCCGCTTAGCTGCATCCAGGGAATCCTTCTCCATTGCCACAATCCTATCAGCGAACTCGGCGTTCTCTTTCCGAGCCGTCTCGAGATCCGCCTGCAGGCGTGTAGTAGAAGGACGCCCCTCGAACTCCTATGCAGCTTGGGCAGCCATCGTCACCGCCTGGAGAGAGAGCAAAAGCAGCCTGCTTCTCACTCCCAGATCGTTGACGAGCGATCGCATCTAAGTTAGTCATCCAGGCCTTCGGCAAAGCAGAAACGGCCCGGTTGACATATAGCAGGACATCGCAGGCCTAGCGAGGAGATCGGCTCGCCAGATAATCCAATACCATCGGCGGGCAAAAATGGGTTAGCGCTACGGATCCTGAATCAAATCAACAAAAAGTTAGCACATCTCCCACGCAAGTAACGAAATTCGACTCAGCAAGCAAAGTCTACCTCTCGGCTCTCTCAGGATCGCGGCCAAAATATGGTTTCCCGCGAGGGGTCTCGGCCTCGGCGATCGCCATCTCTCATAAAAACGCCACAGAGGATGTAGGCTCATCCACTGGTGGGACAGCGGTGATCGGAGGCGCGGCGATCGGCACCTCACTGGCAGGGGCATAAGCTGGAGTTTCTCCCGACCTCTGCCATTTGCGGTTCGTTCAAAGCCCCTCCTCACGAACTTCCTCCTCCGCTATGATCGGCTCCACGACGGGCCTCACTTCTGGAATGATAGGTAACGCCACCGGAGGAGCCCGAGATGACTTCTTCTGGCGAAGACGGCCCAAAACTCTAGGATTCGACATAGCTATCTCCGGTGGGGGCTCCGAGAAACGAGGAAAGCGAACTTCTGCATTTAAGTACAATAAAACCACGGCCAGACACACTCCCCAAGCAGGACGATCGCCAGGCAATTGGAGATCGCTGGAACTCATACCTGAGACCGAGAGATGATGTGGAAAGCTGAATAGCCGAACTTACAACCAACGGCTCTCCTTGTTGATCCGACAAGCGTCTAAGTCGTCGTCCGGCAAGCTTCGTATCCGCTCCCAAATGATCAAAAAGTCGAAAGGAAGCTCGTCGATCGTCGGAATATGGAAACCTGCAAAAGGAAAACCAAATTAGATCAGTTCAGAACATATCCGAACAAAGGGAGAGTCAGAACCCTTACCCGGATTCCTCTCCCGAAAGCCAGTGGGAATATTCAGCTCGTCCGCGTGATTGTTGCTCGGCAATGCCTTCCACGAACCGCCGACCCAGAACCACTTTCCCGGGTCGCCCCGCACCTTGTTCGGGACTCCGAGGATCACCCGACCAGATCGGCCTTGAATATGATAGCCTTCGACCGACCCTTTCTGAGCCGTCAGCTAGAACAGATGGTTCATCTCCAACGGCGAAGGATGGCTGTACAGTCGGTGACCGCCGAACAAGGTAAGAGTGCAAATGATCTGGAGCCAGGCATTCGGCGTCAACTAGAGCGGCGCCACGTTCCAAGCATCCAGCAGATGGGAGACGGAGGATGACAAAGGGAACCGCAGCCCGGCCTCCATGATCGCTTCATTCACGGCGACCATGCCCTCCAGAGGCTGATCGGCCCATTCATTCTCGGCCGGCGCAAATAGATCCACATCTGAAGGGACATGAAACCTCGTCCTCCAGACGACCAGGTCCTTCCTGGTCGCCAAGCTCCTTATCTGGCCAAGGGACCATAGAGATCGCTGCGCAGCCCAGAAAAGCGACCGCCTAGGAGGTTGATAAGGATGAGCGATCGAATACTCCCAGTAATCGAATCAAGGAGACGGACCGGCCAACCTCTCCATAATCTCAGCAAAGGCCACATAGGCCTGGCCAAAGGCACTATGCCACTCCCAGTAGGCCCTCACCGCCAGATCTCTATCCATCTGCGAGCGTCGGTGCTCAACCGCTGCCTCCCTAGCGACGTCGGCCTCATTAAACAGCGCCTCGACTTCCGCGGGATCAATACAGGCGTGGATAGCTTCGGCGGCCGTCTCCAGATGGAATTCTGCAGAGGGTCCTCCCCGGGCAGTCGAAGCCCCGGCGGCGGAGCTGGTGCCCACTCCGTGCGAAGAAGATGTTCCAAACATTCTCAAAGCAAGAAGAGGAGAAAAAAAGTGTCTTTTCTTACCAAGGATCGAGTCGATCGACGATCAGCAGTCGAAATCTCCAGAAAAATCTTCAGCAAAAGTCTTCTTCTCCGAAAAAGCGCATAAGGGTCTTAACCCTGCAACCCGGTGCCCTTTTATAGGAGATGGCAGGGACTTCAATGCAATTAAGGAGAATCAACCGTCGCAATTAATGACCCCCTTGAATCCCGCGTACACGTCTTTTCAAGGACGCGCCAGATGAGGAGTCGCAGTTAACCGTCGGTATCCCCCAACAGGAACCCGACACGTGCCCCGGAGACTTTTCCACGTCTATTATCATTTCCCGCTCATTTCAGCGACCGACTAGGTCGTCCAAGTTCAAGTCAATCCGCTCAAAGACGATCGCCAGTTCAGTAAAATGCTGAGTCACTCGTCATAGTTCAGCGATCGCCAACAGAACCACCTCACCCCACGTTTCCAACATCGGAGCAAGCTGGGGGGAAATTGTTGTGTCGAGATTTATTCACCTCGACAGGCGATCGACTACAAGGCCGAGCGACCGAGTCCAAAACCATTCAAGCTATGGCGAAATCACCTAAACGAGGATAACAGTCCACGTTCGAGTATCTAGCAATCGACTCTCAAGGCGATCGCCCTTGGAACCTAGCGATCAACTCGGGTGCCCGACTTAGGACGACCGTCGTGTGCCCCGAACAAAGACCTTCGTCCGTCAAAGTCCACAAACACTGGATCTCAAAGCAGCGCCCATGTGCAGATCCACGAAAGGCGCCGCATAAAATGGATCGTTGACCACAGCCTATCACCACCTTATCACCTACCGACAAACCCGCCGAAAGGTACAAGGTGGGACCGCCCGTGACAGCGACTCAGACGCGTGCAGACTTCTCATTAGACTGCACAGCTGACTGCCAGCAACTCCTGCAGACTTTAAGGAGACCAGACCATGTGCTAAAAGACGATCGCCCGCTTATTATAATTCAGCAGAGGCAATCGCCCAGCATCTCCCAGTGCTATATATAGAGAACCCCTAGCAGCTGGAAAAAGGTTCCACACGGTACGACTCATAACAGAGAAAGGTTCCAACTTCATTCACGGAAATACATACAAACACATACATACTTTTAAGCTCTCGACTTCATCTCCTGGATCTACCTCAGGATTTCTCTCTCAGTACCTCTCAACCAGAAGACGGTCGGCAGAGGCACGAAGTCTCCACAGCACAGATTCGAAGAGACTCGCAAGTCCAGGAGATCAGATACATAGCTTACACACACTGTGAGAGTCCGTCGATCCCTCACGGTCGTCACAGCTCATCAACGTTGTTACAAGAACTCACAGAGCATCATATCTGGTTCTTCCGGCAATCTACACGCTCACTAGCTAAAATAACTAGGGTCTTTACACTCATTGTAATTGTACTCTAACATTAATACTTGTATCCAGAATATTCGTATTAATAATATCTCGAGAGAGCATTCAAGCCCGGGACTAATAACCCCGGCAAATCTTGTGTTATTTACTTTCTCCACGGAAGTGCTCTCGCACTTGTTTGCTATCCATCCATTCCAGCAATATTCATCTACGGATATTATTTTCGGTAGCAACATCTGCCAACACGATAATGATGACTCACGGATGGGCACCGTCCTCGATGGTCCCAATTCAATACCTCGATTGCCTTAGAATGGCCAACCGATAACAATGATGCAATGGATGATTCAATACCTCGATTGCCTTGAAATGGCCAATCGATAACAATGATGCAACGGATGATTCAATACCTCGATTGCCTTAAAACGGCCGATCGATAACAATGATACAACAGATGATTCAATACCTCGATTGCCTTAAAACGACCAATCGAAAACAACGATGCAACGGATGATTCAATACCTCGATTGTCTTAAAACGGCCAATCGATAACAATGATTCAACGAATGATTGAGCACCTCGATTGCCTTAGAACGGACAATCGATAACAATGATACAATGAGTGATTGAGCACCTAGACTGCCTTAGAACGGCTAATCGATGACAATGAGACAATGAATGATTGAGCACCTCGATTACCTTAGAATAGATAATCGATGACAATGATACAATGAATGATTGAACTCCTCGGTTGCCTTAGAACGGGTAATCGATGACAATGATACAATGAATGATTGAACTCCTCGATTGCCTTAGAACGGCTAATCGATGACAATGATACAATGCATGATTGAACTCCTCGATTGCCTTAGAATGGTCAATCGATCACAATGATACAATGAATGCCTCAACACCTTTAATCGGCTACCGACGACGAAGATGAGAACGAATACGACAATGCCTTCAATCGGCCAATACAACATGAATGACAGGACACCAACATTAATAACAATGATTACAACAATGTCTAGATCGACATCAATATTAAAAACAACAACCGATACATCGATACCGCGAACTGGTGATCGATAATAACATTAACAATGAATATCTCAATGCCTTACCGGTCATTAATGAATGATAATAAACATTTGGCATAATTTCCGAAGAGTATCGTATCGAACGATCCCCTAATATCAATGAACTTATGAAGAGACTGAGTCTCCGAATGATACAACACATTCATACACATATATGATAACAATAATCTCATTGACTAGTACAAGTATAAAACTTGCCTCAAACCGATGGCGAGAAAGTCCTTCCACGAGCAACGTCCTTAAAGTGATTATCAGTCCTATAAACAACCTTAAATAACACAATTACCAACGATTCGTTTAATATACGAATCAAGCATGATCACAACCTACTCAAAAGTCGATACAACAATACCCAAACACATTGAAGTAATTCAACAAACACATTGTAGACAACCTCCAATTGTTTACAACCAATTTCGATTATATCGATACCAAACCTCCAATGAATGATTCAGTCCAACAAAACATCTTATATACAATCAATATTCTCATAGGAATACACAATTCGAGATTCCAACAACATCTAATCGAAACCCCCAATTCCAAAATCAACATCCAACATGTTCTTGAATAATCCTCCAACAATCTAATGATAATTCATAAAAACTCATAATCATACGTATATCCCTTTCTATATCATGATTACAACATCCAAATCATCATATCCCAACTAAAAATCGAAATCCAAGATGTTGAAAAATTTACCTTAGATTTGGGATGAAGAATCCAAAAAGATGTTGTTAATCTACACCAAGAACTCAAGGAGGATGAAATATCTGAGATTAATGATGATAAATCACCCAAGAATTTGCCCAAAACTCTCCCAAGGAGAGGAGAAACGAAGAGGAGGATGAAATGAGCTTCCTTCCTCCAAAAATCTACTGAAAAAGGGTGATCTGACTCGTGTGCCACGGCCCGGACTGAGTGTGCCGCGGCCCGCAGCTAAAAAAAAAAGCTCCCAGCCATCTTAGTGCCGCGGCCCGGCCAGCAGGGGCCACGGCCCGCGGTACAGCCCGCTCCAGCACCAAAAGGCACATGGTGCATTCTTAGCTATTTCGACCATAACTCCTTCGTCCGGACTCCGATTGACTCATCGTTTGAACCATTGGAAAGATAACTTAATGCTCTATAATATTGAAAAGATTCAGAGTTTTTGGATTTTCCAAGAATTAATGGTGATTTTACAAAATCGAACTCATACATGGAAAAGTCGCTTAAGAACAACAGTACGACACCGAGACGAACTTGGACGACGAAAAGTGTAGAATTAAATATTCTCAGAATGACGAAACGGTCACAACGAAGTCTCTAAGATGGACTTCCTACAAAAATGAAAATTACCGAAAAATCGAAACTGCGGATATTACAAACTACCCCCCTTAAAAGAAGTTTTGTCCCGAAACTTAAAACAAGTAGGGAGAAGCAATATCCCGCCAGGAAAAATCAACGAGATACACACGGACAAGAATGATCACAATGAATGATAATGAATCGAAATCCAATAAGGATCAAGATTGACTCACTGGGTGAAATGATAACGTAATGAGTGATAGCTCAAATGAAATGCTTGGAACCATTGTTCCCCATGAAGTGAATGATTATTTTGATAATTATAAGTCTCAACGTGATTGATATATGATGAATGAATTATATGAATGAATGAACGACAATGAAATGAATGATTATCCTATTACCGAGCAAGAATTAACTTGCTCAAAACCGGAGATGAATGTCCTTACCTCGGGCTCTCGAAGCCTGATAGGAACCCTTGAATGAAGCATGAGCTGGAGTAACAAAGTCCCTCGAGGCCCTTGAGCTCTCTCGAGATCTACCGGCACTAGAACTCCTGCAGTATTTCTGAAGGTGTCCATGTCTCCCATACAGGAAACAAATAACGGCCTGCATTGAGCACCGGGTACTGCGATGTCCTATTACATTACAGTTAAAGCAAACAACGGTCGAACTCGTTGCCTTAGAAGAGGATGCTCCCTCCGCACGAAGACGACTAGAAAATGACCTCTTGGACGTCGGAGTCCGATGTCCCTCTAACAGCTCTTTCCATACTGAGGCAGGAAAATCACATGATAATTACATATCCCGTATGAAGATCGCATTATGGTTACGTTACAGAATGATGATAATGAGCATACATGCTCTAGCACAATGAATGCAGTAATGATGCAATGAAATGATCGTCGACATTGCATCGGAATATGATAAGATCGTATGAAAGATCAGGTGAGGTAACATGATTATCTAATGAAATTCCTGAAATGATTAACTTGAACAAGTTAACAAGGTTGAAAATTTGATCCACAAGATCAACAACTGAACCGTGAGTTGGGCTGGATGATTAATGAATTAACTGAGCAATGAGATTGACTGAGTGATGAATGAATTAACTTAGCAATGAGATTGACTGAGTGATGAATGAATTAACTGAACAATGAGATTGACTGAGCGATGAATGAATTGACTGAACAATGAGATTGACTGAGCGATGAATGAATTAACTGAACAATGAGATTGACTGAGTGATGAATGAATTAACTGAACAATAAGATTGACTGAGTGATGAATGAATTAACTGAACAATGAGATTGACAGAGTGATGAATGAATTAACTGAACAATGAGATTGACTGAGTGATGAAAGAATTAATATGATCGACAAGATCAAAAATGATGATTGTGGATTATTGACTTATGAATGAGTTGATTCTTATCATTTACACGGATCACACGAGCTCCAAAATAATTAGTCATGAATCAATCATAACACTAATATCACATATAGGTTTCAACAAAGCATGAATAATTAATGACATGATGAATGTATGAACATAAAGAGAATCGAGTCCTTACACAGGTCATACGAAGCTTCGAGGTCTTGCGATACTAGTCTTCACTGATGACGACTCGATGAATGAATGACTTGTGCAGTCGTATAAATTTCACGACTCACAAAACCCGACTGTCCAGATTGTCACAACCTGACAGTCCCACTACTACCGCATCGGTAGAGCCACATAACTCACATATCAGGGTATTTCACAACCCAAATCTCTGATACCATCTTCTGTAACACCCCCAAATCCTATTGGGTTATTACAGTGCCGTGGACCCCACGCCAGGAGATCCACCAGTCGAACATGACTAAAATACATTAAATTAAACAAAAAGGGAAAATCATAGTCCCTACCATGATATCCGACACAATATTCCGATAAGGAATTTTAATGACAACGATGGGCCTACATGGCCAAAAATAAAATACAACAACATCCACGAGCATCTGCTCGGGTAATACATAGTGACAATGACTGACAAACTGGAGAACACTCCAACTGACTGACCAACATGAACAACTCGGACTAGTATCGCTCGAATGCCTCGTCGCCATCATCATGCCCCTGTGTCTCAACTCTCTCCTCTCAAGCACCGAAAACATGAAAACATATTCCGCCCCCACGGGGTCAGTCATCCAGATAATGAACATCAAATAAATGTATAACATGATATGCATCCAAAGGCTGAATGAAATGGTACAATGATGATAATAATACGAGATGCTCACAAACCAATGTAAGAACCGAGAATTTGTGAAACACTATGCCCACGGCATAAAATTAATACCTGTTCGACAGGTTAGAACGTAAATGCCCAATGGAGAATCATAATTATAGAGTACCACAATGAATTACACGACATGAACCAAACCAGAACTGAATTAATTATGAATCACAATGCCCGAAGGCTCCAATGAAATTACCAAGACAATCACAAAGGCCTGAAAGCCACCCAGTCGAAGCTGTCAAATATCACAATCACATGATGTAACACCCCAAAACCATATGGGAAAATTACACGCCGTAGACCCTTTCCACAAGGATCTACCAGGCTAAATATCCATAAACAACCAAATGCTTGCCCGACCAGGGTCAAACAACAAAATAATATAGACCGTTATGGACACTTACACGTGAATACACAGACCGATGAGGTCACACAACCCAATCAACAAAACTGACTTAAACGACATAACCCACACAAGGGTCGAAATACAATACAGCGGAAGACTGAAATCAACTCTGACAACACAACAAAAATCATACAACTCTCGACTCATGATTAGTATCGCATCTCATCATCCTCTTGTGCCAATCCTGTGACTGCTCCCCTAAATCTACATGTACCTGGACGTAAAACAGACACCCAACCCCCGATTACTCGGGGGTTAGTAAAACTCTACTGTTTTACTAGTGCAAGTATAAAATCATATGAATTATAACAAGCAAGTAATAATCGTGAATCAAATATAAAAATCAAGTATCAAAATATCCCCGGGAGGTTTTCACAAGGAAAGATAAGCTATGAAGCATTCAAAAATAAGATTATCATCTCGGGAATTTTTAGAATTTCAAAACCTTTCGAAAATCTTAGGGTCTTAACCCAAATCTCAAATTGTATTTCAACAATTTACAGTACGAAAACATTTCCATAAATCTCGTGGGGCTCGGCCCAACATTCTTTTCTTAAAACTTTCTTACAAAATGTTTGATTTACAAAACACGATTCGTGACACCGTGATCCCCTGTCACGTGTCTCCGTAGGTTCAACAACCCGCACGGACTTAACCAATCACAACCATCACAACAATCAATCATGCTCATGACTCCGTGATCGCTTGCCACGAGTCTCCGTAGGTTCAACAACCCACACGGATTGAGCAAACACAACAATCACAACAATCAATCATGCTCACGACTCCGTGATTGCTTGCCACGAGTCTCCGTAGGTTCAACAACCCACACGAATTGAGCAAACACAACAATCAGAACAACCAGTCCCGACCCCGTGAACCTGTGTCACGTGTCACCGTAGGTTCCATCGAACCCGCACGGTTGGACGTATTGTGTCCTGATTCAATGGACCTGTGCCATGAATCATCGTAGGCCTCGTCAGACCCGCACGATTGGACCTCAGCACCACACACTAAGTTCTGATCCCATGGACCTGTGCCATGAATCCTCGTAGGCCCTGTCGAACCCACATGAGTGAACTTAGCGTTTCAGCACACAACATTCACATTCACATTACATATGACAATGAGCACAGTTAATCAGTCACGTTGATCACCACAAAATCGTACATCACACGCACATAGCACAATCTCAACACTCGCAACAACTATCATCAATCACAACACACAACCAACATAACACACGATCGGTACACAATACATTGCACAATCAAGTGTACAACCATCCCATATGTACATCGCAATCCGGCACAAATGGCGCTACAACTAACACGTATACCAATATAACGCTATTATCACAAAGCCTTCAAATTGCGGAATACACAACCAATTCAAACGGAACATATTTACGAAGGCAAGTAAAATCATTATAAATCTCATACGTGATTATTAGTTGCAAGATACAAGTCGTATAATAAGATACTTGCCTTAATAACCGCTACCAAACGCTCCGAAGAACACGGTTCGACCGGGAAGCTCGGACCCCGAAGAAGACAACGAACAGAAGGGTTCCGACTTGAGTTCTTCACAAGAATTCGACCCTAACAACATATAATCAATAAATCATCGATCATACGAGGAAGAATAATCGTAGAACGCCCGAAAACCGCTCTATGACATTTTATCGGACACTTTCAAGGCGTCGATCAAGAACTCGACCAAAACAACGAATCGATACGATCCAACCATGGAATAACAATAGAAATGATACAATACATCTAAATAATCATCAATCCATCACAATCCTAAGTTAAATCGGATTAAACGGACGAAATCGAACAAAATACCCAAAATCCCCAAAATTAGATTTCTAGAAAATCTAACCTGATTCGCTCGATCAAAGGATGTTATAGGATGGATTATTGATGATATGAACCTCAAAACTTCATGGATTTATTTCATAACAACATGCCTCCATGATTGATCAAGCTCCAGCCGCGGAAGGGAAGAAAACGAGTGAGAAAATGGTAGACAAAAACGCCTGCTGGCCTTAAATAGGCTGACTGCACATTGTGCCGTGGCCCAGCCTAAGTGTGCCGCGGCATAGGGCCAAATATGCCGGCAGTGACTCGGCAGTGTGCCGCGGCCCTGCCGGCATGTGCCGCGGCACAAGGTATAGAGTGCTCGGCCAAAAACTGGAAATGAGAGTGACTTAGCTATTTCGACCATAACTCCCTCGTCCGGACTCCGATTGACTCACCGTTTGAACCATTGGAAAGCTAACTAGATGCTTTATAATAGTGCAAAGATTCAGAATTTTTGGAGTTTCAAAAAATTAATGGTGATTTAACAAAGTCGAACTCATACGTGGAAAAGTCGCTAAAGAACATGGAATTCAACAGAACGACACCGAAACGAACTCGGATGCAAAAAGTGCAGAATTAATCATTCTCGGAATGACGAAAAGGTCCCAAGCGAGTCGTCGAAACGGACCTACGCTGAAAAAATAAAATTACCGGGAATCCGAAATTGCGGACATTACATTCTACCCTCCTTAAAAGAAGTTTCGTCCCGAAACTTAAATCAAGTAGGAAAAAGCAATATCGTGCCAGGAAAACTCAACGAGATACACAAGAACCGAAAAAAATCGCGCCCAACGGCGAAATATTACAAGCAACGCAAAGGAATATACGGCGTGAAAACATGCCCACGACGACTAACACAACGCCACCGACTATGTTTGAAAACAATAACGAGCAATTAACGACGCATCACATGCCACATCACATGCACACATTTAATCAAAGAAACATACGCGACAACAAGTCGCACCAGACTAAAATGGCTATGCGATAGAAACAAATAGAGTATCACGATAGAAGTCATTCCGATTCTCATCAACAAGAATATGTCCGACGTCAAAACACAAACAATTCAAGATAACGAAAAACGAGGGTACCGGATATTACATTCTATCTCACAAAAAAATAAGTTTCGTCCCGAAACTTAAAATAAAACATCAGGGTAGAATACAAACAAAACCAACAAGTTCACGCAACAAATATCAATCTCTACTCGAATTACAACACAAATACAACACGCACTATGCTACTGGACACCACTGAGCTCTCCATGCGTAGGGGCGTGATCTCGGCTCCCGAACATCTTAACGACGGTCTCGCAGTGTACCGCCTGATGTCCCACATGTCCACATTTGAAACATTTAACTTGCGGTGAGTGACAATTCTTCCGAGTATGGCCCACACGGCTACAATTGAAATATAACTTCACGCCGCTTGTCTTACTCGGCTCGTGAGTAGGATTCTTAGACTGGTCAAATAAACAAGGAGTGCTCCCAGAAGGAAACTGTGAAGCAACAGACTCACGGATCTCACTTCTCTGGCCTCTTGAAAAGTAACTCGAGGTCTTCTGTCTCTTACTCTCTGAACCAGATTCCATCACAGAAATGGCCATCTCAATGGCTAAAGCTCGGTCCTGATATTCCTTCAGGGTGGTACACATGAGCGGAGCCATACTCTCACGGATATGGGGTTTCATGCGCATATTGAAGTATCGGACCTTGTCCGCTTCACTTCTCACTTGATCACGAACATAAGCCAGCTGTCGATTAAAATCGACTATCGCCTGGGATATCGAAACATCCTGGGGCGTAGCCGAGAAAAACTCAACGATCCTGCATTCACGAACCGGCAACGGGCAATACTCTGCCTCCATGGCGGTCTTAAACTCAGCCCATGTAGGTGCACGATCTGCAGGCACCACAGCCTGCCACCAGTCTGCAGCTTCTTTGTCGAGCAAGTACTGAGCAATGGGTACCCTCTTTTCATCCGGACAAGCTACAACATCAAATGTTCTGTCCAACTGGAAGATCCAGCTTTCCCAACCTAACGAGTCAGGCGAACCCACAAAACGGGGCGTCTACATCCTCATCACATCTCGTAACCACTTACTAGCCCCGTTATCCCCATCTGGATTCTCATTCCGACGTACGGCCTGATTCATCTGCACTAACTGATCAACCACCTGACGAAGGATGGTGGCGGCGCCAACGTCAACATTAACGCTAGTCGAATGTCCCTGATCTGTACTGAGCTGATTGGTTCTCGGCAAGGAGGGAGTCGCCCTCTCACGCTCCTGATCACGACCATGACTACGACCACGTCCTCGGCCACGACCTCTCGGCATACTAAACGGACGACCAAACAGAATAACGCAACCAAACAAACATCACAACGTCAACATAGGACGATAATAGCAGCACGATAAAGCATCAACTCCAAGTCATCACCCAAGTGCATGAACTAACACTGTAATTTAAGAAATTCATTCAAAAATAATTCACACAGTCATATCAACAGAGATGTTTGGATTTTACCAAATCAAACACAGTCAAAACCACACACGTATCGTAGGGATCAAACACTAGCAACAAAAATAAAATATTTCTGGGGTATTATTCAAATGATAAAATTTTAAAATTCTCAAGTTTGAAAAATTTGGTGAAATAAAATTTTTCAAAACAATTTTAATACCCCGATCGTCCAATCAAAACCATGTATCTCAACATTTAGAAAACACTGAAACATTCTACGGCGAGCACAACAACACCACAAACTTATCACAACCACTTGCCCCAACACGTGGATATATGAAGTTCAAAATTCCGAAAACCAGAAATCGTTCTGCAAAATAAAAATTTTCCAAAATCCTTTAGTTCATACCCAAAACGACGGTAATATTTTACAATATCCAAAGTACTTCAAAACACATTTTTCAAAAACCGTCTGATTGTGTCATTTGAAAATACACGACCCATTTGTCAAAGTTTAATAAATTTTAAAAATCCAAATAAACCGTGGTTTGACCGCACCACCAAAATATTTTCCAAAAATTGATTTTTACAAAAATTCTCAAACTGTAAAGTCCTTCAGAAAACATTCTCAAATTTACCCATAGCGGACAAAAATTACAACATTCCAAAAACAGTCGAATTTAAAACCACATACTCAAATGGCAACCAGGGTCGCCAATTCAATCAAATACATCTCGTGGTATCAAATTTAAACACACGGCAAAATCATTCATCAGAGTTTATCACAAACTCTACCGTTGATACCTACACAGAACCTATCAAGGTTTACATCTTTCACACCATACCACCCCACACGGTGGCTCAAAAGTAAAACAACAATACGCCCAGCTATACTCATACTATGTGCCACGAGTATTAAACACAACTACATTGCACAATACCGTGTAAATAAAATCATGCACCGCAATTAACTCACTAAGATAAAATTGAGATAAACAGGTATTACGCATAAAGGAGGAGACTTATATCCACAGGCCGCACGGAGGTGACGGTTGCCCACGATATTAATCTCGTCCGACAACATAACCGACACGTTGTGACTACGCACAACTCAATTTGTCACTGACGACTCGAACGACAAGACAACACATTACTCGACAAATCACGACTTGACTCAACCCGACAGACTAGGTTTCCGCAACCTAAGCTCTGATACCATAAATGTGACACCCCAAAACCATATGGGAATATTACACGCCGTAGACCCTTTCCACAAGGATCTACCAGGCTAAATATCCATAAACAACCAAATGCTTGCCCGACCAGGGACAAACAACAAAATAATACAGACCGTTATGGTCACTTACACGTGAATACACAGACCGATGAGGTCACACAACCCAATCAACAAAACTGACTTAAACGACATTACCCACACAGGGGTCGAAATACAATACAGCGGAAGACTGAAATCAACTCTGACAACACAACAAAAATCAAACAACTCTCAACTCATGATTAGTATCGCAGCTCATCATCCTCTTGTGCCAATCCTGTGACTGCTCCCCTAAATTTGCATGTACCTGGATGCAAAACAGACATCCAACCCCCGATTACTCGGGGGTTAGTAAAACTCCACTGTTTTACTAGTGCAAGTATAAAATCATATGAAATATAACAAGCAAGTAATAATAGTGAATCAAATATAACAATCAAGTATCAAAATATCCCCGGGAGGTTTTCACAAGGAAAGATAAGCTATGAAGCATTCGAAAATAAGATTATCATCTCGGGAATTTTTAGAATTTCAAAACCTTTCGAAAATCTTAGGGTCTTAACCCAAATCTCAAATTTTATTTCAACAATTTACAGTACGAAAACATTTCCATAAATCTCGTGGGGCTCGGCCCAACATTCTTTTCTTAAAACTTTCTTACAAAAAGTTTGATTTACAAAACACGATTCGTGACACCGTGATCCCCTGTCACGTGTCTCCGTAGGTTCAACAACCCGCACGGACTTAACCAATCACAACCATCACAACAATCAATCATGCTCATGACTCCGTGATCGCTTGCCACGAGTCTCCGTAGGTTCAACAACCCACACGGATTGAGCAAACACAACAATCACAACAATCAATCATGCTCACGACTCCGTGATCGCTTGCCACGAGTCTCCGTAGGTTCAACAACCCACACGGATTGAGCAAACACAACAATCACAACAACCAGTCCTGACCCCGTGAACCTGTGTCACGTGTCACCGTAGGTTCGTCGAACCCGCACGGTTGGACGTACTATGTACTGATTCAATGGACCTGTGCCATGAATCATCGTAGGCCTCGTCAGACCCGCACGATTGTACCTCAGCACCACACACTAAGTTCTGATCCCATGGACCTGTGCCATGAATCCTCGTAGGCCCCGTCGAACCCACACGAGTGAACTTAGCGTTTCAGCACACAACATTCACATTCACATTACATATGACAATGAGCACAGTTAATCAATCACGTTGATCACCACAAAATCGTACATCACACGCACATAGCACAATCTCAACACTCGCAACAACTATCATCAATCACAACACACAACCAACATAACACACGATCGGTACACAATACATTGCACAATCAAGTGTACAACCATCCCATATGTACATCGCAATCCTGCACAAATGGCGCTACAACTAACACGTATACCAATATAACGCTATTATCACAAAGCCTTCAAATTGCGGAATACACAACCAATTCAAACGGAACATATTTACGAAGGCAAGTAAAATCATTATAAATCTCATACATGATTATTAGTTGCAAGATACAAGTCGTATAATAAGATACTTGCCTTAATAACCGCTACCAAACGCTCCGAAGAACACGGTTCTACCGGGAAGCTCGGACCCCGAAGAAGACAACAAACGGAAGGGTTCCGACTCGAGTTCTTCACAAGAATTCGACCCTAACAACATATAATCAATAAATCATTGATCATACGATGAAGAATAATCGTAGAACGCCCGAAAACCCCTCTATGACATTTTATCGGACACCTTCAAGGCGTCGATCAAGAACTCGACCAACACAACGAATCGATACGATCCAACCATGGAATAACAAGAGAAATGATACAATACATCTAAATAATCATCAATCCATCACAATCCTAAGTTAAATCGGATTAAACGGACGAAATCGAACAAAATACCCAAAATCCCCAAAATTAGATTTCTAGAAAATCTGACCTGATTCGCTCGATCAAAGGATGTTATAGGACGGATTATTGATGATATGAACCTCAAAATTTCATGGATTTATTGCATAACAACATGCCTCCATGATTGATCAAGCTCCAGCCGCGGAAGGGAAGAAAACGAGTGAGAAAATGGGAGACAAAAACGCCTGCTGGCCTTAAATAGGCTGACTGCACAGTGTGCCGCGGCACAAGGTATAGAGTGCTCGGCCAAAAACTGGAAATGACATTGACTTAGCTATTTCGACCATAACTCCCTCGTCCAAACTCCGATTGACTCACCGTTTGAACCATTGGAAATCTAACTCGATGCTTTATAATATTGCAAAGATTCAGAATTTTTGGAGTTTCCAAAACTTAATGGTGATTTAACAAAGTCAAACTCATGCGTGGAAAAGTCGCTAAAGAACACGGAATTCAACAGAACGACACCGAAACGAACTCAGATGACAAAAAGTGCAGAATTAATCATTCTCGGAATGACCAAACGGTCCCAAGAGAGTCGTCGAAACGGACCTCCGCCGAAAAAATAAAATTACCGGAAATCCGAAATTGCGGATATTACACATGAAACCGAAACAACCCGAAGCTGTAGTTAATGAGGGCTAATAAGGTCATAACCACGACCGTGACCTACTGAGCTGTAGGTGTCGGGAAGCCAACCGCGAAGGTTCAAGCCCCAAGCTTACCCATAATAAGATCATAAACGTGACCGTGACCTACTGAGCTGTAGGTGTTGGGAAGCCAACCGCGAAGGTTCAAGCCCCAAGCTTACCCATAATAAGATCATAAACGTGACCGTGACCTACTGAGCTGTAGGTGTTGGGAAGCCAACCGCGAAGGTTCAAGCCCCAATCTTACCCATAATAAGATCATAAACACGACCGTGACCTACTGAGTTGTAGGTGTTGGGAAGCCAACCGCGAAGGTTCAAGCCCCAAGCTTACCCATAATAAGATCATAAACGAGACCGTGACCTACTGAGCTGTAGGTGTTGGGAAGCCAACCGCGAAGGTTCAAGCCCCCAAGCTTACCCATAATAAGCACTAGCCGAGACTAGCCTCCAAAATATAATTAATCACAAACGGCAACGATCCGAAGATTACAGAATTCACGAGAATGATAATGTGCTGCCTTGAGTCGGCCAACACGATAATGATGACTCACGAATGGGCACCGTCCTCGGTGGTCCCAATTCAATACCTCGATTGCCTTAGAATGGCCAACCGGTAACAATGATGCAACGGATGATTCAATACCTCGATTGCCTTAAAACGGCCAATCGATAACAATGATGCAACGGATGATTCAATACCTCTATTGCCTTAAAATGGCCGATCGATAACAATGATACAACGGATGATTCAATACCTCGATTGCCTTAAAATGGCCAATCGATAACAATGATGCAACGGATGATTCAAAACCTCGATTGCCTTAAAACGGCCATTCGATAACAATGATACAACGAATGATTGAGCACCTCGATTGCCTTAGAATGGACAATCGATAACAATGATACAATGAGTGATTGAGCACCTCGACTTCCTTAGAACGGCCAATCGATGACAATGAGACAATGAATGATTGAGCACCTCGATTGCTTAGAACGGCTAATCGATGACAATGATACAATGAATGATTGAACTCCTCGATTGCCTTAGAACGGCTAATCGATTACAATGATACAATGAATGATTGAACTCCTCGATTGCCTTAGAACGTCAATCGATCACAATGATACAATGAATGCCTCGGCACCTTTAATCGGCTACCGACGATGAAGATGAGAACGAATACGATAATGCCTTCAATCGGCCAATACAACATGAATGACAGGACGCCAACATTAATAATAATGATTACAACAATGTCTAGATCGACATCAATATTAACAACAACAACCGATACATCGATACCGCGAATCGGTGATCGATAATAACATTAACAACGAATATCTCAATGCCTTACCGGTCATTAATGAATGATAATAAACATTTGGCATAATTGTCGAAGAGTATCGTATCGAAAGATCCCCTAATATCAATGAACTTATGAAGAGACTGAGTCTTGGAATGATACAACACATTCATACATATATATGATAACAATAATCTCATTGACTAGTACAAGTATAAAACTTGCCTCAAACCGACGGCGAGAATGTCCTTCCACGAGCAATGTCCTTAAAGTGATTATCGGCCCTCGAAACAACCTTGAATAACACAATTACCAACGATTCGCTTAATATACGAATAAAGCATGATCACAACCAGCTCAAAAGTCGATACAACAATACCCAAACTCATTGAAGCAATTCAACAAACACGTTGTAGACAACCTCCAATTGTTTACAACCAATCTCGATTATATCGATACCAAACCTCCAATGAATGATTTAATCCAACAAAACATCTTATATACAATCAATATTCTCATAGGAATACACAATTCGAGATTCCAACAACATCTAATCGAAACCCCGAATTCCAAAATCAACATCCAACATGTTCTTGAATAATCCTCCAACAATCCAATGATAATTGATAAAAACTCATAATCATACGTATATCCCTTCATATATCATGATTACAACATCCAAATCATCATATCCCAACTAAAAATCGAAATCCAAGATGTTGAAAAATTTACCTTAGATTTGGGATGAAGAATCCAAAAAGATGTTGTTAATATACACCAAGAACTCAAGAAGGATGAAATATATGAGATTGATGATGATAAATCGCCCAAGAATTCACCCAAAAATCGCCCAAGGAGAGGAGAAACGAAGAGGAAGATGAAATGAGCTTCCTTCCTCCAAAAATCCGCTGAAAAAGGGTGTTCTGACCCGTGTGCCGCGGCCTGCGGCTAAAAAAAAAAGCTCCCAGCCATCTTAGTGCCGCGGCCTGGCCAGCAGGGGCCGCGGCCCGCGGTACAGCCCGCTCCAACACCAAAAAGCACATCGTGCAGTCTTAGCTATTTCGACCATAACTCCTTCGTCCGGACTCCGATTGACTCATCGTTTGAACCATTGGAAAGCTAAGTTAATGATCTATAATATTGAGAAGATTCAGAATTTTTGGAGTTTCCAAGAATTAATGGTGATTTTACAAAGTCAAACTCATACATAGAAAAGTCGCTTAAGAACAACAGTACGACACTGAGACGAACTCGGATGACGAAAAGTGTAGAATTAAATATTCCCGGAATGACGAAACGGTCACAACGGAGTCTCTAAGATGGACTTCCTCCAAAAAAAGAAAATTACCGAAAAATCGAAACTATGGATATTACACTAAAAACGAATCCTTAAATTTCAAAATACCCCACTGCGAAAAATGTTTAAAAATTGGGCATCATTTTACCAGTTGCAAAAGCCCACGACGGACGATAAAAACTAAAAAGATTTGGATTCCAAAAGGAACTTTTATTCCGAATATCATCTATTTCTCGAAAGAAAAACCAACTATCGGTTGGATCCCCAAAGATAAAAATTAATTTTTATCAATAAATATTTTACTCAGGGGGGTTTATATTATTAAAGGGGAGATTTTTGTCAGGGAGAATTATACCCGTTTTATGCATATTTTATCATCTCATATTTTATCATAAATTGGTATACTTTATTTACATTTTTGGCTGATAACAAAAAGGGGGAGAAAAAGAGTTGAATGGGATAAAAAGCGTCATGGAAGAATGACAAGAAAAATAAATAGTAAAAAGGAAGAGAGAAAAATAAAAAGGAGAAAAGTAGAAAAAGAATAAGTGGAGAAGTTGAAAACGAAAAGACGAAATTGAAAAATAAAAAGAAGAAGTCGAAAAGGAGAAAAAGAAAAAGATGAGAGAAACTAACGAAACAATGAAAGCCGAAAACTTTGATTCGTATATATATATATATATATATATATATATATATATATATATATATATTATTTTGTAGGTTTTATCCAATTCAAGGTGTTGTTTAGTAATCATTAAAAAGGGGGAGATTATTGGAATATTTTATTCCAGATATTCATTAATCGAGTTTTGATGATTAAGTTGTTAAACAAATAAACCAACAAGGAAGCAAAACAAAACAACGAAGAGGTCGAAGAAGCAAAAAGCTGGAAAATAACATGTATAACGTACGCAATGCATATAGCATAACGTACGTAATGTATCAAGCTTAACGCACGTAAAGGTGTGTGGTTTACGTACGTAACAATGTGTTTCTGAATTCAAACAAGGTGAACGTTGGAGATGACTTCATGGCATAGGTCAGCATGCAACGGATATTAAGACTTATCATAACATACGTAATGGGCAATTTGTTAATGTACGTAGCAGAAGAGACGAAGCTACTGGAGTGTTTTGTGAAGAGCATAACTGTAACATCCCCAAAACCGTATGGGAATATTACACGCCGTAGACCCTTTCCACAAGGATCTACCAGGCTAAACATCCATAAATAGCCAAATGCTTGCCCGGCCAGGGTCAAACAATATAATAATATAGACCGTATGGTCACTTACACGTGAATACACAGACCGATGAGGTCACACAACTCAATCAACAAAACTTACTTAAACGACATTACCCACACAGGGGTCGAAATACAATACAGCGGAAGACTGAAATCAACTCTGATAACACAACAAAAATCAGAACAACTCTCGACTCATGATTAGTATCGTAGCTCGTCATCCTCTTGTTCCAATCCTGTGACTGCTCCCCTGAATCTGCATGTACCTGGACGCAAAACAGACATCCACCCCCCGATTACTCGGGGGTTAGTAAAACTCCACTGTTTTACTAGTGCAAGTATCAAATCATACGAAATGTAACAAGCAATTAATAATCGTGATCAAATATAATAATCAAGTATCAAATATTCCCGGGAGGTTTTCACAAGGGAAGATAAGCTATGAAGCATTCAAAAATAAGATTATCATCTCGGGAATTTTTAGAATTTCAAAACCTTAAGAACTCAAGTCCTGATTCACAAAACCTTTCGAAAAACTTAAGGGCCTTAACCCAAAACTCGTTTCATAATTCAACAGTTTACAATACCGGAAACATTTCCATAAATCTCGTGGGGCTCGGCCCAACATTATTTCTTAAAACTTTTCCTTTAAAAACTTTGATTTGAAAAGTATCATGCTCATGACACCGTGATCCACTCTCACGTGTCCCCGTAGGTTCAACAACCCGCACGGACTACATCACGCACAATTAAACAAACATAATCAACTCCGATACCGTGATCTACTGTCACGTGTCTCCGTAGGTTCAACAACCCGCACGGACTATTAACCAAACATAACCAATTCCGACACCATGATCCACTGTCACGTGTCTCCGTAAGCATAACATCCCGCACGGACTATATCAATCACAACAATCACACACACAGTCCTGACACCGTAGTCCACTGCCATGTGTCACCGTAAGCCCCATCGAGCTCACCCGGTTGGACGCACTGTGTCCGAAACTCATGGTCCACTGCCATGCGTTATTGTAGGCCTCGTCAGACCAGCACGATTGGACCTCAGTACCTCACTAAGTTCTGATCCCGTAGTCCACTGCCACGAATCCTCGTAGGTCCCGTCGAACCAACACGAGTGAACTTAGCGGTCACACACATATTCACATTCACATTACATACAACAATGAGCGCAATTAATCAATCACCTTGATCACCACAAAATCGTACATTGCACGCACATAACACAACCTCGACACTCGCAACAACTATCATCAATCAACGACATTTAACCAACATAACACACATTCGGTACACAATACATTGCACAACCAAGTGTACAACCATCCCATATGTACGTCGCATTCCTGCACAAATGGCACAATGCCTAACACGTATACTGATATAACACTATTACCACAAAGCCTTCAAATTGCGGAAAACACAACCAACTCAAACGGAACATATTTACGAAGGCAAGCAAAGTCATCATACATCTCATAGGTAATTACTAGTCGCAAGATACAAGTCGTATAGTAAGATACTTGCCTTAATAACCGCTACCAACCGCTCCGAAGAACACGGTTTGACCGGGAAGCTCGGACCCCGAAGAAGACAATGAACGGAAGGGTTACGACTCGAGTTCTTCACAAGAATTCGACCCTAACAACATAAATTCAATAAATCATCGATCATACGAGGAAGAATAATCGTAGAACGCCCGAAAACCCCTCTATGACATTATACCGGACACCTTCAAGGCGTCGGTCAAGAACTCGACCAAAATAACGAATCGATACGATCCGACCATGGGTTAACAAGGGAAATGATACAATACATCCAAATAATCATCAATCCATCACAATCTTAAGTTAAATCGGATTAAACGGGCGAAATCGAACAAAATACCCAAAATCCCCAAAATTAGATTTCTAGAAAATCTGACCTGATTCGCTCGATCAAGGGATGTTATAGGACGGATGATTGATGATATGAACTCAAAAACTTCATGGATTTGTTGACCAACAACATCTCTCCATGATAGGAACAACTCCAGCCGCGGAAGAGAAGTGGAAGAAGGAGAAAAATGGCGAGAAAAACGTCTGCTGGGCCTTAAATAGGCCGCACGGTGTCCGCGGCCCGGTGGGAGTGTGCCGCGGCACAGCCCAAAATGGCTCCCGGTGGTCGCGGTGTACGCGGCACCCAGATCTGATCAGTTTGGCCGAAAAATGCCACAGAGTGTGCCGCGGCCCTGCCAGCATGTGCCGCGGCCCTACGGTACGGCCTGCTCGGCCGGAAGCTGCCGATCACTACCGATTGTGACTCGGCCAGGAGCTGCCGATCACTACCGGCCGTGACTCGGCCAGTACCGGCATAGGCCCAGATTGCCCGGCCATGTCGGCCGGGGCCAACTCCGACGGCCCGAACGACCCCGAAACCCGAACCTGAATACGAATCGATGATACGGTTACGACGTACTCACAAGGACGAATCTAAGAGTTAAGAGAACACACAATTCCGACCACCCGAAGGCTCGGAATCCGACAACGGAAGTAATTACCCAAAACTTTGGGAAATTACGAAAATGGCCCAAAACGTCCGAATATCACGATACGCGATTGAAACACCAAACCAAAGCTTGCAACAAGAATAATAACATTAAATGAACTTACGAGAAACTCGAAACAACAGTTTCGGACGAGATTCGCAAGAATCGAACTCAAGTGCGGAAAAGCGTCTAAAAAGCTCGGAACTCAGCAAAACGATACCGAAACGAACTCGGATGACAAAAAGTGCAGAATTAAATATTCTCAGAATGACGAAACGGTCAAAAGAGAGTTGTCGAAACGGACCTCCGCGGAAAAATGAAAATTACCGGAAATCCGAAATTGCGGATATTACATTCTACCCTCCTTAAAAGAAGTTTCGTCCCGAAACTTAAAATAAGTAGGGAGAAGCAATATCCCAATAGGAAACCTCAACGAGATACACAAGAAGCGCATAACTTTCGCCCATTGGCGAAACGTTACAAGAAATGCGAAAGAATATACAGCGTGAAAACACGCCCCACGACGACCATAGCAACGCCACCGGCAATGATTCAAAACAATAACAATCAATTAACGACGCATCACATACCACATCATATGCACACATTTAATCAAAGAAACGTACGTGACAACAAGTCGCACCCGACTAAAACGGCTATGTGACAGAAACAAATAGAGTATTACGATATAAATCATTCCGATTCTCATCAACAAGAAAATATCTGACGTCAAAACACAAACAATTCAAGATAAAGGAAAACGAGAATACCGGATATTACATTCTATCCTATTAAAATTAAGTTTCGTCCCGAAACTTAAAATAAAACATCATGATAGAATAGAAACAAAACCAAAAAGTTCACGCAACAAATATCAATCTCTACACGAATTACAGCACAAAGTACGATACACAACTCCATTACTGGACACCACCGGGCCCTCCCCGAGTAGGAACGAAACCTCGATTCCCGAACATCCTGGCAACGGTCTCACAATGCACCACTTGGTGCCCCAGTTGGCCGCACTTAAAGCAATTAACCGGTGGCGAACGACAATTCTGTCTCGCATGGCCTACACGACTACAGTTAAAGCAGGTCTTCATACTGATCGTCTTACTCGCCTCTGCGGTAAGGTTCTTAGACTGGTCAACCGAACGAGGAGTGCTCCCAGAAGGAAACGGCGAAGCAACAGGCTCACGAATCTCACTCTTCTGGCCTCTGGAAAAATTTATCGAGGTCTTCTGTCTCTTACTCTCTGAACCAGATTCCGTCACAGAAACGGCCATCTCAATGGCTAAAGCTCGGTCCTGATATTCCTTCAGGGTGGTACACATGAGCGGAGCCATACTCTCATGGATATGGGGTTTCATGCGCATATTGAAGTATCGGACCTTGTCCGCTTCACTTCTCACTTGATCACGAACATAAGCCAACTGTCGATTATAATCGACTATCGCCTGGGATATTGACACATCCTGGGGCGTAGCCGAGAAAAACTCAACGATTCTGCGTTCACGAACAGGCAACGGGCAATACTCTGCCTCCATGGCGGTCTTAAACTCAGTCCATGTAGGTGTACGATCTGCAGGCACTACAGCGTGCCACCAGTCTGCAGCTTCTTTGTCGAGTAGGTACTGAGCAATGAGTACCCTCCTATCATCCGGACAAGCTACAGCCTCAAATATTTTGTCCAACTGGAAGAGCCAGTTTTCCCAACCTAACAAGTCAGACGAACCCACAAAACGGGGCGGCTGCATCTACATCACATCTCGCAACCACTTACTAGTTCCGTTATCCCTATTTGGGTTCTCATCCCGACGTACGGCCTGATTCATCTGCACTAACTGGTCAACCACCTGACGAAGGATGGTGGCGGCGCCAACGTCAACATTAACGCTAGTCGAATGTCCCGATCTGATCTTGGTGATTGGTACTCGGCAAGGAGGGAGTCGCCCTCTCCTGCTCCCGATTATGACCACGACCACGACCACGGCCACGGCCTCGACCTCGACCCCTTAGCATACTGAACGGACAATCAATCAGAATAACAAGATAGAACAAACCTCACATAATCGACATAAGCCCACCATCAGCAGCACAATGCAATATTCACACGTTCACATTGACAAAGATGAACGACCTATACCTCAGCATACATGGTTAAAACATTAAGCATACCATTGTGGTCCAACACCGGTAATATTTTTAAAAAAAAATAAATTTATCGAGGTACTTGTTCGAATGATAATATAAAAAAAAATCGCGAGTTCGAAATATTTTGCTGGGGTGAAATTTTGAAAGCACTTTGTTTAATACCTCGGTCATTTAATCAAAACCATGTATCTCAACATTTAGAAAACACTAAAACATTCTCCGGTGAGCACAACAACACTACCAACTTATCACAACCACTTAGCCCCAACACATGGACATAAGAAGTTCAAAATCCCAAAAACCAAAAATCGTTCTGCAAAATAAAGATTTCCCGAAATCCTTTAGTTCATAAACAAAAGCAGCGGTAATATTTTACAATGTCCGAAGTACTTCAAAACACATTTTTCAAATACCGTCTGATGGTGTCATTTGAAAATACACGGCCCATTTGTCAAAATTTACAAATTTTAAAAATCCATATAAACCGTGGTTTGACCGAACCACCAAAATATTTTCCAAAAATCGATTTCTACAAAAATTCTCAAACTGTAAAGTCCTTCAGAAAATATTCTTAAAGTTACCCATAGCGGACAAAAATTACAACATTCCAAAAATAGTCGAATTTAAAACCACATACTCAAATGGCAACCAGGGTCGCCAATTCAATCAAATGCATCTCGTGGTATCAAGTTTAAACACACAGCAAAATCATTCATCGGAGTTTCTCACAAACTCTACCGTTGATATCTTCACAGAACCCATCAAGGTTTACATCTTTCACACCATACCACCCCACACGGTGGTTCAAAAGTAAAACAACAATACGCCCAGCTATACTCATACCATGTACCACAAGTATTAAACACAACTACATCACACAATAGTGTGTAAACAAAATCATGCACTGCAATTAACTCACTATGATAAAATCGAGATACACAGGTATTACGCATAAAGGAGGAGACTTACATCCACAGGTCGCACGGAGGTGACAGTCGCCCACGATACTAATCTCATCCGACAATATAACTGACACGTTGTGACTACGCACAACTCAATTTGTCACTGACGACTCGAACGACAAGACAACACATTACTCGACAAATCATGACTTGACTCGACCCGACAGCCTAGGTTTCCGCAACCTAAGCTCCGATACCATAATTGTAACATCCCCAAAACCGTATGGGAATATTACACGCCGTAGACCCTTTCCACAAGGATCTACCAGGCTAAACATCCATAAGTAGCCAAATGCTTGCCCGGCCAGGGTCAAACAATATAATAATATAGACCGTATGGTCACTTACACGTGAATACACAGACCGATGAGGTCACACAACTCAATTAACAGAACTTACTTAAACGACATTACCCACACAGGGGTCGAAATACAATACAGCGGAAGACTGAAATCAACTCTGACAACACAACAAAAATCAGAACAACTCTCGACTCATGATTAGTATCGTAGCTCGTCATCCTCTTGTGCCAATCCTGTGACTGCTCCCCTGAATCTGCATGTACCTGGACGCAAAACAGACATCCACCCCCCGATTACTCGGGGGTTAGTAAAACTCCACTGTTTTACTAGTGCAAGTATCAAATCATACGAAATGTAACAAGCAATTAATAATTGTGATCAAATATAATAATCAAGTATCAAATATTCCCGGGAGGTTTTCACAAGGGAAGATAAGCTATGAAGCATTCGAAAATAAGATTATCATCTCGGGAATTTTTAGAATTTCAAAACCTTAAGACCTCAAGTCCTGATTCACAAAACCTTTCGAAAAACTTAAGGGCCTTAACCCAAAACTCGTTTCATAATTCAACAGTTTACAATACCAGAAACATTTCCATAAATCTCGTGGGGCTCGGCCCAACATTATTTCTTAAAACTTTTCCTTTAAAAACTTTGATTTGAAAAGTATCATGCTCATGACACCGTGATCCACTGTCACGTGTCCCCGTAGGTTCAACAACCCGCACGGACTACATCACGCACAATTAAACAAACATAATCAACTCCGACACCGTGATCCACTGTCACGTGTCTCCGTAGGTTCAACAACCCGCACGGACTATTAACCAAACATAACCAATTCCGACACCGTGATCCACTGTCACGTGTCTCCGTAGGCATAACAACCCGCACGTACTATATCAATCACAACAATCACACACACAGTCCTGACACCGTAGTCCACTGCCACGTGTCACCGTAAGCCCCATCGAACTCACCCGGTTGGACGCACTGTGTCCGAAACTCATGGTCCACTGCCATGCGTTATCGTAGGCCTCGTCAGACCAGCACGATTGGACCTCAGTACCTCACTAAGTTCTGATCCCGTAGTCCACTGCCACGAATCCTCGTAGGTCCCGTCGAACCAACACGAGTGAACTTAGCGGTCACACACATATTCACATTCACATTACATACAACAATGAGCGCAATTAATCAATCACCTTGATCACCACAAAATCGTACATTGCACGCACATAACACAACCTCGACACTCGCAACAACTATCATCAATCAACGACATTTAACCAACATAACACACATTCGGTACACAATACATTGCACAACCAAGTGTACAACCATCCCATATGTACGTCGCATTCCTGCACAAATGGCACAACGCCTAACACGTATACTGATATAACACTATTACCACAAAGCCTTCAAATTGCGGAAAACACAACCAACTCAAACGGAACATATTTACGAAGGCAAGCAAAGTCATCATACATCTCATACGTAATTACTAGTCGCAAGATACAAGTCGTATAGTAAGATACTTGCCTTAATAACCGCTACCAACCGCTCCGAAAAACACGGTTTGACCGGGAAGCTCGGACCCCGAAGAAGACAATGAACGGAAGGGTTCCGACTCGAGTTCTTCACAAGAATTCGACCCTAACAAGATAAATTCAATAAATCATCGATCATACGAGGAAGAATAATCGTAGAACGCCCGAAAACCCCTCTATGACATTATACCGGACACCTTCAAGGCGTCGGTCAAGAACTCGACCAAAATAACGAATCGATACGATCCGACCATGGGTTAACAAGGGAAATGATACAATACATCCAAATAATCATCAATCCATCACAATCTTAAGTTAAATCTGATTAAACGGGCGAAATCGAACAAAATACCCAAAATCCCCAAAATTAGATTTCTAGAAAAACTGACCTGATTCGCTCGATCAAGGGATGTTATAGGACGGATGATTGATTATATGAACTCCAAAACTTCATGGATTTGTTTACCAACAACATCTCTCCATGATAGGAACAACTCCAGCCGTGGAAGAGAAGTGGAAGAAGGAGAAAAATGGCGAGAAAAACGTCTGTTGGGCCTTAAATAGGCTGCACAGTGTGCCGCGGCCCAGCGGGAGTGTGCCGCGGCACAGGCCCAAAATGGCTCCCAGTGGTCGGCAGTGTGCCGCGGCTCAGCCGGCGTGTGCCGCGGCACCGTCTGATCGGTTTGGCGAAAAATGCCACAGAGTGTGCCGCGGCCCGCCCGGCATGTGCCGCGGCCCTACGCAGACGGCTCGGCCGGAAGCCGCCGATCACTACGGTTGTGACTCGTCCAGAGGCTGCCGATCACTACTGGCCGTGACTCGGCGATCTGGCCTGGGCCCGGTTGCCCGACCATGTCGGCCGGGCGACTCAAGCGGCCCGAACGACCCGAGCGAACACGAATATGAATCGATGATGCGGT
Organism: Orobanche coerulescens; assembly: GCA_033398695.1. Taxonomy (NCBI): domain Eukaryota; kingdom Viridiplantae; phylum Streptophyta; class Magnoliopsida; order Lamiales; family Orobanchaceae; genus Orobanche; species Orobanche coerulescens. Next base: position 132,280,604 of record CM065809.1, read on the forward strand.
TACGACGTACTCGCAAGGACGAATCTAAGAGTTAAGAGAACACACAATTCCGACCACCCGAAGGCTCGGAATCCGACAACGGAAGTAATTACCCAAAACTTTGGGAAATTACGAAAATGGCCCAAAACGTCCGAAAATCACGATACGCGATCGAAACACCAAACCAAAGCTTGCAAAAAGAATAATAACATTAAATGAACTTACGAGAAACTAGAAACAACAGTTTCGGACGAGATTCGCAAGAATCGAACTCAAGTGCGGAAAAGCGTCTAAAAAGCTCGGAACTCAGCAAAACGATACCGAAACGAACTCGGATGACAAAAAGTGCAGAATTAAATATTCTCAGAATGACGAAACGGTCAAAAGAGAGTTGTCGAAACGGACCTCCGCCGAAAAATGAAAATTACCGGAAATCCGAAATTGCGGATATTACAATAACGTACGTAGCATATTAATGTTAACGTACGTAAAGAAGCCAATGTACGTAAGAGATGAGTGATAGCGTACGTAATGAAGGCTAAAGTGGCTAAAGGCTAGTTGAGACTTTGAAGCCTATAAATACCACTTCTTATGGTACTGAACACTCAACAACACAAAACATTCTACTCTTTGATCAGATATTGATATACATATTATTGTTGTTGTAATTGTGCTTATATTGTCAAGAGTTTGAGTGTGATACATGAAAACTCATACACGAGAGGTACAAGAATGATTAGATTCGGTGTTATTAGCATCAAGGATCCGGCATTGTTATAATCACAATCGATATCTACATGAGGTTTATCTAGTACCCATAGAAAGCTAGATTGGTCGATTCCTTGTCCAAAAGAAAAGGAAAATGGTTTAACTTGGACCGACATAGAGACAAGTGATAGAATGGTTTATTCGGACCGATAGAAGACGAGCTTGTAATGGTTATCCCTCGACCGATATAAGAGAGGTGTAAAGGTTTATCTTTAGCCTGTAGAAAAAATACCTAGAGAGGACGTAGGCACGTTTTGACGAACCTCTATAATCATGTCTTGTTTAATTTCCGCACCTTTATTTAAATCGCTTCTGCAATGCAGAAGAGTTTTATAACTCTATCTCCAAATGGTGATACCGACCAATATCGCACCAATAATTGGTATCGGAGCGGTACCTCCTAGAAGCGGCTTTACATCCGAGGAGAAGACGATCCAAATGGCGTTTTAATTTGCCCCGGTAGAAGGTCTTGCCTTGAACCGACCACCATTATTCGATGGATCAAATTATATTACTTAGAAGAAAAAGATGTCGATCTTCATTCGTGCCTATGATATAAAAATCTGGAAGATCATTTGCCTTGGGCCAAAAGTTCCAATCAAATCCGACGGATCTCTTAAGAGTTTCGAAGAATACAATGACGAGTATTGGAAGAACGATCATCTAAATTGCAAGTCCACTCAACTTTTATATTGTGCCTTAAATCTAGAAGAGGTCAATCGTATCTCATCGTGTGAAAGTGCTAAAGAGATATGGAAAATTCTTGAAATCACACACGAGGGAACAACTCAAGTGAAGGAGACAAAGATCAATATGCTTCTCCATGACTACGAGTTATTCATGATGAAGGGTGACGAGTCGATCACCAACATGCTCGACCAATTTTTCGTCATTACTAATGGACTTGCTTCGTTCAAAAAACCGCTATCAAGTAGTGAGAAAGTCAAGAAAACTTAAGATCACTACCTATCGAATGGGACGGAACCGTGACGGCGATCGTGGAATCTAAAGATCTCAACACGCTTGATTTTAGCGGCCTCGTTGGTTCGCTAATTAATTATGAGATAGTTCTAAAATCATGGAACACCAAGCCGAAGCCGAAGGAAAGAACGATAGCCATGAGAGCGAAGATGTCAAGAAAAGAAGAAATCTCGGTCAGTGATAGTGACGAATAATCGGCATATTATGCCAAGAATATTAATAAGTTTCAAAACATATTAAACCGGAGAAAGAAAGACATCAAAATGGGAGAATCTAAGAAATTCGACAACTGTCGAATCTATGGTAAACCAGGCCACTTTGCGAAGAATTGTCGAGTAAATCCAAAGAAAGAAGTCTTAATTGCCACGTGGAGTAACGAAGACGAGGACGAAGATTTCATCAATCAAAATAACTTCGCACATATGGCACGAAGTTCATTCGACAATAGCAACGTCGAAAGTCAAGTAAGTACATCCTGTCCGATGAATTATTTGAAGCATTCGAATTTTTGCATACCGATTTCCAAAATGCTTTATCCGAAATAAAATCCCTTTAATCTAAAAATAAACTGTTGGAAATTGAAATTTTCAAAATTCTTGAAAAGGGGAAATTTATCGAAACCGATCATTCTCAATACGTTAAAATGAAAATATTTTAAAGGATGATCTCTTGAAAGTACAAACCGAGCTTAAAAATTTAACGAAGAAATTTTCGTGTTGAAACAAAAAATTTGAACAAATGCTCTCGGTTCAAAAATTTACGCTGAATAAATAGGGGTTTGGATTCAAACCACATACTAAAAACGAATCCTTAAATTTCAAAATACTCCACTGCGAAAAATATTTAAAAATTGGGCATCATTTTACGAGTTGCAAAAACCCACGACGGACGATAAAAACCAAAAAGTTTTGGATTCCAAAACGAACTTTTATTTCGAATATCGTCTATGTCTTGAAAGAAAAACCAACTATCGGTTGGATCCCCAAAAATAAAAATTAATTTTTATCAATAAATATTTTACTCATGGGGAGTTTATATTTTTAAAGGGGAGATTTTTGTCAGGAGGAGTTATACCCATTTTATACATATTTTATGATCACATATTTTATCATAAATTAGTATACTTCGTTTACACTTTTTGCTGATAACAAAAAGGGGAGAAAAAGAGTTGAATGGGATAAAAAGTGTCATGGAAGAATGACGAGAAAAATAAATAGTAGAAAGGGGGAGAGAAAAATAAAAAGGAGAAAAGTCGAAAAAGAATAAACGGATAAGTTGAAAACAAAAAGACGAAGTTGAAAAAAAAAAAGAAGAATTCGAAAAGGAGAAAAAGAAAAAGATGGGAGAAACTAACGAAACGATGAAAGCTGAAAACTTTGATTCGAACATATATATATATATATATATATATATATATATATATATATATATATTTTGCAGGTTTTATCCAATTCAAGGTGTTGTTTTGTAATCATCAAAAGGGGGGAGATTGTTAGAATATTTTATTCCAAATATTTATTAATCGAGTTTTGATGATTAAGTTGTTAAACAAAGAAAACAACAAGGAAGCAAAACAAAACAATGAAGAAGTCGAAGAAGCAAAAAGGTGGAAAATAACATGTATAACGTACGCAATGCATATAGCATAACGTACGTAATGTATCAAGCTTAACGTACGTAAAGGTGTGTGGTTAACGTACATAACAATGTGTTTCTGAATTCAAACAAGGTGAACGTGGAGATGACGTCATGGCATAGGTCAGCATGCAATGGATATGACACTACAAAAAAAACAGTTTTTACCGACGCCATTTACCGACGCCCGTACCGCCGTTGTTAAACTTATAATTTACCGACGCCATTACCGACGCCCGTTATTTAATTGATTTACCGACGCCATTACCGACGACCGGTTCGCAGACTTATTTTTTTTCTTTTTTTTCACATTTACCGACACCATTTACCGACGCCGCCATTTACCGACGCCATTTACCGATGCCGTTTACCGACGCCATTTACCGACGCCATTTTCGGCGTCGGTAAATTTTTTGCACTATCCCACATCGAAAAAACAGTAGTGTTTTAGGTGGTTTATAAACCAAAATCCTTCTCAACCATTGGAAATTGAATGGAGCCCGAACCTGACCCGCCCGGACCCGGACCCGACCCGCCCGGACCTGGACCTGACCGAACCTGACCTGCTTGAGCCCGGACCTAACCCGCCTGAGCCCCGCTTGAGCCCGGACGTGACCCGCCTGAGTCCTGACCTGACTTTTTTAGATTTTTTTTTATTTAACGACGCCAAAAATGGCGTCGGTAAATGACGGCGTCGGTAATGGCGTCGGTAAAAAATTACCGTCGAGCGTTTTTCCAACGGCGGGTTTCCGTCGGTAATGGCGTCGGTAATTTTTTTACCAACGCCATTTTCTGTTTTACCAACGGCATTTGGCGTCGGTAAAAACTGTTTTTTTTGTAGTGTGAAGACTTATCATAACTACGTAATGGGCAATTTGCTAATGTACGTAGCACAAGAGACGAAGCTACTGGACTGTTTTGTGAAGAGCATAACGTACGTAACATATTAATGTTAGCGTACGTAAAAAAGCCAATGTAGGTAAGAGATGAGTGATAGCGTACGTAATGAAGGCTAAAGTGGCTAACGGCTAGTTGAGACTTTGAAGCCTATAAATACCACTTCTTATGGTATTGAACACACAACAACGCAAAGCAATCTACTCTTTGATCAGATATTGATATATATATATATATATATATTATTGTTGTTGTTGTAATTGTGCTTATATTGTCAAGAGTTTGAGTGTGATATAGGAAAACTCATACACGAGAGGTAAAAGAAAGGATACGATTAGATTCGGTGTTATTATGATTAAGGATCCGACATTTTTAGAATCACAATCGATATCTACGTGAGGTTTATCTAGTACCCATAAAAAGATAGATTGATTGAGTCCTTGTCTAATAGAAAAGAAAAATGGTTTAACTTGGACCGACATAAAGACAAGTGGTTGAACGGTTTACTCGGACCGATAGAAGACGAGCTTGTAAGGGTTATCCCTCGACCGATAGAAGAGAGGTGAATAGGTTTATCTTTAGCCTATAGAAAAAGATACCGAGAGAGGACGTAGGCACGTTTGGCCGAACCTCTATAAATCCTGTGTCATTTAATTTCTGCACCTTTATTTAAATCGCTTCCGCAACATGAAAGAGTTTTATAACTCTATCTCCAAATGGCGATACCAACCAATATCGCACCAACGTGATGTAATTTTCATTGTCATTGGTCTTGATCCTTATTGTGGTCGTGTTTTCGTTGTTCTTGCGGAAGTTATAGGTTTCGAGTCACTTCGGTCGAGTCATGTTCGTCGGAGTATTTGCGTGCCGATTTCAAGGCAAGTATCTTACTGATACAACTTGTATCTTGTGACTAGAAATCACGTGTTAGGTTGGTGATGATTGGTTTACCTTCATAAACATGGTTTGTATGAATTGGTTGTGTATTTCTTGACATAAATATTTGATGGCATTGGTGTTGTTCTTGAATGTTCAACATAGTGTAATTGGGTTAGTTGTGATAGTAATGTCGGTTTGGATGCATACTGTGATGTGTATCTATCAGGATGTATTGTTGGTTGTATGTTGTTGGTTGAGTATTGTTGATGATAATGGTTGGATCGTTGATATTGTGTTATGTGTGTTCAATGCGTAATGTTGTGGTGATCAATGTAATTGATTGACCGTGTCCATTGTTGAGGAAATGTGAATGTGAATGTTATGTGTTGTAATGCTAAGTTCACTCATGTGGGTTCGACGGGACCTACGAGGATTATTGGTAGTGGACCATGGAATCAGAACTTAGCATGTGGTGCTGTGGTCCAATCATGCGGGTCTTACGAGGCCTACGATGACACATGATAGAAGATCATGGGGTCAGGGCACAGTACGTCCAACTGTGTGTGCTCTACGGTGCCTACAGTGACTCGTGACAGTGGATCACAGAGTCGGGACTGGTAAGTGTGACTGATGTGTTTGGCTAAGACCGTGTAGGTTGTTGAACCTACGGTTACTCATGACAGTGGATCACAAAGTCGAGATTGATATTTGTTCTTATTGTGTTTAGTTAAGACTGTGTGGGTTGTTGAACCTACGGTGACTCGTGACATTAGATCACGGAGTCGAGAGCATGTTTTGATAAACAATGTTTTGAAGGAAAGTTTTACGAAATTGGAATGATTGGGATGAGACCCAAGCGATTTGTGGAAATATTTTCGTATGGTAAAAACTAAGGAGATTTAAATGAAATTTGGGCTAATATCTTGGCATTTTTAAATGATTCTTAAAACTTAGGAACTGATATCCTAAAGGTTTTGTATTTCTAAAATTTTCGAGATGATGATTCTATTTTCAAATGCTTCAAGTGCTTTGTTTTATAAATACTGAAAACCTCTCAAAAATACTTAGTGAATGGTTGTCCTTATCTGATTCGTGATTGTTGTATGCCTGCTACACTTCGTATAGTTATGATACTTGTACGGGCAAATTCAAATTGATAACCCCTTAAACGGGGGAAATGCATTTCATGCATTTCAGGTATGCTTGGTTCGGGGGAGCAGTCACAAGACCGGTAGGGAGATGATGAGCGGCGATACTAATCAAGAATGAGAGTTTTTGTTTTTTTTTTGTTGTATTGTCTTGTTGTAATCAGTCATTCGATGTAATGTACTTCGACCCCTGAGTGGGTATTGTTGTAAAGAGTTGTATTTTACCATTTGAGCCGTGAGACCACAGCGATCCGTGTAGTTAATTATGTTTGACCTAAACGGTCCGTATTGTTATGCTGGTTGACCCCAGCCAGTCGAATATTTAGTATTCTGTGGAGTCTAGCCTGGTAAACCCTCGTGAAAAAGGGTCTACGACGTGTAATATTCCCATGTGGATTTGGGGTGTTACAACCAAAGGTCACGTATCCTTGTTCTTCATATTCAAAATCTTTGAACAACTCTTTATTTCCACACATGTGTCTTGAGCAACGGCTGTCAATATACCATTTGCTTTTCTTTGGATGAAGTGCATGCAAAAATAGTTCATTTTTGTTGTTTTGGTACTCAAGCCCTTTTGGTTCCTCGAAAGTTAATAATGCTAATGGCCTTTGGAACTATCTTCCCTTTAGGAACCCAAATTTGTCCGACTTTTATTTATCTTAATCTTGAACGGACTTTATTTTTGTTTTATTCATTAGACTCTCTTTGTTGACGTAAGAGATTCTGATTCCTGGTTTCTTTAATTTTATTCAGGATTTATAAGTGATTGTTCTCTTCTGAATGGATCAAAACCAAGGCCGTGTTTTATTAAGGAGATTTTTGAATGGATAAAAGTTTTTTAAATTTCTCGTTACCAAGTGGAATTTGTTATTATATATATTTTAGTTCCTTTTGAGTTTTAGACAACTCAATTTTCAAATTATTTTAATTATTAAGGCAGGAAGTGTGATCTAATTCAACATTTTTGCCTTTATTTCGTAGATTTGAATTTTCAAGCTCGAGATATTTTATTTTTATTTTTCAAAGATATGTTTATTTTAAAAATCTCATCTTATTCATTGTTCAATAATTCAGAGGCGTTTAGAAATTCATCATCCTTACTAGATTTCCAAAAGTCTAAAAGATCATTATCATAAATAGAAGTAACATCATTGATGGATTCTTTTGATTCAAGAGCCATAAGAACGAGATTATATTCCTCGATTCTTTCAATTTCATCCTCTCCATCGCTCCAAGGGGCAATTAGAACTTCCTTCTTTTTGTACCATTCAGTTTGACCCTTGAGATTTGTTACTCGGCAATCCTTAGAGTAGTGCCCGGATTGGCACACATAAGATAATTATTGTCAATTTTTTTCATAGGAACATAATGATTTTTCCTTTGGTCGGTTAGGTAATCTTGACCAAGAATGCTTCACCTTTTTTGAATTAGATTTTTATATCTTCTCATATTCTTGACGTAAAGAGCAATTTCTTTGTCATCCTTATTTTCTAGAACCACATCATCATCATAAATATCGGCTTGAATGCGACAACTTTCTCACGACGCTTAGGTATGAGCCTCTTGATTTTATCAAAATCTCATAGTTTATGAGATATGCTATGAGGGCGCGGAACTCAAGCTTGTTGATATCCTTCAATTCCATGATTTCCGTCATCGTGGCATTCCATTCACGTGGAAGAGACCGCAAGATGTTCTTCAGCTTGTCGCTGCTTGATATAGGCTTCCCGAATAATGCAAGACCATTGGTTATTGATGAGAAGCGATCAAACATGTTGGTAATGGTTTCGTCATCCTTCATTGAGAAGAGTTCGGCATGTTAGTTTTGATTTCTATTACTTGACTCGTTCCCTCATGACTAACTTCAAGAATCTCTCATATTTATTTACCACTTTCATATGTAGAAATTTGATTGAGTTCTTCTGGATTTAGTGTACAATATAGGAGTTGAGTAGCACGCGAATTAATATGCGTGTTTTTCCAATCTTCATCATTATACCCGTTGAATTTTTTCAACGATCCATCTTCCTTTTAGGCAATTTTTGGACAAAGTAAATTTACTTTCTAAATCCCGATATCGTAGGGTTGGACAAAGATAGCCATATTTTTATTCCAGGTCATAAAATTAGAGCCATTGAAGAAATGTGGATGGTTGAGAGCATTACCTTCGGTCTGACCCATAAGTTCTATTGTGGATCTTCTTCCTCTGGTGGTTAAACTGATATAAGAGGTGATCCGCTCCGATACCAATTTGTGGAGTGAAATATCCACTAGAAGGGGTGTTGAATAGTGGATAAAAAATATTTAAGTAAATTGAAAATTAATAACTTGCGGAAAAATAGACGACACCAAGATTTATAGAGGTTCAGTCCAAAACGTGACCTAATTCCTCTCTTCGTTCCTTTTCTATTGGCTTAAGAAAAACCATACTCAACTTTGCCTTGTCTTTTATCGGTTCGGGCACAACTATTACACAGCTTGACTTCTATTGGTCCAAGAACAACCAAACACTCAGTAATACTTTTCTGTTTAGTATTCTATAGGAACTAGATAATTCTCACTTATGATAGTTAGAGTTTAATACTAACAATACTGGATCTGTGATCCTAATAACACCGGATTAAAACTCTTGATTCATTTCTCTCAAGCTCGTGAAGGAGTGATATAACACTCACAACAATAAAAAAAGATATGAAGGATAATATATAATACAAAATGTGAACAACACTCGTATGTTTCTCATGACAATTGTATAGTGAATATATATCAAATAATCAGAGCTCAATTGTATGTATGTTTGCTTGAAGTTGTATGTCTCATCCATACCAAATGGTTTGGTATTTATATGTAATATCCGCAATTTTGATTTCCGATAATATCTTTTTTTTGCAGAAGTTCGTTTTGACGACTCGCTCATGACCGTATCATTATTCTGAGAATTATTAATTCTGCACTTTTTGTCATCCGAGTTCGTTTCGGTATCATTTTGTTGAGTTCTGTGTTCTTAAGAGGCTTTTCCACACTTGAGTTCGATTCTTGCGAATCTCGTCCGAAACTATTGTTTCGAGTATCTTGTAAGTTCATTTAATGATATTATTCATGTTGCGAGCTTTGGTTTGGTGTTTCGATCGTGTATCGTGTATTTCGGACGTTTTGGGCCATTTTCGTAATTTCCCAAAGTTTGGGGTAATTAGTTTCCGTTGTCGAATTTCGAGCCTTCGGGTGGTCGGAATCATGTGTTCTCTTAGCACTTGGATTCATCTTTGCGAGTACTTTGTAACCATATCTTCGATTCATATTCAGGTTCGGGTTTCGGGGTCGTCCGGGTCGTCGGAGTGGCCACGGCCGAGTCACGGCCGCACTTCTTGGAGCAGGGCCTGGCCTGGCCGAGTTACGGCCGTAAGGTTCCGGTTACGACCGTACGTGCTCGGCAGACATGGCTGGACGAATGACGATTACGGTCGTAAGGGCTGTCAGTTACGGTCGTACGGGTGCCAGGCAGTGTTCGGACGAATGCCGGTTACGGCCGTAAGGACCTGACGGGTACGGCCGTAAGTGCCGAGTTACGGCCATAAGGCCCTGTCGGTTACGGCCGTAAGCGATCGGCAGGTGCTGGGCGGATTTTGACGAATGCCGGTTACGAACGTAAGGCCCTGCCGGTTACGGCCGTAACCCTGTCGGCCATATATAGGCCAGGGACGGGCTGTACTGTGTGCGCAAGAAACCGAATCTGAGAAATCTACATTTCCTATATGGAAATATCAAGCAGAACTTAGAAGACTTGATATGACCCTAGCTGTATTCTTAGCTTAATCCAAACCTATTTCAACTAATGAAGCTTTGAATAGTTCTCACGGATCACTTCTATGGAAGAAGAACTTAATTGTTTCAAAAGAAATAATGTATGGTATCTAGTACCCAGATCTGAACATCAAGCTGTAATTGGAACCAAAAGGGTATATAGAAACAAAAAGGATGAGAATGGACTTATAATAAGGAACAAATCATGTCTAGTCGCACAAGGCTACAAATAGGAAGAAGGCATAGATTACGATGAAACATTTGCCCCTGTAGCCATACTAGAAGCCATCAGGATATTTCTAGCCTCTGCTGCCCAAAAGAGATTTATAGTATATCAAATGGACGTTAAGAGTGCATTCCTCAATGGAGATCTCGCCGAAGAAGTCTATGTTGAACAACCACCAGGGTTTGTCAACACAGAAGGTGGAGATCGAGTATACAGATTATGGAAAGCTCTGTATGGATTTAAGCAAGCACCTAGAGCATGGTATAAAACCCTGTCCCTGTACCTGACCAATAATGGATTTGAGAAGTGTTGTGGACAAGACTCTATTTAAGATACAGGAAGGAGATGACCTATTAATGGTACAAATATATGTAGATGATATTATATTTGGTTCCATTGACCTTGCTTTATGTCAAATATTCTCCCATCTCATTCAAAGTAAATTTGAAATGAGTATGATGGGAGAACTTAGTTATTTTCTAGGACTGCAGGTTAAGTAGTTGCCTACAGGAATATTCATCAACCAGGAGAAGTACAGCAAGGAGCTGCTCAACAAGTTTGGTATGAACAACTCCAAATCCTCGTCAACACCCATGAGCATTTCCACCCAAATTAGTGCTGAAGAAGCTGGAAATCCAGTTGATCAATCACTCTACATGAAGCTTATATGCTCACTCCTATACCTAACAGTTACCAGACCCGATATCCAGTTTGCTGTAGGAGTGTGTGCTATGTATCAAGTTGCACCTAAGGAATCACACTTCACAACATCCAAACGAATCCTTAAGTATGTGAAAAAAACAGTCGATGTAGGATTATGGTATCCTAAGGAAGGGGGGTTCGATTTAGTTGGCTACAACAACTCAGATTTTGCTGGCTGTAAGTTGGATAGGAAGAGTACAAACGGCACTTGTCACTTTCTTGGACCTAGATTTGTGTCATGGTTCAGTAAGAAGCAATTGGCCAACTTGCTTTCTATAGCAGAGTCGGAATATTATGTCGTTAAAAGTTGTTATATGAAGATTCTCTAGATGCAACATCAGTTACAGGATTATGGAATCAGTGCCAGAGAGACGTCGATCATGTGCGTTAGCATGAGTGCAATTCTAATAACGCACAATCCTGTATTGCACTCGCGAACTAAGCATATTAATATGAAGCATCACCTCATCACGAATCATCTTGAGAATAAAGATGTTCGGATCGAGAAGATTCATATAGACATTCAATTTTCCAACATCTTTACAAAACCTCTTAGCAAAACCAGATTCTGTATGCTTCGTCAAGAATTAGGAATGCTATAGCCTGACTCCCTACCATAATCGACGGGCGTATCTTCGCCAGAACTGTTGTTATGGAAAGAGTCCATTCTGAGGCAGATGACGTCGATAGGATAGAAGTCGTGTCCAGAATCAGACAACAAGGATTGTATCGCCTTGGTAGTCATCACGCTGAGCTCTACGACGAGCATATTATTAAGGAATTCTATATGGATGCTTCCATTATGTACTTTTCTCCGAGAAGAGGAGGCGATGTTTCTGACATTTCTACCACCGTTCAAGGAATTGACGTCTCTATGAACCGGGAATTGCTGGAAAACTTGTTCAGGCTGCCGTTCGATGGCCTGAAAATGGATGAACTTGAGACCTTCGGAGGACTTGTTGACAGCCTACAGGGGGTTGTTCACAAGGGACGATTCAAATAGGAATGTCTACATGTCTTTCCACAAGAAGAACTTTTGTCTGCCATATGTCTATATCCACGACTTCTGTTGTTGGTTTATTGAGAACCGGACAAGAGCCTTCGAGATGTGCACTAACCTTCAGTTTTAGATGATGGTAGCCATCATGTCCGGCGAAAGGGTGAACTGGTACCAGATTTTGATGCAAAGGATACAAGAGGAGGCCGCCAAACCGAAAAGTCATAAGAAATATTTCGGCCTCATTCTCAATTATATCCTCATTCACTATGGAGTAACGCAGTCTATCGATGACAATAAGATTAGCAAAGGGAAGTTCATAGGTGGGATCAAGCCCACGGTTTACAATAGGTTTAGACTATTGGCAAGCAGGCCACTTGCCACGCATATGCCTATCTCCAGTTGTAACACCCCAAATTAGGCGGATATTACAGTGTCGTGAATCCCCGACTGGGACCCACCAGGCGAATGAAAATGATGAATTAAATAATATAATTGTAGTACCGAACCACATTATATTACCAATTACTCCGATGAGGAGTTTAAGTACAACACACCAGGATAATACCGAATACTAGTATATTTTATATGGAGATAAAATACACCACCCTGAATAAATAAACATCTCAAATGGAATTTTGCAGCGGAAAATACATATGACGGAATAACTGAAATGACTGAAAATGACTAAACAAACGGAATGACTGGGGCCCCCTACTAGTATCACTGGGACTCGTTGCCGTCAACATGCTCTTCCCGTGCCTTTTCCTTGCCGTGACCTGAAAACAAAATCCCCCAACGGGCCGATACGTAACAACAATCCTCAAGAGTTGAAATTACACAATCATGAATTAACTGAAGTTATGAAATATTCTTGATTATGAATTACGCTGAAGAGGAGTATCATAGTACGCCCGTAATGTTCTGTGCAAGTGTACAAGACGAATGACCGGACACACCCGTCCTTGTACCTAATTAGTCTCACGGAGGTAAGCGTTACCGTGTGCACAGTCCGATGTATCGGTGAACCCAAAACATGACCATCGTGTGCCCGACTAAAAATTCCACACAGCCACACCCGGCCACGCAATATGAACCCGGAAGGTCACATGAACGAGAATGACCATGATGAATATCAATGAATAATAATTAGACAAGGCCAAGATGACTCACCGATATGAAAGTAATAGTGACGTGATTGATAACCCAATGAAATGATTTGGAACCGTCGTTCCTCGTGAATGAAATGATTATTCGACAATTACAAGTCTCAAAATGATTATTATTATGATGAATGAATTATGATTATGAGCAATCAACAACAAAAGGAATGAGTATCCTTTTAACCGAGTAAGATTTAACTTACTCAATACCGATGAAGAATGTCCGTCCACGAACAACGTCCTAACCAAGATACCAGTCGCTCGAACAACCTTGAATAACAATAATTACCAACAATCATTCAATACACGTATCAAGCAACAAAACACGATTAACCCAAAGGTCGAAACAACGATAATCAAACTCATAGGGCATTCCAGCGAATACATAACCAACCACACAACTTCGAAAATATCCAAACCCGAATATGTCGAAACCAACACCAAATTGAGTATTTCGAACCAACAAAACACTTCAATGATATCAATAATCCATTAGGAATCCATAATTCATGATTACAACAACATCAATCGGAAAATCCCCAATTAACCGAAGTCAACCCCAAGGGTTCTTGAAATAATTCCGAAAATAACCATTAAATCCGTAGGAATATATTTATCCAAGGTAGATAATCCATATCTAACATATTCCAATGATAATCCAAGCTTACACGAAGAAATCGGAAGGAAAACCCAAAAATCCGAAATTCTAGATCCAAGAAATTAATACCTTAGATTCGATGTTTTGGAGATGATGAAGTGATGATTAATCCAACCCAAAGACTTGAAGATGATGATGGAGGATTACACCTTGAAGAATACTCTCCAAATCGCCCAAATCGCCAAGAACCGACGAGAGAATGAGAAATAGATGACAAATGACGAAGTCTGACTAAACTGTCCAATTTATAGACAGTCCAGGTTAGCGTGCGCTAGCCCTTATGCATAGCGTGCGCTAACGGGTAATTTGGGTAGTCCAGTACCCACTGTCCGAACACGGTAGCGCGCGCTACGTACCTTTTTGTAGCGTGCGCTACGGCCATACTACTAGCGCGCGCTAAAACCCATTGTTAGCGTGCGCTAACGAAATATTTGATCCCCAGTACTGGAGTCCAGAAAACTGTCTGTTCTCTGATCTGACCTCGATAGCGTGCGCTACAACCATTATTTAGCATGCGCTATACAATCGGTTGCGTACGCTAAAAACAACACATAGCGTGCGCTATGAATTAATCCAATGCAGTCCAGTAGCCACTGGACTCAACCTGATCTGTCCTTAGCGCGCGCTACACCACATATTAGCGTGCGCTACTACAACTCACTAGCGCGCGCTACTTACCATTCGTAGCGTGCGCTATTTATAACTCACCTGCAGTCCAGTACCTTCTGGACTGCAGCCAGGGTAACCTTAGTGTGCGCTAAAGCTGAGTGGTAGCGTGCGCTACCTATACCCAATTAGCGTACGCTAAAAGGAGTACGTAGCGTGCGCTACTCCTCACGCACAGCTCGCAACGAAAATGACAATGACGATAAACACGGCACGGAACTCCAATCAGATTAGTGATGAATGACGATTGATACACGATACAATTACTCTGAATGATGAATACCATGACTGAATCTGAGTGACAAATGATCAATAATGAATGAAATTACTGAGTATCAGTTACTGAATGATAAATACTGAATGATAATTACTGAATTACAACCGGGTATTACATACACCCCCCCCCCCCTTAAAAGAGTTTCGTCCCCGAAACTAAGGGTCAAACAACTCGGGATAACTCTCCCGCATACTATCCTCGGTTTCCCACGTAGCCTCTTCGACTCCATCTCTAGACCACTGAATTTTAACCAAAGGAATTGTCTTATTCCTCAACTGTTTGATTCGGCGCTCTAAAACTCGTATAGGACGCTCCTCATATGAATGATCGTCGGCGATCTCGATTTCGTCGAACTGAAGTATGTGACTCGGGTCGGCAACATACTTCCGCAGTTCAGAGACATGAAACACATTATGAATTCGGCTCAACGCCGGAGGTAAAGCCAATCGATAAGCTAACTCGCCTACTCGATCCAAAATCTCAAACGGTCCAATGAACCTCGGACTCAACTTTCCCCTCTTCCCAAAACGGAAGATACCACGACTCGGGGATACCTTGACCAACACATGGTCACCAGCCTCGAACTCTAATGGTCGACGACGGTTATCTGCGTATGATTTCTGTCGACTCTGAGCTGTCAACAAACGACTCCTGATCAAAGTTACCTTCTCATGGGCGGATATAAGCATATCGGGCTCGGTGCCGATTGATTCTGATAAGTCATCCCAACACAACGGAGATCGACAACGACGACCATACAAGGCCTCGTAAGGTGCCATCTTGATCGAAGCATGCCAACTATTATTATACGTGAACTCGATCAATGGTAGTTGGGCTTCCCAATCGTCTTTACAAACGAGGACGCATGCCCTCAACATGTCCTCTAATGTCTGAATGGTCCTCTCTGATTGTCCGTCGGACTGAGGATGAAAAGTGGTACTGAGATTAAGCTGAGTCCCCATAGCACGATGAACTGATTTCCAAAAATGCGACACAAACCGTCCATCACGATCGGAAACGATACTTTTAGGAGTACCGTGCAGTCTGACTATCTCTTTGATGAACAGTTGAGCAAGTCTCTCGGGACCCCATGTCTCCTTGATCTCAAGGAAATGAGCTGATTTAGTTAAACGGTCCACGATCACCCAGATCGTATTCATGCCACGACAACTCGTCGGCAAACTCGTAATGAAATCCATAGAAATGTCTTCCCACTTCCATTCGGGAATAGGAAGAGGTTTCAGATACCTTGATCGCCGATGTTCAATCTTAACTTGTTGTGAGTTAAGCATCTCGAAACAAATTCTGCGACTTCTCGCTTCATATTACTCCACCAGTAATTTTGTTTCAAGTCCTTGTACATCTTGCTAGACCCCGGATGAACAGAATAAGGGGTAGCATGAGCTTCTTTCAAAATCGAGTTTTTCAACTCGTCATTCGCCGGTACGCACAACCGATTCTTAAACCTCAAAAGTCCATCCTCGTGGACCACAAATCCAGGGGCTTTCCCCTGAGCCACATCCTCTCGGATGTGCAACAATGATGGGTCCGAACCCCGATTCTCTCGGATTGCCTCCTCGAGTGACGATGAAATCTCTAACATACAAAGCCCCCGAACTCGCTGAAGCCGGACCTCGATCTCGGGTCTAAGGAATTCCTACTGAAGCTCCTTCGAAGCATTAAACGGGCAAGCATCTGCTCTGACGGACTTACGACTCAAGGCGTCGGCGACAACGTTCGCCTTGCCCGGTGGTAGAGGATCTCGATATCATAATCTTTGATTAATTCCAACCACCGTCTCGACGCATATTTAACTCCTTACGAGTAAATATATACTTTAAACTCTTATGATCAGTGAATATCTGACAGGTGACGCCATAAAGGTAATGACGCCAAATCCTTAAAGCGAACACCACGGCTGCTAGCTCCAGGTCGTGGGTCGGATAATTAACCTCGTAAGGTCTCAATTGCCGTGAAGCATAGGCAATAACTTTCCCGCTACGCATGAGTACACATCCGAGACCACATGCGGACGCATCACTATAGACCACAAATCCTTCCGTCCCTGCGGCAAGGAAAGTACAGTCTTGACATTTACCGGCTCTTGAGTTCCTCAAAACTCCGTTGACACGCGTCGGACCACGTGTATTTCTTATCCTTCCGCAAAAGGTTCGTTAAGGGTTGAGCGATTTTAGAAAATCCCTCTACAAATCGCCGATAATAACCCGCTAATCCGAGGAAACTTCGGATTTCCTTAACGTTCTTCGGAGGTAGCCAATCTCGAATAGCCTCCGTCTTCTGAGGGTCGACACGAACTCCGTCTGATGAAATTACATGTCCGAGAAAAGTCACTTCGGACATCCAGAACTCACATTTGAAGAACTTCCCATAAAGTTGTTCTCGTCTCAATACGTCGAGCACTTGATGAAGGTGAAACTCGTGTTCCTCTCGGTCACGAGAATAAACCAAAATGTCATCGATGAAGACAACAACAAACTGATCCAAAAAGTCGATGAAAACCCGATTCATTAACTCCATGAATACCGCAGGTGCATTAGTCAATCCAAACGGCATAACCACAAACTCATAGTGACCATAGCGTGTTCGAAACGCCGTCCTCGCGATATCCGACTCTCGAATCCGCAACTGATGATATCCAGATCTTAAGTCGATCTTGGAAAATACTGAAGCTCCCTGAAGTTGATCTAAGAGATCATCAATACGGGGTAAGGGATACTTATTCTTGATCGTCACTCTGTGCAACTCCCGATAATCAATACATAAGCGGAATGAACCATCCTTCTTCTTCACAAACAACACTGGTGCTCCCCACGGGGACGCATTCGGTCGGATATAACCTTTCTCGAACAACTCCTCAAGTTGGTTCTTTAATTCCTGCATTTCGGTCGGGGCCATCCGGTACGGTGCCTTCGATATCGGGGACGTACCAGGCTCCAACTCAATCGTGAATTCCACATCCCTCTGTGGAGGCAAACCAGGTAACTCGTCTGGAAACACATCGGCATATTCCCTCACCACCGGAATATCCGTTAACATTACTGATGACTTCTCGGTTTTGGCCATATAGCACCAATAACCGACACATCCCTGATTGAGTAACCTTGCTTTCATCAAATTAATGACTTTACCGGAACAGCCGGGATTACCTCCCTGAAACACACATGCAACCCCATCGTCTGAAATGATAGTGATCATACGCTTACGGACACTAATGATGGCATCATGACGATCCATCCAATCAATACCCAAGATGATGTCGTCCCTTGGCAAATCTACCACGATTAGGTCCGCTGGCCATACACGACCATGGCCAGATCGGACAATTCTGAATCTCACGATTACCGATAATTCGTCTACCATCAGGTAGGCCAATGACATAAGGCTCACAACTAGTAGCACTACCGAGACGTAGTCTACTCAAACATGACTCGGAAATGAATGAATGCGATGCACCAGTATCGAAAAGGGTACACACAGGTTGAGATAGAATATCGAGTGTACCTGAGATCATTCGGGCCTCTGGATCATCGGTCTTCTTCATCTCGTAAATCCGGGGCTTGCTAGTCCCGGCACCGGACGCTCCCGTCTGCTGGCTAAAAGCTCCACCTTTAGTCGCTCCTGTCGTTTTAAACGACGCCGATTGAGTGGCCTGATTCTGAATGGCTGACTGCTTAGGTGCCTGAGATGACGTCTGAGTAGGTTTGGAGTCCCTACGGCAAAAACGGGCCTTATGCCCAGCAATTCCACAATTATGACATGTGATAGTGTGCCTCGGACACTTGGTACTGAGGTGACCAAGTTCCCCACAGTTATAAAAGGTGATGGCCGAACTGGCCGCTCGAGACTGAGATTCCGCGGGTTTAGACGACACAGGAGGTCGCTCAGAAAAAGCAGAGCCCGCACGGGGTTTCTTGAAAGTTGTCTGACCGCCTTCAGACTGATTACGATTCTTCGATTTCTTGCTAGCAGACGAAGGTTGCTGCTTAGCAATTTCCTTAGCAGTAAGCTCGTAGGTGAGAGCTTTCTCAATGAATTCAGCCAACGTGGTGCAATTATGATTAAGTAACTGAAGTCTCATACGGGGTTTCAGCCTCTTGCTGAAATACTTGATCTTATCCGCCTCTGAGTGAATGATGGATGAGGCGAAAGGGAGAAGTTCCTGAAATTTCTCGGCAATGGCGAGAACATCCTCGTCTGATGAGGGGTCGGGGGTGAGCAATTCTGACAGCTTGGCCTCTCTGAGTGGGGCCGGATAATACCTCTTCATCATAAGAGTCTTGAACTGATCCCAAGTACAAGATCCTTCGGTGGGCTTCAACGATAACCACCAAGAATGTGCGCTCTTACCCAGGTAGTAAGCCGCAACAGAAACTTTTTGTCCCTCGGGACACTCTACCATAGCAAACAACTTCTCGAAATGCTCGAGCCAATGAATGATATCTGCCGGCTCAGACGAGCCCTCAAAAGTAGGTGGCATCTGGCGAGAGATATCGCCGATGATATTACTCACATTCCTCTCTTGCCTCTGAGGTAGCGGTGGAGGAGCCTGCTGATTTTGATTGACGGAGTTATGCATCGTCTCCATCAACTGAGCCATCTGTGTCATTTGGGCCATCATGCCCTGCATAAAAGCGAGTGGGTCAACCCGGACACCCTCTGACTGAGCCGTGTCCCGGGTACGACTCCCCGATAGTGAATGATCGCGTCCAGGTGAATGAGTGGCAGCGTCGCTGCTCGATGAATTAGCATTATTCCTCGCGTTTGCACGTGTATTCACACGAGCTCTCGGGATTCGGCCCGCTCCACGGCCTCGTCCTCCACGTCCTCTGCCAGCCCTTTCCATACTGAAGTGGAAAGTCATATGATGATTATATATCTCGAATGAGTATCACATTATGATTATATTATGAAATGATGAAAATGAGCATACGCGCTCAAATACAGCGATTACATGAATGATTAATTGACGTGACATGATTATCTGATGAAGTTACTGAAATGATTATCTTGAATGAGTTAACAAGATTAATGATTCGATCTTCACGATCAACAATCAACAATGAAATGAATTGGTGATTAATGAGTTAACTGGACCGTCTGGTCAAAAATGACAATGATGATTGAGGATTGTTAAGCGATGAATTATGAATGAATGATTAATGCCAGAAATTATACCATGGCATTAGAAATCTTACAGTTCTTGGTCTGATTGGCTCGGCATTTGCACAGGTCACACGTGACGCGAAAGTCCAATGATACTAGTCCGATGACGATGATTTCAAACGAGACATGACTTGGAGGGTAGTATTCAAAACCACGCTCTGATACCAACTCTGTAACACCCCAAATTAGGCGGATATTACAGTGCCGTGAATCCCCGACTGAGACCCACCAGGCGAATGAAAATGATGAATTAAATAATATAATTGTAGTACCGAACCACATTATATTACCAATTACTCCGATGAAGAGTTTAAGTACAACACACCAGGATAATACCGAATACTAGTATATTTTATATGGAGATAAAATACACCACCCTGAATAAATAAACATCTCAAACGGAATTTTGCAGCGGAAAATACATATGACGGAATAACTGAAATGACTGAAAATGACTGAACAAACGGAATGACTGGGGCCCCCTACTAGTATCACTGGGACTCGTCGCCGTCAACATGCTCTTCCCGTGCCTTTGCCTTGCCGTGACCTGAAAACAAAATCCCCCAGCGGTCGATTTACGAGAACAACAATCCTCAAGAGTTGAAATTACACAATCATGAATTAACTGAAGTTATGAAATATTCTTGATTATGAATTACGCTGAAGAGGAGTATCATAGTACGCCCGTAATGTTCTGTGCAAGTGTACGAGACGAATGACCGGACACACCCGTCCTTGTACCTAATTAGTCTCACGGAGGTAAGCGTTACCGTGTGCACGGTCCGATGTATCGGTGAACCCAATACATGACCATCGTGTGCCCGACTAAAAATTCCACACAGCCGCACCCGGCCACGCAATATGAACCCGGAAGGTCACATGAACGAGAATGACCATGATGAATATCAATGAATAATAATTAGACAAGGCCAAGATGACTCACCGATATGAAAGTAATAGTGACGTGATTGATAACCCAATGAAATGATTTGGAACCGTCGTTCCTCGTGAATGAAATGATTATTCGACAATTACAAGTCTCAAAATGATTATTATTATGATGAATGAATTATGATTATGAGCAATCAACAACAAAAGGAATGAGTATCCTTTTAACCGAGTAAGATTTAACTTACTCAATACCGATGAAGAATGTCCGTCCACGAACAACGTCCTAACCAAGATACCGGTTGCTCGAACAACCTTGAATAACAATAATTACCAACCATCGTTCAATACACGTATCAAGCAACAAAACACGATTAACCCAAAGGTCGAAACAACGATAATCAAACTCATAGGGCATTCCAGCGAATACATAACCAACCACACAACTTCGAAAATATCCAAACCCGAATATGTCGAAACCAACACCAAATTGAGTATTTCGAACCAACAAAACACTTCAATGATATCAATAATCCATTAGGAATCCA